>OU342697.1:0-1200000 GCA_910589285.2 Mythimna ferrago
CCCACAGGCACGACTTTGAAATGGAAGTTGAAATGCGAGTAATAAAAGAAAACCTCGAAGCTTTAATAAGAAATAAAAAGACCAGGCAATCATTCATTGCATTTATAACAAAAATTGTCAAATCCGTCAATAAACGGAACAAGTAATTGACTTTTTATTGATTATTTATTTTATCTATTATTTATACATAAGACATTTTACCTAGAATTTGACAGTAAATTTTATAATTGGAATCATTACTATTTTTATCAGTTATTTTATCGTAATATTTATTATCAAAATATTTACTATTTATAAATACAAGCAGAATTTTCAAAACGCCTACAGCCTTGAAACAACCCTGCAATACTTGGGTGGCAGGGGCTCTTTCGCAAGGCAGGAGTGGTTTTTAGCCGGTAGGAGTCCGGCACTACCCAGACTGCCTTCCTGCAAGACAGTCTGGGTGTCCATGATGGATTTCCCACTCCTGCCAAAAAAAAAAAAAAAAAAAAAAAAAAAAAAAAAAAAAAAAAAAAAAAACCTAACCTAACCTAACCTAACCTAACCTAACCTAACCTAACCTAACCTAACCTAACCTAACCTAACCTAACCTAACCTAACCTAACCTAACCTAACCTAACCTAACCTAACCTAACCTAACCTAACCTAACCTAACCTAACCTAACCTAACCTAACCTAACCTAACCTAACCTAACCTAACCTAACCTAACCTAACCTAACCTAACCTAACCTAACCTAACCTAACCTAACCTAACCTAACCTAACCTAACCTAACCTAACCTAACCTAACCTAACCTAACCTAACCTAACCTAACCTAACCTAACCTAACCAGGCGGAGGTCAAGGCCCTCAAGCTTGCTTTGCCGTCTTACTCTACCGTCTACCAGGCCGAGCTTCTCGCCCTCTGCAAAGCAGTGAAGGAAGTCCTCCGAAGGACCGAGACGGCGTTCGCTATTTACAGCGACTCCATGGCAGCCCTCCAGACAGTCGTGAACCCCGAAGCCCTCCATGCCCTCGCAGTAGAAACCAGAGACGCCATCCGCTGCATTAACGCCCAGAACAAGAGCGTCTCCCTGTTCTGGGTGAAAGCTCATGCGGGGCTGGAGGGCAACGAGAGAGCCGACTTGCTCGCGAAGGAGGCTGCCCTGAAGTCGAAGCGGCAACCCGACTATGACAAATGCCCGGTTTCATTCGTCAAGCGTATGATCCGAATGGAGACGCTGGGCGAATGGAACCGGAGATATTGCGCAGGAGAAACGGCGGCCACGACGAAGATGTTCTTTCCCTGTGCGATCGCCGCGTACAGGACGATAAGAAGGATGGAGATGACCAAAGAGCTGACCCAAGCCCTAACAGGCCACGGCGGGTTCTCCGAGTACCTGACTCGCTTCAAGTGCAAGGGGAACCCGGCGTGCGCCTGTGACCCCGACAAGCAGGAGACAGTCCTCCACCTCCTGACGGACTGCCCGGTATATGCCTTCTCCAGATACAAACTAGAGGAAAGGATAGGGGAAAGTATTACCCAAGAAAGACTTCCTATAATAATGAGCAACAAAAAATACAGACATGATTTTATTGTATATATTACTATGATAGTCCGAACAGTAAACAAAAGAAACCAAACCTGACAATCATAGTCAGATTTGTTTTCTTTTGTTTAAATACAATATAAAGTGATATTTTTAAATGTATTTATTTATTTATTTGCTAGAATTATTTATCATGATATTTTATTATGAACTATTTATTACAATTATCTTTTTAAAATACAGCTCAACAAAAATTTCAACTACAGCCCATAAATATCTCTGCGCAACTTGGCGGCAGGGGCCTTTCGCATGGCAGGAGTGGTTTTTAGCCGGTAGGAGTCCGGCACTACCCAGACTGGCTTCCTGCAAGGCAGTCTGGGTGTCCATGATGGATTTCCCAATCCTGCCACATAAAAAAAAAAAAAAAAAAAAAAAAAAAAAAACCTAACCTAACCTAACCTAACCTAACCTAACCTAACCTAACCTAACCTAACCTAACCTAACCTAACCTAACCTAACCTAACCTAACCTAACCTAACCTAACCTAACCTAACCTAACCTAACCTAACCTAACCTAACCTAACCTAACCTAACCTAACCTAACCTAACCTAACCTAACCTAACCTAACCTAACCTAACCTAACCTAACCTAACCTAACCTAACCTAACCTAACCTAACCTAACCTAACCTAACCTAACCTAACCTAACCTAACCTAACCTAACCTAACCTAACCTAACCTAACCTAACCTAACCTAACCTAACCTAACCTAACCTAACCTAACCTAACCTAACCTAACCTAACCTAACCTAACCTAACCTAACCTAACCTAACCTAACCAGTCTGAGTCCAACCGCGCTCGAGAACACCACGTTTTCGCAAAGCTCCGCTTTCAAAAAATCATTTTGTCGGTATTTTTTTACGCTACAACGTTGTGTTATACATCAAAAGTTGCGGAATAGTGTAGTGCATATGGTCATAAAAAAGTTTTGTGTTGGAAAACTTGCAGTGAAAAACAGCCAAGAGAAAACCAGTTAAGTCGTGTTTTCGGAAAACTTTAAACCTGCATACCTTCGAAACTACATCGACAGCCTACTAGTTTTTTGATGCGGGTTTGTAGAAGACACTTTGAGAAATCAACTGACACATCGCGGGTAGAAATCCGCCTACGCACCGCTGAGAAAACAAGGAGAAAGTGAAAATCTAACCTCAAAATTTTGACACGTGTTCTTCGAATCCGATATTGGACAGATCTGAGTTTTTGTACACTCAAGAAGAGTCTCTAGACAAGCTTAGCAGCGTTTGCAGAAAAATTTTAGCACCCCCTGAACCGAAGATATTCAAATACGAACATCTGAACTTTGAGCTCTTGTCCTGAAAATTCTTCAGGCAGGACCCCTTCTTTTTCCGGCTGATCCTGCTGCGCGCTCCTTTGATGAAGACATCTAGCATAAGATAAGATTTTTTACACCCCAATTTTTGGAAAAAACTCGTATTTTATGATTTTTTCAGTTTTTTTTAAATTTTACTTCGTAAATTTCACCAAATTAATTATTTCTCTTTCTTAATATATAGCTTAGTAATTTAGACGATTATAACAGTTTTTTCCAAATTTTTATATATTACCGTTATAAAGATATTTCATTTTTAGTCTTTTTTTGCAAATAATTCAATAATAAATAGAAATAATTTAAATTTAAGTACAGTATTGTGTTCAAAGCATGTATTTGGCTTAGATTGAGCCCAAAGACGCGCCCAATAGCTTTGGAATTGACAGAAATTGACTTTTCAGCCATTTTGTTTTTAGATGGTTGTCACATAAAAATTACAATATCTTCGAAGCTATTGGACTCAGAAACCTCGGATTTTCACTGTTATCAACGGGATATATGTGCGGATATTTTCTGTATATTTTCAGGCGTTTTCAGGACCTGAAGATTTTCAGCCCTGAAACTATTTTTGGCGGATAGAGGAGGTGGAGCCAGGCACAGCACTCCAAACCGCGCTTCTCTGTGGGGAACGGTTGCGGAGTTATAGCCACCCAAAGTCTGGTTTTGACATTTATCCCCACTCTTTGGGAAACTTTGGCCTGGTGTAGCTCCGGATCCGGAGGTCGCAGAGACTTGCCGTTTTCACTGTGGTGTTTGTGGGGACAACCTCTGTTCGATCCACTAGGTTTCAGGTGTTTTGGAGCTGAAAAATTTCAGGAGCCTGAAAACCAGTTTATACGTCGGAGCGGGACGAGCCAAGCAGAACAAGTCCGAGCTCGGGTACTCTGCGATCGCTGGGAGGGAAGTTATACCGGGTGGAAGATCGACTTTGACAGTTCTGGAACTGTCAAACCGATTTTCGGGCTCGGATAACTCCCGAGTCGGGGGTCGTAGAGGGCTCGGGTTTTCTTTGGGAATATCGGCTGGCTCCTCCCTACCCGATAGGACTGCCTTCAGCGGTTTTCAGGACCCAAGATTTTTCAGGCCTGAAACCTGCTCCGCGGAGTAGATCTCTTCGAGCCGGTTGGGGAGAGCCCAAGCACGGTGACATTTGGCCGGACGGTTCCGGAGATAACCACCAGTAACCAAATTCCGGCCGCCATCTTGGATTAGCAACCGGAATTTCAAACTGCTTTATCTCCGGAACCCTTTGGGATAGGGTGGCCGTGTTTGGGTTCTTTTGAAGGGGCTCGGAAAGGGCTCTCTTCCTAACGGTAGAGTTTTGCTCTACATAGAGCCAAAAAATTTTTTCCTCATTTTCGTGCTGCTTTTATGAAAAGCAGCCCGTGACACACGCGGAGCCTGATCAAACGCGTGTCCCCAGTTGAGAGGGACCTATATAAATTAGTTAAGCTAGATTGTAAACTTGTGACTGAGTAATCCGTGTAATAGGGCAGCGTACTTTACTGATCACGGCTCTCTATTATACCAGACGGTATCTCCTTTGTATAGGGATAGCAATTATAGTTGCGACTGCTCACCATCCTCCCTTTACAAGGATAGTGTAGTGTTTTTATTGTGTTTATTTTATTATTCCTGTTTTGACTTTGACCATCCCCCATATACAGGGATAGGGAAAATAAGCCTAGAAATAGGTCACTTACAGTTTTAGTACAGGACAATCTACCTTGCGACAAGACATCATGATACTTGCACATACACCCCGTAAACAAATCACCCCAGAAACTTGCTCCTCGGCTGACAAAGAGAAGGCAGGACCTTCTCCTAAGACGACACCCACCCCAAGTGTTCGTAAGAGCATAGGGGAGTGGGAAAACAGTAAAACGAAGGACCCAAGGGCAGCTGCATCGACTACTTTCACTGTATCGCCCAAAAAGCCAGCGCAGATCCCATCAACTCTCCCAAGAGGGGCGCTAAAGGTCACGCTATCCCAAGAGGCTAAGGAAAATAAGCGGCGAAGCTCAACGGAAACCGCGAGTACGTCGCAAAAGTCTGTTGCACCGACCGACAGAGTGACTGAAGGCCGCACCTGGCTTCAGAGGGCGAAAACCCAACTGGGAGAATCGCGGAATCTGAAGTCGGAAATAAAGGCAGGTATCACTCTGGCGGTCGATTCAATGTACAAACTCATCAAGGACGCTGCAGTGGAGATTGATGCACTAAAACAAAAATCCTGCCGTTTAGAATTGAGAGAACAGCCGACACAGAGTGACGACAAAGGAGAAGCATCTGACAAAAATAGGTCAGAAGACACAATACTCCTCCTAAACAAGATTGAGATGCACTCCAAGCTGCTAGAAGAAAATAGTAAGCGCATGGATGAGCTCAAAATAGCACTGGAGGAGCAAAGGTCGCACAATGGGACAAACTCGTATGCGAGGGTGGCTGCTACGTGGGGTGCGGGTGGAGCGTTAGAAAAACGTAACACGCTGCACTCGGTGGTGGTCACCTCTAAAGATGAGGATGAAACGGGGGAGCAGATATTGGAAAGGGTGAGGAAGGTGGTGGAAGCTAAGGAAGGCTGGATAAAAGTTGAAAGGGTAAGAAAGGCAAAGAACAGAAAGGTAGTCATGGGGTTCGAGTCAGAAGGTGAGAGGGACAAGATGAAAGAAAAACTAGAACGAAATAGCATCGACCTCACCGTGGAGGCGGTTAAAAACAAGGACCCGATGTTGATTCTCAGAGACGTCTTAGCAGTGAACACAGACGAAGACGTGAAAAAAGCCCTGAGGAATCAGAATAGGGACGTTTTTGGTGGCCTCCGCGATGGAGACGACAGAATAGAAATTAGGTATAGGAGAAAAACAAGGAACCCGCACTCCGTACACGTAGTGCTCAGCACGTCCCCCGAGCTATGGCAGCGATTAACAAAAAGGGGATATGTCCACGTTGACCTGCAGAGAGTTCGGGTCGAGGACCAGACGCCTCTCATGCAGTGCACTCGCTGCCTGGCCTATGGGCACGGACGAAGGCACTGTACGGAGAAGGCGGACTTGTGTAGTCATTGTGGTGGTCCTCACCTAAAGACCGAATGCCCAGACTGGACAGCGGGGGGCACGGCAGTCTGCAGGAACTGCGAGAGAGCGAACATGCTAAGCAAAGAGCATAACGCATTTAGCTCCGAATGCCCTGTCCGCCGCAAATGGGACGCAATAGCGCGGTCAACCACCGCTTATTGCTAAGGGCGCACCAGGCCAAAAAATCGCCCATAAATTCGCACAGGCCAACCTCCAACGGAAAAAACTGGCAACAATCGAGCTACTGCTAGAAGCAGAGAAACGAGGGATCTCTGTAGCACTTTTGCAGGAGCCCTATGTCGGTAGCTCAAGAGATATGAAGAGCAAGAGGGGAGTGCGAATCTTCCAAGACACTGGCGTCGGAAACGGGACTGTCAAGGCGGCAATTGCTGTCTTTGACCAAAACATCAAAGTAACACAGTACCCGAAACTCACCACGGAAAATATTGTCGTGGTGGGAATCCAAACCGGTGCTTGGGAGATCGCACTCGTCTCATTTTATTTTGAGCCAGATAAACCAATGGAACCGTACTTAAACCACCTTGGAGAAATAAGTACTGCTATCGGCTCAAAACCATTTCTCGTTGGAGGGGACGCCAATGCGAAGAACACCTGGTGGGGGAGCATGGTGGTTGACCGTAGGGGTGAGGAAATGTATGGAACTCTTGGTGGGCTCGGGCTGAATATCCTTAACACAGGGGAAATTCCGACCTTCGACACCATTAGGGGGGGACAGCGCATCAGCAGCTATGTTGATGTGACCGCATGTTCCGACAATATCCTGGAGCTGGTAGAGCACTGGAAAGTCGACGAGAGCCTCACGAGCTCCGACCACAATGGCATACTCTTTGATGTTAGATTAGAAAAATTAAAAGGAACACAAATAGAAAGAACTACGCGCATGTTCAATACTAAAAAAGCCAATTGGGCTAAATTTCATGAGAAATTCACTCAATTAAGAACAGAAAATAATTTCTCCAAAACTGCAATAGACAAAATTAATAATACAGAATCTTTAGACATAACAACAAATAATTACACAAAAATCATACAAGAAGCATGCCGCGCTGCGATGCCAAATAAAAATTCCAAAGAGAAAATAACTATGCCATGGTGGTCGGAAAAACTCGAGAAGATGAAAAAGAGCGTCGCTACCAGCAAAAGGAGGATACGATGCGCTGCTCCAGTCCGGAGACCGAGGGTCGTCGAAGAGTACCTGAAAAGGAAGAAGGAATATGAGGCGGAGGCAGCTCGAGCCCAAACCGAGAGCTGGAAAGAGTTTTGTAGTAAGCAGGATAGGGAAGGGGTTTGGGAGGGGATCTACAGGGTGATTGGGAGAACAGTGCAGAGAGGAGTGGACGTGCCGATGATAGAGAACGGAAAAGTGCTTGATGCAGAAGCTTCCGTTAAATTGATAGCGGAGACTTTTTATCCCGATGACCTCACAAACACAGACAATACTTATCATGGCAGTATACGAACAAAAGCCGAGAAGGTCAATGAAGAAGAGGAAGAAGTCGCTGACGATCCACCCTTCACACTGATCGAATTAAAAACTGCCTGTGAATCATTTAATCCCAAAAAAGCTCCAGGAGTGGACGGCCTCACAGCCGATATATGCAGCCAAGCCATTGGAGGAGAACCCGATGCTTTCCTGGCTCTGTTGAACCAATGTCTGAAAGTCGGATACTTTCCGAGGACCTGGAAGGAGGCCACAGTGGTGGTGCTAAAGAAGCCTGGGAAAAAAGACTACACCACTCCAAAATCATATAGGCCCATTGGCCTCTTGCCGGTCTTGGGAAAGGTGTTCGAGAAGATGTTGATGGCTCGCCTCAGGTTCTACATTTTACCCAGGATGAGTACTCGCCAGTACGGATTCATGCCTCAGAGGAGCACCGAAGACTCCCTCTATGATCTGGTGAAGCACATAAAAGGTAAACTTGAATTAAAAAAGATAGTGGTGCTAATATCCTTGGACATAGAGGGAGCCTTTGACAGCGCCTGGTGGCCAGCTATAAGGGTCCGGCTGGCAGAGGAAAAGTGTCCACGGAACCTGAGGAGGGTCATCGACAGCTACCTCAGGGACAGGAGGGTCAGGGTAAGGTATGCGGGTGAAGAATTCTCTAAAGGCACGAGCAAAGGCTGCGTACAAGGCTCCATTGGAGGCCCAAACTTCTGGAATCTGTTGTTGGATCCCCTCCTAAAAAGCCTGGTAGAGCTAGACGTGTACGTGCAGGCGTTCGCAGACGACGTGGTCCTTGTCTTCGACGGTGACACAGCATTAGAAATAGAACGTAAAGCAAATGCCACTCTCGAACATGTTCAGGCGTGGGGTGTCGACAACAAGTTAAGGTTTGCGCCGCAAAAAACAAATGCGATGACTATAACAAGAAAACTGAAGTATGACACCCCACGACTGACCATGGGCGGAGTCGAGGTAGCTATGTCTAAAGAGATCAAGATCCTGGGAGTCACCGTCGATGACAAGTTGACGTTTAACACGCATGTCAGGAACGTCTGCAAAAAAGCAATTGGGGTATATAAACAGCTGTGCAGGGCAGCGAAGATTAGTTGGGGGCTAAACCCCGAAGTAGTAAAAATTATATACGTAGCTACAATAGAACCGATTATCCTGTACGCTGCCAGCGTATGGGCCCCAGAAGCAGAAAAACTGGGAATAAGAAAACAGCTGGGCGTCGTGCAACGCGGAATAGCACAAAAAATGTGCAAGGCGTACCGCACCGTCTCCCTCAACTCAGTACTTCTATTGGCAGGGATACTCCCCCTGGATCTCCGAGCTCGTGAGATGGCCTCACTTTATGAAGCCAAGAGGGGAGTGTCACTGCCAGTGTTGAGGGACAGGGAAATGGAGAGGCCAGTGTCCGCGTTGAAGTCTCCGCACCCCGCCAAGCGTATCGACCTGGAGTTCAAAAGTCTGGTGGACCAGGAGCAGGTTGACGCCAGCGCCAAACCTGAGGTGAGAATATTCACCGACGGAAGCAAGATTGGGGGACGTGTTGGCGCTGCGCTGTCCTTGTGGAACAGCGAGGCCGAAACACGTACCCTCAAGCTGGCGTTACCAGAATATTGCACGGTCTACCAGGCGGAGCTCCTGGCGATATGCAGGGCAACAGGGGAAATTCGGAAGAGTGCGGCGTCCAGTTTTGGTATATACAGTGACTCAATGGCAGCTCTCATGACAGTGAAAAACCACAGTTGCCTTCATCCCCTGGCAGTGGAAGCGAGAGAGAATTTAACAACTGTTTCTCTCCAGAACAAGGTAGTCGACTTGTTCTGGATAAAGGCTCACGCAGGGATTGAGGGTAACGAGAGGGTGGATCAGCTGGCAAAAGAGGCTGCCATTCTGAGTAAAAGAAAGCCGGAGTACGATCTCTGTCCTGTATCATTCGTCAAGCGTTGCATTCGTTCGGCAGCGCTTGACGAATGGAATAGTAGATACAGAACCGGTACAACGGCTTCTGTTACCAAGATGTTTTTCCCAGATGCGGTGGCGGCGTACAGGATCATCAGAAAGCTACAAATTGATGGGAACCTGACTCAGGTCATGACGGGGCACGGTGGATTCTCTGAATACCTGCATCGCTTCGGGTGTAAGGAGAGTCCATCGTGCATCTGTGACCCAAATATTTCGGAGTCGGTACCACATCTGCTGATTCGCTGTCCTGCGTACACCTACGAAAGAAATCAGTTGGAACAGGAATTAGACATAGAGATTAACGAAGCAAACATAGCAGCAATAATGGCTAGTAAATGCAAAAGAAAATTTTTAGAGTACTGCGTAACAATCGCAAAAAGAGTCATAAAAAGAAACAAAACGGATCAGTAAAGTATGCTACCACTATATTGTATGATATATTAGTTAAGCATATGTATAGAAAGTTAAGTAAATAAAAGGTATATGGGCAGTTGAACAATAAAAGAATGTATACTGGAAAATGTATATAAATTAAAAAAGTAAATAAAAAAGATACAATTAGTATGTAAGCACCCCTAAGTAAGTTCATGTAAATGTAAGTAATAGTGAAGTAAGCCAAATGAAATGTTAGAATGTAAGCATAGAATAAGTTATAAAATTGTGAATAAGTACTTAAGACTTGTAACTTAATGGAAATAAAAACCCCAATGGAGTGTTATTTACCCTAAGTCAGAAAAGGAACACAAATTTTGTGCGCATAATAAAGCTAGGCAACAAAAGAATAGTAAGCAAATGGGAGCCCCACCCATTAAAAGACTAAATGAGGAAGGATGAAAGAAAGAAACAGTATGAGGAATAAAAGTGCGAGAGGAAAGTAAGCGAGAACTGGTATGAAAGTGTATTACCGCAGACATAGACTCTTGTAACGCAAGAGGTAGAGAAAAAAAAAAAAAAAAAAAAAAAAAAAAAAAACCTAACCTAACCTAACCTAACCTAACCTAACCTAACCTAACCTAACCTAACCTAACCTAACCTAACCTAACCTAACCTAACCTAACCTAACCTAACCCAGTTCCCCCCCAGCTCTCGTGGCGGTCGGTTCGTTTTAAGTGTGCTCCGCGTTCAAAAAATCGTCCAAACGGGTTATTTTACGATAAATAAGAAGTGCGATACGTCAAAAGTTGCGCGCTCGCAAGTGCTATCGATTGGTGCTAAAAGTGCTGAAATTGGACCATTTTCAGAGACACTAGACCCGAAAAACCATTTTTAACCTCAAAATTTTGCATTCCTGACTCAACGCTGCCTGATTTTCAGCGGTAACCTATATTTTTCGGACTGCAGTTTGAAGCGCACCAGAGGCAGCTACAATCAGGCGAAGTCCCGGAATTTTCCGGGCAAAACTCGCCGAGCCACAAAGGAAAAACCAGAAACCACGTGGCCACGTGCTCCCGATTCCCGACGCCTGGAAACTATTCACCTGCTGAGCATCGTGTAAGACACCGAGACCAGCCAGCTGACACCTTGATCGTCGAAATCGGAGCACCCCCCTGGAAAATAGAAGACTCTAAAAGTACGACGAACTTTGAACCCATCCAGAGCTGAAACAAGATCGGTGACGTCACTTTTTCTGGATTTTAAAAAATTTTTCACTCTTCAGAGAACAAGTGTGCAAAAATTCAGAATTTTCTGACTGGTAGTTTTTGAACTACGGAAAACTTAGTCAATAGGGTGAAAACTGTGACGTCACGCAAAACCGGAACTACCCCAGACGATCTGCTCCTGGCAGTACCCGGAGGAAAAATACCTCCCAAGAAGAAAACTCTTCGAGGCCAACCCCCTAGGACGCGAAGTTTCTGCACTAGCAGCCATTTGCAGAAAATTGTCAGCCACCCCCAACTTTGGCAGGCTCTCGAGGGAGGCGCAGCTAACGGAGGACCCCTGGACTGGCAGAGCAGCAAGGACCGGTTCATCCCCAGTGGAACAAAAATTTTAGTGTGTATATAGGATTAAGATTAGAATTAATATAGATTTTAAGGTGGAACAAGGGTCCCGGACGGCATTACCAAATAAGTTTGTACACCCCCTGGAGCCTCAGGGGAGCGAGATATCGAAAAAATAACATCAAATCGGTTGTCTCTGCGACAAACGATCATAAGGTCGACCTCCTTGTTGGCACCCCCAAAAACCACCCCCGACGAGATTTTTTGGAAAAACAGGAAAAATTTTTGGTTCCTGGATTTCCAGAAGGGAAAATAAGGGGCTTGTCAGAAAATTTGCGCAAAGGCCTATACCCTAGTATTTTTCTCCTTTCTGATATCTCGTTCCTAAGGGCGAAACAAAGTAAAAGTTGTTGACAAAAAGCTACCCCTAAGTTTGAGAACAAATAAAAAATTGACCAGGTGACCCACCCCCGCGGGATTCAAAACACTTTACGGCCCAACTAATACTCTGTTGTCTGGATTTTTCCCCGGTGAAACCAGACGATAGGGGAATTTTTACTAGCTCTTTAAAAACACCCTATCGAGCCGTTTGACAGCAAAGAAATAAGATTGTTTAGGTATTTTTCCCCAAAAAATTTTTCGAAAAATACCTCGTAGCTCGAAAACCGTGCGTCCTAGCCCAAAAATAACCAAAATTTTCCACCCCCCTCCCTAACCTACCCCCCTTGCTCCGCAAACCCTAACCCTTAAACTACCCCACCCCCTGCACCCAACCCCTAGGTCTTCAACCCCCTACCCCTAAAAACCAACTTTTGTTTTCTGGACTTAGAAAAATTTGAGTTAAAAAATTTTGCACTATTAACTATCGGACTATATTGGCTTGTTTTAAATTGTATAAAATTTTATATATGATAGCGGTATTATCGAGGACGTCTGAGGGTTGCAACCCCTAAACTTACTTGCATTGTATCTTGCGAACGGAGAGAGCTAGAGCTACGGGGTTTTCTCTATATGATAGAGAATAGCCTAAAGAATTTTTTGGATAGAGTCAAAAGACTCTACATAGAGCTAAAAAATTTTTTTTATATAAATTTTTATTCCAAGTGTAAATAGTTTTAAGTAAAATAAAAAACACTACACATCACACAGGAGAGTTGACTCTACCTACGACTGACAAAGTGTTGGTCTGCTTCTGATATTCACTCAAGTTTTATTAATTTATTAATTTTAGAATCCAAATTGGAGTATTTTGGGCGACTCTACATAGAGATAAACTTCATTTAATGTTGTTCTTTTAAATTTTTGTTATTTTTTTTTTGTTGGTTGTGTTTCATCGAGGGCATACTGAATATACTACACGACATATAGTGACCAAAATAGAGTTGACTCTATCCACGACAGTCAAGTAGAGGCCTGCCTTCGTTTATACACACTAAATTTTACCACCCGTAGTTGTAACTTGGAGTAGCAAACCGACTCTACATAGACCCTACTTTACCACTATTCAGATTCAGACTTTTGTTTCATAATTGTGAGCCCGTCAGGGGCAGACTAAATACATTACACGGCACATAGTGACCATAGTAGAGTTGACTCTACCCAAAACCGACAAAGTGAAATTTTGCTTTCTTTATAAACTTAAGCACTTTACTAGCTATAGGATATAAACTGGAGTTGCTAAGCGACTCTACATAGAGAAATTTTTTAATTTTGTTTTAATTAATCTTAATATTGTTTTTCCTTGTGTGTTTGTGTATTGACCAGAGTCAGAGACTCATCATTTACAATTTTATTTTATAATTTTTTAATTTTATATTTTAAAAATCCTTTTTACTGTGTAATCTTTTGCGGTATAACAAAGGGGCAACTTTTACAACTTATACAAAATTACGTCCCTCCGCATCACATTCCCAAAAATGTTTGGGCACCGCACGCCTGTTAAAAAGCCAGAAAGCAATAGGTCGCCCCCAAAAGAGGCCGTTCGCAAAAGCATAGACAAGTGGGAAGCCGCCATGCCAAATGAGGAGCTCGCTACCAGAGCAGATGGCCGGGCTATAAGGACTAGCACGACAACGCAGGCAGACCCTGCGGCAGTAGCAACAAAGGTTGCTACAAAACCTGTGCCATCTGCAATGGTTACTGTTCCCACACAGGGAAACGCTGCTGTCGCGCGCAGGGTGTCAGCGGGAGACGAGGAGTCTCCCACAAAGCGCTATGCCAGTAGAGCGGCAGAAGCGGCAGCCTGCCTGAATAAGGCAAAGGCCCACCTAAGGAACTCAAGGAACCTTAAGACAGAAATTAAAGAGGGGGTCGAGAAAGCACTTGCACGGCTCCTTGAACTAGTCAAGGAATCCGAGGCGGAGCTCAAAACGAAGGGAATCATAATGGAGGGAGATCGGGTGGGTGGGAGAATGGGAGCACGTGTTGCTCCACTTCCTGACCCCGCTCACTCTCCTTCCCCTACCTCCAGAGAAAGCCTACTCATGGAACGTTTAGTGGAACACACTAACTTGATAAGGGAAAGCGGCAGAAAAATGGAGGAGCTGAAGGCCACGATTGAAAGGCATGCCGAGAAAATAGAAAAGGCAGAAGCACCAACCTACGCCGGGGTGACCGCAGTACAGAGTGACGGGGCGCTGCAAAAGCGTACGCTGCACTCGGTTGCGGTTGCTTCGACCGTGGAGACGGAAACAGGAGAGGAGGTGCTCGAAAGAGTTAGGAAGGCCATAGACGCCAAAGAGGGATGGGTAAAGGTGGAGAGGGTAAGGAAAGCCAAAAATAGGAAAATAATAATGGGCTTTGGGTCCAAGGAGGAAAGGGACAAGGTAAAGGAAAGAATAGGGAAAGAAGGGGGTAGCCTCACCATCGAGGACGTGGAAAACAAGGACCCGCTGGTCAGGCTTGGGGATGTTCTGTCAGTAAATACTGATGAAGACATCCTCAAGGCTCTCCGGAATCAGAACGGGGCTGTTTTCCACGGTCTCGGTGAAGGGGAAGATAGGATAGCAGTGAAATATAGAAGAAGAGCTAGAAACCCTCACACCAACCACGTAATCATAAGCGTATCGCCCAGTATCTGGAGGCGGGTGACTGAGAGAGGCTATGTTTACATAGATCTCCAACGGGTCAGAGCAGAAGACCAGACTCCACTAGTTCAGTGCACGCGCTGCCTGGGGTACGGCCACGGCAGAAAATACTGCCAAGAGACTATAGATGCTTGCAGCCACTGTGGTGGCCCACACCTGAGAACGGAGTGCGCGGACTGGCTAGCTGGGGAGCCACCTGCCTGCAGAAACTGCGGAAAGGCGAAACTGACGCAGTTAGAGCACAATGCCTTCAGCTCTGGGTGCCCTGTGCGCCGCCGGTGGGAAGAATTGGCCCGGTCGACCGTCGCATACTGTTAACGCCAATGTTGCCACCACCACATACAGCTATATGCAAGCGAACCTCCAACGAAAAAGGCTTGCAACAATCGAGCTGCTGCTCGAGGCACAAAAACAGGGGGTAGCCGCGGCCTTGCTGCAAGAGCCATATATAGGGGGGAGCAGGACAATGAAGGGCCACAAGGGAGCGAGGATCTTCCAGAGCACTGAAAATGGGGAGGGGAACGTTAAGGCTGCAATCGCTGTTTTTGATAGCAACCTTAACATAATACAGTACCCAAAACTCACCACAAACAATATAGTTGTGGTGGGTATCCAGACCAGTGCCTGGGAGATCACTTTGGTCTCCATATACTTTGAGCCGGATAAACCCGTGGAGCCCTACTTAGACCAACTCAGGGACATAGTGGCCAAAAACGGCTCAAAGCCCATAATCGTTGGAGGCGACGCAAACGCAAAAAGCACTTGGTGGGGCAGCCCGACGGTCGACCGTAGGGGAGAAGAGGTTTGCGGTACTCTCGGGGAGCTCGGGCTGCACATACTAAATGCAGGAGATACTCCTACCTTCGACACCATTAGGGGAGGACAACGTTACAGCAGCTATGTCGATGTTACAGCTTGCTCGGCAAATATCCTCGACAAGGTAGCAGACTGGAAAGTCGTCGAGGGACTCAGCAGCTCCGATCACAACGGCATCGTCTTCAAAATTTCACAAACCTGTTCAAAAGGATTAAAAGTAGAAAGAACAACTAGAAAGTTTAATACTAAAAAAGCAAACTGGCCTGAGTTTCATGCGAAACTCACCCAGTTGAGCCAAGAGCATAAAATTACAAAAGAAGAAATAGATAAAATAAATCAGACAGAGCAATTAGATAAAATAGTAGATAAGTACACAGAAATAATAGCTAAATCATGCAAAGCATCCATGCCAATTAAAAAACAAAAGGAAAAACTTACCTTGCCGTGGTGGTCGGAGAAGCTTGAAAAACTGAAAAAAGCGGTAGCAACCCATAAAAGGAGGATCAGATGTGCTGCTCCAGTCCGAAGATCCATGGTTGTCGAAGCGTACCTGCAACAGAAAAAAGAGTATGAGTCAGAGGCAGCCAGAGCTCAAACCGAGAGCTGGAAGGAATTCTGCCGCAAACAGGATAGGGAGGGCGTGTGGGAGGGGATTTACAGGATTATAGGAAGGACAACGAGTAGGGTGGAGGACCCGCCACTGGTGAGAAATGGGGATGTGCTGGACGCAGAAGGGTCCGCCCGATACATAGCGGAGACATTGTATCCAGAGGACCACCCAGCTGCAGATGACCCTCACCACAGCCTTGTCAGGTTGGAGGCGGAAAGGGTGAATGAAGGTGAAAATGGTGAGCCATGCGATCCTCCATTCACCATGGCCGAAAGTGAGTCCTTTAACCCAAAGAAGGCTCCGGGAATGGATGGCCTCACAGCCGATATCTGCATCCGTGCTATCAGCAAAGACCCCGAAATTTTCCTGGCTATCCTAAACAGATGCCTCGCACTAAACCATTTCCCCAAAGTGTGGAAAGAGGCAACCGTGGTCGTACTACGGAAGCCAGGAAAAGCGGATTACTCAACACCAAAGGCGTACCGTCCAATCGGCTTATTGCCGGTACTCGGAAAAATCTACGAGAAGATGTTGGTGGCCCGACTCAGGTTCTACATAGCACCGAGGATGAGTACTCGCCAGTACGGGTTCATGCCACAAAGGAGTACCGAAGACTCCCTCTATACCCTTATGCAAAAAATACGCGTTAAGCTGAAACAAAAGAAAATAATAACACTAATATCGCTGGATATAGAGGGAGCCTTCGACAATGCCTGGTGGCCAGCAATAAGGGTCCGACTGGCAGAGGAAAAGTGTCCGGTTAACCTGAGAAGGGTCATCGACAGCTATCTACGTGACAGGAAAGTACGAGTAAGGTACGCCGGTGCTGAGCATCAGAGAAGCACGGAGAAGGGTTGCGTGCAGGGCTCCATTGGAGGCCCCATTCTCTGGAACCTTATACTGGATCCCCTCCTCAAAGACCTCGAGAGTAGAGGTATATACGCCCAGGCTTTTGCCGATGACGTGATCCTGGTCTTCGATGGTGATACGGCTTTGGAAATAGAGAGGCAGGCGAATGCCGCCCTCGGGCATGTTCGGGCGTGGGGCGTGGAAAACAAGTTAAACTTTGCGCCACACAAGACCAGTGCCATGGTCATAACAAAAAAGCTAAAGTACGACGCCCCACGCCTGAGCATGGGCGGGGTCGACATCGCTATGTCCAGGAAAATTAAAGTACTGGGTGTCACCATCGACGACCGGCTCACGTTTAACGAGCATGTTTCCGACGTATGCCGCAAAGCCATTGCAGTCCATAAACAGCTGTGCAGGGCTGCAAAAGTTAACTGGGGTTTAAATCCAGAGGTTATAAAAACCATATATGTGGCTGCGGTGGAACCAATAGTTCTGTACGCTGCCAGTGCATGGGCGGAAGCCGCAAATAAACTGGGGATGATCAAACAACTAGGCGTCGTGCAGCGGGGAATAGCACAGAAGATGTGCAAGGCGTACCGAACTGTCTCACTAAATTCGGTTCTCCTACTAGCAGGGATACTCCCCCTGGATCTGAGAATTCATGAGGCGGCATCATTGTATAAAGCCAAAAAGGGAGAACCACAGGCCATATTGGGAGACAGGGAGGTGGAACGCATGACTTCAGCACTGAAATCCCCGCATCCCGCGGAGCGAAGCGACTTGAAAATCGTCAGCCTGGTAAACCGGGAGGACGTTGACGCCAATTCAGACCAACAGGTTAAAATTTATACCGATGGTAGCAAGATTGGGGGGCGTGTTGGTGCGGCACTGTCCATCTGGAACAGAGAGGCCGAGACGCGTGCCCTCAAGTTGGCGTTACCGGGATATTGTACGGTTTACCAGGCTGAGCTACTCGCGATATGCCGGGCAACGCGGGAAATAAGGAACAGCACAGCGCCTACTTTCGGGATCTTTAGCGACTCCATGGCGGCTCTATTGACAGTGAAAAACCCTAGTTGCCTTCATCCCCTGGCGGTGGAGGCCAGAGAGAACATTACAGCTTCAACTCTCCAGAACAAGGTAATATCCTTGTTCTGGATAAAGGCCCACGTGGGGTTGGAGGGCAACGAAAGAGCGGATCAGCTGGCAAAAGAGGCTGCCATGAATCTAAAGAAAAAGCCGGATTATGACCTGTGCCCGATCTCATTCGTCAAGCGCCATATACGTATGGCAACGCTTGACGAGTGGGATCGGAGATACAGGTCTGGCCAAACCGCAAAGATCACCAAGATCTTTTTCCCAGATGCGGTGGCAGCGTACAGAACAATAAAAAAGATAAAAATTACAAACATTAGGACACAGGTAATGACAGGGCACGGTGGATTCTCCGAGTACCTGAGTCGCTTCAAGTGCAAGGAGAGTCCATCGTGCATCTGCGACCCAGACAAGGAAGAAACCGTGCCACATTTGCTTCTGGAATGCCCTGTACACGCTGTGGACAGGCATGACATAGAACAGGCGCTGCAAATAAAATTGGACCAGGAAACTGTGGGGGAAGTGATGCGAGGGAAATACAGAGAGGAATTTTTAGACTACTGCACAAGGATTGCACAGAAGGTAATAAATAGGAATAAATCAGCCTAAGCAAATATGCTTATAGTATATTCAGAAATATATATATAAAGCATAGAAATTAGAATAAAATGTAATTAGAGAAGATACTAGTATAAGTAACAATAGAGAATAAGATATTATGATAAGAAAAATGTATAGAAATAATACTAGAGTAAGAAAAATGTAAAGAAATAAAAGAACAAACTGGACAATTATTTCCCCCCTATACTGCAATAAGGAATGAATAAAAAAGGAAAACATAGTCGATAGACAGAATTAAATTAGAGTAAGAAACAACTTTAAAAGAAATAAAAGGACAGACTACACAGTTATTTCCCCCTACACTACAATAATAAAGGAACAAAAAGGAACAATAATAGATAGACAGAATACCTAGGTTTAGAAAGGGAATCCCACCCAGAATAAGGAATGAAAGATGATGAATGCAGAAAGACAAAGTATGCGGCATGAAAGTACGAGAAGAAAAGAAGCGAGAACTGGAATGACAAAGAGAATTAGGCTTAATTTGTTAAATTAGCTATGTATGAACTCCGATAATGTTGGAGGTAGGGAAAAAAAAAAAAAAAAAAAAAAAAAAAAAAAAAAAAAAAAAAAAAAAAAAAAACCTAACCTAACCTAACCTAACCTAACCTAACCTAACCTAACCTAACCTAACCTAACCTAACCTAACCGATCTGATTCGTAACCTATATATACTAGCTACAGGGTACTATTATACGTTTTTGGACGCGTCTCTGCGAGACCTATACGATCCTGGTAAAATAATTCAAAGATTTTCACAGGGAAACTTTTTATTCAAGAAAAACCTTTTTTCCAAATTTTCATTTCTTCAAAATTTTATATCTCGATCCCTGGTTGACGTAGGTCGGTTCTGAGGGTGCCGTCGTACGCGCCTCTGCTCGCCCTACAGGATTCCTGCAAAAAACAAATCAGATTAGACATTTCCTAAAAGAAAATTTTTCAATTTTCGCAAAATATTGACTTTTTTATTCAAAAAATTGACACTTATCTGATAATAACTCCCGTTTTTGGTCCGATCGTGACCAAAGTAGTCTCAAAACACGGGCCAGCGCGTCGCCTGTGCGCCCCGACCCTAAAAAATTTGCGTCCCATAGGAAAATTTTACACCCGACAGTAAAAAACCGCAAAAACTTCAAATTTTCATACATTTTTTATAGATTATTCCCGTTATTCCAGAGTATTCCTTGATATTCCCGGACAATATTAACACCCCATGCGCCGAGAGTATATGAGAATCGAATAGAGAAAAAACCAGCCGCGAGTCTAGCAGGAGTCAGCGGAAATTCCAAAATCAGTAAAATTTATAGTACTATAGCTATATAGATATTCGCTCAAAAGTTTACTAGCCAGAGCGTTGATTTCGAAGGTGTCATCTGATTCGTAACCTATATATACTAGCTACAGGGTACTATTATACGTTTTTGGACGCGTCTCTGCGAGACCTATACGATCCTGGTAAAATAATTCAAAGATTTTCACAGGGAAACTTTTTATTCAAGAAAAACCTTTTTTCCAAATTTTCATTTCTTCAAAATTTTATATCTCGATCCCTGGTTGACGTAGGTCGGTTCTGAGGGTGCCGTCGTACGCGCCTCTGCTCGCCCTACAGGATTCCTGCAAAAAACAAATCAGATTAGACATTTCCTAAAAGAAAATTTTTCAATTTTCGCAAAATATTGACTTTTTTATTCAAAAAATTGACACTTATCTGATAATAACTCCCGTTTTTGTGGTCCGATCGTGACCAAAGTAGTCTCAAAACACGGGCCAGCGCGTCGCCTGTGCGCCCCGACCCTAAAAAATTTGCGTCCCATAGGAAAATTTTACACCCGACAGTAAAAAACCGCAAAAACTTCAAATTTTCATACATTTTTTATAGATTATTCCCGTTATTCCAGAGTATTCCTTGATATTCCCGGACAATATTAACACCCCATGCGCCGAGAGTATATGAGAATCGAATAGAGAAAAAACCAGCCGCGAGTCTAGCAGGAGTCAGCGGAAATTCCAAAATCAGTAAAATTTATAGTACTATAGCTATATAGATATTCGCTCAAAAGTTTACTAGCCAGAGCGTTGATTTCGAAGGTGTCATCTGATTCGTAACCTATATATACTAGCTACAGGGTACTATTATACGTTTTTGGACGCGTCTCTGCGAGACCTATACGATCCTGGTAAAATAATTTAAAGATTTTCACAGGGAAACTTTTTATTCAAGAAAAACCTTTTTTCCAAATTTTCATTTCTTCAAAATTTTATATCTCGATCCCTGGTTGACGTAGGTCGGTTCTGAGGGTGCCGTCGTACGCGCCTCTGCTCGCCCTACAGGATTCCTGCAAAAAACAAATCAGATTAGACATTTCCTAAAAGAAAATTTTTCAATTTTCGCAAAATATTGACTTTTTTATTCAAAAAATTGACACTTATCTGATAATAACTCCCGTTTTTGTGGTCCGATCGTGACCAAAGTAGTCTCAAAACACGGGCCAGCGCGTCGCCTGTGCGCCCCGACCCTAAAAAATTTGCGTCCCATAGGAAAATTTTACACCCGACAGTAAAAAACCGCAAAAACTTCAAATTTTCATACATTTTTTATAGATTATTCCCGTTATTCCAGAGTATTCCTTGATATTCCCGGACAATATTAACACCCCATGCGCCGAGAGTATATGAGAATCGAATAGAGAAAAAACCAGCCGCGAGTCTAGCAGGAGTCAGCGGAAATTCCAAAATCAGTAAAATTTATAGTACTATAGCTATATAGATATTCGCTCAAAAGTTTACTAGCCAGAGCGTTGATTTCGAAGGTGTCATCTGATTCGTAACCTATATATACTAGCTACAGGGTACTATTATACGTTTTTGGACGCGTCTCTGCGAGACCTATACGATCCTGGTAAAATAATTCAAAGATTTTCACAGGGAAACTTTTTATTCAAGAAAAACCTTTTTTCCAAATTTTCATTTCTTCAAAATTTTATATCTCGATCCCTGGTTGACGTAGGTCGGTTCTGAGGGTGCCGTCGTACGCGCCTCTGCTCGCCCTACAGGATTCCTGCAAAAAACAAATCAGATTAGACATTTCCTAAAAGAAAATTTTTCAATTTTCGCAAAATATTGACTTTTTTATTAAAAAAATTGACACTTATCTGATAATAACTCCCGTTTTTGTGGTCCGATCGTGACCAAAGTAGTCTCAAAACACGGGCCAGCGCGTCGCCTGTGCGCCCCGACCCTAAAAAATTTGCGTCCCATAGGAAAATTTTACACCCGACAGTAAAAAACCGCAAAAACTTCAAATTTTCATACATTTTTTATAGATTATTCCCGTTATTCCAGAGTATTCCTTGATATTCCCGGACAATATTAACACCCCATGCGCCGAGAGTATATGAGAATCGAATAGAGAAAAAACCAGCCGCGAGTCTAGCAGGAGTCAGCGGAAATTCCAAAATCAGTAAAATTTATAGTACTATAGCTATATAGATATTCGCTCAAAAGTTTACTAGCCAGAGCGTTGATTTCGAAGGTGTCATCTGATTCGTAACCTATATATACTAGCTACAGGGTACTATTATACGTTTTTGGACGCGTCTCTGCGAGACCTATACGATCCTGGTAAAATAATTCAAAGATTTTCACAGGGAAACTTTTTATTCAAGAAAAACCTTTTTTCCAAATTTTCATTTCTTCAAAATTTTATATCTCGATCCCTGGTTGACGTAGGTCGGTTCTGAGGGTGCCGTCGTACGCGCCTCTGCTCGCCCTACAGGATTCCTGCAAAAAACAAATCAGATTAGACATTTCCTAAAAGAAAATTTTTCAATTTTCGCAAAATATTGACTTTTTTATTAAAAAAATTGACACTTATCTGATAATAACTCCCGTTTTTGTGGTCCGATCGTGACCAAAGTAGTCTCAAAACACGGGCCAGCGCGTCGCCTGTGCGCCCCGACCCTAAAAAATTTGCGTCCCATAGGAAAATTTTACACCCGACAGTAAAAAACCGCAAAAACTTCAAATTTTCCGCCCGCCCACCCACCCTTTATTTTTATTAGTAGGTTTAGCAAAATATTTTTATTGCTCTAAATAATAGGGGGTGGTAAGACAAGCAGATATATACATTTGTATGTTTGTCAGCGGCCTTTATTGAAGCTCTTTTTATTTTATTAGTTGCTTCTGACGCCTCTATTGAGGACTCCAATTTTATTTTAATTTTAATTTAATTTTATTTTAATTTGACACCTCTTTAGAGGATAATTTTGACATTTTATTGACCTACTGATCCCCTCTTTACAGGGATCAGAACATTAGTTTTAAAAATTTTATTGTATTTGAATTATAATCTTATTGACACCTCTTTTGAGGAAAAATTATTGTTGACAACTGATTCCCCCTTTACAGGAATCAAAAAATTTACACCAAATTGTCACCATACTTATTTATTCTGATTAGTATTGATTCTGTCTCCTCTACTCTTCCATCATGTTTCTCTCCAGGACCCCTGCAAAGAAAGCTCTTACAGGTCACCAAGTCTCTCCATCGAATGCGGCACTCTCCATCACCTTCGAGGGAGAGGTCTCCCCTCCCAGTGCTTCAACTCAAGCCTCCAGTGTGAGGCGAAGAATTGGTGAGTGGGAGAATGGGAAGGTGACGGAGTCACAACCCCCTTCATCGGCCGCCGCTCACCCACCTAAAAAATCGGTCCAAACAGTGACGGCTCCTCAGAAGTCCACACGGCGAGCCATGACCCAGCCAGATTCCAAGGCTGTGGCACGCCGAACTTCAACCGAGACAGCGGGAGCGTCACCGGGAGCGAGCCAGTCGCAGATGAATAAACCCGCCGACTGGGTGACCGAGGCTCGGAACTGCCTTCTGCGCGCGAAGTCGCACCTCGGTGACTCGCGTAATCTGAGGGCAGACCTCAAAGCCGGGATCACCCAGTCGGTGGAACGGCTATATCAACTGGTTAAGGAAGGGGCCGCGGCCGCCGTACATGCGAAGGGGGCTGAGACGGTACGGGAGGAGGCCATCACGGCAACACTCCCGACAGAAGTGCATAGAAGCTTTCCGGAAGTTGACTCGTTGCTCGCTTCACTAGCGGAGCACAGCGCGTTAGTGAAGGAGAGCAGCGAGAAGATGGAGAAGCTGCGGCAGGCGATGGAGAGGCAGGGAGACGTATTGGAAAAAGCGGCCACTTACGCGAGTGTAGCTGCGGGTCCACCGAAAAGGCAGACCCCAGGTAGGACCGCGCTGCACTCTGTAGTAGTTACGTCCAAAGACGAAGGGATTTCTGGAGAGGAGGTCTTACAGAGAATTAGAGAGGCAGTAAAGGCCAAGGAGGGAGGAGTGGAAATAGAGACAGTACGAAAGGCGAAGGATCGCAAAATTGTCATGGGCTG
Organism: Mythimna ferrago; assembly: GCA_910589285.2. Taxonomy (NCBI): domain Eukaryota; kingdom Metazoa; phylum Arthropoda; class Insecta; order Lepidoptera; family Noctuidae; genus Mythimna; species Mythimna ferrago. Next base: position 23,859 of record OU342697.1, read on the forward strand.
TAGGTCGGCGGAAGACAGGAAAAGAGTGAAAGAAAGGATAGAGAAGTCAGGAGACCACCTCGTTGTCGAGGATGTGAAGAACAAGGACCCACTGCTAGTGTTCCGCGGCGTCCTCCGCATACACTCCGATGAGGAGCTGCTGGAGGCGCTACGGAACCAAAATCGGGAGGTCTTTCGCGGCCTCGACAACGGGGAGGATAGAATGACGGTTAAATTTAAAAGGAACGCGCGGAACCCCCAAACCAGCAATGTCGTCGTCAGCACGTCCCCGGCTATCTGGAACAGGATGCTCGAGAAGGGAAGAGCACGCATCGATCTCCAGACCGTCTTCGTCGATGACCAGTCGCCACTGGTTCAGTGCACGAGGTGCCTTGGATACGGGCATAGTCGGCGGCACTGTAAAGAGCTCGCCGACTTATGTAGCCACTGTGGAGGCCCGCACCTCCGATCACAATGTGACCAGTGGCTAAAGGCTGAAACACCGAAGTGCCACAATTGTGTCTTGGCGAAGATGGGAAAGATCGACCATAATGCATTCAGCCCTGAGTGTCCTGTTCGAGTTAGGTGGGATCGACTGGCACGTGCATCCGTCGCCTATTGCTAAGGTGGTCCCAGTAAACACGATGCCTTACAAGATACTCCAGGCGAATCTCCAAAGGAAGAAGTTGGCGACCCAAGAGCTTATGCTTGAGGCCGAGCGGCGCAAAGCCACCGCAGCGCTGATCCAGGAGCCTTACGTGGGCAGTGTGAAGAGGATGAGCGGGACCAGAGGTGTCCGAATCTTCCAGAGCACCAGGCAAGGAGAAGGGACTGTCAAAGCGGCAATAGCCGTTTTTGACCCAAAACTGACCGTACGACAGTACCCAGAACTCACCACGGACAACATCGTCGTGGTGGGGATCCAAACCGGTGCCTGGAGACTAACTCTGGTCTCGTTCTACTTCGAACCAGACCAGCCCTTAGGGCCATACCTGGACAGCCTCAAAAAGGTGGAAAGCGAGACCGGCCCGCATAGGCTCATCATGGGAGGAGACGCCAACGCCTGGAGTGTCTGGTGGGGCAGCAATGAGACAAACAGCAGAGGCGACGAAATGCTGGGAGCTCTCGATCAGCTTGGACTGCAGGTACTCAACAGAGGGGAAACTCCAACCTTCGACGTAGTTCGTGGTGACAGACGTTACACGAGCTGCGTCGACGTCACAGCCTGCACAGCGGATATGCTGACGGTGACCGACGGCTGGCGAGTCGTCGATGACCTGACGGGGTCGGACCACAACGGCATAGAGTTCAGCGTACACCTCGAAAAGTCTGTGGGTATCACGGTCAACCGGACTACCAGGATCTACAATACTAAGAAAGCAAATTGGGTGCAGTTTCGTAAGAAACTGCGCCAAATTATGCAAGAGAACAAACTCACCGTAAGTCTGTTCGATGATATCGACAGCGTGGACGATATAGACCTGGTAGTCGAGGGACTTACGACGGCAGTGCAAGATGCCTGCACATCCGTGATACCCAAAAAGAAGACCAAAGAGAGGATAACCGTGCCGTGGTGGTCTGATGAACTCGCCAGTCTGAAGAGGCTAGTGGTCACTAAAAAGCGGAGGATCCGCTGTGCAGCGCCAGTTCGTAGACCAAAGGTTGTTGAGGAGTACCTGAAACAGAAGGGAGAGTATGAGCGCGCAGTAGTCCAAGCTAAAATCGAGAGCTGGAAGGGGTTCTGCGAGAAGCAGGATAGGGAAGGCTTATGGGAAGGCATATACCGGGTGATTCGTAGGACGGAAAAGAGAGAGGAGGATTTGCCGATGGTGAGGGACGGCAGGACCCTAGACCCACAGGCCTCGGCGAGGTATCTGGCACAGGTGTTCTACCCGGAGGATCGTTCGGAGGGGGATAACGAGGAGCACAAACGGATGCGGCAACGAGCTGAAGAGGTGAACGGGGGGAACGAAGCTGAACCTTCGGACCCTCCCTTCACACTCGACGAGCTGGAGCGAGCGGTCTCCTCGTTCAACCCCAAAAAAGCCCCCGGTTCCGACGGTCTGACGGCGGACATATGGGGCCACACGATCCGTCAAGACCCAGATTTAGTTCTGCGCTTGGTAAACAAGTGCCTGGCGCATGGATACTTTCCGCGGTCCTGGAAAGAGGCAACTGTCGTCGTGCTCCGTAAACCCGCTAAAGACGACTACACCACCCCAAAATCATACAGGCCAATTGGGCTTTTGCCTGTTCTCGGCAAGGTCTTCGAGAAGCTGCTCGTGGCCCGACTCAAGTTTTATCTGCTACCCAGGATGAGTACTCGCCAGTACGGATTCATGCCCCAGCGAAGCACCGAAGACTCCCTCTATACGCTGATGGGGCACATTCGTGACAGACTCAACGCAAAGAGGCTTGTCACGATTGTGTCCCTGGATATTGAGGGGGCCTTCGATAGCGCATGGTGGCCAGCCATACGAGTCCGACTGGCTGAGGAAAAGTGTCCTGTAAACTTGAGGCGGGTCATAGACAGCTACTTGTCCGAGAGGGTGGTGAAGGTTGCTGGTCGGGGCTGGCTGCGTCGATCCTACACGGTGGCACATGTGCCCACGTGGCGGGTCGGCACGGACCGCCAGGCACTTCTTCTCATGCAACCGAGCGGGTGGGCAGGTTGCGGATAGCCCAGCTCTGGCTGGGGGACCGCCTCCTGACTGCCTGAGGTAGATCCCTTAGTCGGAGTGTCTCGTGCGAGACTCCGGACAAGAGAAGTTTCCCAAAGCCAAAACCCAGGCCTAGGGATAACCCAGCACCCCAATCCCATGATCCCCCATTCCCAGATCCCTCCCTCCTTTTATCCTCAAATCCCGTCGGTCCAGAGGAAGGGTAACCTCAAATCTCCAAAAGCCCACCCAACCCATACCATGAAGCAGTTTAAAAAAGAAGCTACCCAGGTGGGTCCCGGCCAAGCCGGGGAATCCCATGCCGATTTATCGGTCAGCCCCCAGCGTATTCTGGGAGGGGGCACTAACCTGCCTATTGGTGCCGCGCCCTCTGCGCGGCCTTCTGCTATAATAGCACCACACCCTGAATCCACCCAGGCTGCGGTTCACGCGCCTGATGATACCCTGACTCCGGCTGTAGTTCGCTCGCCGATGAATACTGACCCAGACGTCACTAACGTGATTAATATACCGACAAAGACTGCACCTTCCACGAGCGCCTGGCAACAGAGCATCGTCCGGAAGAGTGTAACAAATAACCCTGACAACGACACTGACGAGGCACACCTGACTAGTCTCGGTAAGGAACTCCGTGCTTTAGCGCGGCAGCGCCGGAAAACCGAGACAAGACTTAAGGACGCTGACCCAGAACAAGGTGCGGGGAAGACCGACGATCAAAGTGATCCTGCCCCAATCCCCAGCGCAGACGAAGTACGTATGCTTGTCACGAAGCACGAAAAAATCTGCGCCAGGGAGAGGGAACTGTGCGACCGGATGCGCAAGATCCGTGAAGGCTTAGGCCAACGCGATGTGCAAACGGGAGCCAGGACTGGAGTACGCGACCAGCCTGAAGTACGTGAAGGGGCAACCCGGAACGAAAAAAGGCCGGACGCGAAAACAGGAGGAGTACGCGACCAACCCGAAGTACGCGAAGGGGAAACCCGGAACGAAAAAGGGTCGGACGCGGAAACATGCGTGCAGGAAATCACCAAAGTCAGAAGTCTGAACCAAGACCTGACGGACGCACAGAACGTTAAGATAAGGGGGAAACGGGCTGGGCGCCCGCGCCCGAGTCGGGCACCTGCTGGACGCGCTGCACCGGGCTCTTCCGAACCACAACCTGGGCCAAGTGGCTCAGGGGCGGTGAAGAGGTTATGCCCGGATGACACGGCTTCACCGAGCGCGCTGCAAGGCGACCCGAAGCGGGTAAGGACCCAGACTGCTCCGGGGGAGCAGAAAACCTATGCGCGGGCCACGAAGGACATTCCGGCGCGGTTCGCCGTAGCGATCTGTTTCCCTCCCCCCTCTAGAGACTTAACTTTTGACGAGTCGACACTCATAAAAACCGGACTGGAACGACTGCTCATGGAGTCTGACCTCACATCGCTCCCGGCCTTCCGTGGGTACCCTCGGGTGACGGACGGCACCGTGCAGATGTGGTGTGAGGACGAGAACTCCTTGACCTGGCTGACTCAGAACGTACCCCTATTAAGACTCCCAGACACTGACTCGACGCTGACCGTCATGCGACAGTCTGACCTACCTACCCGTGTCCGAGCGGCGCTATTTGTTCCCAGGTATAATGGGGACATAGCGCGGCTCCAGAGCCTTCTGATTCGTCAGAATGCTTGGTACGACATTGGTAGGTGGTCACTGTACAGGGCAACAAGCGTCGGTGGGGATAACCACGGGACATATTTGACCCTGGGAATCCCGGCCGACGAAGTTGACAAGGTCGTGGGTCGGGAGCGGCGTATAGCGTACCTACTCGGGTCGATATATGTCCGCTTCTTCCCCACGACACATCCCACTGACGTCAGAACCGACAGTACAGAGACCCCGAACCCAACACCGACGGACACGGACATGACCCGACTGGAGGAGGAGATGGCCCGAGCAGCGATGGCTGATGCCGCCGCAGTAACTGCACCCACATCACCCGGATGGACGGCGCAGCTGCTGGCCTCTTCACCTAGCGACGACTGGCGCCAGACGGAGGAAGGGGATAAACTCTCAGATGGATCCGTCTCCCCCTAACTCCACTCCAGCGCCGTCGACGACCACCCAAATCCCTATCCAGATAGTACAAATAAATCTCCAGCACAGCCAAACTGCCACGGCTAGCTTACGCAGGGTGCTGGAGACGAAACTCCGAACAATCGCACTGATCCAAGAGCCGTGGATCAGGAAAAACAAGATATGCGGACTTGGAAGCATTGGAGGTAAAGTAATTTTCAGTACCCAAAACACAGAAAATCCAAGAACTTGCATATACATTCCCCAAGACTTACCTATCACACCACTAACACAATTCTGTTCCAGAGACCTGACAACGATCAGGCTCCGGCGCGATAACGATGACCCTGAACTTGTACTAGCCTCGGCGTACATGCCAGGCGACGACGAGAACTGCCCTCCAAAAGAAGTATCAGACTTGGTCCAGTACTGCGAGAGCGTCAACATGGATCTGATCATCTGCACCGACTCAAACGCGCATCACCCTCTATGGGGAAGTGAAGTATCGAACACCAGAGGTGAGACGCTATCCACTTATTTATTCTCTACTAACCTTAACATCGTTAACCGAGGTACGGAACCCACCTGGGTCACGGCCCGAGGGCAGACGATTATAGATCTAACGTTAGCCACAGAAGGCGCGGCCAATCTCATATCGAATTGGCACGTCTCAAATGAACCCTCCTGCTCAGATCACAGAACCATATGTTTCAAACTTAAAACTAACACCAAAAGACCCGAGCCACGGCGTAACCCACGTCGTACAAACGTGTCCGCTTTCAAATGTCTTCTAGCATCTCTCTTAGATAGGGAACAAACCGATATAACGAATGTAACTAATCCAGAGCAACTAAACAACATGGTGACAAAAGTCACTGACAATATAATTGAAGCATACCACACACATTGTAAACTAAGATCCCCACCTACCAAAGGCAAAGCAAATCCTTGGTGGAACGCGGAACTCGGTAAACTGAGGAAAACCCTACGCAAACGATTTAACAGAGCCAAAAACTCTAGACTTCCAGAGGACTGGGAGCTGTACAAAGAAACCCAATACACATATAAGAAAGAAATTAGAACTGCAAAGAAAACTGCCTGGCAGAATTTCTGTGGCACCATAGAATCCAATAATGAAGCTGCACGAGTGAGGAAAATCCTATCAAAGGAACAAGACCGCACTCTCGGCGCGCTAAAAAATCCAGACAACAGTTATACACGAACAGATCTTGAGACCAGCAACCTCCTACTGGAGACGCATTTTCCGGACTGCAAACTCCTAGAGGACAGAACGTGGGAGTGTGAACCAGTGCATACACCCACGGATCTGGACTGGTCCAGAGCACAGACTATAGTCACAGAAGACCGAATACTCTGGGCAATTACAACCTTTCAACCGTATAAGTCCGCCGGACTTGATGGTATCTTCCCAGCCCTTCTCCAATGGGGAGAAAACTCACTGATGCCATGGCTGCTAGTAATATACCGGGCCTGCATAGCACTCCGATGTGTACCACTTGCGTGGCGTGAGGTGAAGGTTATTTTTATTCCCAAACCCGGCAAGACTGACTACACACAACCTAAAGCATACAGACCCATAAGCTTGACATCTTTCCTGCTAAAGACCCTGGAGAGGCTATGTGACAGGCACATCCGGGATGGTCCTCTATCAGACAGACCACTCCACAAACAACAACACGCCTACTCCACGGGCAAATCAACAGAATCCGCACTACATAATGTGGTGTCAAAAATAGAATGCGCGATACACCACAAATGCTCCTCTTTAGTTGCCTTCATCGACATTGAAGGAGCTTTTGACAAAACCATGTTTCGAAGTATCAGCACAGCACTTAAGAGACACGGTGTCGACCCGACCTTAAGTGGCTGGATCACAAATATGCTTGAACAAAGAGCAGTACAAGTCACCATAAATAGCACAACAAGGGCCACTGTAGCAAAGGGCTGCCCCCAAGGGGGTGTCTTATCACCTCTGCTATGGAACCTAGTCGCAGACAGCCTCGTCAAGAAACTCAACGATAAAGGTTACTTTACCGTGGGGTATGCTGACGATATAACCATAATAGTAAACGGCACTCATGAAAACACTTTATGCAATCTTATGAGCCAAGCCTTGAAGCTAGTAGAGGACTGGTGTAAAGAGCATCAACTAACCGTAAACCCCACCAAAACCGAATTGGTTCTATTCACAAAGAAAAGAAAGCTACCTGCGCTGAAACTACCACGCTTCTTTGGCACTACCCTAAGCCTTTCGACTGAAGCAAAATACTTGGGTGTTTACTTAGACAAGCAGTTGAATTGGGCAAAACACACAGACTACACAATAAAAAAAGCCAGTATATCGATGTGGCAATGCAGACGCATGTTGGGACGTAACTGGGGCATAAGCCCAAAAGTCACCCTCTGGCTATATACCACAGTCATCCGACCAATCATAACATACGGCTCATTAGTCTGGTGGCCCAGGACAGACTTGAGCACAGCCCAAAAAGAACTCGAAAAACTGCAGCGACTTGCCTGCGTGGCAATCACCAGTAGCATGAGAACGGCACCCACTGCCGCCCTTCAAGCAATGCTGGGACTGCCTCCACTGCATCTCATAGTGCGGGAAGAGGCAGCTTTAGCAGGTTTCAGACTTAAATTATCGGGCACACTGAAAACAGATTCTCGAATTAAACATACATGCATTATGGAAAATGCTGTTAAGCGACAGCCCATGATGACGGCCCCGAACGACAAAGCCCCCAAGGCACTCCTATTCCAAAAACACTACACCATCCAACTAACGGAAGAACCGTACGACTACTCAGGCCCCAAGGAACTGAGAATTTACACCGACGGATCAAAAACGAATACTGGAACAGGAGTCGGAGTCTTCTCCAACGACCTTAACATAAAGATATCCAAGCCGCTGGGAGCACTCAACTCTGTCTACCAGGCAGAATGTGTTGGCATCACTCTAGCGGCCAACGCCATAGAGGCCAGGAAAGTCATGGATACTCATATTCGAATAATCTCCGACAGTGCCTCAGTTCTACAATCCCTAGGAAAACCTGCTACAACCTCGAAACTTATACAAGAATGCCACTCTGCTTTAGAACGCATCACAGTGTTAAATAATAACACTGTGACTTTACAGTGGATAAAGGGACATAGCGGCTCACTGGGCAATGACGCGGCTGACGAGCTAGCAAGGCGGGGTTCTGGCGCGGTGGTCTTCGGACCTGAACCCATCGTGCCGATACCCTTTAGTCAGCTGCGTGGTTGGCTACGTGAGCACACAGATGCACAAGCGGGAAGGTGGTGGTCCCTGGCACCGGGCTGCAGGCAGGCTAAAGAAGCAATGCCGTTTTTAAATAAAAACCTAACCAGCAACCTTCTACGACTAGATAGAGGCAGCCTGCGTCTGGTGGCAGGGACCATCACCGGACATTGCTCCCTGAATAAACACTTTTTCACAATAAATATCACAGATAGCCCTCTGTGCAGAGGATGCATGGAATCAGAAGAAACTGTCGCGCATGTGCTCCTCGAGTGCACAGCCGTCAGCGAGATAAGAACACGAACCTTGGGAACACCGAATTCGCTGATGGACGCTCTGAGCAAACCAAAGAGACTCATCTGTTTCTGGAATGAGGTGGGCTGGTTGGAGTAAAGGCCGCTATGGCTCACGCACAATGGTCCGATATGGACTAAGCGCGGAAACCAGACCACGAAGATAAGATAAGAAGAAGGGTGGTGAAGGTCAGATATGCGGGAGCGGAGTACGAATCCAGGACCGAGAAGGGATGCGTCCAGGGGTCAATCGGTGGTCCCATATTTTGGAACCTTGTGCTGGATCCTCTTTTAAAGGCTCTGGAGGAAATGGGGGTCTATTGCCAGGCGTTTGCTGACGACATTGTCCTTGTGTTCGATGGTGAGACGGCTCTTGAAATCCAGAGGGATGCCAATGTCGCCCTCGAGTACGTGCGAGCATGGGGTGTCTCGAACAAGCTTCGGTTTGCGCCGCATAAGACCAAAGCAATGCTGGTCACGCGCAAACTGAAGCATGACACCCCATGTCTCCGGATGGGTGGGGTAGACATTGGCATGTCTGAGGAAATCAAACTGCTAGGTCTCACCATCGACCACAAGTTGACTTTTAACACTCACGTCGCAAACGTCTGTTCCCGAGCCGTCGGCATATATAAACAGCTGTCGCGGGCAGCTAGGGTCAGCTGGGGTCTCCATCCAGAGGTAATCCGCTGCATCTATACGGCTGCAGTGGAGCCTATCATCCTGTACGCGGCGAGCGCGTGGTCGCCGGCTGCCAACAAAGTCGGGTTGCAGAAGAAGCTGAACGCCGTCCAGAGGAGCTTCGCGCAAAAGCTGTGCCGAGCCTACCGCACGGTCTCCCTACACTCAGCACTGGTGCTGGCTGGGATACTCCCTCTTGACCTCCGGATTAAGGAGGCAGCCTCGCTGTACGAGGCCAAGAGAGGGGTACCTCACCCACCGCTGGGAGACCGGGAGATCGAGCGGGTGGTATCGGCACTAGAGATGCCGCATCCGGCTGAGCAGAGGGCCATTGCACTGCGACGCCTGGTAGACGAGGAACATTACAATGAGCACCGCGATTATGCGGTGCGAATATTTACAGACGGCAGCAAGATTGAGGGCAAGGTCGGAGCCGCAGTGTCGGTGTGGACCGACCAGGCGGAGGTCAAGGCCCTCAAACTTGCTTTGCCGTCTTACTCTACCGTCTACCAGGCCGAGCTTCTCGCCCTCTGCAAAGCAGTGAAGGAAGTCCTCCGAAGGACCGAGACGGCGTTCGCTATTTACAGCGACTCCATGGCAGCCCTCCAGACAGTCGTGAACCCCGAAGCCCTCCATGCCCTCGCAGTAGAAACAAGAGGCGCCATCCGCTGCATTCACGCCCAGAACAAGAGCGTCTCCCTGTTCTGGGTGAAAGCTCATGCGGGGCTGGAGGGCAACGAGAGAGCCGACTTGCTCGCGAAGGAGGCTGCCCTGAAGTCGAAGCGGCAACCCGACTACGACAAATGCCCGGTTTCATTCGTCAAGCGTATGATCCGAATGGAGACGCTGGGCGAATGGAACCGGAGGTATTGTGCAGGAGAAACGGCGGCCACGACGAAGCTGTTTTTCCCCTGTGCGATCGCCGCGTACAGGACGATAAGAAGGATGGAGATAACCCAGGAGCTGACCCAAGCCCTAACAGGCCACGGCGGGTTCTCCGAGTACCTGACTCGCTTCAAGTGCAAGGAGAACCCGGCGTGCGCCTGCGACCCCGACAAGCAGGAGACAGTCCTCCACCTCCTGACGGACTGCCCGGTGTATGCCTCCCTTAGACAAAACTTTGAAACGAATGTTGAAATGCCGATCAGCAAAGAAAACCTCAGTGTCCTGATAAGACATCGGAAAATACAAGCCAAGTTCAAGGACTTTATAATAAAAATTGTACGGGCCGTCAACAGACGGAACAAATAGGAACTGATAATTCACACTTGAATCTCATTATTTAAATTATTACCGATATTTTATTGAAAAATGCGACAAGAAATATCATCTCGATTATTATTAAAAATTTTATTTATCATATATATATATATTTAACATTATAAATATGTACAATTATTAAAAATTGAAAGTGCAAAATTAGCAGCCCTTCGCAATTACCCTGCGCAACCTGACGGCAGGGGCCTTTCGCATGGCAGGAGTGGTTTTTAGCCGGTAGGAGTCCGGCACTATCCAGACTGCCTTCCTGTAGGGCAGTCTGGGTGTCCATGATGGATTTCCCACTCCTGCCACATATAAAAAAAAAAAAAAAAAAAAAAAAAAACCTAACCTAACCTAACCTAACCTAACCTAACCTAACCTAACCTAACCTAACCTAACCTAACCTAACCTAACCTAACCTAACCTAACCTAACCTAACCTAACCTAACCTAACCTAACCTAACCTAACCCAAGGATTAATGACCCCCCTTTACAGGGTACAGTATATTAGTTTTAACGGATAATTGTGGTTTTCATACGTATTTATTTTTATAATATTAGCTTTAAGTATCTGACTGCTGATCCCCTCTTTACAGGGATCAGTAAATTAGTTTTAAATTTATTGTATTATAATTGTTTTATTTTAATTATTTATTGACGCCTCTTTTGAGGAAATATCTAAACGAATCTTTTAATTGACAAACTGATCCCCCCTTTACAGGGATCAGAACAACATTTGATTTTAATTTCACTTCCACCATCATGTTCCTCTCCAGAACTCCAGCCAAAAAAGCCTCCACTGGCTCCCGTGTCTCTCCATCGAATGCGGCACTTTCCATCACCTTCGAGGGGGAAGTCTCCCCTCCCAGTGCTTCAACTCAGGCCTCCAGTGTGAGGCGAAGCATTGGCGAGTGGGAGGATGGGAAAATGTCAAAGTCTCAGCCTCTTCCGATGGCCGCCGAGAACCCATCCAAAAAAGCTGTCCCGACCATGACAGCCTTCCAGACGTCTACAAAGCGCGCTACATCCCAGCCAGACAACAAGGTCGTGGCGCGCCGAACCTCTACTGAGACTCTGGGAGGGTCACCCGGGGCAAGCCAGCCGCAGCCGAAAAAACCCACCGATCGGGTGACCGAGGCTCGAAACTGCCTTCTGCGTGCGAAGTCGCATCTTGGCGATTCGCGCAATTTGAGGGCAGACTTAAAAGTCGGGATCACCCAATCGGTGGAACGGCTGTACCAGCTCGTAAAGGAGGAGGCGGCGGCTGCTGCATTGGTAAGAGGGGCTGAGCTGGCAAGGGAGGAGGTGATTAAGGCCACACTTCCGCCGGAGACACCCAAAATCCTCCCGGAGATAAACTCGCTGCTCGCTTCACTAGTGGAGCATAGCGCGCTGGTGAAGGAGAGCAGTGAGAAGATGGAGAGTCTGCGGCAGGTGATGGAGAGGCAGGGTGAACTGCTGGAAAAGACGGCCACATACGCGAGTGTAGCGGCGGGTCTACCGAAAAGGCAGACCCCAGGAAGGACCGCGCTGCACTCCGTAGTGGTGACGTCTAAGAATGAAGACGACACGGGAGAGGACGTATTGAGGAAAATAAGGGAGGCTGTAAAAGCTAAGGATGGGGGAGTGGAAATCGAAAGTGTGCGAAGGGCCAAAGATAGGAAGATAGTTATGGGCTGTAGGTCGAAAGACGAAAGGAACCGGGTGCGTGAGAGACTTGAAAAGGCTGGAGACCACCTCGTTGTCGAGGATGTGAGGAACAAGGATCCGTTGCTGATCTTCCGGGGCGTTCTCCGCATTCACTCTGACGAGGAGATGCTGGGAGCGCTACGGAGTCAGAACCGTGATGTTTTCCGCGGCCTCGACAACGAGGAAGACCGACTCACCATTAAATATAAGAAAAACTCCAGAAACCCTCAAACCCAAAACGTGATAGTCAGCACGTCCCCGACTGTCTACAACAGGATGCTCGATAAGGGAAGAGCGCGTATCGATCTTCAGACCGTCTTCGTTGACGACCAGTCGCCACTGGTGCAATGCACGAGGTGCCTGGGTTACGGGCATAGTCGGCGACTCTGTAAAGAGTCCGCCGACTTATGCAGTCATTGCGGGGGCCCTCACCTGCGTGCAGAGTGTGCCCAGTGGCTAAAGGCGGATATTCCTAAATGCCATAACTGCGTCAAGGCGAAGATGGAGAAGACGGATCACAACGCGTTCAACCCTGAGTGTCCTGTTCGAGTCAGATGGGACAGGCTGGCACGTGCGTCCGTCGCCTACTGCTAAGGTGGTCCCAGTGGACACACTGCCGCACAAAATACTCCAGGTGAATCTTCAAAGGAAGAGACTGGCGACCCATGAGCTTATGATCGAGGCCGAGCAGCGCAAAGCCACCGTTGCGCTGATCCAGGAGCCCTACGTGGGCAACGCTAAAAGGATGAGCGGGACCAGAGGCGTCCGAATCTTCCAGAGTACCAGGCAAGGAGAAGGGACTGTCAAAGCGGCCATAGCCGTCTTTGACCCTAAGTTGGCCGTTAGACAGTACCCAGAACTCACCACGGAAAACATCGTCGTGGTGGGAATCCAAACTGGTGCCTGGAGGGTAACTCTGGTCTCGTTCTACTTTGAGCCAGATCAGCCCCTGGGGCCATACCTGGACAGCCTTAGGAAGGTGGAAAGCGAGACCGGCCCGCATAAGCTCATAATGGGAGGAGACACCAACGCCTGGAGTGTTTGGTGGGGCAGCAGTGAGACCAATAGCAGAGGCGACGAGATGCTGGGAGCTCTCGACCAGCTTGGACTGCAAATACTCAACCGAGGGGAAACTCCAACCTTCGACGTAGTTCGCGGTAACAGGCGTTACACGAGCTGCGTCGACGTCACAGCCTGCACAGCGGATATGCTGACGGTGACCGACGGCTGGCGAGTCGTCGATGACCTGACGGGGTCGGACCACAACGGCATAGAGTTCTTCATAAACCTCGAGAAGTCTGTGGGCATCACAGTACACCGGACTACCAGGATCTATAATACAAAGAAAGCAAATTGGGGCCAATTTCGTAAGAAACTGGCCCAAATTATGCAAAACAGCAACACGACTGTAAGCCTGCTCGATAGTATCGACAGCGTGCACCAATTAGACCTGGTAGTCGAGGAACTGACGACGGCGGTACAAAGCGCCTGTACCAAAGCGATGCCCAAAAAGAAGACAATCGAGAAGTTAACCGTGCCGTGGTGGTCTGACGAACTTGCCAGTCTGAAGAGGCAGATGGTCACCAAGAAGCGGAGGATCCGATGTGCAGCGCCGGTTCGTAGGCCAAAGGTTGTTGAGGAGTACCTGAAACAGAAAGAGGAGTATGAAAAAGCAGTGGTCAAAGCGCAGGTCGAGAGCTGGAAGGGTTTCTGTGAGAAACAAGACAAAGAAGGCCTGTGGGAAGGAATATACAGGGTAATCCGAAGAACAGAAAAAAGAGAGGAGGACGTACCGATGGTGAGGGATGACAAGACATTAGACCCCGTAGAGTCAGCGCGGTTCCTAGCCGAAACGTTTTACCCGAAAGACCGTCCGGAGGGGGACAACGAGGAGCACAAAGAGGTGCGGAGGCGAGCGGAAGGGGTGAACGGGGGAAACCAAGTTGAGTCTTGGGACCCTCCGTTCACTCCCGACGAATTAAGCCGAGCTGCTTCCTCGTTCAATCCCAAAAAAGCCCCCGGGTCCGACGGTCTGACGGCGGACATATGGGGCCACGTGATCCATCAAGACCCAGAATTAGTTCTGCGCTTGATGAACAAGTGCCTGGCGCATGGATACTTTCCACGGTCCTGGAAAGAGGCAACTGTCGTTGTGCTCCGCAAGCCCGCAAAAGAAGACTACACCACTCCGAAGTCATACAGGCCGATTGGTCTTTTGCCTGTACTCGGCAAGATATACGAGAAGATGCTCGTGACCCGACTCAAGTTTCATTTGCTACCCAGGATGAGTACTCGCCAGTACGGCTTCATGCCCCAAAAGAGCACCGAGGACTCCCTCTATACACTCATGGGGCGCATTCGTGGCAAACTCAATGCAAAGAGGCTTGTCACGATTGTGTCCCTGGATATAGAGGGAGCCTTCGACAGCGCTTGGTGGCCGGCTATACGAGTGCGTCTGGCTGAGGAAAAGTGTCCTGAGAACTTGAGAAGGGTCTACGACAGTTACTTGTCCGAGAGAGTGGTGAAAGTCAGGTACGCGGGAGCGGAGCACAAATCCAGGACCGAGAAGGGATGCGTCCAGGGGTCAATCAGTGGCCCCATATTATGGAACGTGGTGTTGGACCCGCTGATCAAGGAATTGGAAAGGATGGGGGTCTATTGTCAGGCGTTTGCGGACGATGTCGTCCTTGTGTTCGATGGGGAGACGGCACTTGAGGTCCAAAGGGATGCCAATGTCGCCCTTGAGTACGTGCGCACATGGGGTGTCTCGAACAAGCTTAAGTTTGCGCCACATAAGACCAAAGCAATGCTGGTAACGCGCAAACTTAAGTACGACACCCCATGTCTCAGAATGGGCGGGGTGGACATTGGCATGTCTGAGGAAATCAAACTGCTAGGTCTCACCATCGACCACAAGTTGACATTTAATACACACGTTGCAAGCGTCTGCTCCCGAGCCATCGGTATCTATAAGCAACTGTCGAGGGCCGCAAGGGCCAGTTGGGGTCTGCATCCTGAGGTCATCCGCTGCATATATACAGCTGCAGTCGAACCCATCGTCCTGTATGCGGCGAGCGCGTGGTCGCCGGCCGCAACCAAAATTGGAGTCCAAAAGAAGCTGAACGCCGTCCAGAGGAGCTTCGCGCAGAAGCTGTGCCGAGCCTATCGCACGGTCTCTCTACACTCAGCACTGGTGCTGGCTGGGATACTCCCTCTCGACCTCCGAATTCGAGAGGCGGCCTCACTTTATGAGGCCAAGAAGGGTTTACCCCATCCAGCGCTAGGAGACCGGGAGATCGAGCGAGTGGCATCGGCACTAGAGATGCCACATCCGGCTGAACAGAGGGCCATTGCACTGCAACGCCTGGTAGACGAGGAACAATACAACGAGCACCGCCATTACGCGGTGCGTATTTTCACAGACGGCAGCAAGATTGAGGGCAAAGTCGGTGCCGCACTGTCGGTGTGGACCGATGATGGGGAGGTGAAGGCCCTCAAGCTTGCTTTGCCGTCTTATAGTACCGTCTACCAGGCGGAGCTCCTCGCCCTCTGCGAAGCCACTAAGGAAGTCCTCAGAAGGACCGAGACGGCGTTCGCTATCTACAGCGACTCCATGGCAGCTCTCCAAACAGTCGTGAACCCCGAAGCCCTCCACGCCCTCGCAGTGGAAACAAGGGACGCCATCCGCCGCAGTAATATCCAGAACAAGAGCGTCTCCTTGTTCTGGATCAAAGCTCATGCGGGGCTGGAGGGTAACGAGAGAGCCGACTCGCTTGCAAAGGAGGCTGCCCTGAGGTGTAAGCGGCAACCCCATTACGATAAATGCCCGGTTTCATTCGTCAAGCGTATGATCCGAATGGAAAAGCTGGACGAATGGAACCGGAGGTATTGTACTGGGGAAACGGCGGCCACGACGAAGTTGTTCTTCCCGTGCGCGATCGCGGCGTACAGGACGGTGCGGAAGATAGGGATGACCCAGGAACTGACCCAGGCCCTAACAGGGCACGGTGGGTTCTCCGAGTACCTGACTCGCTTCAAGTGCAAGGAGAACCCAGCGTGCGCCTGCGACCCTGACAAGCAGGAGACAGTCCTCCACCTGCTGACGGAGTGCCCTGTATATTCCTCCCACAGGCATGATCTTGAAATGAGAGTCGACCAGCCATTGAACAAACAGAATCTCAGTCTCTTAATAAGCAACCGGAAGACAAGAAAAGATTTGATTGCGTATGTAGTAAAAATTGTTCAGTGTGTCAACAGACGGAATAAATGATTATTACCTAATCATTTATTCCGTCTGTTGGTTGGTTGTAAATTTTAAAAATTTTATCTTTATTTATTATTCACGATTTGGTAATTCAAAATGAACAATTGATCAATAATTTATTATTTTAATCACAATTAATTTATTACTTATTTTATTCTTATATTTATTATTATTACTATGCAAATACTACTAAAATGGCAATCTAAAACCCTACAGTCCAAAAACGACCCTGCGTCAATGTACGGCAGGGGCCTTTCGCATGGTAGGAGTGGTTTTTAGCCGGTAGGAGTCCGGCACTACCCAGGCTGTCTTCCTGCGAGGCAGTCTGGGTGTCCATGATGGATTTCCCACTCCTGCCACTAAAAAAAAAAAAAAAAAAAAAAAAAAAAAAAAAAAAAAAAAAAAAAAAAAAAAAAAAACCTAACCTAACCTAACCTAACCTAACCTAACCTAACCTAACCTAACCTAACCAGGCCGAGCAGCGCAAAGCCACCGCAGCGCTGATCCAGGAGCCCTACGTGGGCAACGTTAAAAGGATGAGCGGGACCAGAGGCGTCCGAATCTTTCAGAGCACCAGGCAGGGAGAAGGGACTGTCAAAGCGGCCATAGCCGTCTTTGACCCAAAGTTGGCCGTTCGACAGTACCCAGAACTCACCACGGAAAACATCGTCGTGGTGGGGATCCAAACTGGTGCCTGGAAGGTGACTCTGGTTTCGTTCTACTTTGAGCCAGATCAGCCCTTGGGGCCATACCTGGACAGCCTTAGGAAGGTGGAAAGCGAGACCGGCCCGCATAAGCTCATAATGGGAGGAGACACAAACGCCTGGAGTGTTTGGTGGGGCAGTAGTGAGACCAATGGCAGAGGCGACGAGATGCTGGGAGCTCTCGACCAGCTTGGACTGCAAATACTCAACAGAGGGGAAACTCCAACCTTCGACGTAGTTCGTGGTAACAGGCGTTACACGAGCTGCGTCGACGTCACAGCCTGCACAGCGGATATGCTGACCGTGACCGACGGCTGGCGAGTCGTCGATGACCTGACGGGGTCGGACCACAACGGCATAGAGTTCTTCATTAACCTCGAGAAGTCCGTGGGCATCACGGTACACCGGACTACCAGGATCTATAACACGAAGAAAGCAAATTGGGGCCGGTTTCGTAAGAAACTGGCCCAGATTATGCAAAACAGCCAACTCACTGTAAGCCTGTTCGATCAGATCGACAGCGTGGACAAGTTAGACCTGGTAGTCGAGGAACTGACGACGGCGGTACAAGGCGCCTGTGCCAAAGTGATGCCCAAGAGAAAGACGATCGAGAAGTTAACCGTGCCGTGGTGGTCTGATGAACTCGCCAGCCTAAAGAGGCAGGTGGTCACCAAAAAGCGGAGGATCCGATGTGCAGCGCCGGTCCGTAGACCAAAGGTTGTTGAGGAGTACCTGAAACAGAAGGAAGAGTACGAAAAAGCAGTAACCAAAGCAAAGGTCGAGAGTTGGAAGGGTTTCTGTGAGAAACAAGACCGAGAAGGCCTGTGGGAAGGGATATACAGGGTAATCCGAAGGACAGAAAAAAGAGAGGAGGACGTACCGATGGTGAGGGATGCGAAGACATTAGACCCCGAAGAGTCAGCGAGGTTCCTAGCCGAAACGTTTTACCCGAAAGACCGTCCGGAGGGGGACAACGAGGAGCACAAAGAGGTGCGGAGGCGAGCGGAAGGGGTGAACCGGGGAAACCAAGTTGAGTCTTGGGACCCTCCCTTCACTCCCGACGAATTAAGCCGAGCTGCTTCCTCGTTCAACCCCAAAAAAGCCCCCGGTTCCGACGGTCTGACGGCGGACGTATGGGGCCACGTGATCCATCAAGACCCAGAATTAGTTCTGCACTTGATGAACAAGTGCCTGGCGCATGGATACTTTCCACGGTCCTGGAAAGAGGCAACTGTCGTTGTGCTCCGAAAGCCCGCGAAAGAAGACTACACCACTCCGAAGTCATACAGGCCGATTGGTCTTTTGCCTGTACTCGGCAAGATATACGAGAAGATGCTCGTGGCCCGACTCAAGTTTCATTTGTTACCCAGGATGAGTACTCGCCAGTACGGCTTCATGCCCCAAAAGAGCACCGAGGACTCCCTCTATACACTCATGGGGCGCATTCGTGGCAAACTCAATGCAAAGAGGCTTGTCACGATTGTGTCCTTGGATATAGAGGGAGCCTTCGACAGCGCTTGGTGGCCGGCTATACGAGTGCGTCTGGCTGAGGAAAAGTGTCCTGAGAACTTGAGAAGGGTCTACGACAGTTACTTGTCCGAGAGAGTGGTGAAAGTCAGGTACGCGGGAGCGGAGCATAAATCCAGGACCGAGAAGGGATGCGTCCAGGGGTCAATCAGTGGCCCCATATTATGGAACGTGGTGCTGGACCCGTTGATTAAGGAATTGGAAAGGATGGGGGTCTATTGTCAGGCGTTTGCGGACGATGTCGTCCTTGTGTTCGATGGGGAGACGGCACTTGAGATCCAAAGGGATGCCAATGTCGCCCTTGAGTACGTGCGCACATGGGGTATCTCGAACAAGCTTAAGTTTGCGCCACATAAGACCAAAGCAATGCTGGTAACGCGCAAACTTAAGCATGACACCCCATGTCTTAGAATGGGTGGGGTAGACATTGGCATGTCTGAGGAGATCAAACTGCTCGGTCTCACCATCGACCACAAGTTGACTTTTAACACTCACGTCGCAAACGTCTGTTCCCGAGCCATCGGTATCTACAAACAGCTGTCGAGGGCCGCAAGGGTCAGTTGGGGTCTGCATCCTGAGGTCATCCGCTGCATATATACAGCTGCAGTCGAACCCATCGTCCTGTACGCGGCGAGCGCGTGGTCGCCGGCCGCAACCAAAATTGGAGTCCAAAAGAAACTGAACGCCGTCCAGAGGAGCTTCGCGCAGAAGCTGTGCCGAGCCTATCGCACGGTCTCCCTACACTCAGCACTGGTGCTGGCTGGGATACTCCCTCTCGACCTCCGAATCCGAGAGGCGGCCTCACTATATGAGGCCAAGAAGGGTTTGCCCCATCCAGCGCTAGGAGACAGGGAGATCGAGCGAGTGGCATCGGCACTAGAGATGCCGCATCCGGCTGAGCAGAGGGCCATTGCACTGCGACGCCTGGTAGACGAGGAACATTACAACGAGCACCGCGATTATGCGGTGCGCATATTTACAGACGGCAGCAAGATTGAGGGCAAGGTCGGCGCCGCACTGTCGGTGTGGACCGACCAGACCGAGGTCAAGGCCCTCAAACTTGCGCTGCCGTCTTATAGTACCGTCTACCAGGCCGAGCTCCTCGCCCTCTGTGAAGCCGCGAAAGAAGTCCTCCGAAGGACCGAGACGGCGTTCGCTATCTACAGCGACTCCATGGCAGCTCTCCAAACAGTTGTGAACCCCGAAGCCCTCCATGCCCTCGCAGTGGAAACGAGGGACGCCATCCGCCGCAGTAGTATCCAGAACAAGAGCGTCTCCTTGTTCTGGATCAAAGCTCATGCGGGGCTGGAGGGTAACGAGAGAGCCGACTCGCTCGCAAAGGAGGCTGCCTTGAGGTGTAAGCGACAACCCCACTACGATAAATGCCCGGTTTCATTCGTCAAGCGTATGATCCGAATGGAGACACTGGGCGAATGGAACCGGAGGTATTGTACTGGGGAAACGGCGGCCACGACGAAGTTGTTCTTCCCGTGTGCGATCGCAGCGTACAGGACGGTGCGGAAGATAGAGATGACCCAGGAACTGACCCAGGCCCTAACAGGGCACGGTGGGTTCTCCGAGTACCTGACTCGCTTCAAGTGCAAGGAGAACCCAGCGTGCGCCTGCGACCCCGACAAACAGGAGACAGTCCTCCACCTGCTGACGGAGTGCCCTGTATATTCCTCCCACAGGCATGATCTTGAAATGAGAGTCGACCAGCCATTGAACAAAGAGAATCTCAGTCTCTTAATAAGCAACCGGAAGACAAGAAAAGATTTGATTGCGTATGTAGTAAAAATTGTTCAGTGTGTCAACAGACGGAATAAATGATTATTACCTAATCATTTATTCCGTCTGTTGGTTGGTTGTAAAATTTTAACTTTATTTATTACTCACGATTCGGCAATTCAAAATGAACAATTCATCAATAATTTATTATTTTAATCACAATTAATTTATTAGTAATTTTATTCTTATATTTATTATTTATTATTTTAATTATGTAAATACTACAATGGCAATCTAAAACCCTTCAGTCCAAAAACGACCCTGCGTCAATGTACGGTAGGGGCCTTTCGCATGGTAGGAGTGGTTTTTAGCCGGTAGGAGTCCGGCACTACCCAGGCTGTCTTCCTATAAGGCAGTCTGGGTGTCCATGATGGATTTCCCACTCCTGCCACATTAAAAAAAAAAAAAAAAAAAAAAAAGCCTAACCTAACCTAACCTAACCTAACCTAACCTAACCCATCTGATTCGTAACCTATATATACTAGCTACAGGGTACTATTATACGTTTTTGGACGCGTCTCTGCGAGACCTATACGATCCTGGTAAAATAATTCAAAGATTTTCACAGGGAAACTTTTTATTCAAGAAAAACCATTTTTCCAAATTTTCATTTCTTCAAAATTTTATATCTCGATCCCTGGTTGACGTAGGTCGGTTCTGAGGGTGCCGTCGTACGCGCCTCTGCTCGCCCTACAGGATTCCTGCAAAAAACAAATCAGATTAGACATTTCCTAGAAGAAAATTTTTCGATTTTCGCAAAATATTGACTTTTTTTATTAAAAAATTGACACTTATCTGATAATAACTCCCGTTTTTGTGGTCCGATCGTGACCAAAGTAGTCTCAAAACACGGGCCAGCGCGTCGCCTGTGCGCTCCGACCCTAAAAAATTTGCGTCCCATAGGAAAATTTTACACCCGACAGTAAAAAACCGCAAAAATTTCAAATTTTCCGCCCGCCCACCCACCCTTTATTTTTAATTGTAAAAATAACCATTTATTTTTAACGCTTTATATTATAGGGTGTGTTAATACCATCCGATACATACATTTGCGGCCTGGACAGCAGCCTTTATTGAGGCTGCTTGACATACATTTTGACGCCTCTATTGAGGATCCCACACTGTTACTGACGCCTTGGGACTCCCTGTACTGTTGACACCTATATTTAGGATAAGTAAGCTAGATTACAGTCAAACGCAATACTCTTCATTAACTGCATCGCGTCTGGGATCCCATAGGTGCATAAAGACTTACATTTACTGACCGGACTATTGACATAGTCACTTTAATTGACTTCTACTATATTTTCGCTTATCCCCCCTGTACAGGGATTTAGCTTGTAGTGTCCTCTGACAGAATCTTCTGTAGCACTGTCTCTCGACAACTTGGACATGTTCGGAATCAGGACTCCAGTGGTCAAAAAGTCGAAGGCCAATGAAGATGGTCTGGATGTGGGGGACTCACAGCCTGAACAGCCCGGCCCATCGGTGAGGCGCAGCATTGAGGGGTGGGAGGCTGATAAGTTAAAGACAGCCCGGCCTCTCAAAACTCCAACCCCTCCGAAAAAGTCTCCCCCAACTACCCCGCCTAAACTCAAATCCAAAGTGGTCCTTTCGCAGGTGGCAAGAATGAACGTAGAGCAGCGATCAGAAGACACCAGAGAAACGTTGCCGTTGAATTCGCAACCTGCGAAATACATTAATCGGACCACGGAAGCGAAGGCCTGCCTTTCGAAGGCTAAAATTCAGCTGCTTAGCTCTCGCAACTTGAAAAAAGAAATTAAGGACGAGATTACAAAGGCTGTAGAGAGACTCTATCAGCTGGTGAAGGAGCTGGAGTCCGAGAGAGGAAACTTAGACAAAAATGAAAGCCATAAAGACTGTCTGAAGGACCTGACTCCAACCTCAGATGTTCCAACAGAGCTCGTAAAACAGCTTATGGAAAACCTTAAACAGCACAACCTGGCGCTGGAGGAGTGCCAGCACCACACGCGGGCTCTGTCGGAGCAACTGACACAGGCCCCTCGCTATGTGCCAGGCCAGGGTCCGACCTTTGCCGAGATCGCCGCCGGCTCGAAGTTGCAAATCCGGCAGCCTCTTCACTCGGTGGTCGTGTCATCTATAAACGTTAAAGATACCGGTGAGGACGTTGTCGAGAAGCTGAGGGTGGCGGTCGACGCCAAAAACGCGGGCACAAGGGTCGAGCGGATACGAAAAGTTAGGGAGCAAAAGGTTGTGGTCGGGTTCAGAACCCGTGAAGAGATGACCGAAGTGAGGGACAGGATTAAGAAGGCAGGTAACCTAGTGGTGGAAGAGGTGAAAAACAAAGACCCTCTAATCATTCTCATGGACGTTCTTTCTTGCCACTCGGATGTGGAAGCGATCGAGGCCCTGAAGCGTCAGAACCACCACCTTATTGGGGATATTCCTGCGGATGAAGTGAGGATGGCAGTTAAATACCGTCGTAAAACAAGAAACGCCCACATGTGCCACATCATCCTGCAGGTGTCCCCAGTGCTTTGGCAGAGATTGACAACGGCGGGTCGAGTACACGTTGACCTGCAGAGAGTGCGTGTACTGGACCAGTCACCACTGGTGCAGTGTATGCGCTGTTTGCGCTACGGCCATAGCCGTAAGCTTTGCACAGAACTCGCCGACCTCTGTACTCACTGCGGAGACCCTCACCTGCGTGCGGACTGTCCCTCGCGGCTGGCGGCGGGCTCGCCATCGTGTCGGAACTGCCTTCTCGCTAAAATGGGTCGAACAGACCACAATGCCTTCGACAGCGAGTGCCCGATCCGTGTAAAGTGGGACGCCTTAGCACGTCTGTCAGTGGCATACTGCTAAGGTGGACCCAGCCACACCCGGAAACAGCGAACCAGGCGATTGCGTCCGAACCGACCCTGAAATTTTCTTAAAATACCGGGTAATCCAAGCGAATCTGCAGAGAAAAAATCTTGCAACCCAAGAGCTTCTAATAGTGGCTAGTGAGCGGAGGGTTGCATTTGCGTTGCTCCAGGAGCCCTATGTGGGCGGTATCGGGAGGATGCGGGACTACCATGGGGTAAGAATCTACCAGTGCGCGGAACAAGGAAGTGGAACCGTGAAGGCGGCAATCGTCGTCTTTGACTCCAAACTTGACGTCACACAGTGTCCAGAACTCACCACCAACAACATCGTGGTGGTGAGGATCCGAACCAGCGCCTGGGAAATCACAGTAGTCTCGTTCTACTTTGAACCGGACCGACCCATAGAGCCATACCTGGAGCACCTCAGGCGGATTCGTGAGGAAATGGGTTCAAAGGGAATAATTATAGGCGGGGACGCAAACGCAAAAAGTAATTGGTGGGGTAGCGCGGTCATTGATGGAAGGGGCGAGGAGTTGTCTGGAACTCTGGACGAACTTGGCTTGCAGGTACTAAACGTTGGCAGCACACCAACCTTCGACACCGTCAGGGGGGGCAGGTCGTATACCAGCTTCGTTGACGTAACGGCTTGCTCCACTGACATGCTGGAACTGGTGGACGACTGGAGGGTTGACGAAGGCATCACGAGCTCGGACCACAACGGTATTGTATTCAAAATTAATTTGCAAAAGGCAAAAGGAACAAATATCAGCAGAACCACTAGGGTATATAACACGAAAAAAGCAAATTGGAGCCAATTTCATGAGAAATTGGCCCAATTAAAAGCGGAAAACAATATAGAAATAAACGAAATTGAAAAAATAAATAATGAAATAGATTTAGAAGCAGCCATAAATAAATATATAGATGCAATAGTAAAATCATGCGAAGAATCAATACCAAAATTAAAAACAAATAATACACTTACCTTGCCGTGGTGGTCCGCAGAGCTCGCTGATGCAAAAAGGCTGGTCAACACCAGAAGACGCCGAATCCGATGTGCAGCACCAGCACGGAGACAACTGGTAGTTGAGGAGTACCTGCGGGCTAAAGAAGCGTATGAGTCCAAAGCCAAAAAGGCGCAAATTGAAAGCTGGAAGGAATTCTGTCAAAAACAGGACAAAGAGGGTGTCTGGGAGGGTATATACAGGGTCATTGGACGGACTGCCAAAAGGCATGAAGACATGCCACTGGTCAAAGATGGAGTGTCACTCAACCCCCAAGATTCAGTGTTGCTGCTGGCTGAGACCTTCTACCCGGAAGACCTGGAAGAAGGAGAAAACGATGACCACCGTCGGAAACGAGAAGCGGCCAGTCGTGTAAACGAGTGGGCGCATGATGAACAACATGACCCACCGTTTACGCTTCTGGAGCTGAGATCCGCGGTGGAAAGTTTTAATCCGAAGAAGGCGCCCGGGTCAGATGGTCTCACAGCCGATATATGTGCCCAAGCCATATCCCGGGATCCGAAGGATTTCCTTGCGCTGGCCAATAAGTGTCTTGAGCAGGGTCACTTCCCACAGGCTTGGAAGGTGGCGACAGTAGTGATACTCCGTAAACCTGGAAAAGACTCCTACACAGCCCCGAAGTCCTACAGGCCGATCGGCCTCCTTCCAGTCCTGGGTAAAATACTGGAAAAAATGTTGGTAGCTCGTCTTAAGTGGCATCTGATCCCGCGGTTGAGTACTCGCCAGTTTGGCTTTATGCCCCAGAGGAGCACCGAGGACTCTCTCTATAGCATGATACAACATATCAAGGTAAAGCTGGATCAAAAGAAGCTGATCACTGTTGTGTCACTTGACATAGAGGGAGCCTTTGATAGCGCATGGTGGCCGGCAATCAGGGTCAGACTGGCTGAGGAAAAGTGCCCGGTGAACATAAGACGGATGTTAGACAGCTACCTGAAAGACAGATGTGTCCGGGTCAGGTACGCTGGGGCGGAGTGCTGTAGAAATACAAATAAGGGGTGTGTGCAGGGGTCAATTGGCGGTCCGATCTTGTGGAACCTGGTATTGGACCCTCTCCTGAAGGAACTGGAGGAGCTCGGTTACCACTGCCAGGCATTCGCCGATGATGTGGTGCTGATCTTCGACGGCGAAACAGCCCTGGAGGTCGAAAGACAGGCCAATGCCGCCCTCGAACGTGTGCGGACGTGGGGCATCGAAAACAAACTGAAGTTTGCACCACATAAAACATGTGCAATGGTTGTGACCAGAAAACTGAAGTATGATGTCCCGCGTCTAAACATGGGCGGGGTCGACATTGGCATGTCCGACGAAATGAAAATACTGGGGCTCACCGTTGACAATAGGCTCACCTTCAACGCCCACGCTGCAAACATATGCAAGAAGGCCATTGCCATTTACAAACAGCTGTCTAGAGCAGCCAAGGTGAGCTGGGGTCTGCACCCAGAGGTGATAAGAAGTATTTATACCGCGGCGGTCGAACCAGTTATTCTTTATGCGGCAAGCGCATGGGCGCCCGCTACAAAGAAGGTCGGAGTTCAGAAGCTCCTCAACTCGGTCCAGCGGGGTTTCGCCCAAAAGCTCTGCAGGTCTTACCGCACCGTTTCGCTTAACTCCGCACTCGTGCTGGCTGGGCTACTTCCACTCGACCTCCGTATCCAAGAAGCAGCCGCTCTATATGAGGTAAAGTTAAATTATGTACATTCAACTGTAAAAATATATTTCGTTCAGCGGACTGCGTACGTCAATTATGTGCACAAGCCGACGTGATAGCGTTACAGGAGACCTGGCTGCTACCCCACGACGTGCCCTTCCTAGCGACCATTGATGGAGACTTCGCGTACACTGGGAAATCAGCAGTGGACACCTCTCAAGGTGTTCTGGTCGGAAGACCGTTCGGAGGTGTTGGGCTGTTGTGGAGGAAATCGTTATTTGCGTCGGTATCGGTTATAAATTGTGCTAGTGATCGTGTCGTGTGTATTAAAATAGCGCAGGGCGAGCGGTCCTTGCTAATATTTAGTGTGTACATGCCCACTGACTGTGCCGAAAATCTTACGGAGTTTACGAGTTGTCTTAGTGAGATCATCTCTGTGATTGAGAGCAGTGAAGTGGAGTCGGTCTTTGTGTTGGGAGACTTTAACGCGCACCCAGGGACACGATTCTCACGTGAATTACTTTTAACCTGTACAGATCAATCATGGTCTTGCGTTGATACAGAACTTTTGCCGCAAGACTCGCATACTTTTATTAGCTCTGCCAACGGTTCCCTCCGCTGGCTAGATCACTGTGTTGCCACAGAGGCCGCCAGGCATTTGGTAGAGAGTGCGTCTATTTTGTATGGCGTTTACGTCTCTGACCATATTCCGTTATTAATAGAATGTAACATTAATTTAATCAAACCCAAAATGATTGAATCCAACATTTATTGTAACAAAGTTGTGTGGGGTGAGAGGGATCTAGAACAGATTAATAAGTATTTTGATTACTGTAATAGCAACTTAAAACTAATAAATTTTCCTCCAGAATTTTGTAATTGTGCTGATAATATGTGTCATAATCCTGAACATCAGTTGATGATAGATAGGTTATATAATAAATTGATTTGTATTTTGAAAAAAGGAGCCGAACTCACTCATGCTGGTTCTGTTATGAAGCGTCATAAGGGAAGCTATGTGGTGGGGTGGAACAAACACGTCCGTGAGGCTCACCGTGATGCCCGACTGTGTTACCAAACGTGGTTGTTGTACAACAAACCTACTTCTGGATTTATTTATGAAAGCATGTGTGCATCGCGAAAACTTTTTAAGAATAAATTAAGATATTGTAAGAACAATCAAGAGAAAATTAAAATGGATATGCTGGCATCTTGTCATAAAAGTAAACAATTTAATAAATTTTGGAAATTAACGAATAAGTTAAAACATAGGTCGGAGATACCGGTGAGCGTCGCGGGTGTGAGCGACCCCACTGATATAGCTAATGCCTTTAAAAAACTTTTTGACGTCAAGTCACGTTTGTGTGGCTATAGTGAACCGTCATATAGTGGCGCGGGGGCCGCCGTGACCGGGACGCCTACCGTCAGGTTCTCCGCTAAAGAAGTCGCGTCAAGTATACAGAACATGGTGAGGGGAAAGTCCCCCGGTCACGACGGCCTCAGCGTCGAACATCTTAAATACGCTGGGGTACACTTACCGCGAGTACTTGCACTGATTTTTAACTTATGTGTAAGTCATAGTTACTTACCTGCAGAACTTAGCGATACGATCGTTGTGCCGGTAATAAAGAACAGGACTGGTGACGCCTCCGATATTTCCAACTATAGACCGATATCGCTTGCTACTATCTGTGCTAAGGTATTGGATGGTCTGCTTGATAAAATTCTAGCTAAACATATCGCTCTCGAGGATGGTCAGTTTGGTTTTAGACCTAACTTGTCAACGGATAGTGCAATTTTATGCCTTAAGCAGACTGTCCAATATTATACGGACAGAAAGACCCCTGTTATAGCATGTTTCTTGGATTTATCGAGGGCGTTCGACCTGGTCAATTATGACCTGCTTTGGCATAAGCTCTCTCATGACACTACTGTCCCGGCTGATGTGATATCACTGTTTGAATGTTGGTACAGTACTCAAAGGAATAAAGTTAGGTGGGCTGACGCTTGTTCTGATATGTATGGGCTGGATTGTGGGGTGAGGCAAGGGGGTTTGAGCTCTCCTCGTCTTTTCAACTTATACATAAACAAACTGATAGGTGAGCTCAGTAGCACTAATATTGGTTGTCACGTCGACGGTGTTTGTGTGAACAACATCAGCTACGCTGATGACATGGTGTTGTTGAGCCCATCTATCGGTGCAATGAGAAGGCTTCTCAAAATTTGTGAAAGTTATGCGGTGGCTCACGGGCTCAAATACAATACCGATAAGAGTGAATGGTTAGTTTTTAAATCGGGTTCTTTAACCTACAAACAGTTGCCTGAACTCTTACTCTCTGGGTCTCCTTTAATTCGGGTTTCGAAATTCAAGTATTTGGGTCATTGGGTCACTGATGACTTTAAAGATAACGTTGATATAGATAGGGAGCGCAGATCGCTGGCTGTCCGCTGCAACATGCTGGCCCGCAGGTTTGCACGCTGTACTGACTCTGTCAAAATAACACTTTTTAAAGCGTTCTGTCAGTCGTTTTACACGTGCAGCCTGTGGACCAAGTATACCCAGCGGGCATACAGCGACCTGCGCGTACAGTACAATAACGCATTCAGGGTGCTTTTGGGGTTGCCGTGGCGATGTAGCGCATCAGGGATGTTCGCGGACGCATGTGTTGACGGGTTCACCGCGATCATGCGTAAGCGATGCGCTTCCATGTTGGCGCGCCTGCGCTCTTCCTCCAATGGCATCCTGAATGTGTTTTCAGACAGGTGGGACTCCCCCCTGTTACGAAGGTGGATAAGTGTCCAAACTCGTTTATTGTAATAAACTAATGAATCATTGAACTGCTCGTGCAATGGTTCATTGGTTGATTATTATTATTATTTAATTTAATACTAACATTAGGCTAAGTTTGTACTACTACTAACACATATGGATAATTATCTGAAATAAATATTTTGAATTTGAATTTGAATTTGAAAAAGAGAGGGGTACACCGGCCATCACTTGCGGGACGGGAGGTGGAACGTGTGGTGGCCTTTGCGGAAACTCCGCACCCGGCAAAACATACGGCCATGGGGTTCGTGAGTTTGGTAGACCAGTCAATTGTGGAGACCAACAACAGCCAAGACATTAGGTTCTTCACCGACGGCAGTAAAATCGCGGGCAAAGTCGGTGCAGCACTGTCCCTGTGGGACAGGGAAGCAGAAGTCAAGTCGATAAAGCTAAGTCTGCCGTCGTGCTGTACTGTCTACCAAGCAGAACTCCTGGCCATATGCGTAGCCACACGGCAGATACTGCAGCGTAGAGAGGGAGCCTTTGGTATCTACAGTGACTCAAAGGCCGCACTGGAAACAGTTACAAACCAGGGTTCCCTCCACGTGCTGGCAGTGGAGGCAAGGGCGAACCTCAACGCAGCATTATCCCAGGGCAAAGATATATCTTTGTACTGGATTAAGGCACATGCTGGACTGGAGGGAAACGAACGTGCAGACCACCTGGCGAAAGAAGCCGCACTGAACCTTAAAAGGAAGCCGGATTACGACCGCTGCCCGGTTTCATTCGTCAAGAAGCAAATCCGCATGGAATCACTTGACGAGTGGAACCGGAGGTACAAAGATGGTGAAACCGCTTCAGTGACAAAAATCTTCCTTCCGGACGCCATTGAAGCTTTTCAAATAGTGAAAAAGATAAAGCCTACAGGAGTGTTGACTCAAGTATTGACCGGGCACGGTGGGTTCTCCGAATACTTGCACCGCTTCAAACGTAAGGAGAGCCCATCGTGCATCTGCGAACCGGAGGCACTGGAATCGGTACCGCACATAATATACGACTGTCCTGTCCATGAGGTGGAGAGAAGAGACCTAGAAATAAAACTACACACTAGCTTAAATAGGAACACAACTAGGGAAATTATGAAAAACAGGAAATTGAGACCAAATTTATTAGAATACTGCAAGACAATAGCCACCAAAGTAATAAAAAGAAATAAAGAATAAAAATTATGCTTTCTATAATATATAGATATATATATAAAAGTTAAGCATGAAACAGAATGGTAAATTATAAACACAAAATTTTCAAAATTATATACAACTTTTTAGCGATAATTATAAAAACTAAATGCCAAATAAGGTCTCTGACAATGTCAGGGGACACAGTAAACAAATAAAAAAAAAAAAAAAAAAAAAAATTCCGCGCTCGAGAACACCACGTTTTTGCAAAGCTCCGCTTTCAAAAAATCATTTTGTCGGTATTTTTTTACGCTACAACGTTGTGTTATACATCAAAAGTTGCGGAATAGTGTAGTGCATACGGTCATAAAAAAGTTTTGTGTTGGAAAACTCGCAGTGAAAAACAGTCAAGAGAAAACCAGTTAAGTCGTGTTTTCGGAAAACTTTAAACCTGCATACCTTCGAAACTACATCGACAGCATACTAGTTTTTTGATGCGGGTTTGTAGGAGACACTTTGAGAAATCAACTGACACATCGCGGGTAGAAATCCGCCTACGCACCGCTGAGAAAACAAGGAGAAAGTGAAAATCTAACCTCAAAATTTTGACACGTGTTCTTCGAATCCGATATTGGATAGATCTGAGTTTTTGTACACTCAAGAAGAGTCTCTAGACAAGCCTAGCAGCGTTTGCAGAAAAATTTTAGCACCCCCTGAACCGAAGATATTCAAATACGAACATCTGAACTTTGAGCTCTTGTCCTGAAAATTCTTCAGGCAGGACCCCTTCTTTTTCCGGCTGATCCCGCTGCGCGCTCCCTTGATGAAGACATCTAGCATAAGATAAGATTTTTTACACCCCAATTTTTGGAAAAAATTCGTATTTTATGATTTTTTCAGTTTTTTCAAAATTTTACTTCGTAAATTTCACCAAATTAATTATTTCTCTTTCTTAATATATAGCTTAGTAATTTAGACGATTATAACAGTTTTTTCCAAATTTTTATATATTACCGTTATAAAGATATTTCATTTTTAGTCTTTTTTGCAAATAATTCAATAATAAATAGAAATAATTTAAATTTAAGTACAGTATTGTGTTCAGAGCATGTATTTGGCTTAGATTGAGCCCAAAGACGCGCCCAATAGCTTTGGAATTGACAGAAATTGACTTTTCAGCCATTTTGTTTTTAGATGGTTGTCACATAAAAATTACAATATCTTCGAAGCTATTGGACTCAGAAACCTCGAATTTTCACTGTTATCAACGGGATATATGTGCGGATATTTTCTGTATATTTTCAGGCGTTTTCAGGACCTGAAAGTTTTCAGCCCTGAAACTATTCTTGGCGGATAGAGGAGGTGGAGCCAGGCACAGCACTCCAAACCGCGCTTCTCTGTGGAGAACGGTTGCGGAGTTATAGCCACCCAAAGTCTGGTTTTGACATTTATCCCCACTCTTTGGGAAACTTTGGCCTGGCATAGCTCCGGATCCGGAGGTCGCAGAGACTTGCCGTTTTCACTGTGGTGTTTGTGGGGACAACCTCTGTCCGATCCATTAGGTTTTAGGTGTTTTGGAGCTGAAAAATTTCAGGAGCCTGAAAACCAGTTTACACGTCGGAGCGGGACGAGCCAAGCAGAACAAGTCCGAGCTCGGGTACTCTGCGATCGCTGGGAGGGAAGTTATACCGGGTGGAAGATCGACTTTGACAGTTCTGGAACTGTCAAACCGATTTTCGGGCTCGGATAACTCCTGAGTCGGGGGTCGTAGAGGGCTCGGATTTTCTTCGGGAATATCGGCTGGCTCCTCCCTACCCGATAGGACTACTATCAGCGGTTTTCAGGACCCAAGATTTTTCAGGCCTGAAACCTGCTCCGCGGAGTAGATCTCTTCGAGCCGGTTGGGGAGAGCCCAAGCACGGTGACATTTGGCCGGACGGTTCCGGAGATAACCACCAGTAACCAAATTCCGGCCGCCATCTTGGATTAGCAACCGGAATTTCAAACTGCTTTATCTCCGGAACCCTTTGGGATAGGGTGGCCGTGTTTGGGTTCGTTTGAAGGGGCTCGGAAAGGGCTCTCTTCCTAACGGTAGAGTTTTGCTCTACATAGAGCCAAAAATTTTTTCCTCATTTTCGTGCTGCTTTTATGAAAAGCAGCCCGTGACACACGCGGAGCCTGACCAAACGCGTGTCCCCAGTTGAGAGGGACCTATATAAATTAGTTAAGCTAGATTGTAAACTTGTGACTGAGTAATCCGTGTAATAGGGCAGCGTACTTTACTGATCACGGCTCTCTATTATACCAGACGGTATCTCCTTTGTATAGGGATAGCAATTATAGTTGCGACTGCTCACCATCCTCCCTTTACAAGGATAGTGTAGTGTTTTTATTGTGTTTATTTTATTATTCCTGTTTTGACTTTGACCATCCCCCATATACAGGGATAGGGAAAATAAGCCTAGAAATAGGTCACTTACAGTTTTAGTACAGGACAATCTACCTTGCGACAAGACATCATGATACTCGCACATACACCCCGTAAACAAATCACCCCAGAAACTTGCTCCTCGGCTGACAAAGAGAAGGCAGGACCTTCTCCTAAGACGACACCCACCCCAAGTGTTCGTAAGAGCATAGGGGAGTGGGAAAACAGTAAAACGAAGGACCCAAGGGCAGCTGCATCGACTACTTTCACTGTATCGCCCAAAAAGCCAGCGCAGATCCCATCAACTCTCCCGAGAGGGGCGCTAAAGGTCACGCTACCCCAAGAGGCTAAGGAAAATAAGCGGCGAAGCTCAACGGAAACCGCGAGTACGTCGCAAAAGTCTGTTGCACCGACCGACAGAGTGACTGAAGGCCGCACCTGGCTTCAGAGGGCGAAAACCCAACTGGGAGAATCGCGGAATCTGAAGTCGGAAATAAAGGCAGGTATCACTCTGGCGGTCGATTCAATGTACAAACTCATCAAGGACGCTGCAGTGGAGATTGATGCATTAAAACAAAAATCCTGCCGTTTAGAATTGAGAGAACAGCCGACACAGAGTGACGACAAAGGAGAAGTATCTGACAAAAATAGGTCAGAAGACACAATACTCCTCCTAAACAAGATTGAGATACACTCCAAGCTGCTAGAAGAAAATAGTAAGCGCATGGATGAGCTCAAAATAGCACTGGAGGAGCAAAGGTCGCACAATGGGACAAACTCGTATGCGAGGGTGGCTGCTACGTGGGGTGCGGGTGGAGCGTTAGAAAAACGTAACACGCTGCACTCGGTGGTGGTCACCTCTAAAGATGAGGATGAAACGGGGGAGCAGATATTGGAAAGGGTGAGGAAGGTGGTGGAAGCTAAGGAAGGCTGGATAAAAGTTGAAAGGGTAAGAAAGGCAAAGAACAGAAAGGTAGTCATGGGGTTCGAGTCAGAAGGTGAGAGGGACAAGATGAAAGAAAAACTAGAACGAAATAGCATCGACCTCACCGTGGAGGCGGTTAAAAACAAGGACCCGATGTTGATTCTCAGAGACGTCTTAGCAGTGAACACAGACGAAGACGTGAAAAAAGCCCTGAGGAATCAGAATAGGGATGTTTTTGGTGGCCTCCGCGATGGAGACGACAGAATAGAAATTAGGTATAGGAGAAAAACAAGGAACCCGCACTCCGTACACGTAGTGCTCAGCACGTCCCCCGAGCTATGGCAGCGATTAACAAAAAGGGGATATGTCCACGTCGACCTGCAGAGAGTTCGGGTCGAGGACCAGACGCCTCTCATGCAGTGCACTCGCTGCCTGGCCTATGGGCACGGGCGAAGGCACTGTATGGAGAAGGCGGACTTGTGTAGTCATTGTGGTGGTCCTCACCTAAAGACCGAATGCCCAGACTGGACAGCGGGGGGCACGGCAGTCTGCAGGAACTGCGAGAGAGCGAACATGCTAAGCAAAGAGCATAACGCATTTAGCTCCGAATGCCCTGTCCGCCGCAAATGGGACGCAATAGCGCGGTCAACCACTGCTTATTGCTAAGGGCGCACCAGGCCAAAAAATCGCTCATAAATTCGCACAGGCCAACCTCCAACGGAAAAAACTGGCAACAATCGAGCTACTGCTAGAAGCAGAGAAACGAGGGATCTCTGTAGCACTTTTGCAGGAGCCCTATGTCGGTAGCTCAAGAGATATGAAGAGCAAGAGGGGAGTGCGAATCTTCCAAGACACTGGCGTCGGAAACGGGACTGTCAAGGCGGCAATTGCTGTCTTTGACCAAAACATCAAAGTAACACAGTACCCGAAACTCACCACGGAAAATATTGTCGTGGTGGGAATCCAAACCGGTGCTTGGGAGATCGCACTCGTCTCATTTTATTTTGAGCCAGATAAACCAATGGAACCGTACTTAAACCACCTTGGAGAAATAAGTACTGCTATCGGCTCAAAACCATTTCTCGTTGGAGGGGACGCCAATGCGAAGAACACCTGGTGGGGGAGCATGGTGGTTGACCGTAGGGGTGAGGAAATGTATGGAACTCTTGGTGGGCTCGGGCTGAATATCCTTAACACAGGGGAAATTCCGACCTTCGACACCATTAGGGGGGGACAGCGCATCAGCAGCTATGTTGATGTGACCGCATGTTCCGACAATATCCTGGAGCTGGTAGAGCACTGGAAAGTCGACGAGAGCCTCACGAGCTCCGACCACAATGGCATACTCTTTGATGTTAGATTAGAAAAATTAAAAGGAACACAAATAGAAAGAACTACGCGCATGTTCAATACTAAAAAAGCCAATTGGGCTAAATTTCATGAGAAATTCACTCAATTAAGAACAGAAAATAATTTCTCCAAAACTGCAATGGACAAAATTAATAATACAGAATCTTTAGACATAACAACAAATAATTACACAAAAATCATACAAGAAGCATGCCGCGCTGCGATGCCAAATAAAAAATCCAAAGAGAAAATAACTATGCCATGGTGGTCGGAAAAACTCGAGAAGATGAAAAAGAGCGTCGCTACCAGCAAAAGGAGGATACGATGCGCTGCTCCAGTCCGGAGACCGAGGGTCGTCGAAGAGTACCTGAAAAGGAAGAAGGAATATGAGGCGGAGGCAGCTCGAGCCCAAACCGAGAGCTGGAAAGAGTTTTGTAGTAAGCAGGATAGGGAAGGGGTTTGGGAGGGGATCTACAGGGTGATTGGGAGAACAGTGCAGAGAGGAGTGGACGTGCCGATGATAGAGAACGGAAAAGTGCTTGATGCAGAAGCTTCCGTTAAATTGATAGCGGAGACTTTTTATCCCGATGACCTCACAAACACAGACAATACTTATCATGGCAGTATACGAACAAAAGCCGAGAAGGTCAATGAAGAAGAGGAAGAAGTCGCTGACGATCCACCCTTCACACTGATCGAATTAAAAACTGCCTTTGAATCATTTAATCCCAAAAAAGCTCCAGGAGTGGACGGCCTCACAGCCGATATATGCAGCCAAGCCATTGGAGGAGAACCCGATGCTTTCCTGGCTCTGTTGAACCAATGCCTGAAAGTCGGATACTTTCCGAGGACCTGGAAGGAGGCCACAGTGGTGGTGCTAAAGAAGCCTGGGAAAAAAGACTACACCACTCCAAAATCATACAGGCCCATTGGCCTCTTGCCGGTCTTGGGAAAGGTGTTCGAGAAGATGTTGATGGCTCGCCTCAGGTTCTACATTTTACCCAGGATGAGTACTCGCCAGTACGGATTCATGCCTCAGAGGAGCACCGAAGACTCCCTCTATGATCTGGTGAAGCACATAAAAGGTAAACTTGAATTAAAAAAGATAGTGGTGCTAATATCCTTGGACATAGAGGGAGCCTTTGACAGCGCCTGGTGGCCAGCTATAAGGGTCCGGCTGGCAGAGGAAAAGTGTCCACGGAACCTGAGGAGGGTCATCGACAGCTACCTCAGGGACAGGAGGGTCAGGGTAAGGTATGCGGGTGAAGAATTCTCTAAAGGCACGAGCAAAGGCTGCGTACAAGGCTCCATTGGAGGCCCAAACTTCTGGAATCTGTTGTTGGATCCCCTCCTAAAAAGCCTGGTAGAGCTAGACGTGTACGTGCAGGCGTTTGCAGACGACGTGATCCTTGTCTTCGACGGTGACACAGCATTAGAAATAGAACGTAAAGCAAATGCCACTCTCGAACATGTTCAGGCGTGGGGTGTCGACAACAAGTTAAGGTTTGCGCCGCAAAAAACAAATGCGATGACTATAACAAGAAAACTGAAGTATGACACCCCACGACTGACCATGGGCGGAGTCGAGGTAGCTATGTCTAAAGAGATCAAGATCCTGGGAGTCACCGTCGATGACAAGTTGACGTTTAACACGCATGTCAGGAACGTCTGCAAAAAAGCAATTGGGGTATATAAACAGCTGTGCAGGGCAGCGAAGATTAGTTGGGGGCTAAACCCCGAAGTAGTAAAAATTATATACGTAGCTACAATAGAACCGATTATCCTGTACGCTGCCAGCGTATGGGCCCCAGAAGCAGAAAAACTGGGAATAAGAAAACAGCTGGGCGTCGTGCAACGCGGAATAGCACAAAAAATGTGCAAGGCGTACCGCACCGTCTCCCTCAACTCAGTACTTCTATTGGCAGGGATACTCCCCCTGGATCTCCGAGCTCGTGAGATGGCCTCACTTTATGAAGCCAAGAGGGGAGTGTCACTGCCAGTGTTGAGGGACAGGGAAATGGAGAGGCCAGTGTCCGCGTTGAAGTCTCCGCACCCCGCCAAGCGTATCGACCTGGAGTTCAAAAGTCTGGTGGACCGGGAGCAGGTTGACGCCAGCGCCAAACCTGAGGTGAGAATCTTCACCGACGGAAGCAAGATTGGGGGACGTGTTGGCGCTGCGCTGTCCTTGTGGAACAGCGAGGCCGAAACACGTACCCTCAAGCTGGCGTTACCAGAATATTGCACGGTCTACCAGGCGGAGCTCCTGGCGATATGCAGGGCAACAGGGGAAATTCTGAAGAGTGCGGCGTCCAGTTTTGGTATATACAGTGACTCAATGGCAGCTCTCATGACAGTGAAAAACCACAGTTGCCTTCATCCCCTGGCAGTGGAAGCGAGAGAGAATTTAACAACTGTTTCTCTCCAGAACAAGGTAGTCGACTTGTTCTGGATAAAGGCTCACGCAGGGATTGAGGGTAACGAGAGGGTGGATCAGCTGGCAAAAGAGGCTGCCATTCTGAGTAAAAGAAAGCCGGAGTACGATCTCTGTCCTGTATCATTCGTCAAGCGTTGCATTCGTTCGGCAGCGCTTGACGAATGGAATAGTAGATACAGAACCGGTACAACGGCTTCTGTTACCAAGATGTTTTTCCCAGATGCGGTGGCGGCGTACAGGATCATCAGAAAGCTACAAATTGATGGGAACCTGACTCAGGTCATGACGGGGCACGGTGGATTCTCTGAATACCTGCATCGCTTCAGGTGTAAGGAGAGTCCATCGTGCATCTGTGACCCAAATATTTCGGAGTCGGTACCACATCTGCTGATTCGCTGTCCTGCGTACACCTACGAAAGGAATCAGTTGGAACAGGAATTAGACATAGAGATTAACGAAGCAAACATAGCAGCAATAATGGCTAGTAAATGCAAAAGAAAATTTTTAGAGTACTGCGTAACAATCGCAAAAAGAGTCATAAAAAGAAACAAAACGGATCAGTAAAGTATGCTACCACTATATTGTATGATATATTAGTTAAGCATATGTATAGAAAGTTAAGTAAATAAAAGGTATATGGGCAGTTGAACAATAAAAGAATGTATACTGGAAAATGTATATAAATTAAAAAAGTAAACAAAAAAAGATACAATTAGTATGTAAGCACCCCTAAATAAGTACATGTAAATGTAAGTAATAGTGAAGTAAGCCAAATGAAATGTTAGAATGTAAGCATAGAATAAGTTATAAAATTGTGAATAAGTACTTAAGACTTGTAACTTAATGGAAATAAAAACCCCAATGGAGTGTTATTTACCCTAAGTCAGAAAAGGAACACAAATTTTGTGCGCATAACAAAGCTAAGCAACAAAAGAATAGTAAGAAAATGGGAGCCCCACCCATTAAAAGACTAAATGAGGAAGGATGAAAGAAAGAAACAGTATGAGGAATAAAAGTGCGAGAGGAAAGTAAGCGAGAACTGGTATGAAAGTGTATTACCGCAGATATAGACTCTTGTAACGTAAGAGGTAGATATTGTTATAAAAAAAAAAAAAAAAAAAAAAAAAAAAAAAAAAAAAAACCTAACCAGTACCCCCCTGACTTTCGTGGCGGTCGGATCGTTCTTTAAGTCGCTCCGTTTTTAAAAAATCTGTTAAGTGGTTTTTTCTCACCCTATCGTGCCGTGCTATACGTCTAAAGTTGTAAAATTGTGCAGTGCATCTATCAGTGGAAAAAGTTTTTCGCGGAAAACTCGCACTCAACAAACAGCTTGGAAAAACTGAGGATATCAGAAGTTTTGAAACACTCGGAGCTAAATAACTGTAAGGCTTCACACTTTTTTCAAAATTTTCCATCGCATTACTTTGGAGAGCACTGATTGACATCTTTTGATACTACGCCTGCAAAAATCTGACTACGCACTGAGGAGAAAATCAAGGAAAACTGCGAAATATAACCTCAATTTGGACCACGTGGTAGTCGATCCAGACGTCACAGAGACTTAATTTTTTGGCAGCAGAAGAAGCATAATAAAACTAGGTAAAATTCATCTCGACTAGATTTTTACCTCAACCAGGAAGGAAGAGGAAGACATAAGAAGATCTAAACTTTGGCCCCCTGCCCTGAAAAATTTTCAGGCAGGACCCCACTTTTTTACTGCTGATCCTGCTGCGCGTTTATTTGGAGAAGAAGCCTGCTTTAAGTTAAGATTTTTATGTATTTTATTTTTTAGGATATTGAAGATTTTCGAAATTTTTCAATTTTTAAAACTTTTTATAAAACGGAATTCAAAAATTTTCAATTTGATGTAATCAGGAGAAAGCCCTATAATTAAGACGAATTTAGCAATTTTTTGTATATTTTTATCTTTAATGGTGACAGAGATATTAATTTTTTCCCTATTTTTTGAAATAACTATTAAATTAATATAAATAAATTAAAATTGACACCAGGATCCTCTCCAGACAGCATATTACGATTAGTTTAAGCCCAAATTTGCCCCCAATAGCTACAGTAACGACAAAAATAGGTCTTAGCGGCCATTTTGGTTTTTTAGGTTGCCGCACAAAACGTTCATTATCTCTGGTACTATTGGTCGCAAAAACCCCGGGTTTTCAAAAGTCTCTCTGGAGTTAGGGTGGGAATCTTTTGTTGTTGTTTTCAGGCATTTTTAGGACCTGAAAGTTTTCAGGCCTGAAACTATTTTGGGCGGATAGGGAAAGTCAAGCCAAGCATCATAATTGAAACCGCAACTCGGTGTGATAGGTGGTTGCGGAGCTATAGTCAATTGAAGTCGGCATTTGACAGCTGGGCGGCCATCTTGGAAAAGTTTGGCCCACTATTACTCCGGATCCGGTGCTCGTAGAGAGTTGCGGACTTCACAGTGGTGTTTGGGGAGATAAACTCTACCCGATCCATCTGGTTACGGAAGCTTTGGAGCTGAAGAATTTCAGGCGCCTGAAAACTGTTTTGCACGTCGAAGCAGGACGAGCCAAGTCAAACGAGCCCAAACTCGACCACTTTTTGACTAGTAGAGGGTAAGCTGCACCGGTTTGAAGATTGACTCTGACAGTTCTCGAACTGTCAGACCAGTTTTTGAACTCGGTTAGCTCCCGAACCAGAGGTCGTGGAGAGTTCGGGTTTTCTTTCAGGGCGTCGGCTGGTCCCTCCCTGCCCGACAAGCAACCCTTCAGGAGCTTTCAGGACATAGGTATTTTCAGGCCTGAAAACCACTTTACTTGATAGGTCTCAACAAGCCCATCCAGAAAAGCCCAAACACGGTGATATTCGGGCTGACGGTTCCGGAGAAAACCACAGATAACCAGACTTTGGGCGCCATCTTGCCCTGGCAACCGGAATTTCGCACCGGGTTTTCTCGGAGACTTTTTGGTTTTGAGCAGGCGTGTTTGGGCTCATTGAAAAGGGCTTGGGGAGAGCTTTCCAGTCGTGGATAGAGTTCGACTCTATGTAGAGTCTTAATTTATATTTTATTTTATATTTTCTCTTAATTGATGAACCTGGTTCGTGGAAGCCCCCTGACATCAGATTAAGGTCTGGTATTAGATTTAATGACTAGGTACAGGCCTATTAAATGTAAGCTAATAGACAATATAACGGATAGAATCTTTGTCTCTTTAACTTTTGTATTGTACTTTTTCTTTTCATTTATTTTAGTATTTTATCGTATATACAATTAAAAAATTTGCAGAGATTTGATGAATTTATAACTTTTACAAACCTTACACAAAGTATCTGCAATATCATAATTAGTGACACAACTAACGTGTTCCTCTGACAATATGTTTGGATATCGCACCCCCGCAAAACGAGACATGAAAGCTGGTAAAGACGAGGGCTCAGTTAGCCCATCAAATGAGACGGAGAAGGCCGGCCCTTCTACACAAATTATCGACATGACGCAGACTTGCAACGTAAGGAAGAGTATAGGAGATTGGGAAGCCGCAAGAACAGAGGAAAAGACTTCATCCCAGAAGACATCATCAAAGACAAATCCTTTAGATACTATGAAGGTAACTCAGAAAGCAATACCACTTCAGGAGAAGAAAGAAGTAGCAACGCGCAGACGCGCATCAGTTGAAACCTCGAATGCATCACCGAAAGCGGAAAAACCCAAGTACGTAAACAGAGTAGCTGAAGCCAAAGCTTGCATTACCAAGGCGAAGCTGCACCTTGGTAACTCAAGAAACTTAAGAACGGACATCAAAACTGAGGTTACCCTGGCAATAGAACGTCTTTTTCAATTGGTGAAAGAAGGGGAAGCAGAAAGAAACTCTGGTAAGATAAGCTTAACTAATGAAGAACAAGTCCAAGAAACTAACAGTGAGAGAGAGAACGACAGAAACTCAAGTCAGGAGACAGGAAAGGAAAAGGAAGAAGGCAAACTGCTAAAGAAAATTGAAGAACATGGAAGGCAACTCGAAGAAAACTTTAAGGAAATGGTGAAATTACGAGAAGCAATAGAGAAAGAACAAGAGATAAGAGAAGAAAAAGCGACATACGCTAGTGTGACGGCTGGTCCTCTGAGAAAGAAGCACCCAGAGACCATGGCTATACACTCAGTGGTGATAACTTCCAACGACAAGAATGACACAGGAGAACAAGTGCTCGAAAAGATACGGAAAACAGTAAATGCCAAAGAAGAAGGAGTGAAAATAGACAAGATAAGGAAAGGAAGAGATAAAAAGGTAGTCGTGGGGTGCCAAACGCAAACGGAGATAGATAGAGTCAAAGACAGAATATTGAAAGCGGGAACGGAACTCAATGTAGAACAAGTGAGAAACAAAGACCCACTGGTCATCATCTGGGGAGTTCTTAAATACAACACGGATGAAGACGTCCTCAAAGCTTTTCGTACGCAAAATACTCATATCTTCAAAGACGTGAATGATGAGAACGATAGAGTGATTATAAAATATAGAAAAAAGGCTAGAAACCCACATACTTGCCATATTGTAGTTAGTGTATCACCAATTATCTGGAGCAGGCTAACAGAGGCTGGTACAGTCCATATCGACATTCAGCGGCTTAAGGTAGCAGACCAATCCCCATTGATACAGTGTTCCCGCTGCTTGGGCTTTGGACATGGGAAGCGGGTATGTCGCGACAACCCAGTAGATCTGTGCAGCCACTGCGGTGGCCCACACCTTAGAACAGAATGTCCAGACTGGCTTGCCGGGGAGGCCCCAACATGCCGCAATTGTGTGAGAGCTAAGTTAGATCATGTGGATCACAATGCTTTTAGCGCAGAGTGCCCGGTCCGGAAGAGGTGGGAGTCCTTGGCGAGATCCGCCGTAGCCTATTGCTAAGGTGGTCCCAGGCGTGAATAAGACAAGCAGTACAAGCGAAGGTACAAAACACCAGTATTGCGTGGTCCAAGCAAACCTCCAGAAGTGCGAGCTAGCCACAGCCGAATTTATCTTAGAAGCGGGCAAAAGGAAATTGGCATTTGCTATGGTCCAGGAGCCATATATAGGTAGTGTCGGAGTAATGAAGAACTATCAGGGTACACGAGTCGTACAATGTGCCAGGAAAACCGAGAAGGTGAATAAGGCGGCCATAGTACTTTTTGATGACGCTATAAACCTAATACAGTGTCCAAACCTAACAACTGAAAACTTTGCGGTTGCAAAACTGAGGACAGGAGCCTGGGAAATAGGAGTTGTGTCAGTGTACTTTGATGGTGGACAGCCTATTGAGCCAGATTTGGACCATATTAGGGTAATAATGGAGGGGATCGGAGTAAGGGACGTAATACTGGGGGGAGATGTCAACGCATGGAACACTTGGTGGGGGAGTCGGGAAGTGGACCAGAGAGGAGATGCTTTGGCAGGCACGCTCGACGAGTTAGGACTTCACATCCTCAACCTCGGAACAGCTCCTACCTTCGATGTCATCAGGGGAGGTAGGAGGTACAGCAGCTGTGTAGACATAACTACATGCACAGAGAATATGCTTGGCAGGGTGAAAAATTGGAGACTAGCGGGAGACATGACTACATCGGACCACAAAGCAATCCTGTTTGAATTAAAATTAGAAAAATCAATAGGAATAGATATAAAAAGGACTACTAGAAAATATAACACAAAAAAGGCAAACTGGACAGAGTTTTGTAAAAAACTAAGCCAAGTCTGTGAAAATAAAAACATTAACGAAACAGAAATAGATAAGATAGAAATAATAGAAGATTTGGACAATATGATAGAAAAATACACAGAATCAATAGAAGAGTCATGTGAAGGAACTATACCAAGAGTGAAAAACACAAAACGAACGGGATTGCCCTGGTGGAATGAGGAATTGACGCAAATGAAAGAGGACCTGAAAAGGAAGAAAAGGAGAATCTCCTGCGCTGCACTGGATCGTCGAGCATGGGTTGTCGAGCTGTACCTTACAGCAAAAGAGGAGTATAGGAGGGCTGTAAAGAATGCACAGACAGCAAGCTGGAAGAATTTTTGTGGAAAGCAAGACCGTGAAACGATGTGGGATAGCATTT
This sequence comes from Mythimna ferrago, assembly GCA_910589285.2. Lineage (NCBI taxonomy): Eukaryota > Metazoa > Arthropoda > Insecta > Lepidoptera > Noctuidae > Mythimna > Mythimna ferrago. The sequence goes on from OU342697.1 coordinate 66,746, forward strand.
ATAGGGTTATAGGCCGCACAACCACTAGACAGGAGGATGTCCCTCTAGTTCAGAGAGGACAAGTCCTCAGTGGCGGTGAATCGGCCAGGCTGCTGTCGGAGACATTTTATCCTGAGGATAAAACGCTGGATGACGATGCGAGTCACAAAAAGGTACGAGAGCTGGCGAACAGAGCTAACGAAAAGACGGATGGTGAGACATTCGACCCTCTGTTTACGATTGAAGAACTAAAATGGGCCGCATCTAGTTTTAATCCGAAGAAAGCACCTGGAATCGATGGACTCACCGCAGATATTTGCAAAGTGGCTATTGCCAATAACCCACCCCTGTTTCTGGCGCTTTTAAATAGATGTCTCAGTCTGTCCCACTTTCCGACCACCTGGAAAGAGGCAGTTGTGGTAGTACTGAGAAAGCAGGGAAAAGAAGACTACACGCATCCCAAATCGTATAGGCCGATTGGGCTACTGCCTGTACTGGGGAAAATTCTGGAGAAAATGCTAGTTAAACGCATTAGATGGCATATTTCACCGGAAGCGAGTACAAACCAGTATGGATTCACACCACAGCGTAGCACCGAGGACTCCCTCTATGACATGATAAAACGTATCAAAGACAAGCTTAAGGATAAGAAACTCATGGTTGTCATATCATTAGACATAGAGGGAGCCTTCGATAGCGCATGGTGGCCGGCAATGACATGTCGACTGGCGGAAACTGGATGCCCGGTGAACTTGAGGCGACTAGCCGATAGTTACTTATCTGATAGGAGAGTGCGTGTTAGGTATGCAGGCGCGGAACACCAACGCAAAACAACAAAGGGTTGTGTGCAGGGCTCTATAAGCGGACCCACATTCTGGAACTTAATCCTCGACCCTCTGCTTAGGGAACTGGAGGAGCTGGGTGAACATTGTCAGGCGTTTGCGGATGATGTGGTCCTGATTGTCTCGGGAAATACAGCACTTGACGTCCAGCGGCGGGCAAACGCGACTCTCGAGCATGTTCAGAAGTGGGGAGTCAGAAATAAACTAAAGTTTGCGCCTCATAAAACAAAGGCTATGATTATTACTAACAAATTAAAGTATGACTCACCACTTCTGCACATGGGCGGGGAAGATATTGCTCTGTCTCAGGAGATTAAAATACTCGGGCTCACTATCGACAATAAGCTAACGTTCAACGCTCACGCGTCGAACGTATGCAGGAAGGCGCTTAATTTGTATAAACAGTTGTCCAGAGCCGCAAAGGTAAGCTGGGGCCTGGGACCTGAGATAATCAGAACCATATACACCGCGGTGGTGGAGCCAGTAATTCTATACGCGGCATGCGCCTGGGCACCTGCGGCGGGTAAACAGTGTATAAGGAAGCACCTAGATGCAGTCCAGCGTGGCTTTGTGCAAAAAATTATTAAAGCTTATAGGACAACGTCACTGAACTCGGCTCTGGTACTCTCCGGACTGCTTCCACTGGATCTTAGGATCCAGGAAGCGGCCTCTCTTTTTGAGATAAAGAAAGGTTTCTCCCGGAGAGTTATAGGAGACCGAGACATAGAAACAGCTGTGCCTTATACACAGATACCACATCCGGCAGAACAAATTGGCATAGGTTTCGAATGCGTGATGAATGATGAACAACTCGCCCAGCAAGGTCTCGAAAACCCAAAGATCTACACCGATGGGAGTAAAATCGAAGGTAAAGTTGGTGCGGCGTTGTCTCTTTGGGAAAACGGCCAGGAAACCAGAGCCCAAAAATTTAAGTTAGAGAATTTCTGTACGGTGTATCAAGCCGAGCTATTGGCCCTATTTAAAGCCACAGAGTTGGCTATGAAGCATCCGGCTCAAGTTTTTAAGGTCTACAGTGACTCCAGATCGGCCCTAGAATCAGTGACCCGTGGTGTTTCCCTTCACCCCCTCGTGGCCAAAATCCAGAAAAATATCCAATCGTATATTAAACGAGGTAAGAACGTAAAATTTTACTGGATAAAGGCACACGAGGGGCTGGAGGGCAACGAAAGGGCTGACATGCTGGCTAAGGAGGCGGCAGTGGGCAAAAAGACAAGGCCAGACTATGATCTGTGCCCGGTTTCCTTCGTCAAGCGAGAGATCCGAAAGGACTCGCTTGACGAATGGAACACGAGATACCAGTCAGGGAACACCGCATCCACAACAAAGGCCTTTTTTCCTGACGCCCGGACTGCCTACGGAATAGTTCGAAAGCTTGACTTTGACCCCCTTCTTGCACAAGTGTTAACAGGTCATGGCGGGTTCTCCGAGTACTTGAACCGATTTAAGTGCAAGGAGAGCCCGGCGTGTGTCTGTGATCCCGAAAATAAGGAAACTGTACTGCATCTTATTGTTGATTGCCCAATTTTTGAAAAGGAAAGGTACAATTTGGAATCAGAAATAGATACAAAAATTAGCTTACAATACTTACCAGTAATAATGGCTGAGAAGAAAATAAGAAATAAGTTTTTGAAATACTGTAAAGAAATTAGTGCTAGAGTTATCAAAAAGAATAAAGTATAAAAGATGTACTTACATGTATAATAGTTATATAATGATAAGTAATCATAAGAAATTTGTGTAAGAATAGCAAAACTTAAAATAAAACAAGTATTATTTATATTAGTGTTATTGCTAAACCCATTTGTGGGTGTTTTACGGATGCATGTAAATAAGTAGTAAATTAAGTAAAATAGAGATTATTTAGTATAACAGTACCGAAAATTGTAACTAGGAAAAATAATAATAAAAATATGAAAATAAAAGTCTCTGATCCCACCAAGTCGGAGGAAATACGCAACGCCCTGTGATGACGGGTGTTTTCAAAAAAAAAAAAAAAACCTAACCTAACCTAACCTAACCTAACCAGTACCCCCCTGACTCTCGTAGCGGTCGGATCGTTTTTGGAGTCGCTCCGCGCTTAAAAAATCAAAAAACTGGTCTAAAGTTGTCCGATTTTGACGAGTTTGGTGTCTTTGTGCTGGGCAAAGAAAAACCTACACGCCCCTGTGATTGTGTTTACTCGGATTGCAGTGAAACAGTGTTAAATCCTGAAAAAACCTTAATTATTGAGGTTAAGTTAATAGGAAAAAACTTATTTCGCAAACGCTGCAAAATCCAGATCGACGACCTACCTTTTTTATTGGAAAATCGGGAGGCGGTTCTTACCGCACAACGTCCTGAAAACCCAGGAGGCTGAAAAACTCAACACGCTTGGAGTTATTCAGCAAAATCGAAAACCACGTGGAGCTGAAAACACCGAACCTGCAGCGTCAGACGCCTGAAAATTTGCAGTAGTCATCTTCTGTAACAGTCAAGACTAATTCCACAAGTAAATTTTTCATAACTATCAAACCTGATTTTTGCCAGGACTTTGAATTTCCAAAAATCTGACCCTTATATCTCCGGATACAAGAAATATTTAGAAGATCTTCAACTGCAATCCTTGGCGCTCTCACTAGAAGAACACAAATTGTTAATTTCCAATTTTTTAATTTATTAGTTTTTAAAATATAATTAATTTTATCAAAAATTCACTTTTTCAGAAAATTTTAAATGAAATTATTTAGTTTTTCAAAATTTTAACCATTATTCGTATAGTGCCAGATTTACCCTATTTATTGTCATTTTTTTCATAATTTTATTTACAGTGGATCCTGAGTTATCAAATTTTTATTATTTTTGAGCATTTAATTTGAAATAAATAGAAAGTAGCAAATTTTGACATCGGGACTGGGTCAAATAAGTCTATTGCGACCTATTTGAGCCCAAACACTGGCTAATTATCTCCAAATTTGAGAGTTTCATTAAATTTTATTAGTTTGGTTTTTTAGTTTTAAAATTTTAATCAGCCGTATCTCAGAAACCACTGGGCCGATGACATTCGGTTTTTCGAATTTAGTTTGTACATTTTATGGGCTATGCCCATAGTTGATTTTTAAGGAATATTTGATCTGAAAAATTTTTCAGCGCTGAAACGGTTTTCAGGATATACTTGGGGTAACGCCGAGCTGTATATCCAAAACCCGAACTTTCTTCGACGTAGGGTTCCGGAGTTACGGGCATTTTAAATTGACTTTTGACAGTTCGGCGGCCATTTTGTTGAACTTTGAACCGCAACTGCTCTTGAACCAGGAGTCGTACGAGTTTGCGGTTTTCGAATTTAAACTCTGTGGCTTCTTGTCTCTCCTATCCTACATTTTCAGGCGGTTCAGAGTGAAAATTTTTCGGGGTCCTGAAAACAGTTTCAGCAGATTGGTAAGCTCAAGCCGAGTCTGGAGAGCCCAAACTCGGGGGTTCTGTGACCGTTTGAAACGGAGATATTACCTGTCAAAATTTGACTTTGACAGTTGTGACGCCATTTTATCTGACTTTAAACACTCATATCTCCGCAACGGAGGGTCGTAGAACGGCGGGGTTTTTCTTGGAGGGTCAGCATATACTTGCTTAGCAGGTGGACCGGCTCTTTCAGGCGTTTTCAGGGGTCAGAAATTTTTCAGCCTGAAAAGTATACCATTGGGCAGATCTTGTCGAGCGCGTTAAGACGAGCCTAAGCACGGGGGTTTTCGGTCTATTGGTCGCGGAGATAACTGGTTTGGAGATTATTTGGGCAGCCATCTTGGAAAAAACCAAAAATTTTTAAACTTTAATTGCTCCGGGACCACTGGGACTAGTTGCTTCGTGTTTGGGTTCGTTGGGACGGGCTCGGCGAGCTTTGTGCAGTGAAGGCATTGAATTGACTCTACATAGAGCCGTTTTACGAAAAAGCAACAAAAATAGGTTCTGACAGTAAAAATCGACTCTCAGGCTTACTCGAAGCCCCTGACAGCTGTCTACAACCAGGAGCCTATGGTAGAGCTCAATTCAAGACATTTTTACAAGTATTGTTTGTAGAAATTATTTTAGTTATAAGTGTTTGTGCGGTTTTATTTTGTACTTTTGTGCGTTCTCTTTTTATTTTATACAAAATTTATTTTTAACAAATTGTCAAAGAGCAGCTGGACAGGTGCAACTTTGATGTCCGCATTTTCACGGACGGGAGCAAGATCGGAGGAGGGGTCGGCGCTTCTGTGTCCATATGGAATGGTGAGACCGAGACCAGAGCCCTCAAACTTGCTCTATCAAAACACTGCACGGTTTACCAGGCCGAACTCCTGGCAATTGCAAGGGCAACTAAGGAGGTAACCAAGCTCAAGGCGTCTTCTTTTGGAGTATTCAGCGACTCAATGGCGGCTCTTCAAACATTGGCAAATCCCGGATCACGCCACCCTCTTGCGGTAGAAGCTAGGGATAATATACGATCTGCATCCCGCCAGAACAAGGTTATAAACTTGTTCTGGATTAAAGCCCATGTGGGTCTGCAGGGGAATGAAAGAGCCGACCAGCTAGCAAAAGAGGCCGCTGAAAACTCCAAAAGAAAGCCCGATTACGATCAGTGTCCGGTCTCATTCGTCAAGCGAAGCATACGTATGGCATCGCTTGACGAATGGAACCTAAGATACGGACTTGGAGATACGGCCTCTGTGACGAAACTGTTTTTCGCGGATGTCCGGACAGCCTACAAGATAATCCGGAAGATAGATCACAACAGCCTTATCACGCAGATAATGACGGGGCACGGTGGATTCTCCGAGTACTTGAACCGTTTCAAGCTCAAGGGGAGTCCATCGTGCATCTGTGACCCAGATGAAAGCGAAACTGTACCGCACATATTATTCGATTGCCCTCAATTCGACAGACATCGATTTAACGTCGAGCATGCCCTGGATACTAAAATAACACGTAATAACCTGAAAGATATTATGAAAAGCAAGAAGAATGAAATATTCCTAGAGTATAGTAAATACGTAGCGCAAATAGTAATAGATCGAAATAAAACCGCATAAGCAAATATGCTAACATAATATAGTATATTATATTATAAGCTAGCATAGTAATAAGATATGTAAAATAGGAAATTAATAATAAGTATGTAAATTAGAAAAAGCTTAAAATAGATAAAAATATATGTAAGTTTCCCGTCTCTGTAAAATAAGATTATGGTCTGTAACAAGATTATACTAGAAATTAAGCTAAAATAAATTGTATAACTATAACGGAAAACTGTCTCCCCTGATTGTGCCTGTAAAAACTTTAATAAAAACTGTAAAAGAAAATTTTGGAACAACAACTAAAGTAATGTATGTATGAAATTGTAAAAATAAAAACACTGTCTCCTCAATTATTTAACAAGCCCGTACACCCTATTTGTGAATAAAGTAAACATAAAAATGTAGTTAGTAAGAATAGATTAGAATACAGAAGTAGTTGGGAATCCCACCCATTGAAGGAGCAAAAGAGGATGAATGACAGAAAGATCATGTATGAAGAATGAAAGTGCGAGAGGCATACAAGCGAGAACTGGAATGATTGAGAACTCAAATAACCAGCATAGACTCCGACGAAAGTTGGAGGTAGAAGTATTTAAAAAAAAAAAAAAAAAAAAAAGAAAAAAAAAAAAAAAAAAAAAAAAAAAAAAAAAAAAAAAACCTAACCTAACCTAACCTAACCATGGAGGGTCGATCCGGTACATGAAACACTATCGATTTGTAAAGATAAAATTAAAAAATAAAGTACCTTTTTTCAAAACTCGTATTAATTTACGCATGTACGAAATTAATTTCTTTAAGAAAACGTCACTTTAGCGAGTTCAATGTCCTGTAGGTAGTTTGTACGCAACGCCGACTGTAGCGGATCGACTCTCCACAGGATTAAAACGATTAAAATTTAACGGTGTATATAATTAAATTACAAACTTAGTTCAGAAATTATTTTGTACAACTTTTCAAAAACTGTTCAACCCGTCAAGTTCAAAATAATTTTTGAGATTTTTTCATATTTTCTAAACTTATGGTTCAAAAGTTAGAGGGGGGACACATTTTTTACTTTTCAAATTCACAGCTTTCTAGCTAACAGTCATTGAGATTATCCTCGGACGGACGGACAGACAGACAGATTTGGTGAAACTATGTAGTTGACTACGGATCCCTAAAAACAAAATATTTTAAGAAGTTAGAAGAGGGTAGGGGCCCCAGACCTGCATTGCCTAGGGGCCCCGACATGCATAAACCGGCCCTGCTGAACTGGATAATGAATTGAACATGGAAAAAGGGATCGATCTGAAAATGCAAACTACCCTCAAGTCGCAGACATTACACACAAATAATACTCATCTCGAATTGCTTAACAAATTACAACATTTTAACTCGCCTGACTGGGCTCAAGTACGTTATTCGGAAGTACAAAAACTTTATAATTCCACTCCAGGTTTTGTAGAGCTCAATAGTAACGATGTTTTGAAAAATTTCGAATATAACCGTTCATTAGCGGTCGTTGAAAATTCTTTAGCCGCTATGTCACATGCTGTTATTTTGCAAAATGAAGCCTTTCAAAAAGGATTGTGTCAATTTATCTCATGGGTGTCCGAATTGAAAAACCCAACGATGACCACTGATGAGATTACTTCAAAAATTAACGAAATTTTTGCCGAGGGGGAATATCAAAAAATACAATCTGACTTGTTACAAATGATATGTGGCAAACGGGCTGATATAGTACAACAACGTCGTGAGGCTATTCTTAAATCGGTAAAGGATAGTTGTCTTAAAGAGTCCTTACGAAAAATACCCCCGTCCGCGGAACATTTATTTGACGATGTAAAGTTTACAGATTTTATAGGAAAACAAGGAGGCGTCTCAAAAGTTTTTCGAAACGCACCTAGTAAACTACCCTCGCAGGGTAGATCATATATACCTTCAGTCCAAAGAAGGGAAAGAGTTAGGAAATATATAGTGCCTGTGCGCAACAGTGCCTATCCGCCTTCCACTACTAGTGGCTCTAATCCTGCGCAAGGACAAAAGAGAAAGGCAGAAGAGTTTTTTCGTCACGCCGACGATACACGATATGTTAAGAAACGCAGAACCCTGGCACAACGTGATAAACGAGTCGATTGACTATCGTCAACATTTTCAAGCCGGGAGAATCAAACATCGGGTAAGCGTCTGGAGGAAGTTGGGGGCACCTTTATATATACTAAAGATTATATCGGGCTATCGGATCCCCTTCTTAAGCAAACCACCACTTGTACATCCCTCAAGGATTCCCAAAAAATTTCACACAAAAAATTCAAAAGAAATTTTAGTCCAATTAAGAAAGCTAGTGCATCAAAACGTAATAGAAAAAGCTTCATTGACTCCGAGCTTTGTGTCAACAATTTTTCTTGTGTCAAAAAAGGAAGCGCCTTCTTCATTTCGCCCGGTTTTCAATTTAAAATTACTAAACGGTTATGTCAAAATAGACAAATTTCGATTGGTGAACATGCACAAAGTCCCCGACTTACTCCAACCACACGATTGGTTAGTGAAAATAGACCTAAAAAATGCATATTTTCATCTACCAATCGCGCCAGGGCACAGACGTTTCCTCAGATTGATAGTGTCGAACCAACTTTGGCAGATGACCTGCCTCCCCTTCGGTTTGGCAACGGCTCCGAAGGTTTTTGCCAGCCTGACAAATTGGATCGCGCAGATCCTGAGAGACCAAGGAATCCGATTGTTGGTATATCTCGACGATTTCCTCCTGGTGAATCAGAATCGAGAAACACTGCAAAGTCACGTGAACTTAACGGTGAGACTTTTGCAGACCCTTGGTTTTGTGATAAACTTTCAGAAGTCTGCACTAATTCCTCAGCAGTCAATCGAATATCTGGGGATAGTATGGAACCCCTGGAAAAATGTAAAATTACTACCACCAGCAAAGGTTCGCTCACTGCAATCGAAAACATTAAAAATGACAAAAGCCACCAAGGTAAGTTTAAAAGAAGTCCAGAGTATTGTAGGACTTTGGAATTTTGCCAGCTTCGTAGTCCCGCGAGGGTGCCTGAATTCTCGTGCAATGCTGACCTTCAGCAAATTCCTTTTGCAGAAAAATATAACGGGTCGAGCACACATACCCGCCAAGGTAATTCCAAACCTGCAATGGTGGATGCAGAGTCACAATATGACTTCTCAACTGCACTGTGCTCCTCCGACCTATTTCCTAACGACGGACTCTGCCAAGGTAGGTTGGGGCGCGCAGCTCAACAACGAGACCTTATGTGGCAATTGGTCAGAACAAGAAAGAGACTCTCACAGCAATATCTTGGAGATGTTGGCAATTTTGCGAGTAGTTCAGATAAGAGGTCACCTTATGACCAACTCGAGCTTACTCATTCAGAGCGACAACCAAACCGTAGTCTCTTACCCGCGCAACGAAGGAGGCACACAATCACAACCCCTCCTAAACCTGACTTACGATGTATTAGACGCAATAGATCGTTATCGGATACATATGTCAGTATATCACCTTCCCGGTCGATACAATTACGTAGCAGACCGCCTTTCAAGGAAGTCTGCTCCGACAGAATGGCATTTGCTTCCTTGTGCTGTCGAAAATATTTTCCAGCATTTCGGAATTCCCGAAATAGATCTTTTTGCGTCACGAACGGCTCATGTAGTACCCAAGTATGCGAGCCTGGACTTGGATCAAGGGGCCGTTTTCCACAATGCCTTCAGTCGCCCCTGGCACTACAGTTTAGCGTGGGTCTTCCCACCACCTTGTCTAATACCCAGAGTATTAGCGCACCTGAACCAAGCAACCGGCATGTATCTGTTGATAACACCCGATTGGAAGAAAGTATTTTGGAGAGCAGATCTAGTGTCTCGCTCCATTCGCCGTCCTTATCAGGTGAGGGACCTGGACCAAGTCTTGATAGACACAACAACCAATCGACCGCCTCCACAAGTTCATCAATTGAATTTAGAGGTGTGGTTAATACAGGGTGGTCATCACTATTAGATTCTTGGCAGAAGGATCAAATAGAAATTTTAGAAGGCAGTTGGAGAAAATCGACCTTAAATACTTATAAGCCAGCATGGTTACGGTGGTGTAGGTGGTCACGTGACAATGCTGTTAGTACTGTCGATCCATCTCCTGAGGATGTGGCCCGATTTCTAACAGACTTGCATCTTAAATTTAAACTTGCCTATAACACAATTGCAGTACACAAGTCCGTCGTATGTACTTTTTGTCGTCCGTCTAATGGCGGTTCATTAGGCTCTCATATTATTATAAAGCAAGTAATGAAGGGTATTGCATTAAAACAGCCACCCAAGTCTAAAATTCCTATTTGGGACATTAATATTTTGATTAGATTCTTAATTGCTAATGCTCCCTCTAAAATGTCACTGTTTGAAAGCTCGAGAAGAGCCGCAATTCTTCTTTTACTGTGTTCCGGACGCAGAGTCCATGATCTTACAGTATTGAGTATAAATAAGGAAAACTTTGTAAGGAGTGATGATTCTATAGTGTTTTGGCCGCTTTATGGATCCAAAACTGATAGTGTACATTTTAAACAGTCTGGTTGGCGTTTACTTAAATGCGATTCAAACTCAAACATTGACCCGATTCATTGGATTGACAAAATGCTAGAGTATTCTAGTGATCGCAGAGGTAATATAGAAAGCTTATTTATTAGCACATGTGGTGAACCTAAACCAGCTTCTCGTACTATCATAGGGGGCTGGATTAAGTCGCTATTAAAGCAAGCTGGAATAAGCACTAGTCCGGGTAGTGTTCGGTCCGCAGTAGCTTCGGCTAGTTGGGCAGATAATATTCCCATTGATCATATTTTGGAGAGAGGAAATTGGCGCTCGGCTTCGACATTTCATAAATATTATAAGAAAGAAATCAAGGATTGCAGGTCTAGAAATGATTCAAATCGTTCAAATCACTTCAATAATTTGTTTCAAACGATAAGATGATTTACTTAATCGTAATATCGATGTAATTATAGTAAATCAACATGATTTAATAAATGAAACTTCTTATAAAAAGTTTTAAAATGAATACATAATTTAGCTGATCACATTGGCGTTCTAATTTAATCCCAATCCAGCAGTCGATAACAAACACTTCTCAATTTATGGCTTAGAGAAAGGTACAGTTTAGCTTAATAGAACAATTTTACCTAAAAATAAAATTGATATTAAGCATGCTTACCTTTCTCTAAGCCAATTTATATTTCTGTCTGCTGATTCATTATTATAAATTTGTGATTGACTCTTATCAATCACCGTAAATTGAGCCGCAATGAGGGTCGTGGATGGCGTCGTGCGCTTTGCGAACTCATCCCCACTACCTGCTGGATTGAGGGTAGGAGTGAGGCATATTTATCGTAACAGATAGAAGTAACAGATATTTACAAATAACTAATAACAATTGTTACTATCAATTTATTTTATCTGTTATTTTAATAACAGACCCTCGAACACTGTTACCGCAGCTGTTACTGTTATTCATTGTAACAGTCCCTACACAAACAGACTGTTAGTTGTTACTAGTTGTTACCAGATACTCAATAAATAATAGGTGTGTCTCTTTTCCTCATTAAAGAATGGCCTTTGCGAAAAAGAGACACACCTATTATTTATTTCGGAACATGTTTACTTCTCACTCTTACTAAAGCGGTTAAACTACGCTAAAAAGAGAAGCTGCTAGTATTTATTAATCCTAAAATATGGTTGGTGGTCTTGCAAGACCAAAAAGAAACGAAAAAGTGACTCCTAAATTTAGCTGTATTACCTGTTACGTGGCCTGTTACTGACCAGTAACCATAGTAAAAAAAAAAAATATTTTATTTTTTATTTTCTATAAGGCAATTTTAGATTTAGTTTAAAAAATAGGTCCATATTAAATAGTAAATTGTTTTAAACCAGCCAACCGAAACGCAAAGCGAACGCAATAAAGAATTGAATTGAAAGCTTTAAACTAGTCAAATATTGATCGTATAATCGTATCTATCTGTAATTAATATCTTTGGTTTAACGGAATTAATTTAAAAAAAAATCCAGTTATTTACGAGTTTTTTTGGCCAACCAGTATACAAATCAAGTAAGAGTAAGAGTAATTTGCCAAAGTTGGTAAGTTTTAACACAAATAGTATTATTTTTAAAATAATTTTTTTATAGATTTGCGAGGCAACCATAAACAATAACATTTATTGTGTTAGGACTCCCTTATAGTCTTTGGTTTGACATTTGATTGGGATTGGTTGTAAAATGTTTCAAGTATTTACGACTTTAAAATTATGTCTATTAAGATGACTTTCAATTGAAAGTTATTTAGCCAATTTGTTTGTTTTATTTAAAATTTTGAATTTGAAAATTTGAGTTTTTCTTCTTTCATTACGATTGCGAACGAAAGTGGTAAATCGTAATAATAAAATTTTCGTAAAGATTTCTCTGTTTCTCAGTGTTTGTTTACGGCGTATTAAGTGATAAAATAAATTGAACACTTTTAAATGTGCCAGTTTCAGAATTGTGTAGTGAACTGACAATCCTAAGCCTGTAATAAAGTATGAAGCAAAGTGTTCAGTTAGGAATTTTCTAAAGAACTATCAGTATCTCCTATCTGTCCAATCTATAATATGTTGGGGTTGGGGTCTCAAAAATTCAAATTAATTCATTTATTAAAATTAGGCCGAATGCAAGCATTTTTCAGCAGTAACTGGACGACAAAAATATAAATACACGTTTATACCTATTTTCTATACGATTTTCGGCTTTTAAGAGGACATAATAAAGAAGATATTCAACTGAGATTTAAATACGTATTTATCGTCCGTACAAAAATAACAGGCTGTTATTTATTAACAGGTATTTGGATCTGTTATTTTTATGTAACAGTAACAGTCATAACAGATATCGTGTTTAACCTGTTACAACTCACCTCTAATTGAGGGGGATATGACGCTGCTGGGGCTAGTAGGGCTGCACCGTACCGGATCCGGATACGCCTATCTCAATTTATGGCTTAGAGAAAGGTAAGCATGCTTAATATCAATTTTATTTTTAGGTAAAATTGTTCTATTTATCACCATCAGATTGTTTAGTGTCCCTTTTATTTAATTTGATGCACAAAACTTTTTTTTATTATTTAATGTTCGTTTATTTTCACTTTATATTATTTGCACTTTGGTTTAGCGCTCTGGGCCCATAACCTGTTGGGGTTAATAGGTCACCAAAGAGAAACATCGTTTTGAGGATTTCAATAATAACTGTTTATTATCCTTTTCTTTATATTGGAAGATGTGTTTCAGTAATGTTACGTGAGACGTGTGCTCCTAAGCAAGGTTAGTGGAATACAGTAACTATAACCATACTAGGGATTTCAGTCAAGTGGTCACAGGGACCTCAATCCATTATATATAAAATTTATTGGTTAGAAAGAGAAAGACCATACTGTTGAAGCAGGATGGATTTGTTTTTGTTATATTCCAACACCGTATACCTCTAAATAGATAGGTACTTGCTTAAATAATAAGATACCTACGTTTATCATGAAGTTGTTGTTGTGTACGAATAAATGCTTCCGATTCTGTTGTGAAATATCGCCACGTTGCGGTACACTCATTGTTTTGACACGGAAATACCTACTTGGCTCGCTTACAAAACCATCGTACGATATTTGTTTACAAATTGTGGCGCATCGGTGAGTGGGTCGCGTGAGAGGTGTGCGCGGTGGTGTGGCGCCCGCGGCGAGTCAGCGCCAACATCGTCACGGCCGCGCGGCCTTCACGCCAGCTGAGAGCATTCGTAATCTAAACTTTGTCAAAACATGTTTTGATAAAATTCTGCTATAAAATTCGCAAACGTTGTTTACAATAGTTCAGTGCACATCAGAATGTTGTTCGATAAGAAGCTCTTTGCAAAAGTTTTCTTTTGAAAGTTTAAATTCGTGAAAAAATCTAATACTTTTATAGAACAGTAACCAGGAAGTGAGTGTGTACCTATAAACAACAAGTGAACGTGAGATCTAAAATAAAAGTCATTAGCGTAAATCATAAATAATCTGCGTTTCATTATAAAGAACGATTTGAAAAATATTTTAGTACTTATTTAAAATTAATAACTGAACCAAAAATACATTTAAGTATTTAAAAATAAATAAAAACGCTATCACAAATTGTTTGATTATATTATTATTATTATTATTATATTTAGTGTTTAAACTATTCTGAAGAGCACAACTGAGAAACGAAACGTTTTTAGATTTGTTTTGATTTGCTCAGGTTGGTAGCTCTGTATAGATCGTCCGATTTTACGTCATGTAGACCTGTCATTGATTTATTTATAATAACGCGAATTTTAACTGGTGGAGCCAAAGTTTTGCGCAAAATTCAGACATTATCGTATAGAACTGTGGTGGGAGTAAGCCGTAATTTGCTAAATATAGTAATTTGCATTCAAAAGTGACGGAATATCTTAAAAAAACATTAAAGTATGTAATTGAAGCCTCTAACAAAGAGTTGTGACAAACACTGCTGTTGAAGGAACATAGTTATAAAGTGTAGAACAGTGCGCGAAGTGAATTGAGCGCGCGACAGTTCTAGAAGCTGCTAGTATCGTGGTTCTACCTCGAGTCGAGTCTAGTTCCGTGAAGATGTCGTCCTTGGGCGGGCAGTGGCGCGTGATCCGCCACTACTTGTCGCTTAGCAACCTTAACACCGAGGTGGAGAAGCTGTTCCAGAGGATCAAGCCCGCCTCGCCTGAGCAATGGGATAGTACGTACTACTACACTGACTTACTTACCATAGCGGCTTCTTGTTTCTAATAACTTACCATGTTGTGGTCGGCCTCCTGACAAAATATTGCAGTTTAATCCTAAACCAGACCATTACGCACCATAATAAAATTTTACTCTGGTGTAATTCAGACTCCAATTTGAAAAATTTATCAGCTGTTTCTTAGAATCTAGATGATTATTCTTTTTGTGTACCAAGTTTATTTTAACAACTACCAATATCTATTAATAAATAGTATTCAAAATGTAAATGCGCATGCACACACAGTTTTTAAGATGTAGACTGCTCTTAGTTTTACCTAATAATTGTATTAATTATACACTTAACATATCTAATTTCACAGATTTAATACGGAGATTTGAGAAGGTAGTAGCTGTCCGCCTGTCCTCCGTCACTCAAGTGGACAAGACACAAATACCTGACAATAAAGTAAAATTTACAACTGTCGAAGAAACTACTAAAGCAGCACCACCAACAACCAAAGAAGTGACACCAACTCAGACTGAGAGCAAGCCTAAGGAGGTGACGCCCGGCGTGGGCTCGGAAATAAGCATTGAGAGCCTGTGGCAAGGCCTGCGCCTCAAAAAAGACATCCAGCTCGGCAAGATCTCTGAGCCTACATGGAAGGAGCAGAAACACACTGTGACCAAGGTAACAGTCCTTGAATATTATAGCTAAAAATCACTAGTTTTTCAGACACTTAACATTGTCTCATCAGATAATTGTAGCTACAAATCCACTCCAAATTTTAGTAACAAATCTTGGAACATGTGGAAATCTCAATATTTTGACTTTAAATCATTTGTAATATACTTAAACCAAACAAAATTTTATACCTTACTTGAAATACATAGGTACTTGAAATATTATAAATCAAATTTATAATATTACAAGGTTTATTGTAAACTAATTGATGCAGCTATTATTATATTATGAGTGTACAGATACAGGGTAGTCAAGTGTCTAAAATCACTGCTGAATATCCTCACATGAATTGGAATTGGTGGCAGCGGAAGCATGAATATATGTTTTGCCTTTATACCTGTTGTATATTTAATGTGGGTACTTGTCAAATCTTATTGACATAATAAGATTGACTAAGTAGTGGGTAGATTAGATTATCACTTCACTTCGGTACTGTTTCTGCTACTTAGCACAATAAACCTATTTACTAAAATACGGTGTTTTAATGAACATAACAGTGGCGACGAAGGTTAAACATTTACTATGGAGCGTAAATTAGTGAAATATCATGAGTTCAATGTGAAAAATGACAATTGGGACAGTTACATAACTCGGCTAAATTATTGTTTTGAAGCAAGTGGAATTATCGATGATTCATTAAAAAAAGCTAACTTTTTTACGGTTTGTGGTGCTGAGGTGTTCGAGACCCTTCTCGCGCTAATCACTCCAACGAAATCAAGTGATGTGACTTTTGCTGAAGTGACAAACATTTTGACTAAACATTATTGTCCGAAGCCTAATGAAATATCAGTGTCGTACAAATTCTACAAACGTGATCAAGCTGCGGGTGAATCGGCATCAGAATATATCGCTCAGCTAAGGAAAATCAGTACCAACTGTAATTTTCCAAATCTGGAACGCATGTTGCGCGACAGATTGGTATGCGGCATGAGCGATCGCAAGCTACAGTATGAGTTGTTGAAGAAGAATAATTTGCAATATGAAGACGTTGTGGACGCCATGGTGTCGTCCGAGACCGCGGGGAAGGATGCGCGTATGATGCTCGCAAATGAACAGGCAACGACGTCGTCGCCCAGCGCCGGGGTGTCTCCGCCGTCTACGGAGGAACCAATGGATGTAAACGCAATGAGGGTCAGGCCGAACGTTCGTCTCTGCTACCGATGCGGCGATCGTCATGGTGGCGAATGCCGTTTTATCAACGCTGTGTGTCGGTATTGTAAGAAAAAGGGGCACATCGAGAAGATCTGCACTGCTAAAAAGAAAAATAACCCTAGCAAACTGAATTACGCCGATGGCGACGAGTCTGATGCGCAACTGAACGGAATCTACAAGGTGGCGGGTACACACTCGCACGTGCCGGCATACAAGCTGCGTGTGTCGCTGGACGGCGTGCTCGTCGACATGGAAGTTGACTCGGGCGCCGCGTTCTCGCTCATCAACGAGCGCACGTGGGATCGCTTGAGGCCGCGCGCCGCGCCGCGACCGCTACGCACAAGATTACGCACGTGGAACGACTCGCGGGTGTCGGTCATCGGTCAAGCGACAGTCATTGTGCAATATAAGGACATTAAGCGCGAGCTGACTGTAGTGGTAGCTAGGGGATCAGGCCCAAATCTGATAGGTCGTGATTGGTTTGAAGCGCTTGAAATATCCGTAAGGGTAAATCAAATTCTTGACGTCGATATGTCCGCAATTGATAAGTTGTTAACGAAATATAAAGAGGTTTTCAAGGATGAACTCGGTACCTACCGAGGAAATCCTGTCTCGATTCACTTAAAACCGAATGCGCAGCCCAAGTTTTTAAAAGCACGGCCAGTACCTTACGCTATTAAAGATAGGGTAGAAAAAGAAATTGACCGTTTGGTCGCTGAAAATGTTTTGCGGCCCGTATCATTTTCGGACTGGGCGACCCCCGTCGTACCGATTATTAAAAAAAATGGTGCTATCCGCCTCTGCGGCGATTACCGAAGCACGGTCAATCAGGCTACCGAGTCTGACACATACCCAATGCCTACTGCTAGTGAGGTTTTCGCGTCAGTATCTGGGGGTAAATTCTACACTACACTAGATCTAGATAGAGCATATACACAGGTAGTAGTCACGGACGACACAGCACGACTCTTAACATTAAATACATGCAAGGGCTTATACACAGTCCACAGATTAGCGTTCGGTGTGAAGGCTTGTCCGGGTATTTTCCAGCGATTGATGACGGCATTGCTAGCTGGAGTGCCCGGCGTCGCCGTACTGATTGATGACGTCATCATCAGTGGTCGTACTATGCCGGAGATGACACAGCGCCTTGACACAGTGCTTAAACGAATAGAGAAGGCAGGTCTACGTCTTAACTTGAATAAATGTAAATTCGCTAAAGAGCGAGTGGAATTTTTAGGTTTTGTTATCGACGCCGACGGAATCCATCCGGCACCAAGTAAAGTGGAGTCGATACTTAATACACCGGAACCTAAGAATGTCCAACAACTACAAGCGTTTTTAGGTTTATATAACTTTTATGAACGGTTTGTTCCTCACAAAGCTACTATTCTAGAGCCTTTACATAGATTACTTGACAAATCCCAGGAGTGGGTATGGTCAGATCGAGAGCAGAGCAGTTTTAATACTGCTAAGCATCTTTTATCTTATGACCTAACACTGGTTCACTATGATTTAAAAAAATCGTTAGTGTTAACCTGTGACAGTTCCCAATATGGAGTGGGAGCCGTCTTGTCTCACGTCATGAACGACGGACAAGAACGTCCTATTGCCATGGGCTCTAGGACACTGCACACGCACGAAAGACGCTACTCCCAGCTCGATAAAGAAGCGACTGCTATCATGTTCGGTGTAACTAAATTTCATAATTATTTAATGGGCAGATCGTTTATGATAGTAACTGATCATAAACCGTTATTAGGTATTTTTGATCCCAAACGACCTATTCCCAATGTTTTGTCACCTCGTCTGACTAGAATGGCCTTGATACTTACTTCTTACAGTTACGACATAACCTACAAGCCAGGGCCACAGATAGGTCACGCTGACGGGTTGAGTCGCTGGCCACAGCCTGTCCCGGAACAACCGGAGCCACAACTGTGTGACATATTACTGATGGCAGAAGCTCCTGAAGATTTTCCCGTTGATGTGGACAAAATAGCATATGCTACAAAGCGTGACAAAGTCCTCAACCAAGTAAGTCATCACATTCTGTGTGGCTGGCCAGCTAAAGAATCTGACGAGCAGCTACGTCCATACTGGTTGCATCGTTCTGAGCTATCATTACATGAGGATTGTGTCCTCCTAGGCTGTCGTGTGGTGGTACCACCATCACTGCGTGAGCCTGTTCTGAGCGCTTTACATAAAGCGCACAGTGGCATTGTCCAGACAAAATCACTGGCCAGAAGCTATGTATGGTGGCCACAGCTGAATGATGACATTGAATCATTGGTTCAAAACTGCAATAAATGTTTAGAAAACAGGAATATGCCACCTAAGACCAGCTATGAGTGGATTTTGCCAGCAAAACCTTGGTCTAGGCTAAATATTGATTTTGCTGGTCCCTACCAAAATAAAACATTTCTGATAATTGTTGATGCATATTCTAAATGGCCTGAAGTATTTATCGTTAACAATATGACTTCAGCTACTGTAATTAGATTTTTAAGAATGATTTTTGCCATTCACGGCCTGTGTGAGACCTTGGTTTCTGATAATGGTACAGCTTTTGTTTCGTCTGAGATGAAACAATTCTTAGATGCAAATAAAATAAAACACATTAAGTCGGCTCCTTTTCACCCTGCCACCAATGGACTGGCAGAACGTATGGTGCAAACTGTGAAGGACAAACTTCGCAAAATGGATGGTATGTCCTGGGATATAAAAATTCCGAACATGCTCTTAGGACTTAGAGCAACACCATGTACATCTACTAACAAGAGCCCGGCAGAGCTTTTGTTTAATAGAAGAGTTCGAACATTATTAGATGCTATTAATCCACATGATAAACAACGTAAAACTCGGGAAACTCAAGTGGAGAGGAATATTAATAAGAAGAATAGACAGACAGAGGTAGGACAAAAGGTTATGTACAGAAATTTCAGTAGTGGACCACGTTGGTTACCAGGAACAGTTGTAAACAAAGAAGGCCCATCCAGTTATCGTGTCAAAACTAGAGATGGCACATTAGTCAACCGACACATAGACCAATTGATTAAACAACACACACAAGACACAGTAATAGAACAAGAAAAAGAGGAACAAGATAGGAATAGGGAAACGGTTATGGTGGAACATGCTAATCGGGATAGACAAGATCAGGCAATGGAAGAATTACCATCTAGTCAGGATAGTGACCAAATTATAGAAATACCAAGTTCAGATAAATGGGCCGAAATGCTAGGTATCCCTGCGGAGTCTGAGTCGGGTTTTTCTGGTGGTAAGATTAAAACTAAAATAATCTCTGCTCAACACGGTAAGACTCCATATACTAGACCAACTAGTGATTGTAACTTTATGTTATAAGTGTTTAAATTGTTTCTAATTATTAATTTAATGATTACACATATTATATACCTAAATGTATGTATTATATTATATAATATATAGGTAATTTATAAGTATATTATATAGGTTTAAAAGATGTAACTAAGTAAGAAAATGTGTTAGGTTAAGTACTGAAGTATTGTTTTATTATATCTTTTGTTGGTGTATGATTAACATACTTGGGGGAAAGGTATGTTGTATATTTAATGTGGGTACTTGTCAAATCTTATTGACATAATAAGATTGACTAAGTAGTGGGTAGATTAGATTATCACTTCACTTCGGTACTGTTTCTGCTACTTAGCACAATAAACCTATTTACTAAAATACGGTGTTTTAATGAACATAACAATACCCAACTCTTTGGTGGAATGTACTAAAGCACTTTATTTGCATTGAATTTATACACTATGTAATATTCATAGTCTTTTTTCAGGATTGTGGAATTATGATATTAGTTACTTTAGTGTGTACAATATGAACATTGTACACATTTACTATTGTAGTGATTGCATGCTTAATTCATTAAACCCCAAGCGAATGCCGGCGTTCGCGCACCTATTGTCTTTCTATTGTGTCTGTAATTTCTACGATTGAAAGGTTAACTGAATTGTTTTGTTATTTCTTAGTCGACATAGGTAGGCGTCACTAAATTGTTTAATAATGTTTAAAATTCAGTTCTAGAGTTGTAGCAAGACATCTGACATAATATTCATAATAATATGCTGATATCAAAGAGCTGATCAGTTGTTTGAAACATTGTTTTTTGGTTTCCCCCTGTACGAGTAAACACTATTAATAGACAAATGAGCAATTTTATTATTGTGAACTGAAATTCAGAACAACAAAATAGTTAATAACAGTGAACAGTGCCGTGTCACAGTTGTTTTTGCATCAGATGTGTTGTTATCATTGTTAATGTATCTGTTACCTGACATTCGTGATCATTCTGTTGTGCGTTAAAAAATAACCAGAGTTGAGTAGAGTTGCAACCCAGGGTCGTTCATAAATAACTCGAGTAGCTACCCTAGAGTTAACCCTAACCCTAACTTTGAGCAGGGTAGGTTTTTTTTTTTTATCTGTTATAAACTAGTACTTGACTGCTATCCCGCCTGATGGTAAGCAGTGATGCAATCGTTGATGGTGAGGTGTACTAGTTTATTAAGAGCCTATTCACTCTAGCCTTGAAGACACCCAAATTATAATCAGACGGAAAGACCGCAGCAGGCAAACTGTTCCAGTCCTTCGAAGTTCGCGGTATAAATGACGAGGCAAAACGCTTAGTCCGGACCGCAGATGTTTCAACAACGTAAGGGTAAATACTCGCCGTGCGTCGGTTTGTCCGATGGTAGAAATGAGATGGCGGAATCAAGTCATGCAATTCCTGCGCACACTCTCCAAAATGCAATCTGTAAAACACCGAAAGGCTGGCTACCCTACGCCTGTGCTCAAGGCTTTGAAGATTAGACTTAACCAAATCTGGATCACCAATCAGCCTCTTCGCACGCCTTTCCACCGAGTCCAAAGCTGCCAGGTGGCACTTTGCAGCACCAGCCCATATGTGGCTGCAGTACTCCACACACGATCATCGGACCTGTGCTTTGTATAAAATTAAAAGCTGTCTCGGTGTGAAGTACCGCCGGACTTTTGCGAGAACGCCTAGTTTCGTAGCAGCTACTTTGGCTTTGGACTCAATGAACCGCCTAAAATTGAGGTCGGAGGAAATTTCGACACCCAAGAGCTGAAGGCGGTCAGTACAATCCAATGATACATTCTAAAAAGTAGGAGCCGAGGTGAACGGGCTCCTTTTGGCGGTGAACAGACACGCCTGTGTTTTGGCGGCGTTGAATCCCACCAGATTGGTTTCGCCCCACTTGGAGACTGCCTGAAGCGAGATATTCGTACGCTCTACCATAGCCTCTCGTTCGGACCGGATTTGCTCTTTACTAGCCCGAGCACCTGGCAGGTTGGAGTAAGCGGCAATATGCTTGACATTAACAGTTCTCTGTTCGCGTTTAAAAATGCTAGGGTAGAGTAATTACCCAATGACGTCATTAGAGTTAACTCTAAACTGAAATTTGAATGCAGCCCTGGATGTGCGCCATGCGCGAGCTACCGAGATCGCGGGATGGGCGAGTGATAGTGCGGAGAAATGATACCAACATGCGATTACACACACGTGTTGCGTGAGACTTGCCAATACATAAATAAGAACAGAAGGTCAATTTTATAGAAAGTTCAACATTGTGTGGTCAAGGAAATGGTGCTCTGTACGCATGTGTTGTGCGGCGCTATCTAATCAGTAAACACTCACGAAATTCGCTGATCTCGTCGTACTGTCAAATCGAAGAAATTTTGGCAAAATTGGAGAACTTGGACACGAGTAAAATTGAAGAACTGGATTCTGATTAAACTTTTTTCGTTCACAGTTCATAAATAAATTAAATTTTTCGTAAATTAATTAATGTTTAAAATTTTCTTTTCTCGATTTGACAGTAAATCGTGACATCACAACATGGCGGGCGATCCTATTCTCATTTGGAACGCATTGTACATAGGACGAAGTCGAACACATTGTACACGCACAGAGCCGCGCAGTTGCATAGAAAACTGATAATAAGCCTGAGCCGCTTATCTAACGCGCAGTTATAATTAAACGAGGGAAATGGGTCGTTCACGTCATGACCGCCGGCGAGCCAGGCAGCGGGGGCGGTGTCTCTACATTCGCTACGTTCGCTACTATGCGGAAGAAATCAACAGATGAGCTAAATATTGCTATCGTATCTATTCGCAAAAAAAATATGCGACAGATGCAAAATGCTTCTTGCAAGAAGTGCCAACCTTGATAGTAGATACCGACGTGTAGATAACATCACGAAAAATTAGTTATTTTTAAAATTATACTCACAATGATTGACACTTATGTATGTCTATACTTTACTTATGCACCATGATCGTAACATGTTCAGCATTTTTCTGTGTAGCACTGCTGCCAGAGAGCGTACTGCATTCAATACGGCCATGTTATGTAAGTAAGTAAGTACGCAGTATTCGTCGTGATCTAGTATGGTCTACAATCTAAGCTATGCGTTTGTCGCGGGGGACACTGCTATCAGTTTGATGAATTACAATCGAGATTAAGTTTAACATACGACGCACATTTTAGAAGACCTTGAAGTTGTCGCGCATATCCTGCGATTGCGAATAGTCAAGAAATGTTTTGCAGGAATACCACGTATTGAACCAATATTTTTAGATTTACATACGAACGATTGATGAACTTGAATTTTAAGCTAAGCTTAGTTCAAATTGGAGAGTCAAGCATACTAATAGAAATGATGAATGTATCTGGGCTGCTGGCGGGTGGCGGTGGTGGCGGCAGTCTGGCAGCTTGCCACGACACACTATTGTTTTGAATACGATATAAGTGAACGATAACTTTCTAGTTTATATCTACAATTGCAGACGATTATATAACCCATCTCCTATTCTCAATGACTTAAGGCCCAAGCGCTCGAAAAGTGCCATAAAACAGTGACTTTCTGAAGCCTACTCCTCGGTAACGGCCAGGTTAATAGGTTTGAAAAAAATATATGTTTACTATAGATTCATGAACAACATTATCAACATTTGATTTTTGCGTGCTATCAATACTTTTGTCTAAAAAAAAATATTTAGCAATTTCGCAACTTTTCCCTACTCCTTCGAAACGGCTTGGATCTTTAGAAACATTTTTACACATAAAAATTGGTGGTTAAATATTCTTCAAAGTGAACATTGCATATGTAAATCAATCAATATTTCGCAAAGAAAATGGATTTAAAGGTCAGCCGCGCGCTTTCCGGGCGCCGTTGGCCGCAAATAAATGCACAGATTTGCGTACTGCCGCCTAGGCGGGTGCGAGAGGTGCGTCCGCATAATTTTGGCCAGATGGTTCAAGGGACTATAAGCCTTAAATTAGGCTATGATTTGTGATGACCAAGTGCGAAATAGTATACGAACCAAGCATTTTTGACCTACTCAGCCCTTAACCCGTTATTCAGACTTTACCAAGAACAAATGTCAGCGTTCACTGTTGAAATTTTGTATCGTTGTAACTAGGGAGTCCGATCTCGCAAGCGCGGAACCCTGCGAACGCGAGTCAACAACTTAGTAGGCTTTTTTAACTTTTTCGTGGCCAACTTCCATCCGTCCGACCTGATGCAGCTAAATACAAGACAAGTATTTTCAATGGCGACATCTGAAATCCACGAAGGAAAATATACGCGTGCAGTTGTACCGCGGTTTTCGATCTGAGATTGACCAGTTTCTGTAAGAGCGCCTGTGTGTTGCAGTCGTCGATCCATTCGCGCACGGCGTACGTGATCAGCGCGGTGCTGGCGGCGCGGAGCGCGGAGAGCGTGCTGGCGCGCGCCGAGAGCCTCGTCGACCACCTGCACACTTACCCCGAAGCCAGGGACTACGCTATCAAGGTATGTATTGCTCGCTTAGGCTCAGATTAAAATCGCCAATTTCAAACACCAATAGGTACATACCAATGGCAGCTCTCAAATCACGTTCATAGGTGGTTTCTACACACATAAAAAAAGCAATAAACAAATAAAATATACTTCCCAGCAACACAACACACGCTGATGGTGAGAACAGTTCTGTTATCAAGGTGCTAAGATTAGGTTAGGTAGACCGTCGAGTAGCGAGCACGGTAGCGCAGTGGTCTCATAACTAGACCGAAATGCAGGATGGTACGGGTTCGAATCTCAGATAGGTATAAGGCCGACGTATAAAAATACATATTATGTATTTTTATACGTCGGCCCATCAATCTGTTCCACGCGCTCCTTTCTTAGTTGTATAAGAGAGCCGCTCCAATAAGGGACTTGGCAAACTCTACCCGTGAAGATCGCGAATTCAAAGACTGCGTTTGACCACATTATGCGACAGTTAGGAAAAAATATATTTTAAAGTTGAAGACTCTTGGTTGAGTAGTTCCCACTATACCTTTTTTGCCCTATGATGAGCTCCCTGCCAGTTCATTTTTATCCGTGGCACGCATACTACTTTAGATTACTAAAAAATAAACGCAAAAAAAATAAAAATGAAATGATTAAAAAAAACTATTGTCTTTCGTAAATTACTAAGTAAATAATTGTGGTTATAATTAACTATTAAAAAAATAAAGTAAATAAAATAAAAAAGTATAGAACTTAAAAATGTGTAATGCGTTAAACGGAACTTCTGTCAATAGAGATTGACACTACTCGACGACACACTAATCGACAAAATCCGATCGGCAATATTGTAATCGCGATTAATCATCGCGGTTGGAGAAGATTCCGATTCCGATATGGATATGAGTTCAAATCAAGAGTCAAGTTCTGAAGTGAATAATAAATAAATTATATTATTTTAAACAGACTGCATTTTATCTACCACTAGCTGTCCCCCGCGGTTTCGCCCGCGTTTTTTTTTTGGGTTTTTAGTTTTTGTCAGGTTTTTTGGTTTACTGTAAAATTTCATCAAAATCCGTAAACTAGTTCTTGCGTGAAAGAGTAACAAACATCCACACACACATACAAACTTTCACATTTATCATCTATAAATCTAAAATCGGTAATCCGATTCCATTTTTTTGCCAACTGATTCGTTATTGTAAAAAATCGATTAAATTTCGTTAGGTCACATCACTATAATTGTCAGACAAGAACTGTCAGGGAACTCATAGGACAAAAAAACTATAAAGGAAAAACATTCGTTTGATGTATGGGGACGTCAGTCCAATACCGCACCAAAGAAATTCTGGCGGAATGTCCGGGTAATTTAAATACCCAAAAATGATCAAGGTGGTTGCGAATTGTCATGTGACTTATGACGCCTGGGTTGTCTCCAAGTGACGATTGGAGGAGTTTGAGGATTTACTCTCCCTCGCGGTTTCAGCCACCTTGCTCACCGTTGTAGGTGACTGCTTTCTATTCCTTCTGGCCCCAAATCATAACCTGAACCAAAGACAGATGTGAGAGGTCATCTTGGCCGATCGCCTCCGCGAGGGTTTTGATTCAAAATTGACGACAATACGACGGTGCTCCGCCCTTGCAGGGCAGACTTCCACCGTATGGTTCACCGTATCCTCCGGGTAATCCGCACAATGGTGATACCCGGGCGTCACTTCCGCACGAATCCGTTACAGGAACCTCCCGAACTGACCGTGTCCGGTGAGGAGGAGAAGGTGAGGACGCCGTGAGGTCTTTCCAGCCACGCCTCAAAGAGGTAACTTACCGCCATAATTATGGCGTGTCCGTTACAGCATTTTAAATAGCACTTAATTACTGGTGCTTGGAATGTACTGTGTGTCAATATGCTTTTATTGAAAAACAAATCGTTTTAAAATTGTACTTTGTTTTACCGTTATATAAAGTGGAAAGAACACATACATAAACTAATGTCATTTCCCGTGGAGTAAGCAACTATTTAGATCGTCAAAGCTGCTGCGAACCTTACATATTCCTTGTGCTTCCTTTACGTTCACAAGATAATTTGCGTTTTGACTTATAATATATGTAACTGTTAATATTATTAATTGGTTGCTTTTTTTTGGAACCTAACGCGGACGAAGTACCCGATTTCCGACCACCGTAGGCGCGGGCTTGCGGACAGTGAGCAATGGGTAGCTCGCTGTCCGGCCGTCCGGTAACTGTCCGGACCAAGCCCAAGGCGTCGACGGCGCGCACCAAGGAGTTGTCAGCAACAGCAGGGACCCAGCCGGGTCGAAGCCTACTGGGGCCAGGGTTATCCGAAAGGGTGCTCGAGCCCCGGTATGAAGGCTAGAAGGGACGGGGTGGGTCTTTTAGTCAGTAAGAGTCTGACACTCTCTCCCGCTCCACCCAAGGGCAGGGGATGTCAATGCATGATTTTTTCCCACCATAAAAAAAAAAAAAAAAAAAAGTACAGAAGTAGAACAGCTAGTGTACAATAAACTATTTATTTATTAAACGATTTTACAACTAGGACATCTGAATGGAAACAAGTAGCTCATGATGTACACATAAAACATTAATGTTTTTTAATTAATATAAACCGGTACTTGACTGCGATCCCACCTGATGGTAAGCAGTGATGCTATTTAAACATAATATGTTATGTGTGCCACTGAACAACATTGAGGGACAAAGTTGCCATAATATTGACGGTGCCGGTGAAGTACCTCCATAGATAGGGGCAGTCGTAAGCTCTGCCAAGTGCATGATTGGTTCTGACTCATTAAGAGTAACTGATAACCACGAGATAACTCCGTGTGACAGCTTGGGACAGGACGTCAGGCTTATCGAACGGTTTGCGTCAAACTTTTATCTAATGAACAGTTAGATCTAAGTTAGAATTTATGAACAAACACGCCAGCGAGTGCGCACGTGCTCGACACGCGCGTGTAGTGCGTCACCTTCAAGGCGCTATGTTTTCAGACTAGGTACCTATTGCACGTCACAATATAGGAAGCAGGAAAGTAACTGAAATCGCATATAAATGAACTCGCACATTGGTGTATTGGCTGTTTGTATGAACCAAGTTTTGTGCAAAATAGCCCTTCTGTATATTGTGTTTAGTAGGTGGTCACATAATAAAATTGGCGGAAAAGTTGCATAATATTTTTTGCCATTGACAACTATTACTCACATACCAAGATGATGTTTATCGCTGACCAAAATTGATATCTCAGTTATCAATTTCTCTGTCTTCGTTTCGAAAATGAAAGTATTGAGTAGGGAAGAAATTGTACTAAATATATTATTAGGTTGGTGTTCGCATTAACTGTGTTGTTTACGAGGCGCGAGCATTGTTGTTGTAGTAGCAGCCAGGGCGCGAGCACCGAGTGCACTCGCTGCGGTGTGACGTACGTCAGTGCGTAGGTACCTATACACTGCGTAACCATTCATACTGCGTTGACGTCAACGTCACTGCTGTAAAGTCGGCTCTCTTACTAATTTACTTCAATTATCCGGAAATATAAGAAATAGTAGTTTTTTGCATTGCTGTACCTAGCTAGATATTATATAGCATCAAAAAGCATTATTATTTATCAGTGAGTATGTGTGCTGCGACGTGTATCACAATGAGTAGTAACGATGTGGTCCATGGCAGGAGGGCGCGGTGCGCGCGCTGCTGCGCGTGCAGCACGAGCTGAGTTCCCACGCGGCGCTGGGGCCGCAGATCGACGGCGTCGTGAAGGAGGCGCTGGCGCTCGTGGGCTGGTGCGCGCCGCCGCGCGGGCCCGGCGCCAACATCCTCAGCATCGACGGCGGCGGCATCCGCGGCATCATCGCTATCGAGGTACGTACACTACTCTACACTACCTACTGATCTATATGTGTCGCTGATCACATACTTATGTTTAAAAACTACTTTCTAAGTATGATCTTTAGAAATAATAAACTCTGTCTGCGAGGACATCAAAATTGGTTTTAGAATTGAATTTAAAAAAAGTTAATGATTAACCCGGGGCCATGGGGTGGAAAAGTGTTACACGGACATTGGGGTGGGTCTCACAGACCCGTTAATTAGATATCAAATTATCCAATAAATTATAAATAATAAAGTTAATATTTTATTCGTGTTTAGTTTTTGAGGTATTAATATAAATAAATTAAACTCAAATATCGTATTATAATATGTTTTGATCAAATTTATTAGAGCTTTAAAAAATAATGACTAGTACTACTCCTGGCAATTGATGGATTATGTTTTCGACTCTAATCCTGACATTTTGTCGAAAAGGCGTCTTATACCACATTGTACCGTCTTTGTCACGATAAAAACCCCAAGAACACTCACGGTTTGCGCTTGAAGAACTAACCGATCCAGATATCCAACACTCCACCAGCGAACGATATATCCGATAGTGTAGACAGTGGAATATCATTATCAAACTTAGACTTTGAGGTATCTTGCTCTGTGTCACTAAGATTACTACGCTCACTCAAGCAATCTTCATCATCACACATCTCCTGGTTGGACAAAGCAGAATCAGAGGCAGACTCTTGTAAATTCGAAAGAATACGCTGCCGTTCTATCTATTCTGGATCCATTTTTTACTAAGTACCTTCAGTAAACACAAATTCTATAGATTAAACTTATATAGTTCGTCAGTAACTTTAATTGTAAACAACAACAAAAAACAAAGACACGGATAATAAATAAAATAACATCTAGACAAACTGGCGCGAAATTGTTACATGAACTGCGGGGATGGGTCTCACAGATCCTTTTTAATTTTGAGATCGTGTAACTCCCACTGCGGCTGTTGTACGTCAAAAGTGTTGACTGCGATGCATAGTAGAACTCAACAGCTCCAGCAATTGAGAAGAACAGCAACGTCGCACACATAGTAACAGAGTTCTGTTACTATGTGTGCGACGTTGCTGTCACATTTTATATCGCTTCTGGTTAGAAGCGATATAAAATGTGACGGGTCTCACAGACCCAACCCCCATGACGCCGAGTTAAAAGAAGTGTGCTATTAACGGTGGCCTATTCACGATGAGGTGTCTCGTCTTCTGGTAGTTTAATTAGAGCCTCAAAAATACTTTTTCGTGACTTTGGGCTCCTCGTAGTTCACACCAGGGATGTAACGGAGGTAATTATATCGGAACCGAAGGCGGAGTCGGAGTTTTTAAATTTGATTTATTGGAGTCGGAACCGGAATCGGAACCGAAGGCGGAAGAGGGTCAAAAGTGGTGGCAGGAGAGAGATATAAAGAAGATGAACGTGTCGTGTGCAAACTAACAACAAGTGAAAAAATAAATGACAATAAAGTTCACGTAGCGGGAGTCAGGGGGATTCCGGACCTCCGATTAAAACCTCCGATTTAAAAGTATCGGAGCCGAAGTCGGAACCGAAGGTGTAATAATATCGGAAGTTCCGACTTAACGGAGTCGGAGTCGAAGCTCCGTAACATCCCTGGTTCACACAGTCCTATCACTAATCATAGCTCATGACTGTGCTCACAGTTGCAGTTCGAATTAAACGATAGAAGCAAATTCGTGTGACAGCGC
The DNA here is from genome assembly GCA_910589285.2 of Mythimna ferrago. Classification (NCBI taxonomy): domain Eukaryota; kingdom Metazoa; phylum Arthropoda; class Insecta; order Lepidoptera; family Noctuidae; genus Mythimna; species Mythimna ferrago. The sequence continues at coordinate 96,688 of OU342697.1, forward strand.
GAGTGAAAGGCAGTGTGTAACACACTTCCCAACCGCCATTAGCGATGAATCATAGTATCACAAATAAATAACTTATCAGGTACTACGTCACCTGGAGCGACTGACGGGCAAGCGCGTGAACGAGCTGTTCGACTACATCGTGGGCGTGAGCACGGGCGCCATCATCGCGGCCGTCATCGGCAGCGGCGTGGGCACGCTGGACACGGCGCGCCACATGTACTACACGCTGTCCCGGGAGATGTTCGGGAACACGTCGCTCATCGGTGAGGCTTTCTTTACAACTGAATCATTGTCGTTATACACAATATTATCCGAATTATAATATAACAACATGGTTGATGTGCGTACAGGCGGCGGCGCGCGACTGATGTGGACGCATTCATATTACGACACGAACGCGTGGGAGAAGATGTTGCAAGACAACCTGCGCGACTGCACGCTCACGCAGTGCAACCGCAACAACGCGCCCAAGGTAACACACACGCTATGCATGCCTGGTACTTTGCGATCGTGGAGAAGATTTTGCAGGATGACCTGGCGACTGTAGCTCACGCGCACTCAGTGGTTACAACCGTAACATAACGACCACCCATTTATGCATGCCTGGTTCTTATTGATTAATATTGATGCCTAAAAGTGTCATCGAACGTTTACTAAGAGGATCATCGAGTTTATGAAGTAAGTGGCTTTGTGAGCTCATGAATATTAATTGTTTGTTATGCAAGAGTGCCAAGTTGCTTTTTAACCGCGTGCTCAATTTTGATGACCGAGCAAGCGAAGGATTTCAAAAATTAAAATCCTGAGCGTTAGTTTTCCGTAGTAAAGTGGTTTGTGTTGGGGGCCGGGTACCAGGCGCTCATAAGCGGTGCGTTGCCCACAGCTGGCGGTGGTGTCGTGCGTGGTGAACTCGGGGTCGCGGCTGACGCCGTTCCTGTTCCGCAGCTACTCGGTGGGCTGGCGCACGCGCTCCGTGTTCCCGGGCACGTCGCGCGCGCGCCTGTGGCACGCCGTGCGCGCCTCGGCTGCCGCGCCCACCTACTTCGACGAGTTCCGCTTCGACGGATTATTACATCAGGTATGGTGGATTTTAGATGACATCTCATCATAAATGATCCCTCGTCATTTTCTGTCAATATACATCATATTTTCATCAATATATATTACATATATCATATTTTATAACTGACATTAATGCATGCGGAACAATAACGAAGTACCTATATTATCTTTGAATGTTGTATGATCATTTTATACGTGCTTAAAAAGAACGTTTGATTTTGAAATTCGAGTAAAAAAGTGAGGTGTCATAAACTACAGGGGATCAGAGTCACGAAGAAGGTAAATAGAAACAAACTTATCTCTTAGCCCACTTTAATACCATGTTCATGGCATGGTGCTGATGTCCTGGTAGTTGTGCTGCCCCTGAAGATCATTGAAACCAAAGCCAAGTAAGTTCGCACTGGTGCACAACTACAGCCTTCTCGTCATTCGGATACCTATTAATATGTTCAAGAAAAACTTTTGTTTGAGTGACATAGAGTAGGTAGTGAATGGAGTGGCAGGATGATTACTTTTCCTAGAGTGAAACTCATTTTAATTTTTTAATGGATCCCAAAAACAGTTATATGCTAAGACGATTTTTTTTTAAATTAACTTTGGTTTCACAAAATGTATTATCGAAAAAAAATATTAAGCTAAAATGCTTTTATCATGTTTAAAAATTGCGTAACTACGTAAGAGGTGTAAAACTTACATAGGTGTTTGAATTCATAATGTATTTCTTTTTATGGTGTGTGTGATCAACAGAAAAGCGAGCTGAAATATGATATATGAAACATGGTAAAATATGCATTAGTCTGTATTTTATCTCGTCGAAAACAGCACGTAATAAACACCGTTGCCAGAAACCGTGGACATGATAATGGCACATGTTTTGTTTGTGCTTGTAGGACGGCGGCATCATGGTAAACAACCCGACGGGGGTGGGAGTGCACGAGGCGCGACTGCTGTTCGGCGCGCGCGCCCTGCAGCGCGGCACCGTCGTGTCCGTCGGCACCGGCCGCGCGCTCGCCGCGCACACCGACTACCGCCTCATGTCCCGCGCCATGCAGGCGTCCGGCAACAACGCGCCGCAGGCCACCAGCTGGAAGGACAAGTTCAACAAGATACTCGACTCGGCCACCGATACTGAAGGTACGTACCGACTTCTAGCCAGTTGCCAGAGGCAAAAAAATCTTCGACAGAAAACCCAAATAGTATGTTTCAATCCAAAAGTTTGCTATGGATTGCCAGGGAATTATATTCGAATATACACTTCTGGACACATCTATTGGCCCACCTTAGAGTTTAGGTTTCGATGGCCCCTACCGAAATATGATTGCTAGATTGAACAAAAACTGTTGATGCAGTTTTAAACCTGATACATTTTACCATCTTTTTCGATCGTATTGTTTTAAATTTGAATTCAGAATACCATACGACATGGAGCTACGCCTAACAAGTCGGATATGCGCCTTGTTAAAGGCAATTGATTTTTGAATAAAAAACATGTTTTATCAAATAAAGGTTTAATTTAATAACGCGTGTTGCCTCCATGGGCATCTACCACAGCTCTCATACGATTAGGCATAGAGTTTATCAACCGCTCTATGAAATTTTGAGGGATCATCTCCCATTCCTCTTCTATGGCAGTTTTCAACTCCTGCATCGTCTGAGCAACTGGCTGACGAGCCCTAACACGTCTTTTTAGCTCGTCCCACATGTGCTCAATGGGGTTCATGTCTGGGCTTCTGGCTGGCCAGTCCATAACTGTGATGTTCACATCCCGAAGATATTCCCTGACGAGCCGGCCGCATGGGCTCTTGCATTCTCATGCATAAAAAGGAAATTTGGGCCCACATAGTCCGCGTATGGTATCACGTGAGGTTCTAAGCACTCACGAATGTACCTTTCAGCATTTGATGTTGGCAGCCGTGGTCCTGTAACAACCTCAAGTTGAGTTTTGCCGCTCGCGGATATACCGCCCCAGACAGTCCATGAGCCACCGCCATAAGCAACCCTCTCTTCAAAGCAGCATTGTGCGAAACGCTCTCCCTTACGTCGGTAGACCTTCTTCCTTCCATCATTGCCATGTAACACAATTTTAGACTCATCAGAAAAGAGTACACGGCTCCAATCTTGCTGTGTCCAATTTAAATGACTGCGTGCGAAATGAAGGCGCGCTGTTCGGTGGGCTCGCGTTAGTTTGGGTCCATTAGCTGGCTTGTGTGGTACCATATCGCGTTCTTTTAACCTTCTCCGAACAGTTCGAGCGCTCACAGATACTCCGTGGAAGTCGCGAAGTTGGTTTTGTATCTCAATGGAGGTAAAGTGACGATTTCTCAAGCTGGTCGTCACGATGAATCGATCCTGCCTTTCAGTTGTGACCCGAGATCGTGGCCTTCCTTGGCGACGAACAAAGCCGCCAGTCTCTAGGTACCTCCGATAAACATTTCGGACCGCAGATCGACTTAAATTAAGTTGAGCACTCACGTTTCTTTGGCTGTGTCCGGCCTGAATAAGTGCCACAGCTTGGGCGGCGACTTCAGGTGAAGTATCCATAGATTATTGATAGAACCTCACCTTAATGTTAAGAATGAGTAATGTTTGTTGCAAAACCAAAGATATCAATCACTTTTTCAAGAATTAAATCCAAGTAAACCAATAAAACCAAGTTTTCTTAGTATTCGATTGTTTGATATCAACAAACAGGCTCCAAATTGTCTTTTGTTTCTTTAAATTCTGTGTTCGAAATTCAAAAAAAGACTATTGAATGAAATTGTGAATGTGCCAGGTTCAAAACTGCATAAAAACTTTTTGCTCGACCTAATATAAAATTTTAGCTAGGACCAAACGAAACTGAAAATACAAGGTGGGCCAATAGATGTGTCCAGAAGTGTAGTTTTATACTCTTTCAAAATTAGTTATTCAATTTTCTTTTTTATTTATGTTTTTTCTGCAATGTATATAAAAAAAAAATCATTGCTTCAGGGGTGCACCTGGTGATGAACGACCTACTCCCGGCCGGCAGCTACTACCGCTTCAACCCGCCGCTCATGCAGGAGTGTGCCATGGACGAGATAGATACCGCCAAGCTCGACAACCTCATCGTCGACACGCACGCTTACATAAGGTATGCGACTACTAGAATTTGTATCGACTTTGTAATCGCCCTCCTAGTATTTGGAACCACACCATCTTTCGCTATACCTTAAAATGATATATGACAAGAATATTTGGGTAACTGTATGTGCAGGCGCAACCAGCACAAGTTCGAGCAGGCCGCGGCCATGCTGACGCGGCGGCGCGGCGTGGTGCAGCGGCTGGCGGACTACGCGAGCCACCGCGCCACGCTCGCCGGCGCCATCGCGCACAACTGACGCGCGGCGCAGGCGCTCGACAGAGAGCGCTACCGACAGTGACTGAACGCTCCGTGTGCTATACACTCTGTGGTGCGCATCTGAACTGGACATGAGTGAACGCTCTGTGTGCTTCATACTCGTCTGTGTTATGTGAAGTGTCTGTCGAGTAAATGCCGACTGTAGTGACGTTAAAGTGATACCTAGCAATATTATTATGTAGTGAGTGGACGACGACACAATTTGTATTCAACACGAAATCAGTTTGTCAACATATGTTATTGGTTGAGATGTGATAAAATTGAAGATGCTACACCTTTTCTCAGTAAAAAGATTGTGAGCATGCAGTTTGTACACGATTGTAAAATCTTTTTCAAGAAAAACAAGAAAAGTTTTTAAAATATTATCTTTGAAGTGTTTTCGTGCTGGATATAGTCAGCTTTGTTCTAAAAGAATACAGCCAGGTGTCGACGTGTCGCATCGCATAGTGCCGGCCAAGCCTCGCGCGACCTAGATGTTATTTAGTTATAGTTGACTTGTACATAGATACTCTTCCTAAGTAGACGTAGCATCTCAACGATGGTATTCCTCTTGTACCTTTTCACGATTTTTATCGTCTTTTTATAAAGTAAACAACTTTGTAACAGTTCTTAAATATTGGTTTCTAGATCAATGTTTATAAAGTTTAACTACTGTTATGTTCAGTGCATTTTATAGGTAATTACAAATAATTTTAAAGATGTAAAAAATGTTGTATTGTTAAGTGTCACCATTGTAACGAAGATGAAACAAAGTGGTACAGTCTGATATAGTTGTCTTTGGTTGTCGTGTCAACGAACAACGTGGGCAACGTTAAAAAAAACGGTGTGGGTTCCAGACCTGGAACAAAATCTCACCATCCAAATATTAGTTCGGGTTTCTGAGAATGATACTGCTGCGGTAAGTGAACCGCGACCCGCAGCGCAGCAGCCAGTCGCTCAACACTGCACTCACTTTAGTGATTCATGCGAGATGCTGCAGGTTTACAAACTAAGACAAAGATAAATTCACGTTACATTTGTGTTATAGGTACAATCTAGTCATTAGTTACATTTTTGTAGGCGACCAAGTAGTCGCACGCGACTGATTAGCGCACGTGACGGCTCGGTGTTCAGTCGTGGTGGCCGTTTATTACAGCTTGATGCTCAGCTGCAGCTGTCGTAATAATTTGCCTGCGATGACTTAGTCGTACGATCCATGGCACTGTAACCGCTGCCTGTGAACTTGTTTAGCTTTAATATTATTGACGTCACAGCTCATTAGTCTAATTAGTGAAACAATTTACAATTTTTGTTAAATCAACAAATGTGATAAATAAATGAAAATGATCCTAAATATGGCTATACTGTTTATTTACAAGAAGCAATCACAATTCATTTCCCTTCCAAATTAATACACAATGAACAATAATTAGCTAATTACCTACTTAAAAATGGTAGTAATTAGTTAACGAGTAAAAACCTCGTAATCCTTGACTCATAACATCGCACAGGTAGTTGTGTACAACGGAGGCAGAAACAACACCAAACAGTAGGATTCAGAAGGTCTGCTCCATACAAACACACACAGACGCGCTTCTACTACTACGTGTACAATAAATGGGCAATCAAATTATATTGATCAGTGGTTAGACTCATTTCTGGAATAACAAGAAGTATTCGGCGGGATTTCTTCGAATGAAGTTCAGTGGCTGTTATATTATTTTATATTGATTCTATGTGGATATTGTGATGTAAAATTGGTGCAGTTTTGTATCTCAAGTGTCTGCGCAAATGGACAATAAATAATGTGGAATCATTGAAACAGGAGCGATCTCGGTAAACCTATGCCTTATCCTTATCTTCTATGACCTATGCTAAATGGTTGTAGTGTTGACTACCTCAACGAAGTTTGCCGAGAAGGTTGACTCGATACATTTGCTGACAAATACTGCAAAAACGAAAAACGTACGAAAACGAAGAACGTTAGAATGTGTACATCCATATTTTAATGGAAAACAAAAAGTCCTCATCGATCCGACACCTGGAAAAAAAAATCGGGTTCAAATGTCACAAAAATTAGTTTTTCGTGATTTTCAGCAAAATGGTAAGTTTAATCATAAAATTAGCTAAGACAAAATTGTAGAAATACTTTTTTTTTCTAAGAGTCACCATTTTTGAGATATGATGATTCATATGATTCATAGATATGAGGTGCCTAATCCTCATAATATGCACACGTTTTCACGCCACCTTTGAGGTAGTGTAAAGTACATACTTAGCGCGTTTTTAGAGTTCTGTACCTCAAAAGGAAAAAGCGGACAATAAAGTGATCCTATAATGATCACTTAGTTGTCCTTCTGTCTGTCTGTGATTCAGTTCGTCTGTCTATCTGTCTGTCAAGACCCTTTATCTCAGGAACGCGTGAAGATATCGAGTTGAAATTACAACCATATACTCAAGTCTGGTGTATCTTGAAGCTGTGAAAAAATTAAACTTGTAATTTAACGGAAAAAAGATACGGCCGTTTATGTTCAATTTACGAATCGAATCCCAAAACAAAAAAATTCTCGTGAGAATTTTTTGTGAAAGGGGGCTAGATAATTTATTGCGGCCGCCATCTTGGATTTACATTTTGACAGTAAAAGTGTCCGTACAACTTTTCGTGAGAATTTTTTCCGTCTAGCCCCCTTTCACAACGCGCGATAAGGAACTTCGTTCCAAAAATCAGCTGTTCCCTACATTTAGACGAGATAAGTTGATTGATTAATTAGACTTGTTTTTTTAAGGCGAAAGCGCCAGGGAAGCCCGCGAAAATCAAATTTTCGTATATTTTTTGCAATTTGCAATGTATGTTATAGTAATAAAAATAATAATGTATAATATTTATAAGTAAATGCTTGTACCTGTACAAAATCTTTTGTATACTTAATATTAAATAAACCATTTTAAGCCACCCTTCACTTGACTGAAAGCAAAACAGATGTGGGCCCAGTTAACCACTATCAATTTTTAAAAGGGGTAACTGGTCCGCAGTCCCAGTTCCATAGTGGGCCGAATGACCCCTAACCCAATTTTGAAATAATTTCATTCTGAAGGCGGTACAGATATTTTAGAGTTAGGTACTGAAACATTAAATAACTTGACCGTCAATTTGAAGCCTAATAATATGAGAGAGAAGCCATCATTCCGTCCCTTTTTCGCATCAGTTCCCCCTCCTAGTGGCACACTATCGCTTTCTCTGTCTCTCCTCCCACCACCACTAGCAGCTGCAAACGTCGGTTTGCCTATGGATTTGACTCATTGAAGTCGTTGTTCCTGTCCTGACAACACCGGAGAGAGCAAGGTACGAATTTACCTTTATAAGTGCTTCATAGAAATCTACAAGGGTTAAGAACACTATATTGTACAGTTTACAGTTCAAAACTAAGTTAAAGAAAAGTGTTTAAAACTAAAGTTTTAGAATGCTTTAAAAACCCAATAGTTTGAACAGCATCTGTACTTCTATATTCTGTATTATAATAGTGTCTAAACTCTTAACGGAGTTACCGTTCGTTTCTTAATAATTTAGAATTATTTATGTACCCTCCGTTTATAACTTTTGTGGCATAAAGTTATTGTTGTATTTCAGTGTGACAATAATAGTAATGAGTGATCAAAATACCTTACCAATCCAAAATATTAGCACTCAGGATGAAAATAAAGATAGTAGCGTACAATCTCGGAAAAGAAAACGCCGCGTTCGTGATTCAAGTAGCTCAACATCATCCAGTTCTAGTTCAAGTTCTAGTAGCTCTGACCGTTCGTCAACACATAAGCGATCTCATCGTTCGCGAAAAAGAAATAAACGTCGCCAAAAAGACCGTAAATTAGAAAAGTTATTTAAAGAAGTAGCCGATCTAAAGAAAAAATTCACAAATCGTGGTAATAGTGAACTTGGTTTAGAATCATTATACGAACCTAGTCGAGAGGATTGTTTAGAAGATAATGTGAGCCGCGAGTTGTATAGCAATGATGATGAGTACATGGTTGAATCGAATGACATTGAATTAGGACCCGAAATTTCACTGTCTATAGGGACTAAAATAAAAGATCCTGATATTTTAAAAACATCTGCTGCGTATTTAGAAGTTTTTAAAACGATTCAACGTTTAGACGATCCCGATTGGACAAATGTAAACTAATGTAAATTGATAAACTAGTGCGCCTCACCATCAAAGATTGCATCGCTACTTACCATCAGGTGGGATCGCAGTCAAGCACTAGTTTATCTTAATTAAAAAAAAAAAAAAAAAAAAAAAATGTAAGATATTCCGAAGTACAAAAAAATTATAGGCATACCCCCGGTTTTACGGAGCTCGATGCAAATGATGAAGTGAAACGTTATGACTCTTCACGCTCTTTGATTAATATAGAAAAAGCTTTTGGTTCCTTGACTTTTGCCCTTATTAAACAGAAAGAACAGCTTCAAACGGAGCTTCGCTCATTTTTAAGCTGGACTAGGCAAGCGGGTAGTTGGAACCCGGACACTACATGTGAAAAAATAACGGATATTTTTGTAAATGGTGAGTATGCTAGAATTTCGAGTGATACCTACTTTACAAATGATTTGCGGACATCGCGCAGAATGTATTCAACAGCGCAGAGAAACTATTTTAGCTGCTGTTAAAGACCCATTGCATAAAAGTTTAATAAGAAAAATTCCACCGTCTTGTTATAATCTATTTGGCGCTGAACAACTTACTTCTACATTAGTAAAAGCGGGAGGCGTGAATAAAGTATTTTGGCCTCGTGACAAGGATTGCGCTTCTGCACCGCAGACCGATCCAAGTACTTCCGCGATTCAGCGAAAGTTACCACTTCCGAGTCAAAGAAAGGTGGCCTATAAACATATGGGGCAAACAACTTTAAGAGCAAACAATACACCTTTCCACAACAATGGCAAGCCCTTTCGGGGCCGGGGCGGTAAGCAGTCAAATTACCGCAGACCTAATGACGATTCAAATGCATATAGGCACAAAATCTCTTCCTCATCCCATCGGGATAGGAAAGGAAATTTTCGGCGATTCTGACTCAACGAGTTTGTTTCGCGCCGGTCAGCTGAGCCATAGAGGCTCACGACCGGTGGAAGAAAATGGGAGCACCAGACTATATTTTAAAATTAATAACCGGATACCGAATCCCATTTGTACGAAAGCCTCCACTACACTTGCCCAATCTACAAAATGCGGTCCAGGTAACACCTCATTTCTCAGAAATGGACCAAATCATTTACAAAATGTTATCAGAAGAGGTACTCACAATCGTGCCGCTGACACAAAGTTTTATTTCGCCCATGTTTCTGGTGCCCAAAGAAGACGGAAAGTTCAGGCCGATTTTCAATCTCAAAGCCCTGAACCGATACGTCGACGCCTCCATGTTTCGCCTGATCACCATTTTCAGAATCCCAGACTTCCTCCAACCGAACGATTGGATGGTGAAACTCGACTTATCCCAGGCATATTTCCATTTGCCTATAACAGAGGGCCACAGAAGATTCTTACGGCTGGTTTACCAAGGCCAACTGCTTCAAATGAACTGCCTGCCCTTCGGGCTCAGTTCAGCACCGAAAACATTTGCCTCTTTGAGCAATTGGATGGCCCAGACTCTCCGAGACCGCGGAAAGCGAGTCGTAATTTATTTAGACGATTATCTTCTAGTCAATCAAGACTACGATACACTGGTGACCCACGTCAAAACTACAGTGGACATCCTAAAATATTTAGGGTGGATGATAAACTACGAAAAGTCTATCTTGCAACCGAGTATCTAGGCATAGTATGGGATCCTTGGAAAAACACAAAATCACTTCCAACAAAAAAGTGTGTGAAAATGAGAACCATAATCACTCACTTGATCGACACTCAAAAAGCTTGCCTGATAGATCTACAACGCATCATAGGAATGATGAACTTTTCAAGTTTTGTTGTACCCCGGGGAAGGATAAATTTTCGTCAACTTCAAAGGCTATGCATCAGCATGCTACACGTAAAACCAACCATAAAGAACTCATTGCCCGAGGCAGCTCAGAACGACTTAAAATGGTGGCTAAATCATCTCGAGATCAAGTCTCTTAACCATGTTCCACATCCAACACACTATATTGTCACGGATGCATCGGACGACGCCTGGGGTGCTTACATAAACAACACCTATATCTCCGGAAAATGGAAAGTAGAAGAAAAACTTCTTCATTGCAATCAAAAGGAGATGCTTGCAATTCTAAAGACTATCCAACATTGTGGCCAAAGTCTGCACAAAGCCAGTCTATACCTACATTCAGTGCGACAACAAGACCGCGGTATCGTATTTGAGGAACGAAGGCGGCACGAAATCCTTAGCACTAATAGATCTAACCTATCAGATTTTACGAATCATAGATACTTACCAGATGCACTTCATTATTTATCACATCCCGGGCGTTTACAACGTGGAAGTAGACAGGCTATCCCGACTGCAAAAACTGCCAGAGTGGCATTTACTCCCTCAAGTTACAAACCTCGTATTCGCCAAATGGGGAACCCCGGTGATAGACCTGTTCGCATCTCGGCAAGCTCATGTAGTTCCCCAGTACTGCACTCTGGATCACCGAGATCAGGAAGCCGTATTTCAAGACGCTTTCAGCCAGATCTGAGACTACCCTTTGGCATGGATTTTTCCTCCACCATTTTTGGTACCCAAGGTTCTAACTCATCTGAACAAATGTCGAGGAATATTCCTGGTAGTAGTTCCCAAATGGAACCAAGTCTTTTGGAGACCAGACCTGAAGAACCGTGCAACAGATCACCCTTGGACGATCAGGAACCTGTACAAAGTACTAGTAGACACCTCGACAAACAGTCCCCCTCAAAAGGCCAACGAGATGACGTTAGAAGTTTGGAGAATTGGGGGTGGAATGAAAAGCTGAGTGACTGGTCAACGCAACAAAAGAGCCTACTCATGAAAAGCTGGCGATTATCTACTATAAGAACATATAATCCAGCCTGGGCTCGCTGGATAAAATGGGCAAAGTTTAATAACATATCTATAAGCGAACCGAATGGTTCGGCTCTTGCTAGATTTTTATCTGATCTTCACCTAAAAGATGGGCTCTCTTATAATACCATACTTATCCATAAAGCAGTGGTTTCCACATTATGTAGCCCAGAATCTACAGAACGAATAAGTGGACATCCTTTAGTTAAACGAATACTAAAGTCCATAGCATTAGCTATTCCAAAACCCTATAAGACCAAGGTTTGGGATGTTAATCAAGTAGTATCTTTACTGTGTCAACAGAATCCTGACACAGATAAACTTTATGATATTTCAAAACATACAGCATGCCTCTTGTTGCTGTGTTCTGGTCGCAGAGTCCATGACCTAACTTTATTGAGCGTAAATCCCAATCAATGTGAAATTACTGATGATTATATTATCTTGTGGCCAATGTTTGGTTCAAAAACTGATTCTGCAAATTATCGTCAATCAGGTTGGAAGTTAATGATCAATAGAGACGATCAGTACCTAAATCCCGTGCATTGGATTTCAAAGTTGATAATAGCTGGTAAGAACAGGAGAAATGAAGCTTAATGTGATAATTTATTTATAACTGCGTGTGGCAAAGCTCGTCCTGCTTCACGCTGTGTTATAGCTAACAGGGTCAAGAAAGTACTAAAGGATGCTGGGATTGAAGCCCCAGCTGGAAGTGTAAGGTCTGCTGTAGCTTCAAACAGTTGGCATGAAAACTGCTCAATTGATGATATTCTCTCCAGAGGCAATTGGAGATCAGAAAATACATTTAGAAGATTTTACTGCAAAGAAGTTAGAACAACAAATACTCAAAATTCACCACCAAAACAAAAAAAACACTTTATTCAATGCAGTGTGATTGTTGTCTTACTTTATTAAATATGTAGAGCGAGTAACTCAGTTTGGCTCGTTTACTTACGTAGCCATTTGTAATTTTTTGTTACAAAGAATATTGTTTGGTTTTCTTTTCTAGTACTTAATAAAACTATTTTGTTTTACAAAACCAATTTATTTACTTTTTGTACCTCTGTACTGTAACATCATATTTTATTATACAGTTGCAAGTGCTATGTTTTATCTCTGTCACCGCCTGTGCGTCATGACACAAGGCCAAATTTCGACTAAGGACCCAGTCCTTTTCATCGTCTTGTGATCTAGATTTCAATCTTATAGTCACATTGACGTCTCCACCACCAGGCGATAACAAACACGTCTCTCATATTATTAGGCTTCAAATTGACGGTCAAGTTATTTAATACAAACGTTTTACCTAAAATAAAACGTAAATTAAATTACTTACCTAAATTTGAAGCCTAATAACTTAAATGCTGCCTGGTTCTACAACGACTTCAATGAGTCAAATCCAAAGGCAAACCGACGTTTGCAGCTGCTAGTGGTGGTGGGAGGAGAGGCAGAGAAAGCGATAGTGTGCCACTAGGAGGGGGAACGGATGCGAAAAAGGGACGGAATGATGGCTTCTCTTATTAGGCTTCAAATTTAGGTAAGTAATTTAATTTACGTTTTATTTTAGGTAAAACGTTTGTATTTTACTATGCATTCCAAATGAGAATAGGACCGATTGCTATGATTTGATGTCGTTTCGTCGTACTGTCAAATCGAAGAAATTTTGGCAAAATTGAAGAACTCAGAGATGTGTAAAATTGAAGAACAGGATTCTGACTAAACTTTTTTCGTACACAGTTCATAAATGAATTAAATTTTTCGTAAATTAATTACAGTTTAAAAATTTCTTTTCTTGATTTAACAGTAAATCGTGACGTCACAACATGGCGATCGATCCTATTCTAATTTGGAACGCATTGTAGGTACATTTTAACGGAAATTAATTTATTTCGCTGAGGTACACCCGCCACACTGACTCACCCCTCGGCGCGAGTCCGACTCGCACTTGCACGGTTTTTTTCTTCTGAATCTCACGAGTTCACACAGAACAACCGTGTCTCCGAAATGCATTTCGGCAAATGACGCTTCGATTTCAAAAAAGTTTTGTCACTGTCTGTCTTCGTAAGCGCACTTTGGAAAGGCGCCGTGACAATGTCAAACACTTTAAAGTCACCGTGACTAAAGTCACCAGTGCGCGCTATGCCTTACAGGAGGCACTCTCACTTTTTTCACTTGTGTGAGTTTGTGACGCGCTTGATGACTGCATGCCGCATGACGGTGGAATGCACGGAACGTTTTTACTGTTCCGTGGTGGAATGAACCTGCCCCTAGGAGGATAGCGTATGGATAAGGAGATTATTGAATGTTATTTATTGAAAATAGGAACTCATTATTTGTCTCAAATATAAAATGTGCCTTTTTGTAAGGCTTCCGTACTTATCTGAAAGACATAAATCTGTGCGAAGTGATTGCCCGCGCCGCCAGCCCGCGGCCCCGGTACGTCGGTGTCGGTGGGGGGCGGGGGGGCGTCATTAACATTCAAGTCGTGCTTTCCTTTCCCTCTACTCTGCGCGGCCGTTCCACCACAGACAGTTTTGTAGCATACCTAGTCAGCAGGCCACGCACATACGTAAAAAAATTATACGACAAATTTTATCGAAAAAAAAAATATAGTTCGCGTAGTGGCGGGAATACGAAGTTGCCAGTGTAGTCGTAGCACAGTGATAGTGTTGGGAACATGCAGTGCCTCAAGTATATCCTGGCGATGGTTTGTAGTTGTACTTCGGTTACCTACTTATGTTTGATATTATTGTGTGTTGTGTAAGTTTGTGTGTTGTGAAACTATACCTATGTAATTTGATCATGTAACCCATGAGCTAACGCCTACGACACAAGGACGATCATCGTTTGTAAGCATTTGGTGACATAATAATACTAGGCTTGATGTGTTGGTGGGTAGAAATTCAGAATCAAATGTAGGTCCTATACAACCTACCTACATATAATCAAAACGACCTACTTATAAAAAAAAAACAAGACAGTAGGTTGTGCAAACCTCATGGAAATACGTTTAGTAGCTTTTGGGAAAGACAGACGCGGTGGGCGACGGTGTTTTATAATATGTATTAATATACCTATACTTACAGATATTTGTCACTCTCACTAACGACACATCACAATAATTTAGCATGCTCTTCAGTAGGGCATCAGACCGGATCGGGGTGACCCACTCACCGGTCACCGCAATCTGTAGTTTCGAGTCTTGAGAGGGTCATTGTCATTGTTTTACTTTTCCTCTTCGAAGCACATAGCTAGGTACATGTAAGTTCCGATTATCGCTTCTAGATGGCGGGACGGACAAAACAAGAGTACCTACTTACCTATAATATTCCCATTTGACTGAATGGGAAATGTCATGGCTCACTAGTCACTAGCCGCTTGCTAATCCCGGTTTTTGGAAATAAATTATCGACACCCCACAAATTGAATGCAAGTCAAGTGATGATCACCTAAGTAGATAATTAGTTAAGTAATTACTGCAGCTATAGTTATTGAGTGGCGCAAGCTTTATTTATGAATGTTTTAACATTTAGCACTTATGTAACTTACTTATTACTTTACAGGTAGACTACCTACCATTCTAAAAAGTTTGAAATGAAAGATTTACACAATAAAACAACAAGAAAATCAGACTTAAAACCCGCCAGTTTAAACCAAAGACCGGCTTGTAAGTTGACGTCTGGAAAGACTAGGTACTGTAAGATGATTTTCGCTGACGTGACAAACATCACGATCATCGAAGACTAGAACAATGGACACAAACATTTGTGGAGGTCGGAAAATACCAAGTCTAACTCCTAGCAGGGCCCGATCTAAGGCGGGGCAAGCTGGGCACTTGCCCGGAGCGGCAAAAAATGAGGGGCGGCAAAATTGACTTACGTATTCCTATCTTCCAATCTAGCCATCCACACCTAAGTTGTCAGGTTGAGAATTTTATGTGCCACCTTCCAACCTACTTCAGGACTCGTACCTTATATGGTTTTGTGTATGTAAATGGGGCGAAAATTATCTTTGCCCGGAGCGGCTAAATAGCTAGATCGGGCCCTGATACTACCGTTATCTAGATACCTACGAAATTGAGACGCTTCTTGGTCGCCTGGAGACTACAGCGCGAGCGTCGGATTTTGGACCCGCAATCAATCGCGATAAGACTAAAGTGATAGTTGTGGCCCGTGTTGACAACAACAGACCAGACGCCTAAGATATAACGGGGTGCGAGGTATCAAGAGCTACCTCATAAAGTGCTTAGTCTTTCCAACTTGTCTTTATAGAGCTGAGACGTGGAGAGGTTACGAGACCTTCGCAAAATTGACGCAATTCAAATATGGTGCTGAAAACGCTTTCTTAGAATCTCATTGACCGCACACCGAACCAATGTTTCAATCCTGAAAGAACTCAACATCAAAGAGATTTTCTATGGTCTGTGCAAATACGAAAGTTCTTCGGGCACATCACCCTTAACGAGGACTCGATGGAATGATTGGTACCTAGTGCATGGGAAAGTCGAGGGGTAATTGTAGCCTAAGAGACAACATATTTAAAGCCCAGAAAGGTTGTGTTAGAGCCATGTGTAGTCTAAAACCTAGAGATAGCTGTGAACCTTTGTTTAAATCTTTGAAAATCCTAACTTTTCCGTCCTTATATATTTTGGAGATGGAATTTTTTGTAAAAACTAACAAACATTTGTTTACTAAGGTCTCAGACGCCAAGAAAGGTCCCGTGTGAAGCCAATACAAAAACCTCTTAATTGTTGGCAAAAACAGCACTACTTCGAAAAAGTGTTCTTTGCATGGGTCCAATAATATTAATAAACTACCAGACGGCATAAAGAATGACACCCTTCAACAATTTAAAAACAGACTTAAGTCAGACAAAGTAAAATGTTGTTATTCATTAAATGATTTTAAAAATGACCCTTTATGTGACATTCCAATGTTATAATATTATTGACATTTTTATTATTTTTTAATATCTAATTTTATGTTTTATTTGCCTTATTAATATTGTAATCATTGTCTTTATTATTAATTTGAATATTTTACTCAATCTCATTACTATGACATTTGTTAAATTTTGCATGCCAAAACTAAGGCAGAATGTATCTGGCTCACTATATTTTCATAACATATTTATTTATAATACCTAAATTCAAGGCAAATAAACGATTTGATTTGATTTGAGGATAAAAGATCCCGTTGGCCCGTCTCCAACACGGTAGACGGACCTCATCAAATCTGTGACACACTCCAGCATCAATGACAACATCCAGAGCTGCATGGATGGCGTCGCATAGCGAGAGAGGCCGTGACAATCCCACGACCACTCTGTCAAGAGTGCGCGACTAACCTGTACCAGGATTAGTAAACAGTGTGCTGCACGAGAATTTGTTATGAATAATATAAATTTGATTATGCTCATGTTTCCAGATGGTGGTGTTGCTCTCCTCGCTGATGGCGGCCGACGGAACCATTCCGCAACCCAGGGCACCCAACTTCCAGTATTTTGAGCGGTAAGCAACTTTACTTACTTTTTTTTTGTGTTTTACAGGTTGCATTTTGGAGAGTGTGCGCAGGAATTGCACGACTTGATTCCGCCATCTCATTGTTACCAACGGACAAACCGACGTACGGCGAGTATCTACCCTTACGTTGTTGAAACCTCTACGGTCCGGACTAAGCTTTTCGCCTCGTCATTTATATCGCGTAGGTACATCGCAGGACTGGAACAATTTGCCTGCTGCGGCATTCCCGTCCGATTATAATTTAGATGTCTTCAAGGCTAGAGTGAATAGGCTCTTAATAAACTAGTGCGCCTCACCATCAACGATTGCATCACTGCTTACCATCAGGAGGGATCGCAGTCAAGTACCTACTAGTTTATATTAGACAAGTAGAATTTTTTTTTTTCAAAATCTAGTTCTTAGGCACAGTACAAGTAGCGCGTGTAGATTGCTTTGACAGGGTCGCCATGTAAGGTGCGGTGTTCATGGTAAATGAAACCAACGAATGCCAAAGTAATACTCCAATATATTGAATAAGATTTATGTGCATTTATATGGTTACAAAAGGTGCATAGATTAGAATAATATAGATCTTAAAATAGGTAGGCACCTACTTAACTACTTAATACAACCCTCACAACGGGATCCATGAGGAATCGAGGGAACTCCTCATATATTATAGGCCTTCTCAATGATTTTTGTATTTTCATTGAGAACGCACTGCACTTACAGTCAAAAAGTACCTAACATTTGATGAAGTGGAGTTGATGAAGAAGAAATCACCAAACCAGAAATCGGCGACGGAACTTCATTTCATACTCGCTTAAACCTATATCACAATGAAGATAGTTAAGCGACTATGACAATACAAATAAATCAATCAACTCATCACTTGACTCAGTTCTCTTGCAAGATCTTGACAGACTATCCGTTTGGTGTGATAAAAATGAAATGACACTTAATATCGAGAAATGCTTTCACATAAAATTCTATAGAAACAAATCTGTATTACACACCATGTATAAATTAAGTAATCATTTTCTCACCAAAGTTATATAAAGGATCTGGGAGGGATTTTTGACCGGACCTTAAAATTTAACGTACACATTGACAGAATGATAACGAAACAATTTAAAACACTTGGGTTCATCATTAGAAATTGCAAAGTATTAAAAAAACCTCAACAAAAATAATGCTGTTCCAAACCCTTGTCCGGAGTGGGGTAGAGAACTCCCATTATGACATTTACAAGAAAAATATATAAAAGATTCAAAAGCGCTTTCTCTGGCACCTTTCGTATAGCTGCTATTTAGCTAGAAAAATTCCGAGATACTCAGATCGACTTCAGCATTTTAAATTGATTTCCTTATGCGATAGGCGGCAACTTCTTCAACAAATGTTCTTGTATAAATTAGTTAATGGAGAGGTTGATTGTTCAGAGTTGGTGTCAAAAATATTAATAAATGTCTCCGCAAAGAACCGTCGGCCTAGCAAGTACGACCTGTTTCGCTCGTGACAAAGCAAAACCAATCTGGGCAAATGCTCCCCTCTGAACAAATTAACGACCGAGTACAATGTAATTGTTAGAGCCTGCCCTATCGACATTCTACATGACAAGAAACAAAAGTTTAAGAAAACTATCTTGGCCTATCAATCCCAAACATGTAAAAGTTAATGACATTTGGTTGATTTGATTTTTTTTTATTTTATTGTATACCTACCTTTTTAATTTAATTTAATGTACCTAAGTAATCTAATTTAATTCCATCACTCAATAGTTCAATTATTAATCAATCATTCAAAAATCAAATTATTTAATTCAATTTGACATTCTTGTATTTCTATAATGTAATGTACCTAATTATCAATTCCCATTTATATTTCTTGTTCTGTGTTTATGTGTTTTATTTTTTAATTATTAATTTTCTCCTTGATATCTTATACAATTGAATATTAACTTATGTACTAATTTTATGTGTTTTAAAATCAAATGTTCTTTATTAATGTAGTCATTGTCTTTAAGTGTTGCAGCACTTGAATAGTTATATAAAATGATCCTGTAAATTCCCAGTGCCTGTAATGTTGGCGATCCTAAATAAATAAATCCGATCCGATAATTCAGCTGAAAAAACCGGCCAAGAGCGTGTCGGGCCACGCTCAGTGTAGGGTTCCGTAGTTTCCCGTCCGTCACAATAAGTGTACCCACTTAGGTATGAGTTTAAAAAAATGCTTGCATATACGATTGTACTACAAACTTAGTCCAGAAATTATTTTGTAGAATCTTTTTGTCTTTTTGTACAAAAACTGTTCTTTCCATCAAGTTCAAAATGATTTTCCTAGAAAGTCCTCATAAAGTTCTACTTTTCAGATTTTTTTCATATTTTCTAAACTTATGGTTCAAAAGTTAGAGGGGGACACACACATTGTTTTTTACTTTTGGAGCGATTATTTCCGAAATTATTGACATTATCAAAAAATGATTTTAGTAAACCCCTATTCATTTTTAAATACCTATCCAACGATATATCACACGTTAGGGTTAAAATTAAAAAAAAATCACTTCCCACTTTACATATAGGGGGGCTACCCTAATAAAACATTTTTTTCCAATTTTTATTTTACCACTTTGTCGGCGTGATTGATATACATATTGGTAGCAAATTTCAGCTTTCTAGTGCTAACGGTCACAGAGATTAAGCGAGGACGGACAGACAGACAGACAGACAGACATGGCGAAACTATAAGGGTTCCTAGTTGACTACGGAACCCTAAAAAGGTTAGGCACATGAAGAATGAATGTTTGTTCAGCAAATACCTACCTACCTAACAAAAGCTCTCGCTCCGAATATTTATGCGAAGTAAACGATCGCAGTGTGTAGGTTCCTCGTGACATTACTTTTAAGTTTTAATGTTGCGCAGCTGCATGATTGATTCGTGTGTTGCAGGCCGAACTACCGCTACCCGTACTACGACGAGAACGGCAAGGGCAAGCTGCTGTACGGCTACGGCGGGCCCGAGCTCTACCAGTACAAGTCCTACTCGCCGCTTGAGGGCATCTACTAGACATTGACACATGCGAAACGTAAATCACACACATGTCAACTGCTGTGATTGATTGATTGACTGAATTGTGAATCCCTCGGAACATGTGATTTGAGTTTAGTAGGTACTTATAGTTAAAGAAATTGGGTGTTAGTTTCACATAATTCTATTTAAATATTGAAATCATTGAATATCGGCACAGCAACCCAATGTGTCTGTCGCAGCCATTTGGTTAAATTAGCCATCCAATTGGACGCATTGACTGAACGTTGTAATTTAGTAGGGTAACCGTGAGTTTATAAATTATATAAAACTACTTTTTAGTAATAGTGTCCACCAAGTAATAGTGAAATATTATTAAATCAATAAACAAAATCACTTGGCTGAGTCTTGATCAGTAATTTCGAAAGGGCTAATTTTTAATAGGTACGCCAAGCTGTTAAACGTTGAGTGATTTTAGTTCAAACAATTATCGGCCTAGGCATCCAATTGGATGGCTAATTTAACCAGATGGCTGCGACATATCCATATCCACAATGATAGCTAAACACAGTGAAGCTGAGATATACATAACAATAAATATTTGTTGTAAGAACCTTGTAGAGGTAGATGCTATAAAAATTATATTTGTAATTTTGTATATATGTAGATTGTTTGTATATTAAAGTTGTTAAGACATAAAACTTGTCTCCATTTGATTGTACGTATGTGCTAAACCTTAGTGACTAAGTACGCTACGTAGCTCTACATCTACATAAATGAAATTACGGATCTATTTGAAATTAAATCTGCATAGTTAATACTAGAAGGTCTAGGAACTAGCTAAGTAACAGTTTAATCTTGGAAAAAGTATTAAAAAAATAGATAGGTTACTGAAACTGACTGAAAGATCGCACGTATGAATAAAAAACGAATTCCTAGAGCATTTGTAATCTATGTAGTCTGTAGATATAGGTATAGGGAATCCAATCCCGCATCCTATCCGAGCCTTTTCTGGCAGGATCGGAAATGCGGGATTACTCATGACTTCATGAGTCATGCGAACTCGTGACATTTTTAAACGGTTTTATTTAGCTCACCCCGTTTGTTTTATTTATTCTTGGATCAAATTTAGTAATTCAAATTTCACCCTCTTCCTGTCAACCGATTAATCTGAAATTTTGTATACACTTTGGATTTTGGTGACAATACAATTATGTTTATTCATTATCATTATAAATTCAAGATGGCCGCCGCTACAAAATGGCGGATAATTTATGTTTTATTAATCCCATCAATATGGGTATCAAATGAAAGGGCTCAATAAGCAGAATACAATATACTATAAAAAATTGAAATCCAAGATGGCGGCCGCTACAAAATGGCGGATAACGTAGGTTTTATCAATCCCATCAATATGGGTATCAAATGAAATGGCTCAACAAGCAGAATACAATATACTATAAAAAATTGAAATACAAGATGGCGGCCGCTACAAAATGGCGGATAACGTAGGTTTTATCGATCCCATCAATATGGGTATCAAATGAAAGTGCTCAACCAGTATAATACAATGTACTATATAAAATTAAAATCCAAGATGGTGGCCTCTACAAAATGGCGGATAACTTAGGTTTTATCAATCCCATCAACATGGGTATCAAATGAAAGGTCTCAACAAGTAGAATACAATTTACTATGCAAAATTGAAATCTAAGATAATTAATTAATAATCTACAATACATAAAATGCAGGGCAGCACTGTGGATCACGCAGTCGTATACTTAGGTGCGAAACTGTTTGAAGAAGGTCAAGCCTACGTGGCTCTTAGTAGAGTAAGATCTTTGCAGGGACTACGTATAGAGGAGTTGGACTGCAATAAACTAACGGGCAAGAAACCTTGCAATAATGAAGCACTAAATGAATTAAACAGAATGCGAAATAAAAACTAAAAACTAGAAAATAAAAATAGGTAAAAAAACTTTTTAAGTTAAACGGTTTTATGTTAAACATACATTGCAATGTTTAAGATAAATGTACTAAAAACCAAAAAATAATAAAATAGATACAGTCGTGGGAATTATAAACATATGCATAGACTAGACTAAAATAAAACCGTGGGGCACGTCAATTGTAATTATAGTGTAACATTACAAAACAAACATTTTAATCAACGATTGTAGACAATTGACGTGCCCCACGGTTTTATTTTAGTCTAGTCTATGCATATGTTTATAATTCCCACGACTGTATCTATTTTATTATTTTTTGGTTTTTAGTACATTTATCTTAAACATTGCAATGTATGTTTAACATAAAACCGTTTAACTTAAAAAGTTTTTTTACCTATTTTTATTTATAGAATTTGTCTGGAAAATTATTTTGTTTCCGATTTTGCCTGGCAGTTAAATAATTCTTGAATTTCTATTTTGTGTTGTGTGAGTCCTGTATCGCAACTGGAACGGAACGTAATCAATGACAGTTTAGTTTTGGTTTTCACTTTTTCAGTACCTACCTATGTTACAAAGTAGGTACTCTGTGAGTCTGTGGTTTTGGACTTGGTAATCTATGACGACTATGACAAGGGATTCCCCACACACGTGAATTTAATTTTCAAAAAAAAAAAATGAAGGTTTGTTAAATAGGTATTTTATTGTTCCGATTTTATATGAAAATCGTAAAGTTACATTACAAAATATTATTTTTGCAATTCGGAAAATCTTCGACTCGAAGTTGACTGGTTTTCATGTTTTTTACTACCTAAGGAAAACAAAAAAGAAATTAGTAATCCCAATCCCGCAATGAAATCTTTGAACTAGAACCATGTTGTGTCTTTTTTACGACTTGTAAGAGACTCCGCCTATCCTCCTCCTTGCGTCGTATTCCTCAATGCTGAGGGTCGTGACCTCCCTGCTTTATCACTTTACTTTTTATGGTGTTTTTCCATTTATTCCTGTCTCTGGCGATGTGAAGGGCCTTGTATACTGTGGAGCCAAGAGCGGTGCGGATCTGGTCAGACCAACGTATTGGGCTGCGCCCGCGAGGCCTTTTTCCATCTACTACATACTACATAAAACAAAAAAGAAATTAAAAATCCCAATCCCGCATTGAAATCTTTGAACTAGAACCATGTTGCGTCTTTATTACGACTTGTAAGAGGGAGTTACAAGTCGTAAATTATGTAAGAAGTAGGTATATAATCTACAATTGCCGAAACGGATCTAGAGCGCTCGGCGTCAGAGTGGGGATCGCTTTGCGCATTCCATACATTGGCGAGCCAATCGTCTTCGTTGTTAGATACATGCAGCAACGCAGGGAACGAATCAGGAGTGACGTCTATGACGCGATGGCGCGGCGAGCCAATCACTGACACTCCCCGCTCCCGCGTCTCACTTCGCACCATTAAAGAGACCGAATATTTGACTTCTGCGCAACTTGAAGCCAACACCCAAGATCCGTGACGGCAATTGTACTGGCAATTATTTAACTGATTATTCACAAAAGAGTTCATCTAACGCAATGTTTGAGAACGCAAAAAAAGAGATGCCTAACACCTGAACGTTCACTCGAATATTTCACAAAACTTGTTCCAGGAAATTTAAGAACGAAGTCGCAGGAAAAAACGTCACACCATACAAAGTAGTAAAGTGACATAGGTGTCAGTCTCAACACAAATATATTTATCATCTCTGTAACATATATGCAACACAGCTCACAACTTGAACATATCCTTGAGCATGTTAGTTTATCAAACACTAGTATTGGCACTCGCACACTAAGTATATGCCGCACACAGGGCTCAGTTGATAGATTCAGTTCAGTGTATTACGTAAGGTAGCTCAGTAAACATGCATCAGGCAAATTTGACAGTTCTGCTGACTCTACTAGTTATAGTTTCGTGCTGTGACAGTGTGTATGTTTACTCGAGTTTCTGGGCACCGCTGTTTGACAGACGTATTCTCAACTACCGTGTGGAGGCTACCTTCCATCCCGACCATGCTAAAATTGCAAGAGAACAGTATACCAAGGATTATGGGTTTAGGGGAGAGAAGCTTATTGCACAACTGGGGAATGGTAAAGGTCCTGCAGATGTGTCAAGGGATGTCATGGTAAGTTTTTTATTACATCTCATCCCTTGTAACAGACTAGATGTTCCATGTCAATCAGAATGATCTCTTTTGTGTTGCCATAACAGTAGGCCTTGGTAACAAATTACAAATTATGCACTACTTTGAAGCCTCATGAACAAAAGTTTAGGGTACTTTGGTTGTGTTTATTTTCATTATGTTTTCTCTTTTCACAGGTGTATGGAGGTGTGAAGATATACTACACATAAGATTACTTCTTATTGTGTTATGTATTGTTTACTCTATAAACATGTCTCAATGGAGTTTTGCCCATCCATATTTACCATTTTGTGTTGTTGCTTGCTTCAAAAATAAAACTACTAAAATGTTAGAGATTACAAACATTTATTATATTCTTAACCCTACCTTAAGACAATTATTAAGTTACCTATATCCGTCTCTTCTGTGTGCTAATGTAGAGCACATTGTTCCCACGGATGAATGCGTCTCCATATTTGTTCTTGAGCTGTCCATTCACATACTCTTCAGTCTGTTCGAGTGCTATGTTCATGTACCCATCCAGGCATGCCAGTACTCCTGGGAAATAAGTTTCAACATTTACATCAATTTGAATGTCAATGTCTTAATGAGTGATTTTCTTATAAATTGAGATGACTGTCTAAGTTGATCCTCTGATCTTTCGTTTAGTTCTATTTATAAACGCAGGTGTTCGGCCGCATCCAGCTAGACCGGCCGCCGCCTGTGGGTCGGGCTTGGGAAAAAGGCTATGGAGATGATGATGAAAGACTACTTCCACAATTGTCATTTGTATCTTCGGCAAATTATATTAAACTTAACGTAGACGGAGAAAACTATTCTATGAAACTTAACCTATAACATTACATCTAACAAATAAACATTGTTGCCACGATTATCTCATTTACTGCAGCTTCCTTATGTAGGTGGACGGTAAATAAAGGTAACTGTGTTTATCTGATGTCATCTCGAAGAACGCGGCAGCTCAAGGTAAATTAGTATCGAAGTAAATAAACAAATGATAGTAACCTCTGTAATCGACGCCGCTATTCAATTTGACGACGACGGGGCGCCCGTGGATCTGCTGGATGAACGACGATAGAGCTTCTTTGCGACTCATTGTAGATATATATATATAATTTGTACAATGTGGAAATTAACTGAATTAATTTAAGAAAGGATTACAACGAGAAACAAATAAAATAATTTTCTAACGTTCATGCATGAAAAACGTTGACATTGACATTCTTGACACTGACAGCTGTGTGTCAAATTGTTTTTTTTTTGTTCCCGACGCTTTATTTGAGCAGGCTAATGAAAGCCATACTGCCTTAGCAAGTTAGCACATAAAGTAGAATACGGATGTAACGTATTCTAAAGCTCTAATGTTTTAATGTGAGGCTTTGATGTTTAATGAAATGTGGTTGCTGGGCAACCTTCAGAGAGGTAGTTAATACCATACTACAAAGTCTTCAATGATTCCACATACTATCCAATTATGCAGATAACTTGAGATAAAAACTACACCAAGTTTACATCATAATATGAATATTAAATATTATTATCCCCTAGGAATTAATCCGCAAATAATTATAACTGCCACAGAATTTCATTTGAAGAAATCTTGCTAGAAAGTTTCAAACTGTTGTTTTGTTAAAACTTAACAGCATTGCATCTTTTTTGAAATTCGTATGAATGATTCAAATTCTGTTCTCTTAATAATTAACTTTACACAAAAGTAACTAGATTGTTACGGAGCTAGATACCTAAGGAAGCAGGAAGTATACGACATTCGGTTGGATTCAATTAAAAGAAACATGATTCAATTCGTAAGTTTTCTGTTCATACAATCTCAACATATCCTTCCATGCCAACAGGACTATTACCCATTCCTTAGCCTATCAATGGCAAAACTGGTCCTCCTAACTCCTTGCCTGGCCCAGAATTCGGTCACGGCAATTCTTTTTATACCTGAATTTGATGCAATGTCCCTTCATTGTGCAACATGCTTTCTTGGAGAAACTAAAAGCTTTTAAGAAGAAATACTTTTTGCATTTATCAAAAAACGGTTTTGTCCATCATTTTAAAAACCAATCTAAAAAGGATGCTGCTGCCTCTCACAGAATTGAATAAATAACATTGCTTTCCCAGCCAGTCTGTCTATGCTATGATATGAAAACAACAATGAATTCTTAAACATATTTTTATTACTAAACAATATAAACTAACACCTAGTCCTAGGCTTATGTCTTCTCCTTGGGCTCAAGACTGGTCCAGATGTAGCCGCTGTAGTTGTTGACCTCGTTGTCTGTTAGTGGGTACGGGCTGTTGCTAGCCTTGTAGTAGTCGGAGGGAGCATGCATCACGAACTCCATCACTTCCAGTTTGCGCGGTAGCTCTTCTTCAGGCCCTGTGAATTTCAACACTTTTGAATTACTCTATAATCATAATAGCACTCTCTACTATAATATTTCTTCAATTGATAAAGTGTTATAAGATCCTATGCTGGTTGTATGAAATCAAAAGTAGTATTCTTCACTTGTATGACAGCGAAGACACGGTTGTTATATTATCTAAACATTTTATAAATATTTTATCATTTCATTAAAAGAAACAATACCTATCTACTCAGATATTGCTTTAGCAAAACTGAAGTTTTCTGGCTATGAAAGTGTAAAGTTTCCAAGATTAAATTACAATAACAGAGCAATTACCTATGATATAAGTAGCAGGATCAAAACATTGCTCAGGCGGTGGGCTAGCCTTGGTGGGCAGTAACCATGTGACAACGGCGCTCTTCTCACAGTACTGGTCGGTCATGAAGCCGCGGATCTGAGCGTAGAACGTGCCGCCATCGATGTCCGTCATCGACACGATGTCGCCCACCTGCATGTAGTTGCCTTTGTAGAAGATCGAGTCGCTGGTCACCACCGTGGCGGTAGCTGTCGGGGCCTTCAGCGGCTGGCGCTTGAATATACTGCGCCGACCGCGGCCGCGTGTCGCAGGGCCTTTCGGAGGAGCTGGCGCGGGCGTTTTAGCTTTATACCTAGTCGAACGCGTACTCTTCCTAGTGCCCTTCCCGGTCGCTTTAGCGGGTGTAGTCTCCCCCTCACTCCTCCCGTTCTTGCTGTCCACGTCATCCTTATCCTCCCTCTTGTCGTCCGGCTCTGGTTTGATGCTGGCGTCACTTTTAGCTTCCTTACTGGCAGTGTTTGAAAGATGACACTCGTTGCATATTTGTCCGTTTTCGGCAGAGCGCCACAGTAGCGAGTCATTAGTGCTACATTGCACACATATGGGTTTCGGCATTGTTCTATTTGGATAATAAGCAATAATTTACTTTTTTAAACATAAGTTACATCTTTGCCTGCTTGAAACCTAAATACAAACAATATGTAGGTACTTGTGTAGACGCTAACGTCACTTGAGCAGACAGCAAATTTTTTTTTTTTTATGTTTCTTCTTCCTATTTTGACAGGTAAAGGCAAAGGCAAAGCCATGCAGTCAGAGTCTTATTTGGTCTCTGACAGCAAATTAATCACCATAATTACAGAAAAAAATAAAATAAAAATAATTTGAAGTCTACATAAAAATTATTTAGCTTATTTTTCTATAGGTTCTATGTTCGGCTGAATGTATGTTTTTTTTTTTAGTATGTTGAGCGATATCTCGGTCAATTGTGGACTGGACCGATTTTGAAAATTATTTTTTTGATAGAAAGGTTATGTTTCCAAGTTGGTTCCATATATAGTTGCAAAACTTCTGAAAAACTGATTGTGAGTAAAAAGTGGTTTTAAATGATTATTTTCTTTCATCGTAATACTGTTATTTTTTTTAATTCTGTGCGTTTTTATATTTTTTTATGATTGATATTTGAATAAACACAACCTTTTTCTGTGCAGTCGGATAAAAACGTGGAAAATGTGGGGACGGTTGAAACGTTTCAAACGTCCACAGATAAGTCGTTTCAAATGTACCCATGTCACATCTTCTAATTCAATACTCAATATTTTGGTATATATTGACTTAAACATTAATTACCAGTATTATACACGATCTTAAATAGATAAACAATACCCCAAAATAAGGAAAATTGCCAAAAAAACAAGACTTAAATATGAAAACAACAAAAGTTAAAGATCCGGAATATTTACTTTTTGGCACGAAATTCGTCGAAGCGTCCTGTGCACGACTGTGTCGCTCGCTGGCTCGAGCCATGTTAAACATAAAACCGAACATAGCCGACGATGCAACGAACGACGCGTCACAAGCGTAGGTATTATAGTTTACGAGAAATTGAAGTTGTTGCAATCATGACCTGTTTCAATTGTCCCCGGTCTACCCTAATTATTAGGATAAAGTGAAATCTGATGTAGTCAACACGGATTCAATAATCAAGGTTGATTAAGAGATAGAGATCATTGTTTAATAACAGAAGAACCTTATAAAAGTATTGAATGTTTGTATTTTTTAAATGATTAAATATTATACAAAATTCCCAAGTCGCTTGAGAGAGATCTCTGATTCGTGAGTCGCATAGCCCACCAAGTCAATAAAAACATTACGCGTAAATAGCCCAGTCAATAAATACATTGAATTTGTTGTTTGTGTTTGTTGTTGTTTGTTCTATGTTTGTTTTGTTTGTGTGTTTGAACGAAAAATATTAATATTATATTGTAAAAAAGGGTGGGGCGCTTTGTGCCATATGTTTCGTAAGAGTCGAATCGAGCACCCCACGCTTTTCCTAAAGTCAATGACCATGACCCCTAAGTATTTGACCTAAAATGTTATCGAAAAAAAATTGATCTGTGTTATTTAGAGAAGTAGCGCTCGCCGGCGGTCAAAGCAGCCCTTTGGTGTCCCAGGCGTTTCCCAACATTTTTACATTTGACCTTGAGTTCAAGGTGATTGACTTTGGTGTCAAGGTCATGCCCTATGGTGTCCCAGGTGTTTTCCAACTTTTTATACATTTGACCTTGGGGTCAAAGTCATTGACCTTGAGGTCAAGGTCTGGCCCTTGGGGTCAAAGTCATTGCCTTTGGGTGTCACAGGCGATTCCCAACATTTTAATGAAGTAAAGGTTTAAGTAAAGGTCAAGGTCATAGAATAAAGGATCATTGTGTTTTCATCAGTCTTTGATGGGTGTGCAAAGTTTTAAAAAAATCTGATCGCCCTAAGCTGGTCAAAATCGAGCTCAAAGGCGTTGATTACAAACAAATATATAGATGAAGCTAATAAAAGCGTGTTAAAAAAGGAGGTTATGAGTTTGAACCGTATGTATGTTTGTCCGCGATCATCTCGCGTTTGGCTGAACCGAATTTGATGCAGTTTTCAGAACAGTATTATTAGTTACTATATGTACCTATACGTGACATAAAAAAATGTTGAAACAAAAATGTTTAAGTAAAAAGATAGAACTGACTTCAATGAAGCCGGAGCACTTCAAACCACCACCAAGCGAAGACTTTATTGAAGAGGTGCCGGCCGGACTTCAATAAAGTCGGAACTTTATTGAAGTCGGTTCTATTGTCCTTGATGCGACCTGCACTCACAACTATAAACTTAATATATTCCTACCGCTCACAATACAACTAAAGATAATATTTTACAACTTCCAAGCGCGAAATAGGTAGTAAGGTCGATTTTCCTGGTTTTTTTTTTGACAGTTGAAATATTCCGAAAGTTTCGGAATATTTCGGAATACTTCCGAAGTATTCGACGGGAATGATTCGGAATTTTTCCCGCCAGCATCTATAGTTCCATATAAATATTGTTGTGATCTGATCATGAATTTCGAAGATATGGAACAAAATCAATCTAATTCTTGATAGCAAAAAACTTGATGTAATTACAGAAACTGTGTTCTTAGGTATAACTGTCGATTTCAAACTGCAGTGGGGTGCTCATATTAGAACTCTCTCATGTAGATTAAGCTCAGCGGCTTATGCAGTAAGAAAAATAAGGCAGTTGATAGATGTCGCCACTGCTAGGTTAGTTTACTATGCCTATTTCCATAGTATTATGTCTTATGGCATTTTACTGTGGGGATCTGCAACTGATGTAGACTCGATTTTCGTATTGCAAAAAAGAGCAATCAGGGCTATTTATAAAATGGGTCCTCGCGAGTCCCTCAGAAATAAATTCAAAGAATTCGATATATTGACACTGCCTTCTCTTTTTATCTTAGAAAGTATTTTGTATGTCCGTAAAAACCTAGGACTTTTCAAAATTAGAAGCGATTTCCATAATATAAATATTCGTAGTAAACACGAAATTATATTACCCAAATGGAGATTAGCCAAGACCAGTAAGTCATTTTTAGTAAATAGCATACGCTTTTATAACAAGCTACCAAAAGCGGTGACTGAACTTAGCGAAGGAAAGTTCAAAACCCATATTAAGTGTGTCTTAACCAAAAAAGCATGTTACAAGGTTAAAGACTATGTCGAAGACACGCTTGTTTGGCAATGACTGCCTCTGCACTTGTGGCCCCGTGGTAACTCATAATATTGTGTGAATGTATCTATTAACTGCTCCATCTTTGTTGTGACATTTTTTTTTCTAACACATTGCTTTTGCAATATTTTTTTTTTATATTATTTGACTCCAACCACATTAAATTTGTTAGTTTTTCTGTTTTGGTTGTTAACGTTTTAGCAAAACAACGTTTATTGTTTATACAACGTTTATTATTACACACTGCTAAGTACAGAAAACACTTCTTGAGACAGTAAATGAATTAAAAACTAGAATATTAACGGTGAAACTAATCTCTGTAACGTGGCAAGCGTCTCGGTCTCGCATGCTCACGTTGTTCCTCAAAATTGCCAACCGATGCCGCGGGGTTTTCAGCCGCGGTGTTGTGGCGGGAATTTTCAAAATCGTGCGTTACAACGTCTCATTTATTGACAGCTTTTTTTTTATGTAGCCTCTTTTTATTATGTAAGTGGAAGAACACTGTAGGCTCCACGAATTCTTAGATTACTTCATATTTTGACTCACTTTTTTTAATGATTATTTTGATGATTTTATTGTGCTTTTGAGTGCAATAAAGACCGGTTTACACTGTTCTTAAATAATACCTATTTATACTGTAATATGGAAATATTGTTTGATTGTAACTACAACCATTTTTTTAAAAGAGTAACCATGGAGTTTCTTGCCGGTTCTTCTCCATAGGAAACGACCAATTTCGAACCGTGCACTAGCTTCCGACGTTTTTTAAGTGCCCATGTAGGCTTATGTGAAATAAAAAACTTTTGACTTTTGACTTTGAAAACTCCTCATAGCATCACAGCAAAACTGTGTTTACAAGTAAAGTTGCTTTGTTTATTCGTTGTAGTCGATGACTGACTGTCAGAAAAGGGGGGAGGGAGATGTATCAAACTGATTTTGTAGTATATATTTAATGTCTTTGTGATCTGATGATGACGCCAGAAGGAAAAAAAAAAAATGTAATCTAACCGTGTTTGGGATTATTAGAATCGTTATGAGATGCATTGTGGCTGTAAGTTATTTAAGTTTGTCTGAGGGGTATTTTTGTGATGGTACCAACTAAAAAGTGTAAAATAAAAAACTTTTGACAAAAAAAAAAATAACCGACTTTAATGTTAAAAAACACTGAAAAGTATAAAATAACTTTAATTTCGGAAATCGGTGTTAAATAACGAAGAGACAAAACTATTATTCAATATTAAAAACCTAATTGGAACGTTCTAAGCAGCTTGCGCCATCTTTTGTCGAGTAGCAGTAGTTTGTTTATATAATTTTGTCGAGAGATGGCGTTAGGCTTCTGTTCTGTGGTTATGAGGATAAATTAAAAATTATTAGTTCGTATTTAGTATTTTAAAAATTTGGTGTAATTTGAATTTTGGATATTGATCCAGAGTCCGTCGTGAGCTTTAGTCAAGTACATACCAACCTGTAATAGGTACTAGAGGCGTAGCGTAGACTAATCTAGGCTACTTATTATTCTCAAATGAAATAGGTATTAGAGTAAGATCCCAGGGCCGCCAGACGTCACGTATTTTCTCACGAAGGAAATGTGGACGATTGAGTACTGTTAGTATTTTTTTATTTTTTATTATTAGTGATAGGCTTGCGTTTGACCACTATCTCACCT
This sequence comes from Mythimna ferrago, assembly GCA_910589285.2. NCBI lineage: Eukaryota > Metazoa > Arthropoda > Insecta > Lepidoptera > Noctuidae > Mythimna > Mythimna ferrago. The sequence goes on from OU342697.1 coordinate 128,862, forward strand.
GATGGTAAGCGATGATGTGGTCGACGATGAAGCACGCTTGCCTAGAAGAAACCTATTCACTCTCGACTTAAAGACTCCTAAGTTGTAGCTATCAGGAAACACAGATTCCGGCAGGGAATTCCACTCCTTGGCTGTACGCACAATAAATGTGTTCGCAAAACGTTTTGTGCGTATGGGTGGGATGTCTACCATGTACCGGTGGCGCAACGCTGTACGTCGTGTGGTCCGATGATGGAACGGACTTGGCGGAATTAGATTGTGCAATTCCAGTGCACACTCCCCGAAATGTAAACGATAGAAAACCGACAGACTAGCAACTCGGCGGCGATGCTCAAGGCTTTGGAGCTTCGACTCTACAAGTGCATCATTGCCGATGATTCTCTTGGCTCGCCTCTCAATCGACTCCAGCGCATCAAGCTGGTATTTGGCAGATCCATCCCAAAGATGAGAACAGTACTCCATACACGATCGAACTTGGGCTTGATAAAGATTGAGCAGCTGTTCCGGCGTGAAGTACCGTCTCACCCTTGCTAAGATCCCCAATTTTTTGGCAGCCAGTTGAGCCTTTGCATCGATGTATGAGCCGAAATTGAGAGTAGATGATAACGTAACTCCAAGAAGCTCAAGGTGGTCGGTTATCGGCACGGTTACACCCCGGAAAGTTGGAGCCGGGTGGAATTGGCTCCGTTTGGCGGAAAAAAGACACGCCTGGGTTTTAGATGCATTGAACTTGACCAGATTGGCGTCGCTCCAATCGGAGACCGCCTTCAAGGACGAGTTCAAGCGTTCAACCATAGCCTCTCGGGATGACTGGATCTGTGTCCCGCTAGCTCGTGCGTCAGATACATATCTCTCAGCAACAGTGCTGTCGTCTGCATACCCAAAGATACCGGGTTTAAGTAGATCATTTATGTGCAGCAAAAACAGCGTCGCCGAGAGCACTGACCCCTGAGGGACCCCGGCATTAATATCCATTTGACCGGACGAGCAGCCATCAATAACCACTCGGATGGATCGATCCCGCAAGAAGTCAGCGATCCAATCACACAGACCAGCGGGCAAACCGAAGGAAGGAAGCTTAGCAATAAGGCTTTCGTGCCAGACCCTATCGAAAGCCTTCGAGATATCAAGGGAGACGGCAAGCGCTTCCCCATGTTTCTCGATGGCCTCGCTCCAGATATGAGTGGCATACGCTAGAAGATCCCCATTAGACCGGTTTTGGCGAAAACCGTATTGTCGGTCACTGAGGATGTCGTTAGTTTCTAGGTATGCCAGAAGCTTCCTGTTAAGCACCCGTTCCATACTCTTACAGAGGACGGATGTAACAGAGATGGGTCGTTTGCCGGGTCAGCTCGACTGCCCTTCTTAGGCACAGGCTGCACGTTAGCTTGCTTCCAAGCAATCGGCACTTTTCCAGTTTCATATGAGAGGCGAAATAGGCGTGTCAAGATCGGAGACAATTCAGGCGCACAAGTTTTAAGCACGACCGCTGGTATCCCGTCAGGACCGCTGGCTTTGTTCACGTCTAGGTTACGTAGCACCCTACGGACGTCCTTCTGATGTATGCGAATATCTGACATAGTCGTCTCGCATCGCTCAGGAAAGGCAGGGGGCCGTGCGTCACCAGAGTTCAGACGAGAAGATTCCGCAAAAAGAGAGGCAAATAAGTTTGCTTTCTCTTCCGCGGTGTGGGCCAGCGAGCCATCGGGTTTTAGCAGTGGCGAAAGTGAGTGGCGGCAGAAGTTCGATTCAACCGACTTAGCCAGGGACCAAAACGCTTTACTACCTGCAGGGTATGAAGCAAGTTTGCTCCCAATTCGGCTTACGTGGTCGAACCGAGACCTCCTCAACACCTTCTTGCAGGACTTGGCAGCCCTGTTAAAGGCCTTCTTCTTTTGAGCCACGTCGCTTGCTTTGTGCATACGAGCGTCAGCCCAAGCTCGGTATGCCGCGTGCTTAAGCGCGTCTGCGCGATGACACTCGGCGCCGAACCATGGACGAGCTTGGCCAGACATTGTTACGTCAGAGAATGGGATGAAGTACTCCATCCCCTGTCGCAACACATCCGTCACGGCATCTGCGCACGACGAAGCATCCTCCGAAGAAAAGCAAGTGAGCTGCCAAGGATAGCATGCGAAGAAAGACCGCAAGCCATCCCAATCTGCTGACCTGTATCGCCAAACCCGCCGGGTGCCTCTAGGGCTGGGATCGGGCGGGGAGTAGACAGACACAGACTTAACCAGACAGTGGTCGGAACTGCCTAAAGGCGAACATATCGACACAGAGCATCGGTCTGGATCTGTTGTCAGCAGGAGGTCCAAGCAATTGGCTGTGTGCGAATCCACATCCGACACCCTCGTTGCCCCCTGGACCAGCTGGGTGAGATTAAGTGCTAGCGCTAGCTTTCGTATCTCACGACCGGCGTGGTCTGTGGACTGGTACGGGAATAACCACTCTTGGTGGTGGGCATTAAAATCCCCCAGTAACACCAATTGGGCAGAAGGGTACCGCTGTAGAGCCACATCCGCCGCCTCACTCAGATGCTGTGTGAGCCCGGATGTCTCCTGATCTCCGCTGTGCGACCGGTAGACACAAGCGTAGATTATTTTATCCAGGCCTGTGTCCAACAAAGTCCAAAGCGTCGAGAAACTGGAGTCCTCAAGGTTACGGAGACGCCGATAGCAGATGTCGTCCCGGGCGTACATACATACACCCGCACGTGGTTTAAAATTGTGCTCCAAGGTAAACCCTGGGTAGGAAAGGTACGACACGTCGGACGGACACCTGATCTGCGTCTCCGAAAGGAAGAAGAGAGCTGGCTTTTCAGTCTGCAGGTGATGGTGGACTGCAACGATATTGGAGTGCAGACCTCTTATTTTAATGAGGTGCACTTTGTGGGAGAGGGAGTGCAGCCGCTGTTTAACGAGTCTCTTTGTCCTTTTCATTTTCATATGTGTGAACGGGAGGAGAGGAGAAGGAAGTGAAATGAGGTTCCACGCAGCTAACCCTCAGGCACGCACTGAAGGGACGAAATCATTGGGGGACTAGTCTGGAGACTGCGGGGACGCCCGAGCCCCCCCGGGAATGTCCATCGGGCCCTCTCGTCTGGTCGCCAACCAGCACGATGGCGCATTCCGGGATTTTTCGACAGTTGGCGGGGCAGCCTTTCATGTGTGGCTAGCACATTACTTGGGCCCCCAACTACCTGCGGTCGGCCAGCGGCAACCGTGCCTCGGATCCCGCTACCCTCCGCGACTAGCCTCCCGATTCCTCCCTATCAGCATGAGCCAGATTGGTCTGCTTGCGTTGGAACAACTATTTCGACCCAACTCCTCTAGACTGGCTACACTGAGCATCATACCGGAACACGGCCAGGCCGCTGCGTTCTTAGTATGTACTAAGAACGCATGCCTATCTGCTAGCTTGCTTAGACGGCCAATTTTCAGGTATCAGGTTACGCTAGGAATTTCTCAGGCACCCACCCGCGTTATATTATTTAATATACTAGATTTGTCATAAAATACGTTTCATCTATTAAACAGACCGGTGAAGGTCGTTCTTAATCTTATCCTCTACTAGGTATACGTACTGTTGTGATCCTATGAAGAGTTCTGTTCCATATAGTCGGAGTTCATCATCAGATCATAACAATATTTCTATGGGACCAACTCGGAAGTAAATTGTTTTTTTGATTGAGAGGTTACCCTTTCAATCTAATCAATTTTTTTAGTGATATCAATGAAAATACATTTTAAAAAAATACGTAGCCGAACATAGAATCTTCTTTTTGAAGTCGGTTAAAAACAAGCGGATTTGACCGCTTGTTACTTTTGAACTTTTTTGTTACTTGAACTCTAATAGTTTTTTTTACCCGACTACGGTGGGTTATGATTTTGACAGGCTATGTATGTATGTGAGTATATATGTGAGTATGTCAAAGAGTTTAAATATCTAGGATATATAAAATCTTTGGAGTATGTTCATCTGTTCCCTCATAGCTCCTAATCTAATTATCGGAACTCGACGTATGAGGTATCGTTAGAACCGTCGTAATCGTCCGCTAAACATAAACTACTTGACGTGGCTCAAAACTCGATATAGTGCCCTTGGTATCATTTGAAAGGGCCTCACTTGTACGTTTCCAAAATATTACTCAAATTTAAAGTGACGCCCTCTAGCGGACAAAAAGTAATGTGTTAAAAAAATATTAAAATAAATACACCGTGTTTGATATCATTTGAAAGGGCTTCACTGGCAGTTATCAAAATAATAATCAATATTCAACATGGCGCCCTCTAGAGGACAAAAATTTTGTGTTAAAAAAATAAGATAAATAGGTACGTCGTGTTTGGTATCATTTGAAAGCTTTGGCTTCAATCTACGCACCTGTTTCACTGCTTCAAAAAAAAACTGATCACAATCTTGGTTATTTTTTTTGTCGTAGTCGTGTGTTAGTTTTTTACTTTTTAGGGTTCCGTAGTCAACTAGGAACCTTTATAGTTTCGCCATGTCTGTCTGTCCGTCTGTCTGTCTGTCTGTCCTCGCTTAATCTCTGTGACCGTTAGCACAAGAAAGCTGAAATTTGGTAACAATATGTATATCAATCACGCCGACAAAGTGGTAAAATAAAAGTTGGAAAAAAATGTTTTATTAGGGTAGCCCCCCTATATGTAAAGTGGGAAGTATTTTTTTTTTAAATTTCAACCCTAACGTGTGATATATTGTTGGATAGGTAATTAAAAATGAATAAGGGTTTATTAAAATCATTTTTTGATAATGTCAATAATTTCGGAAATAATCGCTCCAAAAGTAAAAAACATGTGTAACTTTCCCTCTAACTTTTGTACCATAAGTTTAGAAAATATGAAAAAAATCTGAAAAGTAGAACTTTATAAGGACTTTCTAGAAAAATCATTTTGAACTTGATGGAAAGAAAATTTTTGGTCAAAAAAAACAAAAAGGTTGTACAAAATAATTTCTGGACTAAGTTTGTAGTATATTCGTATATGCAAGCATTTTTTTTAACTTCGTTTACATATTTTATTATCCTGAACGTATCTTCTTTCAAACAAAAAAAGAATGATTAAAATCGGTTCTCGCAATCCAAAATTACCACCGAAAACTTCTTCTGGTACCTATGCATTAATTAGTAACCCAATTTCCCGAGAGATGGCGCTGTACTTTTAGGATTTTTGCTGAGTTGATGGGGTCGGATATTATCGAATTGTTCAGTTGGTCTCTCCTCGACATTGGCAGCATTATCTTATAACATATAACTTCTATCAGGAACATGCTAAGGCAATTTACAACAAAACTAAAATTCATTTTTTTTAACGCCATCTATCAAAATGTTAAGGTAAAACCAGTTCATAAATGGTTCGATAGATGGCGTTGCGTAATGACGTCGTCTTTTTAAAAGTCGATGTTAAGATTTTCCGTGCTTTCATGACCTACCGTGGTAAAAAATCGTTTCTTCTTTAATATATTCGTAATTTTACGAGTGCACAATCGCTGAAATTTCTACTACTTGCATACTGTTTTAGTTATCACCGTCCTTTGTGGGCCCGTTTTTAGGGTTCTGTATTTATTAGAGTTCCGTACTTAGTATGTCAACGTAACAAATAGCCTTTTTTAAACTCATAAGTGGGAACACTTATTGCGACGGACGGGAAACTACGGAACCCTACACTGAGCGTGGCTCGACACGCTCTTGGCCAGTTTTTTATTTTGTAACGTGTGTGATCTAATCTTAAACAAAAATAATACCATTTTTATTTTTGATAGGCTCATGTTTGACCTAAGCGGTGATGTGATGGACGATGGAGTTAGCTATAGCTCGCCGTCGCGCGCCTGGTGGCTGGTAGTCGTCTTGCGAGTCTCGACACCGGCCAGGAGCGTGAGGCGTGAGCGAGAGGCTTGTCTCCGCCCCGCACAGTATACTAAATTTCTAATTCATGTTATATAATAATATACTAATTTATACTTATAAAAAAAATACTGATAAGTTTTTAGTGTTAAGGAAATTTAATTCTTGCATGTAGACGTAAAGAGGACTACTCACCGATGTTCGAACCACGTTGTTCGTGTAAAATGAGGAGTGTGTCAAACCTCCCTTGGAATATTTGAGTGTGGCGCTTGTGTTACTAATGGGTCATTAGATCGGTTCAGTATTCCGCAGGCTAGCTTATAAATCAGCTGCGACAGATTGTGGCTGACCGCTGAGCACGCGCCAGCACCGCCGTACAGCAACAGTTCGCTACAGAAGGTTCACTTTCCCCACAAGGCGACACTACACTCACCCAGGCGAGACAGACTATCTTTGTAGAATGTCAGCAGCATTCCAAGTGATGTAGGAACGCTAGGCACTGGTGACAGGCTGTTATGAGAAAGTTTCTTGCAAAGACGAGTGAGCCCATTTCTAATAACCGAACACGCAAGTAGGTAATCCAAATTAGATTTTTCAAGCACAACCAGTTTATTTTACTGAAATATTGATGTAACGATTGAGAATGCAGTGGATCGATGTGTTGATGTGACGATGAAGCGATAGGTAAAGCTATTGTTGTTGTATCTATTGTCATCGTTATGTGTACATCATTTGTGTGGAGAGGAGGATATAAATAAATAAACAAACGTAGATTTTCATTCACACACACACCTATCCAAAAAAAAACTACTGAGGTGTCTAGGGACACCCGGATGGAACGAAGTTCCGTTCTGGTTTGCTTTCTATAAGAGAGAGAAAGAGAGACAGACAGAGAAACATGCGCACGCTGCACGGTTTACAATAGCTTACTATAGAAAAAGTGTCGTTATAACTTTTCGTGAGATTTTTTTCCGTCTAGCCAATACAATATAACTAAAAAATACTATCCTATTTTATGTACATTTTGACAGCACTATTTCAACATCTTCGAAACCATGAAAACGACAATCATGACGAAAAAGTTGAAAATTCTGACAGCCGCCATCTTAGATTTACATTTTGACAGCACTATCGGTTTCAACAACCTCGAAAACCATGAAAAAGACAGCCATATCGAAAAAGTTGATAATTTATTGCAGCCACCATCTTAGATTTAAATTTTGACAGTACTATCGGTTACAACATCCTCGAAAACCACGAAAACGACACCCATGAGGAAAACGTTGATAATTTCTTGCAGCCGCCATCTTGGATTTACATTTTGACAATACTATCGGTTTCAACAGCCTTGAAAACCATGAAAACGACACCCATGACGAAAAATTTAATAATTTTTTGCAGCCGCCATCTTGGATTTATATTTTGACAGTACTATCGGTTTCAACACCCTCGAAAACCATGAAAACGACACCCATGACGGAAAATTTGATAATTTCTTGCAGCCACCATCTTGGATTTATATTTTGACAGTACTATTGGTTTCAACACCCTCGAAAACCATGAAAACGACACCCATGACGGAAAAGTTAATAATTTCTTGCAGCCGCCATCTTGGATTTACATTTTGACAGTACTATCGGTTTCAACACCCTCGAAAACCACGAAAACGACACCCATGACGAAAAAGTTGATAATTTCTTGCAGCCACCATCTTTGATTTACATTTTGAAAGTACCATCGGTTTCCACGCCCTCGAAAACCATGAAAACGACACCCATGACGAAAAATTTGATAATTTCTTGCAGCCGCCATCTTGGATTTATATTTTGACAGTACCATCGGTTTCAACACCCTCGAAAACCATGAAAACGACACCCATGACGAAAAAGTTGATAATTTCTTGCAGCCGCCATCTTGCATTTAAATTTTGACAGTAAAAGTGTCGGTACAATTTTTCGTGAGAATTTTTTCCGTCTAGCCCCCTTTCACAACGCGCGATAAGGAACTTCGTTCCAAAAATCTTTATCCGGCAAACACCTATGTGTTTGCTGTTATACTGGTCTACCACTCCGTTTTGTCTCTGTATAATTAAATCATGTTTTGTATAAAGTATAAATGCATATAACCCCTCAAACCCCAAGCGAACGCCGCGTGATTTCGCGCCATTCGGTTGAGCCCGCGTAGATTATTAAAATATTGAGCGTTTTATTTATTGGGTATGTATCTAAGAATGTAAATAAGAAATTCTTCATAAAGCAGTCTGTAAATTTCGAAAATAAGCAACCTTTCCATTTTTCCGTATTTATACCTATTTAAATGCTCAAGATTGAAGCTTTGAAATGCTTGCAATTTACTAACTGTAACTTTCAACATTACTCTTCTCTTTTATTAACATTCTCATCATTATATATTTTGTACTAGCTGTGCCCGCAACTTCGTTCGCGTGGACTACAGGATTTTGAATTATTTTTTTCTAAAATAAAAGTAGCCTATGTTACTCTTTATTACATCAGCTACCTGCCAAAAAAGTCCCGTCAAAATCGGTCCAGCCATTTCAGAGATTAGCCCGGACAAAGAGACAGACAGACAAAAATTGTAAAAAATGTTATTTTGGTGTATGTACCGTATATATATTCATATGCATGGAGTAAAAAGCAGTTATTTCATATTACAAACAGACACTCCATTTTTATTTATATGTAGATATAGATGTATAGAAGATAATATATAATATGCATGTAGTAAAAAGCAGTTATTTAAATATTACAAACAGACACTCCAATTTTACTTGTATGTATAGATGTATAGATTGTAAGTTGTAAGCCACTCAAATATAATAAATATCAACACTTTTTTTTGTAAAATTTTCAGCTCTAATAAACAAATATGAATGAATTTCTAAAATATCTTCAGCGACAACAATGTTATAAAGAGTCAAAGCTGCTAATAAAAAAAGAGAAGTCCTACGTGGTCTTTGTCGTCCAGTTCATCGCGCGCGTACCTTCGGCTGCCATAGAAAACAGTTTTGACGAGAGAGTACTGTTTTTTATTTATTGGTACATTACCGAAAAAAAAAAAAATCCCTATTAACTATAATTCGCTTTTAAAACTCTGCAGGACCCACTGCATTTTTAAGTTGTTAATAAGCCAAATTGCGTCTAATTTAAATTGTTGTGTTATGTGTTTTAATTTAAAGTCTGTTATTTTATTTTGTGATAGTTTATAAAAATAATATTGGTTTAAAATAATTCTAATTATTAATTTGTATAAAGTTTTTATTTTGTTTCTGTAATAGAAACAATATTTAAAAAAATAATATTTTACTGTCCATTAGGTTTAATATTTACTTAAAAGGAAATTTTGTGTCAAATATTGTAGTTTTGCTTACTATGAGCATCACATAACGTATTTTAATATTTGCATGCCAACTCATGGCAAAATGTGTCTGCACTATTATATTAAGTTACCATCTCCTGTACCGCATTTAATGTAAATAAATGGTTTTGAGTTAGACTTTGACTTTGATTTTGACTTCTCAAAAGTCCTTCGAAATACTCATACGACTGGCTAACTGTGACCTGTAAACTCTTTATTGATGATATTCTTCTGTGTTCCCGGTGTAGTGTAATGTTGTGAACATGAGTAATTAGCTTAAAGCGCGTGTCCCGTGAGTTATGCGCGCTATCTGGCGGCGCCGCACACTCGCAGTGTTTGCTAACTGCTGTGACAGTTTATAGCCCCGATGAGAGTGCTGAATTCAGCCGAAGCACAGTGTTTGCTCAGCGTTTGTATGAAACACGCATTTTCAGTGCTTGACCTGTCTGCACGTGCGACAACAATTTATTTACATAATTGTAAACTTACAAAGTGGCTCATTGTTGCATGCCCTACTAATCTCTAAATATATTCTAATTGAACAGTTATTTATTTTAGCAGTTCTGATGTCGCTCTGTGGTAACAAGAGCTTCACGCATTTTGAATTGTATGCGATACCTAATAGCTGTTCCCCGTAGTTCCTGAAATTAGCGCGTTCAAACAAACTTTTCAGCTATGCTATACACCCCTACTTTTTAATTAGTACACAAAAAAATGGGGCTCGGGTCTGGCTGCGTCGATCCTACACGGTGGCACATGTGCCCACGTGGCGGGTCGGCACGGACCGCCAGGCACTTCTTCTCATGCAACCGAGCGGGTGGGCAGGTTGCGGATAGCCCAGCTCCGGCTGGGGGACCGCCTCCTGACTGCCTGAGGTAGATCCCTTAGTCGGAGTGTCTCGTGCGAGACTCCGGACAAGAGAAGTTTCCCAAAGCCAAAACCCAGGCCTAGGGATAACCCAGCACCCCAATCCCATGATCCCCCATTCCCAGACCCCTCCCTCCTTCCATCCTCAAATCCCGTCGGTCCAGAGGAAGGGTAACCTCAAATCTCCAAAAGCCCACCCAACCCATACCATGAAGCAGCTTAACAAAGAAACTACCCAGGTGGGTCCCGGCCAAGCCGGGGAATCCCATGCCGATTTATCGGTCAGCCCCCAGCGTATTCTGGGAGGGGGCACTAATCTGCCTATTGGAGCCGCGCCCTCTGCGCGGCCTTCTGCTATAATAGCACCACACCCTGAATATACCCAGGCTGCGGTTCACGCGCCTGATGATACCCTGACTCCGGCTGTAGTTCGCTCGCCGATGAATACTGACCCAGACGTCACTAACGTGACTAATATGCCGACAAAGACTGCACCTTCCACGAGCGCCTGGCAACAGAGCATCGTCCGGAAGAGTGTAACAAATAACCCTGATAACGACACTGACGAGGCACACCTGACTAGTCTCGGTAAGGAACTCCGTGCTTTAGCGCGGCAGCGCCGGAAAACCGAGGCAAGACTTAAGGACGCTGACCCAGAACAAGGTGCGGGGAAGACCGACGACCAAAGTGATCCTGCCCCAATCTCCGCAGACGAAGTACGTATGCTTGTCACGAAGCACGAAAAAATCTGCGCCAGGGAGAGGGAACTGTGCGACCGGATGCGCAAGATCCGTGAAGGCTTAGGCCGACGCGATGCGCAAACGGGAGCCAAAACTGGAGTACGCGACCAGCCTGAAGTACGTGAAGGGGCAACCCGGAACGAAAAAAGGCCGGACGCGAAAACAGGAGGAGTACGCGACCAACCCGAAGTACGCGAAGGGCAAACCCGGAACGAAAAAGGGTCGGACGCGGAAACATGCGTGCAGGAACTCACCAAAGTCAGAAGTCTGAACCAAGACCTGACGGACACACAAAACGTTAAGGTAAGGGGGAAACGGGCTGGGCGCCCGCGCCCGATTCGGGCACCTGCTGGACGCGCTGCACCGGGCTCTTCCGAACCACAACCTGGGCCAAGTGGCTCAGGGGCGGCGAAGAGGTTACGCCCGGATGACACGGCTTCACCGAGCGCGCTGCAAGGCGATCCGAAACGGGTAAGGACCCAGACTGCTCCGGGGGAGCAGAAAACCTATGCGCGGGCCACGAAGGACATTCCGGCGCGGTTCGCCGTAGCGATGTGTTTCCCTCCACCCTCTAGAGACTTAACTTTTGACGAATCGATACTGATAAAAACCGGACTGGAACGACTGCTCATGGAGTCTGACCTCACATCGCTCCCGGCCTTCCGTGGGTACCCTCGGGTGACGGACGGCACCGTGCAGATGTGGTGTGAGGACGAAAACTCCTTGACCTGGCTGACTCAGAACGTACGTAATAAGACTCCCAGACACTGACTCGACGCTGACCGTCATGCGACAGTCAGACCTACCTACCCGTGTCCGAGCGGCGCTATTTGTTCCCAGGTATAATGGGGACATAGCGCGGCTCCAGAGCCTTCTGATTCGTCAGAACGCTTGGTACGACATTGGTAGGTGGTCACTGTACAAAGCAACAAGCGTCGGTGGGGATAACCACGGGACATATTTGACCCTGGGAATCCCGGCCGACGAAGTTGACAAGGTCGTGGGTCGGGAGCGGCGTATAGCGTACCTACTCGGGTCGATATATGTCCGCTTCAACCCCACGACACATCCCACTGACGTCAGGACCGACAGTACAGAGACCCCGAACCCGACACCGACGAACACAGACATGACCCGACTGGAGGAGGAGATGGCCCGAGCAGCGATGGCTGATGCCGCCGCAGTAACTGCACCCACATCACCCGGATGGACGGCGCAGCTGCTGGCCTCTTCACCCAGCGACGACTGGCGCCAGACGGAGGAAGGGGATAAGCTTTCAGATGGATCCGTCTCCCCCTAACTCCACTCCAGCGCCGTCGACGACCACCCAAATTCCTATCCAGATAGCACAAATAAATCTCCAGCACAGCCAAACTGCCACGGTTAGCTTACGCAGGGTGTTGGAGACGAAACTCCGAACAATCGCACTGATCCAAGAGCCGTGGGTCAGGAAAAACAAGATATGCGGACTTGGAAGCATTGGAGGTAAAGTAATTTTTAGTATCCAAAATACAGAAAATCCAAGAACTTGCATATACATTCCCCAAGACTTACCTATCACACCACTAACACAATTCTGTTCCAGAGACCTGACAACGATCAGGCTCCGGCGCGATAACGATGACCCTGAACTTGTACTAGCCTCGGCGTACATGCCAGGCGACGACGAGAACTGCCCTCCAAAAGAAGTATCAGACTTGGTCCAGTACTGCGAGAGCGCGAACATGGATCTGATCATCTGCACCGACTCAAACGCGCATCACCCTCTATGGGGAAGTGAAGTATCGAACACCAGAGGTGAGACGCTATCCACTTATTTATTCTCTACTAACCTTAACATCGTTAACCGAGGTACGGAACCCACTTGGGTCACGGCCCGAGGGCAGACGATTATAGATCTAACGTTAGCCACAGAAGGCGCGGCCAATCTCGTATCGAATTGGCACGTGATAGTTTATGCCTATGTATAGATATAGATATATAAAATATATAATAGTAATAATGTGTTAAATAATAATTACAATAGATATTTGAAAGATAACGTTTAAATTCAAACTAAAAACCAACGTTCAAGCGGTAACAAACAAGTGACTCATGGTTGTTTGTTACCGCTTATAAAAGCCGCTGCGCCGACCGTCCTGGGTCATTCTCGGTTCAGACGTCGGACGGTGCGGAGCTCTCTCTACAAAAATAAGTTACACAGTTTATTTATAAGTGTGGAAATTGTGAGTTAAAAGATAAGTATAATTATTATTTTATTAAATTAATTGTTGTTGCGATATTATTATGGTTGTAAAATATCTAAAGACTTTGTCTACTAAAATGTAAGAAGTTGTGTGTTGTGCGACAACCTGAGATTTGTAGAAGGTGGAAGGATATTTGATGTTTAGGTGTCAACCCACAGGTTTGACACTTGAGCGTCAGGACTTTCCTATAAATAAGATTGGTTTCTATTAAAGTCCTTACGGACTACCTAAGTTCACGTAAGTTATTTAATATAATAGCTTAATATTATTGCTAATGTTGTTTTGATTCTGTGTATTTGTTATACTGTGACTTATGTTTCTAATAATGTTATTGTGATGATAAAATGCTTCCGAGGTGTTTCTTGGCCGTTCTTCACCTCGAAGACCTAGATTCCGAACGAGCCAGTAGTTTATTCGATTAACTGACAAGCCAATTGAAATAAATACTTAGTCTTGTCTTTCTGTGCTTTTCTTCATAAAACCCTTTCCTTACACACCAGTCATAGGAACTTTGATACACAGTAAATGACCGTTATCTATCTTGACATTTTATTATGATATATGGGTAGTTTTAAATATATATATATAGTTCATTCTTAACATCAGAAGTGGGACAGGCCTCTGGCTTACACAACTGATTTTTAATGCCTTTTGTCTTGTTATTTTCATGAACTATAACCGTCGAGTCTACTACCATCAAGATGACGCCACGATGTCACCATGCCGTCCCGGAAAACGGAGCTGCAAATGAGCTGTGGATCTTCAATCAAGCTACTGCATCTGCATTGGTAAAATATAGCAAGTACCTTCAGTAGCTAAAAGATAAGATCATTTATTTGTATAAACATGTGTATGTTAAGACGGTGATAAAGTGAATACAGTTCAACATGTTTTGCCGTAAATCGGCGTACAAAATTAATTAAAAAAAAAGCAAAAAAAAAAAAAACAATTCCTTAAAAAACCATTCAAAATTCAGTCAATTCAATAATAGTCAACATATACAAATAAAAATATTCAAAATTCAGTCAATTCAATAATAGTCAACATGTACAAATAAAAACATTCAAAATTCAGTCAATTCAATAATAGTCTACATAATTTAGTCAAAATTCCATCAATAAAAATTACAGTCAATACAGTAAATAGAATAATAAAATTAAAAGTAAAATTAAAATATTAAATAGTCATGGCTCAAAATTTTTCGTTTAAAAACTCCGCAACATTATAATAAGCCTTACTGAGTAGCAATTTTTTTTTATTTAAGAGGAGAAACAAATGCGGATTAGATTTTACAAATACCGATATCTCTAATATGTAAAGTGACTGAAGTGTTAGAATTCTGTGCTAAAGTCTGTAAGACCTTCGTTAGCATTGCTTTTGGTTTTTAAAGATAATGTTGAGTATCTTATATGTTGTAAAGGGTTTTTATAGATAAACGTAAAATTGGTCCCAATACAAAGCATTAAGAAAAATCCCGATTCTTTTACCAGTGACATAAAAGGCTACATGATTTTGTAATCATAAGTATAAAGTTGTACAAAAAGATTATGCATATTAATATAAAAATGGGGGTAGTCTACGGACTACGTCGATATTAGTTACATCTAGGATGGCTATTTGAAACAAAACTAAACACTTTGCTAAAGATGTCTCACTGTAGGTAATGGGCATTTAGCATTGTTCCTATAAAGCCACGAGATAAGATCGTTAGATTTTTATTCGGTATAAAATGTTCATAATTATTTTGATCACCAGAGTGTATTTTTACAAAAAGTGTACTTGACATAAAATGGAAATAGTTGGTACCCATATTTTTGCAAGTTTAGTAACGTAATACCGTCAATAGTTTAGTTAGGTAGCGTAGGTATTGGGTTTAGGTAATATTTCAATAAAGTCGAATAGATTTCTATAAACGCAATTTTATTCTTGTTCACAAAGAAAAAAAAATATTTTCATGACATGACGGTGACGGAAAAACAACAGCGCCACTCGTGTTCGAAAATGAAACGTAAGAACAGGTTTACGAAGACACTCTTCCACAAAGGTGTTTACAAAGGCATCTATCTATCTTATGAATTTATATTTGCTCAACAGTAGGGTAGTTATTTAGGTAGCTTAGGATAGTTGTTATTTAGGTAGCTTAGGATAGTTGTTATTTAGGTAGCTTAGGATAGTTGTTAGTTAGGCAGCGTAGAGTGGTTGGTTAGGTAGGAAATCATATTTATATTTTATTGGACTACCATAATATTCATTAGAAATATTTATACTTCAAAACAATGTTTGCCGAATCGGCTGGTTTTCTGTAATATTCTCACGTTTAGAAGAAGCTAGTCTTTGGGCTATGGTTTCTTGGCGTGTCTTGTTTGATAAAATTTTAAAGGGAATAAAATTAGTGTGCTGGTAGTTCAAAGTTACTCGTTTTAAATAAAATTAAAAGTTGATGTGGAACAATAAAGTAAACAATCTATTTCAAAGTTTCGTGATCATAGATTTTGATATGTCGGAAAACAAATTGAGGTCAGTGAGTCGTCTTGGGGGCGTGAAAACTATTTTACTAAGATATCTTTTAAGAATTGCAAAAGTAACTAATGATAGTTAAGTGTAAATTTTATTTACCCTCAGTTTTAGTCACAAGCTGTGATGGTAACTGATAATATCAAATAAAATTTAATGTTGTGGTCTGAAGTAAATAACTGATATAGTAGGTATAAACAGAAATTCAACGTTAAGAGCAATTTGCAATAATATTGTCAGGTTGACCGAGCGATGTATTGTGTTGATTATGTTGCTAAAACGGGTTAGTGTGTTGAATCAACTGTGGAATAGCATTGAATTATTTATTTCCCGGTTATTTTGAAAAGTCAATAATGCCGACTAAAACGATCATTCTGTTCTAATAAAGTAAAATTGAAAAATACAATTCAAAATTATGCTCTGTAATTTAGTGTTGATTAATCTAATCTTACCGTAACTAGGTGTATAGAATCAACATAGCTGTTACAGTGATTTAGTTATTGCTTATTAGCTGCTAGGCCTTCTATTTGGCGCTAATGTGTCTCACCAGCAGCAGGTGAATGTGCTTAGCGTGACTAGATATTTGGCTCAAGTATTAGCTGCTAGGCCTTTTATTTGGCGCCAATAGGTCTCACCGGCAGCAGGTGAATGTAATTGGCGTGACTAGGTATTTGGCTCAAGTATCTGCAAATGTTTAGGTCACAAATTAATGACAAAATATTGTAATTAAATATGTACTAATTTGTGATTGAGGTGTATAACCTTAAATGTGAAACTACTTCTACCTTGTCATTGCCATATTTTAAAGTCAATTCAAGGTTCAATCTTATTGATTTGAATTAGAAATTATTTATCAACTGTACAATGTTTTGGTTTAAGTTAAGGCTTTTATAAAAACATAAGTTGCCAACATAAAATATTATTGGAAACATATACATGATACAAAAAATAAATACCCTGATTAACTTTCTCTGGAGAAGCTCCTAATAAAAAATATTTGAGTACCGCTGGTCGGCCTGCTATTTGGTGTCAATTATCTCACAAGCAGCGGGTGAATGTGATTGACATGACTATGTAGTTGGCATTACTCAATAATTAGAACCAATGTCATATTGTAAATGAGTAAAAAATATTTGAGTACCGCTGGTCGGCCTACTATTTGGTGTCAATTATCTCACAAGCAGCGGGTGAATGTGATTGACATGACTATGTAGTTGGCATTACTCAATAACCGCTGGTCGGCCTACTATTTGGTGTCGATTATCCCACGAGCAGCGGGTGGATGTGATCGACATGTCTATGTAGTTGGCATTACTCAATAACCGCTGGTCGGCCTACTATTTGGTGTCGATTATCCCACGAGCAGCGGGTGGATGTGATCGACATGTCTATGTAGTTGGCAAGAATACTCTGTTACCTATTTTAAGAGGACCATCGTGTCCATACAATTGGTTGACTCGAAATTTATGAAATATGAATTTTGTGATATGTATATGTTGATTAATGAATCGAATGTACCTACCTACTTGTATGTTATAAATAACATAGTAATACTTCGAGGACGAAGTACTGTCAGTATGGCCGTGATAGTTTATGCCTATGTATAGATATAGATATATAAAATATATAATAGTAATAATGTGTTAAATAATAATTACAATAGATATTTGAAAGATAACGTTTAAATTCAAACTAAAAACCAACGTTCAAGCGGTAACAAACAAGTGACTCATGGTTGTTTGTTACCGCTTATAAAAGCCGCTGCGCCGACCGTCCTGGGTCATTCTCGGTTCAGACGTCGGACGGTGCGGAGCTCTCTCTACAAAAATAAGTTACACAGTTTATTTATAAGTGTGGAAATTGTGAGTTAAAAGATAAGTATAATTATTATTTTATTAAATTAATTGTTGTTGCGATATTATTATGGTTGTAAAATATCTAAAGACTTTGTCTACTAAAATGTAAGAAGTTGTGTGTTGTGCGACAACCTGAGATTTGTAGAAGGTGGAAGGATATTTGATGTTTAGGTGTCAACCCACAGGTTTGACACTTGAGCGTCAGGACTTTCCTATAAATAAGATTGGTTTCTATTAAAGTCCTTACGGACTACCTAAGTTCACGTAAGTTATTTAATATAATAGCTTAATATTATTGCTAATGTTGTTTTGATTCTGTGTATTTGTTATACTGTGACTTATGTTTCTAATAATGTTATTGTGATGATAAAATGCTTCCGAGGTGTTTCTTGGCCGTTCTTCACCTCGAAGACCTAGATTCCGAACGAGCCAGTAGTTTATTCGATTAACTGACAAGCCAATTGAAATAAATACTTAGTCTTGTCTTTCTGTGCTTTTCTTCATAAAACCCTTTCCTTACACACCAGTCATAGGAACTTTGATACACAGTAAATGACCGTTATCTATCTTGACATTTTATTATGATATATGGGTAGTTTTAAATATATATATATAGTTCATTCTTAACACACGTCTCTAATGAACCCTCCTGCTCGGATCATAGAACCATATGTTTCACACTTAAAACTGACACCAAAAGACCCGAGCCACGGCGTAACCCACGTCGTACAAACGTGTCCGCTTTTAAATGTCTTCTAGCATCTCTCTTAAATAGGGAACAAACCGATATAACTAATATAACTAATCCAGAGCAACTAAACAACATGGTGACATAAGTCACTGACAATATAATTGAAGCATACCACACCCACTGTAAACTAAGATCCCCACCTACCAAAAGTAAAGCAAATCCTTGGTGGAACGCGGAACTCGGTAAACTGAGGGAAACCCTACGCAAACGATTTAACAGAGCCAAAAACTCTAGACTTCCAGAGGACTGGGAGCTGTACAAAGAAACCCAATACACATACAAGAAAGAAATTAGAACTGCTAAGAAAACTGCCTGGCAGAATTTCTGTGGGATCATAGAATCTAATAATGAAGCTGCACGAGTGAGGAAAATCCTATCAAAGGAACAAGACCGCACTCTCGGCGCGCTAAAAAATCCAGACAACAGTTATACACGAACAGATCTTGAGACCAGCAACCTCCTACTGGAGACGCATTTTCCGGAATGCAAACTCCTAGAGGATAGAACGTGGGAGTGTGAACCAGTGCATACACCCACCGATCTGGACTGGTCCAGAGCACAGACTATAGTCACAGAAGACCGAATACTCTGGGCAATTACAACCTTCCAACCGTATAAGTCCGCCGGACTTGACGGTATCTTCCCAGCCCTTCTCCAATGGGGAGAAAACTCACTGATACCATGGCTGCTAGTAATATACCGGGCCTGCATAGCACTCCGATGTGTACCACTTGCGTGGCGTGAGGTGAAGGTTATTTTTATTCCCAAATCCGGCAAGACTGACTACACACAACCTAAAGCATACAGACCCATAAGCTTGACATCTTTCCTGTTAAAGACCCTGTAGAGGCTATGTGACAGGCACATCCGAGATGGTCCTCTATCAGACCGACCACTCAACAAGCAACAACACGCCTACTCCACGGGCAAATCAACAGAATCCGCACTACATAATGTGGTGTCAAAAATAGAATGCGCTATACACCACAAATGCTCCTCATTAGTTGCTTTCATCGACATTGAAGGAGCTTTTGACAAAACCATGTTTCGAAGTATTAGCACAGCACTTAAGAGACACGGTGTCGACCCGACCTTAAGTGGCTGGATCACAAATATGCTTGAACAAAGAGCAGTACAAGTCACCATAAATAGCACAACAAGGGCCACTGTAGCAAAGGGCTGCCCCCAAGGTGGTGTCTTATCACCTCTGCTATGGAACCTAGTCGCAGACAGCCTCGTCAAGAAACTCAACGATAAAGGTTACTTTACCGTGGGGTACGCTGATGATATAACCATAATAGTAAACGGCACTCATGAAAACACTTTATGCAACCTTATGAGCCAAGCCTTGAAGCTAGTAGAGGACTGGTGTAAAGAGCATCAACTAACCGTAAACCCCACCAAAACCGAATTGGTTCTATTCACAAAGAAAAGGAAGCTACCTGTGTTGAAACTACCACGCTTCTTTGGCACTACCCTAAGCCTTTCGACTGAAGCAAAATACTTGGGTGTTTACTTAGACAAGCAGTTGAATTGGGCAAAACACACAGACTACACTATAAAAAAAGCCAGTATATCGATGTGGCAATGCAGACGCATGTTGGGACGCAACTGGGGCATAAGCCCAAAAGTCACCCTCTGGCTATATACCACAGTCATCCGACTAATCATAACATACGGCTCATTAGTCTGGTGGCCCACGACAGACTTGAGCACAGCCCAAAAAGAACTCGAAAAACTGCAGCGACTTGCCTGCGTAGCAATCACCAGTAGCATGAGAACGGCACCCACTGCCGCCCTACAAGCAATGCTGGGACTGCCTCCACTGCATCTCATAGTGAGGGAAGAGGCAGCTTTAGCAGGCTTCAGACTTAATTTATCGGGCACACTGAAAACAGATTCTCGAATTAAACATACATGCATTATGGAAAATGCCGTTAAGCGACAGCCCATGATGACGGCCCCCAACGACAAAGTTCCCAAGGCACTACTATTCCAAAAACACTACACCATCCAACTAACGGAAGAACCGTACGACTACTCAGGCCTCAAGGAACTGAGAATTTACACCGACGGATCAAAAACGAATACTGGAACAGGAGTCGGAGTCTTCTCCAACGACCTTAACATAAAGATATCCAAGCCGCTGGGAGCACTCAACTTTGTCTACCAGGCAGAATGTGTTGGCATCACTCTAGCGGCCAACGCCATAGAGGCCAGGAAAGTCATGGATACTCATATTCGCATAATCTCCGACAGTGCCTCAGTTCTACAATCCCTAGGAAAACCTTCTACAACCTCGAAACTTATACAAGAATACCACTCTGCTTTAGAACGCATCACAGTGTTAAATAATAACACTGTGACTTTACAGTGGATAAAGGGACATAGTGGCTCACTGGGCAATGACGCAGCTGACGAGCTGGCAAGGCGGGGTTCTGGCGCGGTGGTCTTCGGACCTGAACTCATCGTGCAGATACCCTTTAGTCAGCTGCGTGGTTGGCTACGTGAGCACACAAATGCACAAGCGGGAAGGTGGTGGTCCCTGGCACCGGGCTGCAGGCAGGCTAAAGAAGCAATGCCGTTTTTAAATAAAAACCTAACCAGCAACCTTCTACGACTAGACAGAGGCAGCCTGCGTCTGGTGGCAAGGACCATCACCGGACATTGCTCCCTGAATAAACACTTTTTCACAATAAATATCACAGATAGCCTTCTGTGCAGAGGATGTATGGAATCAGACGAAACTGTCGCGCATGTGCTCCTCGAGTGCACAGCCGTCAGCGAGATAAGAACACGAACCTTGGGAGCACCGAATTCGCTGATGGACGCCTTGAGCAAACCAAAGAGACTCATCTGGTTCTGGAATGAGGTGGGCTGGTTGGAGTAAAGGCCGCTATGGCTCACGCACAATGGTCCGATATGGACTAAGTGCGGAAACCAGACCACAAAGATAAGATAAGAATGGGGCTGTATCTGTACCCGTTACTGATCATATTTTTGTATTCAAAAGTAGAAAAAAACCGAAATCCTAAAATTGACCACGAAAAGGTAAATTCATCATAGATTCAATCATACATAACAATTGCTGGTAGAAAATACTGCGGGAAGTGTTTTTCCATTTTAATCGCCATTTATTCATTCATAATCAATAGACTGCACAATATTTCCATAAATTGAGAGACATTTTGGGATAAACACAAACGCTAATAACTTTGCTGTTTATGAATATTATTTATTGAGACTTTACTTAAATAATAACAAGTGCTTTTCTAATAAGCCCTTTAAGTATTTGTACTAATTAAAAATTAGTGGTGTATATGTAATATTAGTAGGTAGTATTATTTAGTTATTAGAATTTCTGCATAGACAATCCACATTATCCCCTGGAACTTGGCAGGCAGTTTGCTCCAATTATAAGTTATCACAATACCGCCGCCGCCACATGACTCGCTGCAGTTCCGCCCCTGCGCGTCGGTAATGATCAGACACCTCCACGGAGCAACGACAACGTGTCAACAACTTTTAACAAGCACACTTCGTAACTTTAGCTTCGTATATTGTATGTATTTGCATTCGTGTTGTTAACATCCCATCCATCTCCTTTCGCTCAGTCCAACCACAGTAAGGTTCTTTGTGAGAAATTGCCCTGTGCGATAATATTTGTCCTGTGTTAATATGAGGTGTAAATAGGTAAGGACATCATTTGAGGAGCTGGCGAACAAAAGCGGACTTGTCCGATTAATGATTTTTACAGGAGGGGCAAAGTTTTGAAACAAGCAAAAAAAAACTTGCCAGATTTCTGATTTTTAGTGCATGCGAGCGTCATTAAAACACAAAAACGTATTCGTTGCATGTTTATCAAAAATCTGAATAGATATTTTTTTTTTTGGTCTTGGACAAGTCTGGTTTTGTTCAAAAGTTTGAACAACTCCGGTTTTGATTGATAAATTAATGGACATGTCCGTATTTGAAATGAAACTCAAATTTTTCATATCAAAAATTTAATCACTAAAATCGACAAAATTAGACAAAATCTTGCAGATCGGGCTCACAACAATCACATTCCTCGACATAGGAGTCAACATCATCATCATCATCGACGTTATTTTCTGCACATGTATGATGAGATGGAAATAATGGTTTTAAACCATTCAAGTTCAGGATTTTGTGAACATTGATCTCCGAACTGTTTGGTCAAGATTTGCTCCACGTCTTTATTTTTCTGCTGCTTAATCTCATTTACCAGTGGAAGTCTGCGAAGAAGGGACGGATGATTCTGTGATGATTTTAGCAAAGACACCGCGCTAAGTTCATCTTCAGGGACATTATACGAATTTGACACTTTTACGCCTCAGTGTATATGAGTGAAACTATTCTCGTCTTGACTTCCATTTCTTCCTCGTAAAAATATTGGTTAATTTAAATGGACAAGTCACAGTTTTGTTTGAAAATCCATTAACATTAAAATACTTGTATTATTTTTGTCTGGGTTTGATTGAAAACCGAAACAAAGCGAAATTTTATCTAATTTTCAACAGGACAAGTCCGTTTTTGAATACAAAAGCAAACTTAGAAGTTGTTTTCCTATGAGAAAAAGCTGGAATTGATTGAAAATATTTCGGCAATGCAAAGATGTTTACTTTCTAAGGTATAAAGTACAATAAAAAAATACTGATTGTATGGACAAGTCCGCATTAGTTCGCCAGCTCCTCATTTATAATCCTTTGATTGTTGAAGGTTACCGTAGGTACTAAAGGCTGCTAAAGAATGAGAATAGATTTATTTTATTTTTGTATTATATTTCCACATTGGCACCTCCTAATGTGGGTGTTTCCTTTTTATGTTCTTCTTCATAGAGATCTACGCTTTGGAACGTGAAACTTAGCTTCACTTTCTTTTTGACTGAACGACATTTTGTCAATTTACAAATGCCTGTTATTGGTCTATTTGAAATAAAGATTCTTATTTCTTTTTGTTTTTGTTTCTCGGTATTGTTTGTTACTTAACACCGACTTCCAAAATGAAAGTTATTTTGATCGTATCAGTTTTTTTTTGTGAAATCGGCCATTTTTTTTTGTAAATAGTTTTTTAATCATAGCTTTGACAAATTTTTTGGGAATCAACTTTTACAAATTTTTGCTTAGCTTTTTTTCATTTCGCCACGGCCATGCCATCATGTACACAGCAAGTATTCTAATATAAAAGCACGTAGATTAATCTACGTGCCTATATCAGTTTTGCCAAAAAATTAAAAAAAAAAATCTTTTGGCTTTAGGACCATGGTTTCATTTTTTTTCTTTTCTACGACTTTCTATTGCATTTTGACATTAAATAGAATAATAATTAACATTAAGTAACAACTCATTGTTGTAGTAGGTACCTATGTAGTTTATTTATAGAAATTAACTTAGTGTCCCCCGCACACGGGCCACAAAAAAGCTAGAAGCGGCCACAAAAAAGCTAGTAGCGGCCACAAAAAAGCTAGAAGCGGCCACAAAAAAAGCTAGAAGCGGCCACAAAAAAAAGCTGAAGCGCGCGACAGCTTGTGACCGGAGAAGCTTGAAGCGGCTTTTTTATTGTGGCCCATGTGCAGGGACACTTATGCTTTAAAGTCAAGCTGTAACTCGCTAATAAAATACTGACTTAGATATCCAGGCCCCAGACTTCCAAATGCGTCTCGTTTCATAAGTGTCATCTCTATCATAGAAACATTAAAACCACTTGTTATCTTCTTCAATTTCTTTGTATATCCAGTTTCTCGTGACGCCGATCTTACGCTCCCTGGTCGCTACTGCACCCGATACAACTCCAATGCTAATATCATCTGTTTACCTAGCGCTGGAGGCGAGGCAGGAGCTGTTTGGTTTCCGTCTGGTAGAAGATAATAATTTATATATACATATATGTAGGTACATAGACGGACTAAATGTATTTAATAAAGCATTCTCTACCAGTAGTTAGTATGGAGCTGCTCTCAAGCGGCTCCTGCCCAACATAGGGGGGTCCAGACACCTCCTGCTGGTGGCTCTAAGCAGGAATCGTTTGGTCCATGGCCCTTTATGGGGCGCCAGTGTGGTCCAGTGGCCCAGCTGAACGCATGCCAGAGGGTCATTGCAAGACGGATGGTGCGGGGATACCGCACGGCTTCCCGCGAAGCGGCGAGCCTTCTTGCTGGCCTGCCGCCATGGGATCTGGAGGCAACAATCCTTGCATGTATGCACGATTTGCGCGTGAAGATGCAAACGTAAAACTCCGCTGTCTCGACAGGTCGCGGCATGGCGGATAGAGTTCCGGCGAGATCTCATGGTGAAATGGCGGCGATCTCTCGCGCTGGGCCTTGGTACAGATCCCGATTTCCGACTACCGTAGGCGCGGGCTTGTGGACGGCGAGCAATGGGTAGCTCGCTGTCCGACCGTCCAGTAACTGTCCGGACCGAGCTCAAGTCGTCGACGGCGCGCCTTAGGCGTTTTCAGCAACCGTAGGGGGCAGCAGGGTCGTAGCCTACTGGGCTTGTTTCTGAAAGGAAGGCTCGGCCCCTGAATGAAAGGCAACGAAGGAACGGGGTGGGTTTTTAGTCAGTAAAACTCTGACACTAACTTCTGCTCTGCCCAAGGGCAGAGGATTTCATCTGGATGATTTTTACACAAAGAAAAAAAAACAGTAGTTAGTATCTCTTTCGTAAATAAGACACAACATACGGTTTCGCTAGTTAAAGAAACACTGCAATGATGCAATCGCCAATTTATTCGTAGCAGAGCTGAGTCTGCTCAAAGCATGTCGTTCGGAGTGAGTCAATTATGGTATTGATTTTAGAGATCAAAGATAAGCTATTGGACATGTCGTTTTTGGGACATCAGTAACAAATAATGAAAAGATGGAGTAGGTATCCAGGTAACCTTTCTTAGCCGAACCAACAGTTACGGTGAGGCAGCAATTGGCACTCTATCTATTCTATTTTGTTCCATTGCTAGGTAAAGACCTCCTTCTCTTTTCTATATGACTCAGTCTTGTTAGTGAGGGCCAGTCCTTTAGGTAAGAGTCGTGCTCGTGCCGCCATTTTCGCCTGGATCTGTTCGATGTCGCCTGGTCTGAAATAGAACCCACTGGAGTTCTCTTACCTTATTTAGCTCTAGTTTTATAAAACTCCTTCTTTAATGTTTTTGAGAGATAAGTAAGGTTTAGACTTAGTGATAGATGTAAATGAAAAGCCATGTTAGGTGGTAAAACGTTTATTCGCCGAGTCGCAGTGCCTGAATAAGTTAAGTTACGTCTAGCGGAATGTTCTGTCTTACAGCTACACAGTGCACTCGCACCCTACCCGCGTACGATGACACCTTCGTACATCTTACACTAACACGTATTAAAGCCGTCGGTACTTACAGTAAATGCGCATCAACCCTCGCTGACAACCATACATACATTAACATTTATTGACAATCAATACAATTTCACAAAATGTCAACAACAGTGTAAGGGCGCGACCACACATTTATGACATTTCACCGAACAAAACTCCGAACACAGAGAGGCTCAGGGACACTCCAAGCAATAATTTCTTTAAGAATTATCCAGTCAGGCTTGTGATTTAATGACGTCGGAAGGATTACCGGGGCCAGGGTTAGTTTTGAAAGTATGATGGCTTGAAGGAACGGGGTGGGTACCCCGTTCCTTCTTTTTAGTCAGTAAGAGTCAGACACTATCTCCCGCTCCGCCCAAGAGCGGGGGTTGTCATTGATGATTTTCCCACCATAAAAAAAGGAAAAAAAAACGTCGGAAAGGTCAATATACCTACGTATCACCTTGAACTCGTTCGTTAAAATGGAATATTATGGTGCAAGAGGACATTTCCTGGCGCTTTTTCGTTCGTACTTAGTCAGTAGGTAAATGACTGTAGACACAAGATTTAAACCAACATATTTTTTAAGAACTTGAATGAATTTATAAGATATGGAGGATTTGACAGGTTGATCACAGAGATCTGTACTAGGTCCAATTACATTTTGAAATTTTAATACGATTTACTCAACCTGCAGCAAAAATAAATTTAAACTTAATAACAGACGATACAACTACTGTTGTTAACAAAGTCACTAAGTGCAGAGCCAACGACGCTACAGTGGTCGCTACCACTATCACGTAGTCTCTTCGAGTCTGAAGATGCCGTTGCTAGATTACAACTGCATTGAGGTGGCGCTCAAGTCATACAAGAGTAAATCACCTTCCCAAAATCACCTTCAAATCTCGTCTTGCATAATATGTCAAATAACTTCGAAGTTACAATCAAAAACTGAGGAGGCAATAAAAATAACCAATTTGAAATGTGATATCCACCAACCCGCACTGGGCTCGCGTGGTGGATTCCCTTCCCTCTCCCAGAGACCTGAGTCCCAGCAGTGGGAACCCTAAAAGACTGATTGTGTTTTTTATGCTTTACAGTGTAAATAAAGTGTAAAACATATTTATGTTTCCTCAGTTTTTGCCAGTAAGTTGAAAATAGCATTTTTCAGGACTTCAATAGTTTAGGACAAACAATTTGAAGAGTGTGGTATTTACTAAGTCGTGCAAGTTGTAAGTGTGTAATTAGGAACTAGTGAACTTCCTTGCCTGGCCCAGCGTTCGGCCACGGCATGCCGTCCTCCGCTGCTGTCATTAGGTCCCGACGTCACATAATCACATTAGACGCAGCTGAGTAATGTCCCGGAGTGGGGTCGAACGCTCCCGTCGATATTATTAATTTAATGTCGCAGTCATTTGTGAAGTTCTACTGATTTCTTCATGGTATTATACATAGGTACGTTTACTTGATATTAATATTTACAATGCAGTATTAAAGCGACTGGAGTTAGTTGCTATTCGGTAAGTACATGTAAAGAAGTCAATCTTTTACAATTTGTTATTGAGTGTACACGCCGAAGAGATTTTAGAACCGTAGATTGTTTTCTAACCAAACATTAAGTATTTAGGCGCCGTGACCGCGCATCTGCGGTTGTAGTTGACTCTGGCTGGAGCTGTTTCACTTATGGTGTGCACACTCAGTTTCAGTAGTTTCGCGATAGGAATGCGAAAATGCATCGGTGGTTAACATAACAAGTTACATGAAATACTGATGATATGACACATACAATAGTTTATTAGTAATAACATTAAGTAGTACAAAGGCAAGTAATAACAAAATACACTTTCCAAACTTTTCTCACGAACTGAAATAAATCCCATGTTTTCGACTTCATGAAAACTTAGTTGAGTAAACAATACAATTATTATTATGCTGTTATCACAAATATTCACAATCTTGTCACATCTCTATAAATTAATTATTAACAGTAGGTACTTATATTTTGAAGTTCATCCACAAATAGTTCGTCGTAAGTAAATTAGGACTCACACGCGTGTACTAATTTAACCGAATCGTATTAGTCTTGATCTAACGAGTTCATATGATTCGACAATGGTAAACCTGTATATGGCGAACGATCTTGATTTTGATCCGTATTCAAAACCTTGTGCTAACACCTCAAAATTTCGACTTGATCAAAACTAACTATGAAATGGACACCATTGCCAGGACAAATGTAAGTGTTTGTGTTACGATCACTGCGTTACAGCCTGAACTGACACTTGCTACAGCCCGACACACTGCACATCGAACGCGAACTAACATTCTATCAGCGATAACGAAGATCAAAAATGTACCTATGGGCTGTACTTAATGCCTGTACTCAATCCCAAATATTATTATGAAATGCTATAGTTTCAAACAGCAATCACATCGTACCTATTGTTTCGCTGATACAATATCGATGTCGCCTTGTCTAGAGCCGCGTCGCAGTTGTGAGGCGTAGTGCGTGCGACACTCGATGCGGACGGGATCAGTTGCAGACGTGCGTCTCGGTGCGCGCGACGCACGTGTCGCAGGAGACGCTGCAGCACCAGTTGAAGCGGCAGCGGCACTTGGTCTCCAGCACGCGCCGCACCGTGCTGTAGCCGCGCCCGCAGCACAGGGACTCGCAGCCGTCGTCGCCTGGACACAACAATATACTATTGTGCTATCGAAAGAGATCGTATGGAAAATTGCTCTTTTTGGCTGATAATTGTCTTTAAAAGATCTCTTCGCCCTTAACAGTATCAATAACAACGAAGCGCACCTGTGTGCTTAGTGTGGTCTCAAAGCATTTCAGTCACAGTCATAGTATCTAAATTGGAGGAAGTGCAGAGACTGTTTTATGGGACAAATCAAATCTACAACCTAAAGGTGCCAATGAATCAAGTCTTGCCACCTCGCTAGTGTATATTGAGGATTTAATCCTGCCAACTAGCTCAACAATGAGATGCTTCAAGTTGATTGAGTCACTGTGTGGAGTCATCTGTTCAGAAGACCCTAAATAAAACTGCGGCTTGTATCATGATTGGAAGTTTGCTTACCTCTGGAAGTCCTGTTGCATGTCCTGTGGTGTGTGCCGAAGGAGCCGGCGGCGTCGTCACGCTCGCAGTACGACGGTGACGGCGTCAGGAACACCAGCTCTGTCTTACGCGGCACGCGCACCACGCCCGGGTTCTGCTTCTGTCTGTACGTTGGACGTTACAAAGCAGCGCATTACAAGTAGGCCGTTGATTAGATTAAGGCAAGATTAAGGCCGTAGATTGTGTTTTTTTTTTTGCTAAGATTTCAACGGACTTGACGTGAGAAGTGTGAGCGAAAAAGACAAAATATCCCCCATAGACAGATATTATATGTTAAGTGATTGCGTGTCAGATGATTTTTGGTGTACCTCCTCACAAGCACCAGATGCTGCGGCTGTGCTGTGCGCGCGTGGCGCTGCGAGCTGGCGGCCACCAGCTTGGCGCGGTCGTAGCGCTCGCGCAGCACGGCGGCCACGGCGCGGAAGGGCGGCGGCGCGCGCCAGCACGTGCGCATGGCGCACGACCCCGACACACCGTGGCACTTGCACTCGCGCCGCACTAGGTCCTTTACTGTCTGTGAACAAACTCTACTTAATACGAAACCACTTTTATTTTAAATCGACTTCAAAATAAGGACGTGCTTCTCAATTCGGTTAGAAGTACTTTTTATGTTGATGGAACGATTCGGAAAATTATTTTTTAACTAAAAGGTAGGTATCCTGTAAGTTTTTCCCTTCCAGATTGGTCCTATTTTTATCAGAAACCAGTATTGATGATGCTGCTATGAGGACTTGAAGGAACTACAAAAATATTATAGACCGTACCGTACCGTTACCGGAACCGGTACCGTTTTCGGAAGGTAGGCGCGGAAAATGTATAATCCTAGCCGTGTCGTGGATCTGTGTAGGAATCTAAGAGAGACACAAAGAGTAGTCGCTCCTGATCGATCGACGATCGTCAAACGGCAAAGGATGAGATCATGCGGCAGCGGTGTAGGAGCACTAATACTTCGAGCGTGTCAATCCTCGAGTCACGGATCATTAAAGGAGGGAATTTTCGGAATATTCGAATATTTATATATAAGGTTTAAGCATTTGAAGAGAGCTGCAAAATCCCCTCTTACTCTAAAGGCAAAAGCGAGGGCTAGCCTCGGAAGCTACAAAGGGTAAGGGCAAGGAGAAGGAGACGATAGTTAGTGCAACCCAATTGTAACTGAAGTCGCTACTCAGAGGATGCCCAATCCTAGTGAAGATAGTGGAAGATAGCAGAGACCAAGAAGAAGGCCAATAAAGGCAAAGTTGACCAAAAAGACGCCAAGGCTGCGAAAAAGAAAAGTGCCAGTGCTCTGCGCACTCCAGTCAGCGGCTGATGTACTGACGATACAACCAGAAGCGCAAATGCGAGGTCTCATTAACGAAGCGAAAGCGAAGTCGGAAATTGGAACTTAAACCCAACACTGCTACAGGAGCCGTCAAACTGAAGATATCTGATGCTAACAGCAGCCTTCAAACGGATGCCTTTGCTGAAATGCTACAGGCGACGCAGATCAAGATTGCTAGACAGGTCTATGTAGGTACAATTGGTCTGGAATTTTCTGGCCTACGGACGGAACTGGTCAGCTGACTCGTTACGGCAGCTCGAAAATTAAAAGAAGGTCAGGGCCAAATTTTTAACAAATAGGCCCCTTAGGGGTGGGTTTGCTTCTGAAAGAAAATCCCGGCCCTGGAATGCAAGGCAAGGAAGGAACAGGAGTGAGTTTTAGTCAGTAAAAGTCTGACACGCTCTCTTGCTGCCCCCAGGGTAAGAGATGTCATTGGATGATTATTAAAAGGTCTCTAAAGTGCTACAGATGTATTAAAAGAAGTCTATCCTAAGGTTGTCTGGTAGATATCGCTGTCAGCGATAAGACTGCCTGGTACCAATAGATTTAAGTTTCTGTGAAATTATTACAATTTTGGTTTACAATAAAGTCTATTCTATTCTATCTGTAGAACCGAACAATCGCGCGTTTGGGCGTGATTTAATAGATTAATTATTATATTTCTGTTTGAACTTATAATCTCGCACATGCGAATGTTAGCTAAATCACATAATTATGTAAATCACGACAGAGTCGCACGTGAGGCCGATGCGAGTCGTGACATCTGAACCTCGCCTCAAGGGGCGCCATGTTGCCGGCCCGAGGAACCACTTCTAATAGCTTACAATTTTTATTTCATTATAATATATTATTTAAAACATAATTTTTTATAAATAAATTAATTGGAGAACCTCAAGCGGCGGAAATATAACAACCTTGTTGGAAGTTATATTTTCGAACCGTTCGAGTGCTCACAAGTTGTTTAAAGATCTATCGAAACGTCTAGTTGATACTTCGCGTGACCCGAGGGCTGGCTTTTACCTCGGACAGAGGATAAGCATTGCCATACAGCGTGGCAATGCCGCCAGCCTTTTGGGCACATTACCAGTCGACAGCGATGTGGAAGAGTTTTTTGACGCCATATTTTAGTTTGATTTTAGTTAGTTGTAATTAGCGTAGGGTCATTATTATTTTTTTAATTTACTGTAATTATAGTTTTTAGTTGTGTATGTAATAAGTTAAATTGATTTAAAGTTAATAAAGTATAAAATCATTTAAGCTGAAAAAAAAAAAATTAATTGGCAATAGAACTTGATTTGGTATTTGACTTAACATTTACTGATACGTAAAATATAGGTAGGCTGAGCTGAGAATAGTCTCAGCGACAGTTCTGACAGCACAGGGCCAGACTAGTTCGTTGTGTTAACGTGACGCAATTTGTGCCAAAAACGTTTGACAGCGACATCTGAAGTTAACGAGCTTTCTGATAATATCTGTCGTATTGCTTTACATAGTGTAAAGCTGACGGACTATATATTACACGATTTACGATGCGTCCAGCAAGATATGTGTGACAATAAACATAAGAAGGCGATGTGAGGTGTTACGTTTTAACGTGCTGTGATTATTATCACAAATACATTAAAGAGAAATCTTAGAAAACCAATTTTATATCACTCTTAGCGTCAAGTAGATAAATATAAAAGGGTTTTAATATACTCCTACTTAGTCTAAACGCAATGTTTGATTGTGTTGAAATGACCAGAAGCACAAGACCAGTCACTATCTTTAATCATCGACAGAAAAGTAATTAAATCACAAAAAACATTATTCACATTGACATTTAAAGAGAAAACAGACATAAACTAGCCTGAGGGTGGCTCGACAGATAGTTTCCCACAGTTTACTTTTATGATTTATTCGACACGGCAAATTAACGAAGTTATTTACACAAAATCAATAATCATAAAACAGGCATTACTTTAATAGCGCCCGCACTGCAGCGGGTGCACATTATTTAGATTATTCTCTGCCCACGGCAGGTTTTACCAAAAGAGAAATAAAACACGCTCGCTGGTCATTCCGCAGAGTTGCTCGTAAACAAGCTAATAGTTGTGCGATTGTGCGTCTTGTAATGAGACGGCCAGAGCGTTTACACGTTGCAGTTACAAGTTGTGTGGGAAGCTCACCTGCAACTGCAACGTATTGTTATACTCGTCATTATAATTTAACTGGTGGATAAATACTAGCAGGGATGATTTGCAAGTCTTGAAATATCTCGCGCCATACTAATATGACTCATCTCCAGAATTTAACTGAGTAGTGTGCAGTCTGGTTATTAACAATATCTTTGTTATGTGCTTTTGTAAAATATGTCAAAGTGTTCTTTTAAATAAATTAGGCACTTTTTGCCAAAGAATATAATGTTTTCTAGAAATTAAGCATCTCCAGAGAGATACGCGATTAAAGTAAGTACTAGTAATTTCCACAACTGTTACAAAACCACAGTTAAAACGTGAATGAGTGCGTGCGAGCTAAACCCGGCGCTCACCGGCGGCGGCGTTGCCGCGGGTGCTGTTCACTACACCCGGTCATTTCACACAATACGTAATAACGCACACTCATACATTAGCCGCCGATCTGCAGATACTCTAATGAGCGGTGTCGCGCCGGTCGCCGGCGGCGGCACCAACCGGAACGATTTCTTCTTTTGCCGTCATTAGATGAACAGATAAACTGACTGTTTTGCGTGTAATGTGAGCTTGCATTGGATACTAGGTAGTTATACAGTGCAGGTAACTGTTCTCTATTTTCTGTTGCATCTTACACGCACGTCTACCTACTACTGATCTTTGTCTTGACTTTAATCTAAGTACAGAATCTCTATGAATTAAACAGCTCGCTGGTAAAATTTAAATGTTTCAATTCCTTATGTTTGATATCAGACACTATAAGCAAGCAAAAAGTAAGTCCTCGTTGAAATACGAGTATAATTAAGAAGCAGCATGCGTCTTGTTGTTAAGTACTCAAGTTAATGTCCGTACATGTTATGGGCGGCGTTCAGTGACCACTGAGTTTTTCACTTTCGTGCAAAAGTGTCCGCCTGCTTCCCGGTCGCGCGACCGCTCCTAATCATTATCATGTCTGCAGTGACGCGCACTTTCACATTCCTCACAGTAGGTATGTAAGTTAGTGACATCATTAATCCTGCCCCGGGCTGGACAGTGCTGCAATCACAGGTACCGTGAAACTTCATTGTTTGAAATTCGTTGCCCCAAGACTTTGCTCCAGATTTGCATTAGCATAGCAATCACAGACCACCTTGACACTTGGACACGCCATGATCACGGCTGTAAGTCCTCTCTTTGAGGAGTGGCTGGAGAGACAGCAAACGGCGTTGATGCGAGGTTTTTGCTCATGATTCAGGCGGAAGAAATGCTCGGGTGTCAAAATGAAACATAAGGTGGAGGTGTCTGCCGCTTGGGTGGAGTACTGCCGTGTTCTTGTGGCGGCGGTGACCTCTCGCGCCGGGCGCTGGTTCAGGCCATAGTCCAGAGCAAAGAAGAGTAGGCGGCAGTCGCCGTCCTTCCGCGAAGCTAATGTTAGCGAAGGAGGCGGCCGCACGCGCGAGTGAACGAACCTCCTCACGCGCCAGCCACCGAGCCCGACTTCCAGTCACTGATGGTGTGAGCGATGAGCTATGGGTAGCTTGCCGTCCAACCATCCAGTAACCGTCCGTACTGTGCCCGAATCGGCTATGGCGTGTAGTGTTCCTCGCGCGTCTCTGATAGATGTCAGTAAACAGTAGGGCCCTAGCAGGGCCGAAGGCAGGGCCATGGGTTTGCTTTTTCAAGGGAAACCCGTGTCCTGGTACGCAAAGGATTATAGGTATAGTTTTAGTCAGCAAAAGTCTGAGCTAGTTGAGTCTAGAGCGGGAAAAGTCATTAGATGTTTCACTACCTCATACGTGTCATAATATAAGATGGCGAGCAGTAACGAACGAATGTAGAAAAGATGTCAAGTAAAAGTTTCAAAGTAACCGGAGTTAAATCTATTGTCAACACCTGTAGTTACAATTTATGGCTAGATCTGAAATGAGAGGTTTATTGTCAACAATATATGGAAAAATGTAACTTTGTATTAAAGTAAGTAAACATGTACAAAGATACATTTTCTAAAACTCTACTGCAAGCAGAAAAGCACAGGCATAGCGTTCGGCTATGAGCATAAATATGACACATCGAGTTATCAAAATAGCTTTTCAGAAACGTTTTGTACGCAGTTCATCCTCCACCTCGATGTGTGACATTACACCCGGCGACTACTACAGTGAGGACCAGTGGCAGCAGAAGCAGACGGTACAGTTGTGTGAGTACCTCACTCACCTTCCGGCCCACGCGGTTGTTGTGCAGGTTCATGAGCGCGCGCGCGTCCCGCTCGAGCTCTCGCGCGTCCAGGAAGCGCCGCGCGAGGCGTGCGCCGTACGCGCCGACGCCGCACCCGCCCCACTCGAACTGCTCTGAAGTTGACGTGCCACGACGACTGCGAATGTGATAGACTAGGATTAGATATACATTGTTTTTTGGCCTACACGTTAAGCCTGGTCTATTCTCAAAGTTCAAATAAATAAGAATTGAAAGTATTTTTTTAAACAAATTAGATATCACGATCTCTGTCGCGTGTTGAAGAGTCCTTTTTATTTAAGTTAAGTTGAGTAACAGTGCTTACCGATTGGTGGTGCACTGACAGGCCGGCAGGTCGCCGCGCGCACACGCTTCGCTGAGTGCATGCGTCACGCCAGCCGACGTGATCGCGTATGTGAACGCCGCTTCTTTCGTTGCTGAAGTAAGAAGAGTTGTCACTGTTAGAAAGGCTCGTAAGGCTACTTAGGAGGTATTCATTAATAAATTAAAAAAAAAACCTGATGCTTATCTATTGGGTTTTAGAGGTTAGATTAGAAGCCGATCACAACGCGGTTGAAAGATTCCACTCAAATGATGTCTAATGAGTGTAATACAGAAATAATTCAGCAACTGATGGCGGGTTTCTGAATTGAGTATTTTAAGTTAAGAATGTTTCAAACCCTACTGGAATAGCAAATTTTGTCGAATTGGCGAAGTTTGAGAAATACTAGGGCTGTTTATTTGTTTTAAATTTAAGTATACAAATTAATTTAATACATATGTACATAAAAAACTTAAATACTAAACTAACTATTTATACTAAAACCTAACTATGTACATAAATATATACAAAATGACAAAGTACGCTCAGGCGTCAAAGTCAGGTGGTGAGGTCAGGTGTCATCCGGAAATGTGAAATAATTAACTTCAAATGCTAAAATCTGGAATCGCGAGTTACTGTTTAGTTTAATTTAACACTGGCCACTTACTGATATAAAAATAGTATTTTAAAATAAGACAATGAATAAGCCCTTTGATCAAGATTTAAACTGTAATCAAATAACAACAAATTACCGAGTCGAGTCCGACCCTGGCATGTGACAGACACTCAACAAAATATATTCCGTATAGGACATCAATTGCGCGTCTATCAAACGATTGAGCAAATGTGTCGAGTGGTGAGCCACGGCCGCGGCAGCACGATATGACCATATCGAGCCGCGAATGTTGGCGCGGCTGATGTGTGTACATCGGGTGCTGCACTGTGACACGTTGTGTGGAGTTAGGAGAGGGTCAGGAATCACTGAGCGTTTGCATAAATACAGTTTGATTTTAAGTTCAAATGATCTAATATGAGAATTCTCAGAAGTCTACAAAGTCAGTCAGTTAAATGCCAAATGTTGAGGTCTCGGACTAAAGCCATAGCAGGGATATACATTATTGTAACTGAATCAATCATATATGGGTTATTTAATAAGATTGATCGATGGACAACCAAATATGATTCTGAATGCTTTTGAAGTAGAATTTTTTTTCTATGTCGTCAAATAACTACGTGTATAATTTGATGCCTCAAACTATTACACTCTGTCACTACTTCCGTAGTAGTAGTAGTAGAGAGATATATCACATAGGTGACCAATGCAAATCTTCTTCTTCTTCTTCTTCCTGCCCTTATCCCATATTACTTGGGGTCGGCGCAACACGTTTTCTTCTTCCATTCTGTCCTGTCACCCGTCAAACTATCACTATACCTTTTTTGTCCTATGATGAGTTCCCTGACAGTTCTTGTCTGACAATTATAGTGATGTGACCTAACAAATTTAATCGATTTTTTACAATAACGAAAAAGTTGGCAAAGAAAATGGAATCGGATTACCGATTTTAGATTTATAGATGATAAATGTGAAAGTTTGTATGTTTGTGTGGATGTTTGTTACTTTTTCACGCAAGAACTAGTCTACTAGTCCAAGATCCTAAGGCCGCCAGACGTCACGTATTTTCTGACGAACGAAATGTGGACGATTGAGTACTATTAGTATGTACTCAGCCTTGAGAAAATACGTGAAGTTACATAATTTTTTTGGGAGCTTTAAAGCGTCTGTTAAGCAATATGGCCGACGGAATGTGTCTGGGAGTATTGGCGACTTGATTTTAAAAATATTGCTTACAAAATACGTAAAAATCAGCTTTGAGAAAATACGTGAAGTTACATCATTTTTTTGGGAGCTTTAAAACGTCTGTTAAACAATATGGCCGACGGTATGTGTCTGGGAGTATTGGCGACTTGATTTTAAAGATATTGCCTACAAAATACGTAAAAATCAGCTTTGAGAATTTACGTGAGGTAAGTAATAATTTTATGTACCTTGATTACCTGATACCTGAAAATTGGCCGTCTAAGCAAGCTAGCAGGTAGGCATGCGTTCTTAGTACATACTAACACTACTCAATCGTCCACATTTCGTTCGTCAGAAAATACGTGATGTCTGGCGGTCTTGGGATCTTACTCTATACGGATTTTAAAGAAATTTTACAGTAAACCAAAAAACCTGACAAAAACTAAAAACCTGAAATAACGTGGGCGGAACCGCGGGGGACGGCTAGTGGTAAATAAAATGCAGTCTGTTTAAAATAATAATTTATTTATTATTCACTGTCAGAACTTGACTTTTGATTTGAACTCGTATCCAAATCGGAATCTTTTCCAACTAACCGCGATGATTAATTATTGGCCCTAATTCGGTCGATCCGGATATATTTATTCCAGTCCTCTGTTATAGTTTTTTGAGTTTTTTCTATTACTTATTTCCAATTTTCTGCCGTTACATGCGATTACAAGATGGCCGCTCCGATTTTGTCGATTAGTGTGTCGTCGAGTAGTGTCAATCTCTATTGGCAGAAGTTCCGTTTAACGCATTACACATTTTTAAGTTCTATACTTTTTTATTTTATTTACTTAATTTATTAACAGTTAGTTATAAGCACAACAATTTACTTATTAATTTACGAAAGACAATATTTTTTTTATCATTTCATTTTTATTTTTTTTGCCAGTTTATTTTTTAGTAATCTAAAGTAGTATACGTGCCACAGAAAAAAATGAACTGTCAGGGAACTCATCATAGGGCAAAAAAGGTATAACTCCCTTTTCTTTCATATCACTTCTCACACAATCCATCCATCTTTTTTTCGGCCTTCCTCTCCCTCTCCATCCATCTACATGTATACTCAGAACTTTTTTAGTAATATGCGCTTCATCCCTCCGCAATGCAATTGACGTTATGTTTTAATAATTTTAAAAAGATCATATTTTCAGCACGCAAAACGGGTCGTGGACAGTTATTTGAACAAAGTCAAATTAAGACATTAATGGAAAGCTAAAGCTTTCTGCCAAGTCATATTGTCAAGCTATCAAGCCGTCAGTCCCACCTATCAGGCCCGTCGGTCAGCGTGTCAGCGCGTCAGACAGTAACTTATGCTGAAGTGTGACACGCAGCAAATGCACTGATAACTGTTGCATACTAATCGAATGTTTTAGCGCAACCAATTACAACATTCGCACTATGCAAACCTTAAGTAGCTTATATTGCCGATGGAAACAGAGAAATTAGAAATTACTCCATGTTGTGAGCTAAAAGTATTAGGGATGAAGCAACTTGAACAGTACTAGGAGGTCGTAAAATGAAACTGGCTACTTGATAAGGCGATGAAATTGCAAATAAGAGCATAGAGGAAACTACAAAAAAACTCCGTTGAAAGCTAAATTTAATCTGATCAAAATAACTGTAGGTATACCAAGGATACCTACACAAAAAAGAAAAGTGTAAAAAAACGAAGTGGTCTAAATACATTGAGAGTATGGAAATGAAAATTTTCTATCTGTCATTTATAAAATAAATCGAAACTGTTTTTGCGAATATTGCACTAATTTCCGCAGTGACGATTTCAACTATTGAGCGAGATACAGATTAGTCGGCTGCGTGGAAGTCGCCACAGCATCCTGAGTGCCATAGATAGTAGACACGATTGTCCACTAATGTGGAAATTAGTACAGCGGACAAAGTCGCTGCTTACTATTAGTTATTAATTTTACTGTAATAAAATGGATATCAGTTATCTGATTAAATAAATTATATTATTATTATTAGCGACCGAGTCGATCGGCTTCAATAGAAAATGCACCAGGAGTACATAAGTAAGTCAGGTTTAGCAAGCACTCATAAAGAGCTTTAGAGGATATGGCTACACGAGACACGTGGGCTTCGCGACAGTGTTCTCGTGGGAGATAATTACTCAAGCCTGGCGAGTGAACCCGTTTTATTCATTGACTTAAACAAATAATAATCATTTCAACTGTCTGTGGTTTTGAAATAATTACTAACTAGAGACAGTATAGTCTTAGATCAATTGTGACTCAAAAAATCAATATCAGGACACGCGTCAGTCTCTGGAGAACGCACGTTATTTTAAGTGTATAAGGAGTACGTTTACCGACTTGGCCTCTTGTACTAATGCTGTGAAGTCAATACACGCTCTGTCAGGCCAGTCAGCGCCATGATAATGTACCGCACTTTCGCCTGAATGATGTACCTTTGAAACCGTTGAAAAAATTAAAATATTTGGAGTATTGTGTAACAGCCCACCTGAACGACCATGTCGCTATCGGAAAAGAGCAGAACTGTATACTGTATAAAAGAGCAAACATGGGCTATCACCCGTAGGTTTGCATATTGTTCAAATCAAGTTAAGATTACGCTTTTTAAAGCTTTCTGCACCTCTTTATACACCTATGGGTTTCCTACACACGAGCGACTAACAGTGTTCTCCGTATGCAGTACAACAACGCTTTCAGGGTGGGGTTAGGGCTGCTCCAATTCTGAAGTGCCTCCGGCATGTTTGCTGAAGCCAGACACCAACTGTTTCCACACCAACATGCGCAAGTAGTGCGCGTCCCTGGTGCGCAGGGTGCTGGCAGCTCTTAAACAGCTCTGGTAATGATTGCCGGGAGATTTTATTGCCCTTATATCGAACTTTGCTGTAGTAGACAGGTTGCTGGCTGTATCCGATAGTATTTGTTTTATTTGTGTGTTCTGTATGTGGTTGCATGCAGATGATATTGCTTGAACGAAATAAATGCTTTTTATTTTATTTATTAATCTGATGAAAGTTCCCAAGTTTGTCATATCAAAAATTCGTTTCGTTTATCTCCTGTAATGTGTAATCCCAATGTTTCTCACACTAATGTCTATATTTCCTCCACATATAAATCGTTGGTCGCTATCGAAGCCACACGCTGGAGCATGTCGTCCTTACCGGCCGCTTATCAGCAGTTATCGGCGTCTATCGCGGTAACACGCTTCGACAACTCGCTGTATCTACTGACAACACCTCACGACGCGCCTACCAGTCAATTAGTAGGAGTACGTGTAAGATTACACGAATTAATTGAATACGATGATCCTAGTTACGTCATGTTTTCACTGGTGAGTTTAACTACGGTGTTGCAACCGACTCGCGACATCGACCATCGATTGAAAAATGCACACAGTACTAAACTACACAAACTAATCAAATCTTAAAAATAAAAAAAATCTCTTCCTAGAAATTACCCATGACCGTTTCATTCAAGTTCTTCGATATTCGTGATTGCAATCACACAAGCTCGATATTACTACGACCGCTATTATGTTCAACTGCTTAGCAATCAGAGGAATATCGAGTGTGGAACCTGACTGTCGTTCATTTGAGCGACGTTTAGAACGAATCGTCCACATTTGTGACGTTTTAAAGGACAATATTCCGTAAAAAAAGACGAAAAGTACTAGGATTTAGTAACAGCTCACAGTTTCGTTTTCTTGGTATATCTCTAAGAAACTGAGCATTGGCACACCATTATTATAAATTCGTGTTTTTACATTAACTGGTTGTTACATTGCGTCTATCTGTGGTTGCCAAATAAACAATTTTTTTTCATTTCGCTCCGCTACAATGGAACTTTGTAT
This sequence comes from Mythimna ferrago, assembly GCA_910589285.2. Classification (NCBI taxonomy): domain Eukaryota; kingdom Metazoa; phylum Arthropoda; class Insecta; order Lepidoptera; family Noctuidae; genus Mythimna; species Mythimna ferrago. The sequence continues at coordinate 169,250 of OU342697.1, forward strand.
TTGTAAAAGAATATTCGTAAATCAGCTTCTTTATAATACTACTTTGTAAGTTAATGTGACGCTCCTGAATCAGATATCTGATGTATTGAATCGTGGTAAACGTGGACATAGCTTCATATGCGTAATAGTCAGGTGTTAGACGGACAGGTTCGAGATTTACAGATGTGATGTCAAGTGAAGACAGAAGCGGAAATTGCTGAACATTTAACTGTCTCTAAGTATTGGTTGTATTGGAATGAAAGGCATGATTGCATATATGTAATAGATATTTAGCTTTCTTGGATAGAACATTGATAATTTTCCGTGTGTTTACACGGAGAAAGTTAACCAGTGATCATTGATTTTGTATGGTGTTGTGCGTTTTTACTTAAATAAGGTCTATGCTAATCAATAACGCTGGCGTTCGCTAGGGGTTTAATGAATTAAAGCAAAAAGTGAATCCAGAAGCGAATAAAAACTTTATGATTAGTGATCATTTGGATCCATTTATTTGTGAATTCAAGACGTGAATAAGAACATTGTGTTTAGCACACAAAATCGAAGTGCTAATGCAGTAAACCCCACACTGCCCCACAGATGCAGCTAAACACATATCAACAGTGTACTCACCAATGAGTTAAGCAGAGGTGCACCTATAGTACTGGGCGTATCATATTAAGTCTGAATTGAGTCAATACTGGTAAATCTTGTATTTTTCTCAGGTCCTCCTACTATGTATATGTCACCTGTCCGAGGGCTCAGCATGATTAGCGCGCGATACAATACATAAAGAAGCATCGCGACGTGTAATTGACGTGGTGGCCGATGACGTGCGACGGAGCGGCCGGCCGTAGCGCGCAGAGGTGGGAAACACTGAAGCTTACACGCGATGCGATCAGGTTCGTTCATAGCAGTTGCAACCAATAAAATAGTTGAGCGAAATAACAAGTACTTTGATAAACTATGAGTCTCTGAGTGTCAAAGGAAAACGAAGTGTTGAAGTAGATCCTGGAACTCGTGCGATTAGTGGCTGCTTCTATGGTGGGAATTGGCCCAGCCCTGGCAAGTTTATTATCTCAAATGATAATTCTGTCAAATAATTCACAAAACGTCATGGGAACAGATACACAATAAATTCTCAATATAATTCTGCTTTCCTTTGCTTCCTAAAATTTAAATTTATGACGGCTTACGGTGATTCTGAAAGCTATTGTCACTATAAACTTCACCAATTTAGCTGAACGAGTAACAAATGATGGGGCTGTTGGGATCTTCGTAATTGGCGCCAGCTGGAAAACAACAAAGCAACCCACGCGAATGCACGGGACGGTAACACTGCGTCATAGAGCATTTTCATATACAATCTAGATTTTACCACGTACAATGGTCCATCATGGACTCAGTGAGAAATTCAAATTTCAAAGATAACATCTACACTTATCTACACTTATATAGGGTGACTGGTAATTAGTGAACGATACTTAAACACGTGATTGTGCTCATGATAACCAACAACTTTGTTATGGGAACAAACCTGAAATCGCGAAAAAAAAAATCAGCTGTTCAGTACATTTAAGTTTGCCTAAAATGTACTGAACAGCTGACATTTTTTCGCGATTTCGGCTTTGCTCCCATAGTAAAAATTGTTTGTTAGCATGAGCACAATCACGTGTCGTATCGTACACTAATTGCCAGTCACCCTATATACCTCCTTCTGGCTGGCCTACCACCGTGGGATCTGGAGGCAACAGTCCTTGCACACATGCACGATATGCGCGTGGAGATGCAACGCCGGGGTGAAAGTCCGCTGCCGCGACAGGTCACGACATGGCGGACAGAGCTCCGGCGGGATCTCATGGTGAAATGGCGTCAACGACTATCGCAACCCAGTGCTGGGCACGCCAGAATCATGGCGGTAAGTCCCCTCTTTGAGGCGTGGCTGGAAAGACCTCACGGCGTCCTTACCTTCCGCATGACGCAGGTCCTCACCGGACATGGTTCGTTCGGGAGTTTCTTGCACCGGATTCATGCGGAAGTGACGCCCGGGTGTCGCCACTGTGCGGAACGCCCGGAGGACACGGTGGAGCACACAGTCGAGGTGTGCCCTGCCTGGGCGGAGCATCGCCGTGCCCTTGTGGGGGCGATCGGCGGCGGAGACCTCTCGCGCCGGGCCTTGGTTGAGGCCATGGTCCGGAGCGAGGGGGAGTGGCAGGCGGTCGCCGACTTCTGCGAAGCAGTAATGCTCGCAAAGGAGGAGGCCGAACGCATCAGGCAACGGCGTTATCGCCGCCGCCGCCGCAACCGGGATTCTGATCCCGATTTCCGGCCACCGTAGGCGCGGGCTTGCGGACAGTGAGCAATGGGTAGCTCACTGTCCGGCCGTCCGGTAACTGTCCGGACCAAACCCAAAGTCGTCGACGGCGCGCACTGTGCCAGCGCGCTTCAAGGAGTTGTCAGCAACAGCAGTGACCCAGCCGGGTCGAAGCCTACTGGGGCCAGGGTTATCCGAAAGGGCGCTCGAGCCCCGGTATGAAGGCTAGAAGGAACGGGGTGGGTCTTTTAGTCAGTAAGAGTCTGACACTATCTCCCGCTCCGCCCAAGAGCGAGGGATGTCAATGCATGATTTTTTCCCACCATAAAAAAATAGGGTTTTTTTTTATGGTGGGAAAAAATCATGCATGTATACCTACAAACAAAAAAAACAAACTATTTCTTTATTGTATTAGTGTAGATGTTATAGAGAGGTAAAGTTTGTTTTTATGTTTTTTTTTTTTTTTAAACTGGCCCAGTTGCTAAAATTTTTTTATGGATAGAAAGCTGCTTTATTCCTGAGTGACATAGGCTATGTTTCATGTATGCGGCTGAAGCCGCCGGCAACAGTTAATAAGGTATATTTTTGTTGCGAACGAGATAGCAGGGGCTTCCCTTTTTATTACTCTAGGTTTGAGTTTGAAGAAAATTAAATTATCCCACGGGAAAATACTATCGGGATAAAAATATCTTTTGTTCTAATGTTATCCAGAAAACGATTTTCTACTGGTGTTCCCAAAATGACCAACAAATTAATGTTAAGTACTTATAAACTTAATTTAAAGTTAGAAAGATTGAATTTGTTAATTTTTGAGATTTTAAGTTTTCTTTTTAAAGTTAGTTTGTAGTGGTTTTTTAGTTATTTTTAAAGTTAATTCTATTCTAATATTTATCATAGTTGTAGGATTACATTCAAACGTTAACAAATCGTATAAATTGACCAATATGATACGACCACAAAATACCATTTCATACAAATCTAATCCAAATCTTGAAAGATAAAACATTTTGACGAATTTGATCAGGGGACTTACCATGACGAGTTGAAATGTCAATTGTGCGAGCGAAAGAGAGGGGCGGAGCTATACCTACACTCTATATAGTTCCATCCCATTAACAGTTCAGTTTAGGTCATAAAATGGATCGCGGTAAGAGCTCGTGGTAACATTGCTGTTCTTGGGCCTGATCATAAATGTCTCTGAAATCTTTTCGTCATTGATATAATTTTCTCCCGAAGACTACCTATTATAAACATATTTAACAAACAATATTACCACATTACGATATTAGTATTGTATGTATGGCGGATGTATGTGTGAACGCTATCCCGCGGGGTGTGAACAGTCTCTCGTTCTACACCCAGTGCCGAAGCATCGCTGAATTACGCGCGCGGCATAAATCTGGCCAGTGCATACTGGGCTGTGGGTGTTTACCCGGCCCTTAACATTTGACACTTTTTATTAGTGTAGTTTTATTGTTTTAGTGGCAGAGAATGTATATTGCAGCCCACAAGCCTTTATTACACCAGTTTCCATCACGTTGGATAAAAAGGACTCATAATTGGCGATGACGGAAACGTTTTACAAATAATGCTGCGTATGCTCCATCCTCCTCTCTAACTAGCCGTTTAAATTCTATGTAGCTACTTTTTTTTTATTAGTGAAATTTTCTTATGTTTTCTGTTTTTAAATACTTTAATAAGTACATATGTATGTACATAATTTTTTTTTTGTGCTACAGTTCTTTTCAAACTACGGTCTAAAGTTTTTCGTTCTCACGACCTCATATTCACAATAAGGCTCCTGTATACATCGCTATAGTCCCCCAAATATTTTGAACTCATCAGAAACGTGGTGCCTCTAACTAAATAATTACCCTTGGACAATTGTCACCTCAAATGCCTCCGAAACATTATGAACATGAGATGGTCGGATTTTTCTGACAGACTAATTGCCAATTCAAAAGTGCCTGTAAATGGTTAATTTGAAATGCTTTGCTTGATTGACTACTATGAACAATAATTTTCCCTGGACAGTATGTTCATGTTATGTTATCTGCTCACACACGCATGTTACGTACGCGCAGTGAAAGGCAGTGATGCGGAGTTTATTCTTGTCTTGTCCTCCACTGATTGATTAGTGAAACATTCGCATTTTATTAATATTTTAATATAAATGTGTTATTAATATACAATTATTTGGGTGCGTCTGTCGTAAATAACTCAAGACTATCGTTGATGTTTATGAGTTTACGTTTCAAACAAATTTATTATATCCAATTAACGTATTGAAATTTCTATAACAAGTATTACAAATTAATCCTTGTTATCGCAATAAAAACATGAATGATTCGACTGTCTATTTATTTTAAATGTTTCGGTAGTTAAAGTTTACAATCTTCGCATTGTAAAGTAATAAAATCAATTAATTTTCCGGCCATAGCCTAGACATTAGCATAGTCCGTTCTAAATATTCATTGCTTATCTCACGTTTGGACACTTAAATGGCAATATTTCAAGATATCGATCGCGGGTTTTGGAAATAAATATGATTGTTTGGTGGCGGCCAATTATTGCATTAATATTCATGATAGTGTTGTGGCGGCCATTACCCCCCGACTGCGAGCGCTCGGCGCAGACGCCGCGCAGACAAAACCCCATTACAATGTACAGGTACCTACGATTTGTTCATGACAAAAAGTAGTTTGCTTCACATTGCTCATGCCTTCTTGATTTTGTACTGGAGTTACCTGATTGTGACTGTATGAGCCTTTGTGAGCACTGGAATATATAGTGTGGTCATAATGTGGTTTTATTTATATTAAAATGGATTATATGGCATAGTGAATTATTTAGGCCGTAGAACGCATTGCCTAAGTGATTGATGAATGTTCGTATTTGGAGAGGGGGAGGAGATGTAAGGAATATGGTGTAAACCTAAACTAAGAAATGACATGAAAAAACTTTCCGGAAAACGGAAGAGTAAAACGATTAGCGTCCACAACAACTTGCAGCGGTCAGATGAAGCGGCACGCAAGAAGAATACTATCATACTAGCAGCTGTAAGTTTTCCGAACAGTAATTAAATAATAAATAATATAAAATAATACATTATGCTGAGTTGAAAATGTGGTTGGTGGTTGTTTAATACATGAAACTACAATACGAGTGCTGGATATATATGTAGAAGCAGGGAAAGGCTGAAAAACTAAATAACAAGATAATCTAAAATGAAAAAGAAGGACAATAACATCACAAATGAAATATACTATTGTGCAAGCATGTTACATCAGTGGACTGCAGTGTCGCAGACATTTTAAGATAAATCATTGTCGATGGGACGCTGGAAGTGGGAGGCGATCCGCACGATGATGCCACGACGGCGACTTCGACTTCTACTATGTAGGTAGTTTAATTATATTGTATATTTAATTTACTAAGGACTTTGCCTTCGACTTAATAAACTACTGTTATTTGCAGTTTAATCATAAGTAATCTTATAAAAAATAAAAATGGTTGTTTGTCTATTTTATAATATGCTTGTAAAAATAATCTCTGTTACTGATGATTTAATTACAGTTCTTTGACTGGTAAAGCTGTACTGTCACCAACTTTTTATCCTAAATTTTTTTTTTTAACAAAAATAATATTTTGTATCGTATTTATTGATTGGAACATTGGAAGGAGTGGAGGGAGGCCTTTGCCCAGCAGTGGGACAGTATGGGCTAGATATAATAATAATAATAATTTATTGATTATGAAAATAAAGAAAATAAATGACACAGCAAACAATTTATAAGCTTCACATTTATGCCTTTTGCAGAATTAATTAATGCTGAACTTGATCCGCGTTAAAGTCAACGTTTTACTATCCTGACTTCAATTCATCAATAAATAATTCGGTCTTTGTGGCACCTAAATCACCAAAACTAATAAAACTAATAGATGCAATAGAATATCATCCACATAACTCAGCATCTGTATCATCACATTTACCAGAAGCTTTATTTATTTATGAGAGTTCACAAGAAACTATTAATCAAGTTGTAGCTAATAAGTCCTCGTTGAGATTATAGGATAATAACGCTTGTATAATAATATGTAATCGTGCGTCGATCGGCGGCCATTAATCTAATAGTTTAATAGTATTACCGTGGCCAACAGATCATTAATTTGTCTCGCCGCAAGCAGCTCGGTACAGCACGACACTAACAACGTTGTAGCATACACCACAGATACTCGCGACAGGTCAAACACTGACGTTATCTATTGTCTCGGGTGCCCACAGATTTGTAAGATGTTGACGATAAATTTTGTCTATGGTTTTGTAATTTTATAATAATATCTATATTTATGACTACACTTGTAGAAAAGAAATTCTATTTTGTCGTACAATAATATATGGCATTTATGTATATCGACTAGACCCAATATCATATTTCATTTCATGTCTTTTGTACATCTTCTATTTCGGATACTGTGATCTGTTGAAAACTCAACAATGTATACGATCTGTAATAATTATAATATATATAAGGTATATTATTGAGGATTTTCGAAATAAACCACAAATTGTTTCTCTGAAAACAAAGATTTGCTTTATTCAAGATGCTTTTACAGTATTATGTAATAAATTATCGTTTAACTAAAATTACACTTTTATCTCACCTGAAAACAAAGAAACGACATTAAAGTTCACTAATATCGCCTCCTCAATTATATCCCTTTAATTATCTCTCTACAAGTCTTTATAACAATAAAATGCACAAAATTAATCTAAACATCATCTGTCATTGAATGATATGATACGTCACCCCGTATCCACAGCTTAAAAATTAAAAAAATGAAATGTCACTTCCAAGGAGGTCATTTCATTACATCTCCCCCCCATAGGAACGAAAATTCTAAATAATATAATACAAACAATGCACCTGCAAGCTATCTTTATACCTATTCGTTTTCTTCTACTTCATCTTCTGCCGTAACAGGTTGTAATTTTGTTATGTGGAATAAAGTTGATTCTGTTTTTCTGTTGCCAGTGTCAATCTTATAAATGGAGTTCGATATTTTCTCTATTATCTTGAAAGGGCCTATTTTTAATTCGTCTAATTTTTTCCTGTTCAGTCTATTTCCATTTTCTACATATACACTGTCTCCTATCTCGAACTCTTGTATTTTCCTATTTCTATCAAATATTTTCTTGTTGTACTTGTGAGATTTTATTGTATTCTCTAATGCTAATCTTATATCAGCAATCCACTTGTCTTCCTTTTCTATTGTTTTAATTTCATTTGGTAAAATACTGACATTTGTACCATCCAGTAAATATTTTGGTGCAAAACCTGTAACAGAATGGTCTGTTTCATTATATTTCTGTACACATTCTCTTGCTACTGTTGTCCATGTTCTCTTATTATTTTTCTCATTTATTTTACATCTTATTTTATTTACTATTGTTTGGTTTAATCTTTCGTTCAAGCCGTTCGAAAATGGCGTATTCACAGCTGTAAATATTAGTTTGATGTTATTCTCCTGCAAATACTGTTTAAATTCTTTTGAATTGATGCCTGGATATTGGTCTGTCAGAATTATTCCAATCTCATCTGTCTCGAGTACTTTCTTTGTTAGTTTTATAAAGTCACTTGCGTTCTGTGTTTTTGAAGTCACAATAAACGCATATCTTGTGTAGTGGTCTACTAAAAGGTGTAAGTATTTTTTTGTTGACCTAGATCCTCCAAAGCCACCTATAGTATCCATTGACATTATCTCAAATGGTTTTGTTGCTGGTCCCAGTTGTGACATTAACCCAAAATTTCCTTGACATCTTGATTTATTTTTTATGCATATTTCGCATGTTTTACAAATATTTATGATATTTTTTGTTAGGTTTTTAGCTGTATATAGTGGACTTATTTTTTTCTGTAATTGTCTGATTCCAATATGGCATAAATCTTCATGCACCTTTTTTATAATTTTTTTACTAAATTCTTCTGAGAGTATAATCTTTTCAAGTTTCTTTATTTTTTTATAATAGATTTTATTTTTATGTAGTAGATTTTGTTTCTTTTCTTTTATTGTTTCATTTTTTTCTTGGTCTTCAACTATATCTTTTATTTGTATTAAATTAACTATTTTTAATAGTTCCTCCTTGTTATCTTCTGATTATAATACAGGGTTTCGGCTCAAACAGTCTGCTTCTATATTTTCTTTACCAGGTATATATTTTACTGTGAAGTCATATTGAGATAGGTAATATGTGAGGTCACCCAATTCTTCATCTGTCCTGCATTTAATATTCATGTTCTCTAGAGGTTTGTGGTCTGAGTAAATAGTGAAATGTTTTCCAATTAGCCAGTGTTGCCAGTATTTTACTGCTTCTTTCATAGCAATACATTCCAAATATATGGCCTTTTTTCGTTTTTGAGATTCGTTTAGTTTTTTTGAAAAATATGCCACCGGTTTGTCTTTACCGTCTAGTTGAGTCTGTTTTAATATTGCCCCGATACCCTCTAAAGATGCATCTGTAAAGATTTTTATTGGTAAGTCTTTGTCGAATATTTCCAACACAGGTTGAGAACATAAATATCTTTTTATTTGATTAAATGATTCTTCACACTTCTCTGACCACACAAACTTTTCATTTTTTCTTAATAAATTATGTAATGGGTCTAAAATAATTGCACTTCTTGGTATGTATTCATGGTAGAAGTTAATTTTTCCCAAAAATTGTCTGATATTCTTTTGTGTCTTAGGAGTTGGAAAATGTCTTATCGAGATCAAATTGTCTTTTCATTATCTAAATGATCTGTCATACTTACAAACTCTTCTGTTTCTATATGTTCATTAAAATTTATTGCTAATGTTTTTATATTCTTTTCTTCATTTCTGTTATCTTTAGACATTTCATCTATTTTATTTGTTCTTATCTTTTGTTCTATCCGCAAGTCCTCGTTTTGGGTTAGTTTGAATTTCTTTATCATATCCAATCCGATTATAAAATCATCAAAATATTCATTTTCTACTATGTATACATCCACCTCTTCTTCTAAATCAAATATTTTTATTTTTATTGTTATCAAGCCATCTGTTTTTTTCACACCATTAACCGTTTTCATATATGCTATATTCTCATTGTCCTTTTTTTCTTTTATTTTAATCAGTCTTGAATTTATTAAAGAGATCTGTGAGCCTGAATCATAAATGCCGCTCACTTCTAGTTTTTTTTCTAATAAGAGCTTGATTTTGATTAATGGTGTACTTACTCGTTTTTTTTTTTCAGTATTTATATTTTTCTTTCAATAATGGAGTTGTTATTTACATTTCTGGGTTTAAAAACTTTTTCAGATTCATTTTTATTTTTCTTGAACCAACATGACTCTTCCGGATGATATCTAATTCCTTTGTTCAAAGATTCACAAGTGTTACATGGCTTCTTCTCATTAGTTTTATTTTTATAAAGGAATGTACAACTCTTTATTGTACTTGAGTTTTTCTTGTACATCATACCTTCATATTTTCTTATCTCATTGAACAAATCAGTAGTGTCATTGAGTTCATCTCTGTTTAACCTATTTAAGATAAACCCAGGTAAACCTGTTGCAATAAGATCTATCATTGTTTTGGAGTCTATCGATTTGTTTATGCCTAGCATTAGCCTTTCTTTTCTAATAGCGTAATCAATTAGTAGTCCTTCTTTATATCTAAATGCGAGAGCATATGTAACTATGTCCCATCCTCGGTTTTTAAAAGTTTCTAAAAATTTGTTTTTCCATTCATTCCATTCAGCCTTTATTGTTAGTTTTATGGCCATCGAGCTATACCAATCCAAACAAGATTTTTCTAAAAATAATCTCAATATATCTATTTTTGTTTCATCTTTTGATATATTAAAGCGCTCACACTCCTTTTCAAAATTCTCAATCCATTGCATTGCATTAGGGTTCTTGCTTGTGAATTTTTCAATAATAAATTTCTCTGAAATATGTTTTAGGTTATGTTGATTTTCTTTCTTTGTAGTAGTTTCTATTAATTTTTCCAAGATATGTTGGAAATTGTCGTTTATGTCTATTGGTTGTTTTGTGCTCATTTCTTCTAAATATTGATCTAAAAATTGCATATTACCTTCCTCATCTCTATATGTTTTCTTAAGATCTTCATCCAATTTTATCCATATTTTTCTACTTTGATATCTTCTTTTTATACTATTTTTTATTTTTAACCGACTTCTAAAAAAGGAGGAGGTTCTCAATTCGGATGTTTGTATTTTTTTTTTTATTTTTTTTTTTTATGTATGTTCGGGCATAACGTCGTCGCTTGCCAACCGATTTGAAAAATTCTTTTTTTGTTGGAAAGGGTATACTTCCCAAATGGTCCCATAGTCACCAAGTCGGGATCTGATGATGGAATCTTGGCTAAATCGAGGGAACTCCTCAAATATTATAGGCAACTATATAGTCATTTTGATATTTTCATCAAGGAATTAAGCATTTACAGTCAAAAAGTGACATTTGATGAGGTGGAACTGGTTAAGAAGACCAGAAATTGCCAACGGAACTTCATACTCAGACAAATATCACAATGAACATAGTTAAGCGACTATGACAATACAAATAAATGAATAGTTCTGAATAGTTATGTTGAAAATGGTATCATCGAAGTAACCTGATGATAGTGATGGAGCTGGAGGATAGACACCGGAACTCCATAATTAATCAATGTATCCTACCCGTGTTTGGGCTTATTAGAAATGTCATGAGATGCACTTTGGCTATAAGGTACTATCAAAGTGATCTGATGATGGAGCCGGAAGGTGGAAGGTAGACACGGGAACTTCATATGAAAATGATGTATTCTAGCAGGGTTTGAGTTAATTGGAATTGACATGAGAAAAAAGTACTCTGGCTGTAAGTGTGTTGCAACTAAAAAGTATGAAATAAAAAACTTTTTATAAAAAAAATAAAACCGACTTCACTAAAAAACACTAAAATGATCAAAATAATTTTAATTTTGGAAGTCGGTGTTAAATAAGGAACAAACAATAACGAAAAACACCGACTTCCGACATTAAAATTATTTTGATCATTTTAGTGTTTTTTTAGTGAAGTCGGTTTTATTTTTTTTATAAAAAGTTTTTTTGAGAAAGTATTCATTTTGACAATATATGTATGGTGAATCACCGGCTTCAGCTCATCAGGTAAAACATAACATTTTCCTTCTTCTGTAGATATTGAGGTTATGGCTAATACATTTGATTTGCCATCATTTGAAGCTATCATCGTAAACTCAAATTGCAGCCGGTCCATCTTCTTTTAGTTAACAAAAATGTCGTTTTATAAGGTATATTATTGAGGATTTTCGAAATAAACCACAAATTGTTTCTCTGAAAACAAAGATTTGCTTTATTCAAGATGCTTTTACAGTATTATGTAATAAATTATCGTTTAACTAAAATTACACTTTTATCTCACCTGAAAACAAAGAAACGACATTAAAGTTCACTAATATCGCCTCCTCAATTATATCCCTTTAATTATCTCTCTACAAGTCTTTATAACAATAAAATGCACAAAATTAATCTAAACATCATCTGTCATTGAATGATACGTCACCCCGTATCCACAGCTTAAAAATTAAAAAAATGAAATGTCACTTCCAAGGAGGTCATTTCATTACATATACTTTAGTTTCGCTAAGCCCCAAAGTTAATTGGCTTTTTATAAGGAATAGTTAGCTAAATGCTTCCCAATGAGATGAACAGCCTCAATGGCATCACCCTGAGCTTTTGTTTCTGTTCGATTTAGTTATTACTAAAACAGAACTGGTTTGTCCTAGATTCGATCATTGGTTTATTGTCTTTTCAAATAATTGTAAACCTTCCGATCTTACGAAAGCAAATGGGTGGTCTCGGTACACTTATCCTTTTATTTATTTAATAATTTGTATTTACTTCCTCTAATTCTTGTATACCCTAATTTTGCGTGGTGTTCCTAAATTTTAAGCTTGGTGAGCTTATACTATACCAATCAGTGTTTAAATATTTACACGGATTTACAACAAGGTTATCCTCCGTTAGAGTCTTCGTATTGCGAGATTACCTAATAATGATGATGATGTTGATGGTGATGGTCTTACCAATGGGCATGACGTGTCCGAGGTAGGTTCCGTCGCCGACGCCGGAGCAGTTCCAGCGTCTCCCTTCTAGTTGTAGACGACACTCCGCGTACGCCATCCTGAGATAAACGACAGTCATTGTTGATTAGACTACATAGTATGATAGGAAATAAATCAGGAGTTTAGCAGTAGCAGTAGAAGAACCACGTTTTTTGTTTTTTTTTTCAAGTAAAAGCCTATAAATATAAGCTTCTTTTCTCATAAAAACGGACGTTTAGAACTAAAACATATCTGGCCGAAATGTGTGTAACTTGTAGAACTAGACTAAACCACATAAACCCTCCTGCACATTTTTTTTTTATGGTGGGAAAAATCATCCAATGACAATCCCCGCTCTTGGGCGGAGCGGGAGATAGAGTCAGACTCTTACTGACTAAAAGTCCACCCCGTTCCTTCTAGCCTTCATACCGAGGCTCGAGCTGTCTTTCGAAACTAACCCTGGCCCCAGTAGGCTTCGACCCGGCTGGGTCCCTGCTGTTGCTGACAACTCCTTGAGGCATTGTCCGCAAGCCCGCGCCTACGGTGGCCGGAAATCGGGATCGGAATCCCGGCGGCGGCGGCTAGAGCGCCGTTGCCTGATGCGGTCGGCCTCCTCCTTTGCGAGCTATACTACTTCGCAGAAGTCGGCGACTGCCTGTCACTCATCTTCGCTCCGGACCATGGCCTCAACCAAGGCCCAGCGCGAGAGGTCTCCGCCGCCGATCGCCCCTACGAGGGCACGGCGATGCTCCGCCCAGGCAGGGCACACCTCGACTGTGTGCTCCACCGTGTCCTCCGGGTACCCTCCTGCACATGGCTGCAGGCGTGATGCATGGTATTATTATTAAGAAGCTTTTTTCTATGAAATATGTTTAATTTCTTAATAGTTGAATGAGACCGAATAAAGTTTTTTTTTAAGACCTAGTATGCTTTAATTAAGCAGTATTGCTTTTTTATGCTTTTATTTTTATGTTGATTGTTTAGTAGAAAATTATGGATGAAAAAGATTGCATGTAGCGGAGATGAGAATGTTGAGATGGATGTGTGGTGTGACGAAAATGGATAAAGTGAGAAATTAGTACTCGTACTCGTATATTAGAGGAAGTTTGAAAGTGGCATCAGTAACTGAAAAGTTGAATGGAAATCGTTTTTCTTGGTATGGATATGTGAAAAGAAGGGATGAAACAGTTGTTATTAAAAGAGTTCGGAGTACCTATTCATGTAGATGGATGGAGAAGGAGAGGCAGAACAAGGAAAAGATGTATGAATTGTGTGAGGACTGATATGAAAGAAAAGTGAGTTAGTGATAGTTTGACGGGTGACAGGACAGAATGGAAGAAAAAAACGTCTAATATGGGATAAGGGCAGGAAGAAGATTTTTTATACCTATATAATAATGTAAAGTAGTAATATAATAAATTAATAATATAATAATGACAATAAAACTAATGAGTATGTACCAAACATGTCTGAAATCAAAAGTATTTTTCAAAAATCCTCAGCCATGCTTGTACTATTATCTATTTATTCTGAGGTTGTAGTAGATTATTATTTGTACGATGAGTCATCGTACAAATAATAAACAAAAACGTACAAAACAGTTTAGCTGACTATAAAAAAAAGCGGCCAAGTGCGAAACGGACTCGCCCATGGGCGTACGCGCCCAGGATCTGGGTCAGGAGGGGGCAAATCGGATTTTTTTAAGCTCTTAGTCAAATAAATAAACGTAAATTAAATTAAGTAGGGATTTTTTTAAATAAATTCTTTAATTAGGTATACAATAGCTATTTTAAAAGCGACTTTCGAAGGTCTACAGCGAAACGGTTTATGACGTCTCCCGTTAAAAAAATCGCTTCGCGCTAATCGCATTAACAAATTTAATTCCTTTATTTTTCTTATAATACATATTTTTGATATTTTGAAATATTTTTATAACAAACTAGCTGTACCCGCGCGGCTTCACTCCCGCTCTTCCCTACTTCAGCCTACTATACCCTACTCTACCCCACTATACCTTACTCTACCCTACTCTACCCTACCCTACCCTCCTCTACCTTACTCTACCCTACTCTACCCTACTCTACCCTACTCTACCCTACTCTACCCTACTCTACCCTACTCTACCCTACTCTACCCTACTCTACCCTACCCTACTCTACTCTACCCTACTCTACCCTCCTCTACCTTACTCTACCCTACACTACCCTACACTACCCTACTCTACCCTACACTACCCTAATTTTCATTTTTTTTTTCCATAAGAACCTTCTCCTCATAATAACGAACACAACAAAAAAAAATTAGCGAAATTGGTCCAGGCGTTGTTGAGTTATGCGCTTACCAACACATTTTGCGATTCATTTTTATATTATAGATATATATATATATATAAAACATTTAAAAATATAAAAACAGTAGTCCACCGATGTCAGGAGCAGCGTCCAAGCTACCGGTGGTTAGAGACAGGAACTTCCTCACAATGCGAGCCTTATCGAGGAGTACTGCCTTTTGTATCTGGTCCTTGATCCAACCGCGCAACGACAGCTTCGATAGAAGGTCGTCGAAGCTTTTGGCAACAAGACCATTGGCGGTCACGACAGTCAGTCGAGTCCACACTCCACATGTCAACAATCTCGTGTGCTAAGTCGAGATATTTGATGTGCTAAGTCGAGATATTTGAAATTATTATTAATTTTAAAATTATTATTATTAATTATTATTAAAACTATTCAGTTTAGAAAAAAAAATTTAGAAACCTCAATATAATTTTTGAAGGCCTATCCATAGATACCCCACACGTATGGGTATGATGAAAAAAAAAATTTCGAGTTTCAGTTTTAAGTATGGGGGGACCCTCAAAATTTATTGTTTTTTTTTTTTCTATTTTTCTGTAAAAATCTTAATGCGGTTCACAGAATACATCTACTTACTAAGTTTCAACAGTGTAGCTCTTATAGTTTCGGAAAAAAGGTGCTGGGACATACGAACGTATAGACAGACAGACAGATGTGACGAATCCATAAGGGTTCCATTTTTTGCCACAACTCAACTCAACGGAACTCTAAAATCATGATGCTACAGAAAAGTCGGTGTCGTTGTTTATTATTATGTTCTACTGTATTATCAGCCACGCTCTACGGGACATCATTCATCATTTCAGCCGATACACGTCCACTGTTGGACATAGGCCTCCCCCAAGCGTCGCCACATCGAACGTTCCTGGGCGTCCCGCATCCATCGGTTTCCCACTACCTTCATCAGGTCATCGGTTCACCTTGTAGGAGGCCTTCTAACGCTGCGTCTTCCGGTACGCTGTCGCCACTTCAAAACCTTTCGGCTCCAACGGCCATCTGTTCTGCGAGCAATGTGCCCTGCCCATTGCCACTTAAGTTTGGCAATTCTTTGTGCTATGTCGGCAACCTTAGTTTTCCTGCGGATGTCTTCATTTTTTATTCGATCAGGCAAGGAAACCCCGAGCATAGCCCTTTCCATTGCTCTTTGGGTGACTTTAAGCCTTCTGATGAGGCCCATTGTGAGCAACCACGTTTCGGAGCCATATGTCATCACTGGCAACACGCACTGGTTAAAGACTTTCGTCTTGAGACACTGTGGTATGTTGGACGAGAAGATATCGCGTAGCTTCCCGAACGCTGCCCAACCGAGTTGGATTCGACGGTTGACCTCTTTCTCGAAGTTAGACCTACCCTACCCTTCGTTCAATTTATAAATTAAGTCCCAGATACTCCCTCAGAGATAAATTTAAAGAAATTAATGTAATGACTGTGCCTTCACAGTATATTTACGAGAATATTTTGTATGCCCATAAAAATATAGACATGTTTAAAAAATACAGTGATATTCATAATTTTAATACAAGAAACAACCATAAATTTGTAGTTCCTGCAACCAGGCTCAAAAAATAGGGGGCTCATTTAGATGCCAATGTATACACTTCTATAATAAACTTCCTAGTCATATTCAACAACTAAGCCTTAATAAGTTCAAATCATTTGTAAAACGAAAACTTTGTCAAAAGGCTTTTTACACTGTAAAGGACCTATATTCAGGACGACAAGGCTTGGGATTGACCTGCTCCAGTACCTACTACAACTGTTGATATTTTTATTTTTCTTCTTTTTGTATTTTTTTAATTATTTTTATTTTCAAATGTGCTTTTTCTTTTTATTTTATTTTATTTAATTTTTTACAATTTGACATTCGAGATTATTTTTATTTTACAAATTGACGTGTATACATTTTAAGTACTTAAAGTATTTTTTTTTGTCTTTGACATAAATATTTACTTTGCTAAATATTTTGTATACTATCAATTTCCTTATTGTATTGTAAATGTGAGGGCTGTGTTGATTGCTTTTTCTTTTCTTTTCAGTAATTTTAACATATGTCTGGCAATTTGAGTATTTTCTGCGGCCTACTCAAATGTCCTTTCTTTGTTATTGTTCGTCAAGTCGTGGAGCTCCTTAGTAGTCCTAAGTTGAGCTTTTCGAATGCTGACAAATGCCTACACTGATTGGACAGGTCCACTCAAATCTGTATGGTTCTTTCTTCAAAAGACCATCTCAGACAAATCTGCATGGTTCTCATATAATTTGACCATTACATATTTACTGTATGGACTTTAAAAGAGACTTTGACCCCTGAGTTTGTTTCGGTGTTTCTTCTCAGGGTAGTCAGATAGGAAACACCGGCCTCATCTAGCATAAACTGATGAAAAAAAATTGACGTGTAAAAGTGTTTTTTAAACCTATTTACAAAATAAATATCACTTATCATTTACCCAACTGGACTGTCTGTCCGAGGTAGACGTAATTGTCCACAACTTCGAGTATAGAGTCTCCGACCTTGATAGGAGTAGGCGCTACGTGGTTGTTAATCATGATTTTGGTTTTATCCATGTTCATTTTAAGACCCACTTTTAGAGAAGCTCTACTGAGGTCATTGAGCATTGTGCTGAGCTCCTCAATAGTCTCCGTCATGACTACTATGTCGTCGGCAAACCAAAGGTGAGTGATGTACTCGCCATTGACATTAATGTCTAGTCCACTCTAGTCCAGAACCTTGAAGACATCTTCCATTGCGGCCGTGAACAGTTTCGGAGAGATGACGTCTCCCTGCCTCACACCTCGCTGCAGGAGGATAGGTTTCGAGGTCTGGTCCTGGAATCGGACTGACATGGTGGCGTTTTCGTACAAACACAACACACCTCGCTGCAGGAGGATAGGTTTCGAGGTCTGGTCCTGGAGTCGGACTGACATGGTGGCGTTTTCGTACAAACACTTCAGTACTTCGATGTACCGATAGTCAATTTGGCACCTTTGGAGAGATTGCAGCACAGCGCAAGTCTCGATCGAATCAAAAGCTTTCTCGTAGTCCACAAACGCTAGGCAGAGAGGCAGGTTATACTCCTCGGTCTTCTGTATGACCCGCCGTAGCGTATGTATGTGGTCTACGGTGCTGAAAGCTTTTCGGAATCCGAAGTCGTCAAACCTGCGCGCGAGACGGTTCGTGATGACCCTGGAAAACAGCTTGTAGACATGGCTCAGAAGTGAGATGGGCCTGTAATTCTTCAGCAGGGTTTTATCACCCTTCTTAAAGAAGAGTACCACCACACTTCTGCTCCATGCCTGTGGCGTTTTTCCCTCTAATAAGACGGAATCGAACAACTTCTGAAGGGCCTTTAGGACCGGTTTTCCACCCGCCTTCAGGAGCTCAGCCGTAATTCCGTCCTCACACGACGCCTTGTTATTCTTCAACTGCTTTAGAGCCATCCTAATCTCGTACAGGCTGACGTCCGGGATATCTTCAGTGTAGTGTCGAGTCAATCTAGCTCTTGGGTCGTTTGCCAGATTTGTAGCGGGTTTGGAGATTTTCGTGTGTGTAACTGTCCATAAAATGCCTCGATCTCTCCCAGAAGCTCCGATTTGGCGGATATGACTCTGCCATCTTCGGTCTTCAGTTTCGTGAGCTGACTCTGCCCAGTAGACAGATCCCGTACAAAAACTTTGGAGCCATTATTCCGCTCAATCGCGTCCTTAATCCTCTCGGTATTAAATCGGTGAAGGTCGCGTTTCAGAGACTTCGAGATCTGTTTATTGAGCTGCCATTTCACGCCTCTTCTTCATGAGGTCGAGAGTTTGATCCGTGAGCCTCTTGGTCTTACTTGTACGAGTCTTAAAAAACTGAGACCCGACTTTATGGATAGTTTCCACGAACCCATCATTATATTTGTCCACGGAGCTTCCTAGGCACTCGCAACGGTTTGAAGTTCGAGCTGAAAGCTCTCGGAGTTTTGGATCTGGATCTGTGCAGGACGTAGCGTAGACTTCATCAATATTCAATGTGCCTCTTACCATACGGTGATCACTCCCGGTTTTCACCGCATTCATCACAGAGACATCATTGAATATTTGCTTCTTCGTCGACATGATGAAGTTCGGCACAATAAAAATAATTTTCATCATGGCACCATGGTATATTAGCTGTAAAACTTTGTTTGTTTAATAAATTATTATTATTTTAAAACCAAAAGGCATTCTTTCCTATCTTCCAATGATATACTAGATGATGGTTAGGCTGGAAATGTATTTTCTAGCGAGTATTACGCGTGAATGCATTCCGATTAATAGTGTATGTAAGTGGGCAATAAATCGCTAATCGGTTTATCGAGGTGCAATCTTGCCACGCTGCGGTTATTAGTGAGTGCTAATTTCTGTCTTCCACTTTATTTAAACGAATTCTTAGATTAAATTGATTTTTGTATCAGGGTTGTAAAGTACTTTTTAGTAAGTCTACTTTAAAGTAGATTTGTTCGTTTCGCGCGTAGGTTTGACGACTTCCAGGCTCCCGAAAAAACTGGATTGCAAAATTTAGCACCATAGACATAGGCATTCAGTGACCGGTTATACAGAAGACTGAGAAGTAACTATGATCTGCCTCTCTGATTAGTGTTTATGGACTACGAGAAAGCCTTTGATTCGATCGAGACTTAGGCTGCACTGCAGTCTCTCTAACGGTGCCAGAATAACTATCAGTACACCCAAGTGTCGAAGTGTTTGTACTAAAATGCCGTCATGGCAGTCCGACTTCAGAGTCTGAGTCCATTCTCGATGGCGGTGACAACCGTGGGAGACTCACCAGTCTCACGCAAGCACTGTCTCGTATAAGGCGCACTGGCACTGCGTGAGACCGGGCGCGATCATACATATTTGTTTTGTGTTATGACTGCCTAGTAGCTGGTGTTACCTGAGTCCGTCCCCGATGACGGCAATAGCGGCGGGAGACTGGCGGCACATGGCGCGCTGGCGCTCCGTGAGGCCGGGCGCGCGCGAGCACACCAGCGCGGCGCCCAGCGACCCGCCGCACACCGCTAGTCTGGAATAGAAGAGGCACAGGTTACATTACGGTCCCATTAAAGATCACAAGTGCGACTGTAGAGCGCAAGCTCTTACAAATAGTTCCACTTTTTCAGACGTTATGCTTTGGGCACAGTGTTAAAGGGTTGTCCGTCATGAATGTATACAGATACACTCGTGACGGACGGATATACGTCGATTCAATTTCATAGGATTTCAACACACGGATTTGCAAGAAACAGTTTTAGAATACAAAATAACATATTGTGACCTTTAGTGTTTAAGTAAACTAGGTATATAATATTATAAATAATTTAATTATATTTTTCACTACTTATAGACTTTTTAAATATTGTTATCAATAGTTTTGTCCTAAAAAACTACAATATTAGAGCATGTGGTACAGGTTTATTCTAGTACAGGCACATAACATAGCATTTACCTTTGTAATTACTCTTAAAATTTTATGTAACCATTTTACCAAATTTTACCCTAAATAAACTATTATTATTATTATGTTATTATCAACACGATTATCAAATTATAAAATGCTGTCTTTCTTGTGCAACAATATTATCCATAGTCGTGTGCAATGTCCCAAGCTGTGGGGTTTTCAAGTCTCTCGTGCACGAGTGTCCCCACTAATTGTGCACATTAGCCTCGCTAAACAAACGCGCGCATTGTCCATCACACAATGTCATTAAGCCTCGCTCACACAGTACGGCGGCCGCGCGACGGAGCGTGCTTCCGCGCAGACGCGCAATCACGCCGCATTGTAGACAAACAAACACGCTTCCTGTCCGACACGGAATGTTATTGTGAGCGTGACATTAGCTGGACATGATGAGCACTTGTATACGTCGGTACTCATCGTGTTCGCTAATGTCACGTTCACAATAACATTCCATTTATGATTACATTAATGATATAGATTTGATAATGGACAAGTTATAACCTTTTATTTTCAGGTCATATAAATACATACATGTGTGAAAACTGTTCTATTATGCTTAATATATGCTGTTGTAGGTATTTATTATGAATAGGTACATTAACTATCTGGTGGATAGCGGAAATTAGGGACTTTTGGCTGAAAAAAATATACTATGAAAGGCAGTCATGCCGATCCTGGCAACCATCGGCCAATTTCATAATCTCCATACTCTGCAAGATTGTGGAGCGTGTGTGGAACTCGCGCCTCATATGCCACGACCGACCGTGCTCATTGACCGAGAGGACGGGGTTCACCGTAATTGATCTACTGGGACCTAATAGTGTATATCACTCACTTGTGGGCGAGGCCCTCGAGAAGAATGGGGAAACGACTGCTGCTTCCTTAGATGTCTCGAAGGCCTTCGACAGGGTATGACCCGCTAGCCTTTTGAGTAAACTTCGAGTGTACGGTATTACTCCTGGTCTGACTGCCTGGGTAGAAAATTTCCTTTTCTTTCTTGAGTGAACGATCTCTTTGAGTTGTTATCGGCGGATGCTAATCGGAGCCTATGACGACTAATGCCGGAGTTCCTCAGGGTTCTGCTCTCTGCAACTCTCTTCCTGCTGTTTATCAACGATCTGCTGATACCCGGTATCTATGGGTATGCAGATGACAGAACAGTTGTAGAGAGATACCTGCCGAAAGCTCTGGCTGGTTACATTTGGACTCAGTGGAAAAGCGTGCGGAGATTAATTCGTTGATTGGTGGTCCAGAGCCTGGAGCACAGGCGTGAGATGCCTCATGCGGCCCATCGGTATTCTATAGAATGCATTTTAGAGAGTGGGCGCAGGAATTAAATGAATTGATTTCGCCGTCGCTTTTCTACCATCGCACAACCCAACGTACGGCAAGTGTTCACCCTTACGTTGTTGACACCTCGACGGTCCGGACTAAGCAATTTAATGAATTAATAAAGATATTTGAAAATGACATCAATTAAAAATAAAACATTGATAAATATCTAACGGCTGGCTTACGGATGAATTGAATCATGCCAAAGTTTAAATTGATAAAATAAATAATATGGAGATAGTTATCACAGTACATTTTCAAGCTCTAAATATGTCCTAAGACCAAAACAGTGTCTCAAATTAGCGGCACACACATATAGACTTTGACTAATATTCACATATCAACGTTAATCACTATAATTAATACAGCTACTCGACGTTAATGCTGTCTCCGTTCGGAACATTTCACTTTCCAGCAATCACATGAATTAACAAGTTTTCTTACAAACCGTACGTAAAGTTGTGTATTGCCATCACAAATTATCACGGTGTATTTGAGCGCGTGATTAATAAGGCATTGTCTGCACAGTGGCGGCGCATCACGGCCGGTGTCGCGCGCAGCCGCGTGGGTGTCGCGCGAATTAGCGCCCCGTGTCGCGCCAACGCGATAATTGTCGCCGCGTATTACCGGCGACGTCTTAATGAAACAGACGACCTGCCACTGACACACGGGAAATGCACCTCTATTGCATAAAAATAGAGGTTTCAATAGTGTGGGTGTGTAGTTCATTAGTGTATCAGTAATGTGGGGTGCTGTGCGACTGAGTCGAGAGAAGTCGGTGGAAAAGTAACGTTGATTGGCAGACAGTGAGTGAAATCAAGAATAAATAAATGATTGCTAATGAAACGTCGCTCGTGCAGTGCCACAGCATAACTTAATGCAGCTGACCAACGTGGGCGTGCTTACAGACATCCAAATGGGAGGAGCTAATGAAAAACAAATGAGTACATGAACAGTGATTTAAGTGTTTGTTTTACATTAAAATAGGAACAATTTGATAAATAAGAATTTGCATGTAAATATCAATTGAGGCTTCAAACAGAGGCATTGAACTATTGCATGGAAGCAGTTGTTAGCCTGTGGTCATGTGGTTGTCCACGTATGTTCAATATAATTACTGAGCTAGACTGAATGTGGTTACCTTTCCTTATCGGGTCTAATTAGAACTTATGTCTGGAGGAAAATATTTGAGCAAAGTGTGTTGTGGAATCGACATCGTACACTGAGCTATGTTTTTTCAAGGGTTGAGATATTTCCTATAAGAATTTCCCATTCCATATCCAATTATTCCAGTTATTCCAATCAATACAACATAGTGCAATAACAGTAAACATCCTCTCGGAATGTATCGACAAATGAAAGCCTCAATCGACTCGCATTAATTAACAGAATGTTAAATTATTATCCGTTCCCTCATTAGTAACATACTTCATCAGAATTTTATTGACTTTTATATCAATAAAGTAAAAATTACGAACCGTTTCATTAGCATATGAATTCGAGTCAGTTATTAACATGCTCGTATTGAAGTCGTCTAATGAGTGTGTCCACGCCGTGCGCTACGTAGGTACAAGTAGTGGGAGGTGCAACACACTCTAGGATTAGGGTTGGATTGTATTATAATATTAATGTCTCGAACACGTTTTGTTGTCTTATAAGGGAAGATCTTCAGGCTCTATGGACATGTTATTTATGTGATCGTTTTGTACACTATTGTTATTGTCACTGTTAGTGCTCTTTTCTATCTAACTGTATTTCTGTTAAAAGGATTCCTCCAAAAACCATAAAATGAGTGTCAGCGTTTCGTCCAGAAATGGTTAAAAACTGTAATTACAATTAAGGTTCACAGTATTTGAGCCTTTTTTTTTTATGGTGAGAAATAATCATGCATTGACATCCCCCGCCCTTGGGCGGAGCGGGAGATAGTGTCAGACTCTTACTGACTAAAAGACCCACCCCGTTCCTTCTAGCCTTCATACCAGGGCTCGAGCGCCCTTTCGGATAACCCTGGCCCCAGTAGGCTTCGACCCGGCTGGATCCCTGCTATTGCTGACAACTCCTTGAGGCGCGCGGGAACAGTGCGCGCCGTCGACGACTTGGGCTTGGTCCGGACAGTTACCGGACGGCCGGACAGTAAGCTACCCATTGCTCACCGTCCGCAAGCCCGCGTCTACGTTACGAAATCGGGATCAGAATCCCGGCGACGGCGGCGGCGATAACGCCGTTGCCTGATGCTTTCGGCCTCCTCCTTTGCGAGCATTACTGCTTCGCAGAAGTCGGCGACCGCCTGCCACTTCTCCTCGCTCCGGACCATGGCCTCAACCAAGGCCCGGCGCGAGAGGTCTCCGCCGCCGATCGCCCCCACGAGGGCACGGCGATGCTCCGCCCAAGCAGGGCACACCTCGACTGTGTGCTCCACAGTGTCCTCCGGGCGTTCCGCACAGTGGCGACACCCGGGCGTCACTTCCGCATGAATCGAGTGTAGGAAACTCCCGAACGAACCATGTCCGGTGAGTACCTGCGTCATGCGGAAGGTAAGGACGCCGTGAGGTCTTTCCAGCCACGCCTCAAAGAGGGGACTTACCGCCATGATTGTGGCGTGCCCAGCACTGGGTTGCGATAGTCGTTGACGCCATTTCACCATGAGATCCCGCCGGAGCTCTGTCCGCCATGCCGTGACCTGTCGACGCAGCGGACTTTCACCCCGGCGTTGCATCTCCACGCGCATATCGTGCATGTGTGCAAGGACTGTTGCCTCCAGATCCCACGGTGGTAGGCCAGCCAGAAGGCTCGCCGCTTCGCGAGAGACCGTGCAGTATCCCCGCACCATCCTTATCGCCATGACCCTCTGACAGGCGTTCAGTATGGCCGCCGGTTGCTTTTTCAGCGACGGCGCCCACACCGGCGCCCCGTAGAGGGTCATGGACCGAAAGATCCCCGTGTAGAGCCTCCGGCAGGAGGCATCTGGACCCCCAAGGTTGGGCAGGAGCCGCTTGAGCGCAGCCCCAGCCCGATTGAGTTTGGGAGCCAGACGTCGGAAATGCTCCACGAAATTCCACCGGCTGTCGAGGACGAGTCCCAGGTGCTTCATCGTCGACCCGACACCGATGTGAACTCCTCCTACCGTTAGTTGGGAACTCATTGGCGTTGCGTTCCGAGAGCGGCGACCGTGAAAGCACATCGCCTCGGACTTGTGAAGCGCCACTTCGAGTCCCAACTCCTGGATCCTATCAACGACCATCGCAACCCCGCGTGTCGCTAGAGCGACCGCCGCCTGGTACGACTCTCCCTGCGCTAGAACCAGCGTGTCGTCTGCGTAGCAAACCACGCTGACCCCGTCAGGGAAGTCGCCGCGCAGCACGTAGTCGTACCCGATGTTCCACAAGGGTGGCCCTAGTACCGACCCCTGCGGAACACCGCACGACATCTCTCGACGTTTCCAGTCTCCCTGGTGACCGGGGTAGACTATAAATCTATCCGACAGATAGGCCTCGACCACTCGACAGAGGTATTCGGGCACCCGGTGGTACCGGAGTGCCCTCCGGATCGTACTCCAGGGCAGGGAGTTGAACGCGCTGGCAATGTCCAAGGACACTGCCACGACACACCTGCCCCGGGACACCGCAGCCCCCGTCGTGAGGGCTCGCACGCGCATGATGGCGTCCACCGTAGAGCGCATCCTGCGAAAGCCGAACTGTCCGTCCGAAAGGTCCGGCCCCACCCGTGTTAGGCGCCCGACGAGGCGGTTTGCAATGACTCTCTCAAAGAGCTTGCCCACCTCGTCGAGCAGCACAATGGGCCGGTACGCGGACGGAGAGTCCGCAGGGCGCCCTGGCTTCGCGATGAGGACCAGTTTCCCCGTCTTCCAGCAAAGTGGGAACTGGCCCCTCTCCATGCATGCGCTGAAGAGCCCTCTCAGTCGAGGCCCGAGAGCCTCCATGGCCAGGACCCAGGCCTTTCCAGGCAAGCCGTCGGGTCCTGGGGCGGTGTTTTTGGCACTCAGCCTTCGCACCGCCACTCTCATCTCTACCTCGGTCACCTCTGGAGCATCGTCGTCGTCGTCGCTGTTGCGGTCCGCGTCAGACACCGCTGGCGGTGGAGGCGGAGCCATGGGTGGGGGGGAGTGTTCCCCCCGCGCAGGGAACAGAGCGTTCACCGCACCCTCTACGATCTGGGGTCGGAGACTCTGAGTCAGTGGGGGAGCCCAGGGGCGGAGTTTTCCCCGTACCATATTGTACGGGCGCCCCCATGGGTCCGCGTTCAGAGACCCCAGCCACACGTTGCGGGCCTCCAGTTTGGCCCGCTTGATCTCCGTTCGGAGGGTGCGTTTTGCCGCTCTGTATCCCTCATACAGCTCCGCCTCTCTGGCCTCCGCATCCGGCGGGCGGATGCAGCGCCTGCAGTGTCTGGCGTACCGGCGTCGCGCGTGACTGCATGCGTTGCGCAGTGCAGCAATCTCCGGCGACCACCAGCACACCTGGCGCTTAGCTCGCCCTGGACGGACTCGGGGCATTGCCACGTCGCAGAGTTGCGACATGGCCTCCCGGAACCACTCCGCCTCGACGTCTATGTCGACAGGCCTGTCCGGTGCCTGTACCGTCGCGGCTTCCAGGAGGAGCTCCCGGTCCATCTGCTTAAGCGCCCACCGCGGACCGCAAGGGCTCTGTCGGACCGGCGCGGCCGAGGTTTCAGCGGAGACGTCCAACCGGATGTACCGGTGGTCGGAGTACGTCTCCACCTCCTCCATAACGCGCCAGTCGACGACACACGGCAACAGAGCGGGGCTGGCGAACGAGATGTCCACCACTGATTCACCCCGCATCCGCGCCAACAGAACCCCGGTTCAGGACGACCAGTCCCAGCTCCAAAGCCCAGTCCTCCACCATCTGAGTCCGTGGGTTCGTGTACCGGGAACCCCAAGCCGTATTCCAGGCGTTGAAGTCCCCGCAAACGATCACGGGGAGGGTACCGAACCCAGCGACGAACAGTATTTGAGCCGAAATTAACACTGTCGCAGTCGGCGCAGCATGTCTTCTTCTTCCATACATCTCTATTCGCCGTAATATCGTCAGCAACCTCTTTTCTAGCCAAATCACGTTGTAAGTCACCGGAATACTACAGACATACAGAGAGTAATGTTTTGTTTGCGCTGGGCATCTGCTCCGTGTATATCATGATTGTATCGGCACCGGCGCTTTACGAGACACTTTCTAAACTGATTTCTGCTACACGCCAGATTATGTTATTTATCGCCCACATTATTATACGATTAAACTGCTTCGTCCAGTGCACCGGTCGGCGGCCGCGGGCACTTCCCTTGTTAATGCTTTATGTGTGATATCAGATAGAGTTACGTTTTATGGGTTTCTCTGATCGGATATGCACAATGTAGCGAAAATAAAATTGTTGCCTGTAGATTAGTAGCCTACGGGGCCTATTTAAACAGTTTGGTGTGGGTCATGCTCTGACTTCTGAAAACCATTGCTATGCTGTGTCTGTCCGTGACATGGCATTATACTAAGTGGGTGGCTTTTTGTCACTGATACGACGTGCATCAGCCCACTTATATTTCAGCTTTGGGTTTTGATTATTTTAGTCTTTCTATCCATGTTTCCTTACGTTATGCATGTGATAGTTTGCTGAAAAGCAATAAAAAGAACAAACTAAATCACTGTAAGGAATGTTTTCAATATCTATCATTTAATAATCGTCTTGCCCTTATCAGACATGAAAGAGAAATACCGCTCAGTTTAGTAAATAATGCTACCAAATCGAAAACTAGAAGTTTAAACTGGAAAATAATTGAGAAAGAGCCGATCTGTAGTCCAAATAACGGTTTTCAATTCTCATATTTATGTTCGTTTACATCACAAGAGCTATAGTTCAGTCTATCGTAATGTTCAGGTTTCCAACGCGCTGCTCCTTGAAGTGTTTCCCTTGCAGTTACATTTGTCAGCGCCTGACGTATTGATATGAAGATAAACGACAACAGTTGTAGACTTGTCGCTGCTGCTTGCAAGTTTGTATCGACACAAAAATCACTCGACAAACCGCCAGGAGACATAACTCGCGACAATCGCGTGATCTTTCGCGACACCGGTGTTACCCACGCCTCAACATGCCTTATCTTCGGTTCGTTTCAGATTGGACAAAGTCTTTGGATTTTGTTCCAATTAATTTGACAGTAACACTCTCGCCTGAATGACGATAGTCTTTCATATAACACATATACGCTGAATCAACTTATAATATTTCTACTGCTTGACCACATGCGTCCTCTATGTGAGTGGAATTGGTCCGTAATCTACAACGCCGGTCTGTGGCTGAGTTTTCGGATACATCTCAGTTGTTTTAGACACAATAACTGTCAAAATGTGGATTCTTACGCCTCCATATATAGGGATTCAGCCTCAGCATACGTCTAGAGGAAGAGTGCTTATCCCTTCAGAGAATAGATACAGGAGCAATATGACATAATTGTGTAGCGCATGGAGCGCTAACACTTCCAATACGTGACGACTACTGCACTATAAATTGCTGGCTCTTGCCAGCACGCAGTATATCAGGTGCTGTCACTCACGCTCATAAATCCATGGTTTCCAGTTGTATGCTAATGACTGCAGTTGTTGTAACGCGGTAACTCAGCGGGTCTGGTGGCTGACTTGCGGTAGGCGCCAGCGCTTGTCGAGCTTGAGGTGGTCACGAGGAAGATGTGGGACCGAAGGATCAGTCGACACGATGATCAGTCGATGAGTAGATAACAAAGGAGCTTCCGAACTCTTATTAGACTTAATTCTTAGTCGTTTACATCTTTCTCCGGCAGTATGTATCTGATTGGTTAATAAATCGGTTGATTTGGGTTCCAACCGCAAATTACAGTGTTATGTGATTAAAGTCGTAGTCGTAGTAGTTTAATGGTAAGAGACTCTTTCAAGTCATATTCATATTACATAAAAGAAAAAATGTGACAGATGTTTAAACAATGTCAAGTAACAAAAAAAAAAAAGTCTAACCAATAAAATTAATACATATAAATAAACTTCAAATTAACCTATGAATAATTCAGCCAAAAGAAAACGTCACCCTAAATCACTGTCAAATTAATGTTCATGTCTAAGTTTAGATAATTATAATCTTAAATTCATCAAAACAATCATTGCTAGAAAAGTATTAGGTAGAGCAAAACTTCACAGTCATGTGACATCCAGCAACTCTCAACGGAGCCACACAGACACACCTTAACAGCGGGAACACTACAGGCTCGTTATTTAGAGAGACTACGTTATGTAATACATTCAGCTGCGCTTAGAGTTAACTTCGACTTTGACACTCTTTTGAATCATTATATGTTGTGAGAATGTGATCCTACTTGGCTGATCCTTCTGCATCCCCTTTGATCTGCCACAGGAATGTGTTCCAACTAGAGTTGCGGTTCTCCCACGCACTGATAACAGTTATCTATGAGCTTCGTAATTAGCGCCAGCCTGCTAATTGATGGCCCCACTATTGGGCATAAATTGAAAACGAGCCGGCGTCGAATCTGAGCCAGGGGAGTCAGGCGCTCTGGCATTAGTCATGTTACTGTTTCTCATGTTCTGGTTTTTTGTTGCGACGCTAAAATCAATTTAAAGAAAATAAGGACTTTTCGTCCTATACGAAAGGTTTGCGTATTGTAATATTTTATATACACCGTTAAATTGTAATCGTTTTAATCCCGTGGAGGGTCGATCCGGTACATGAAACACTATCGATTAGTAAAGATATGTGTGTACTTAGAAATATATAAGTATGTTTATCAGTTGTCTAGAACCCATAACACAAGCTCTGCTAAGCTTGGGACTAGACGATGTTGCGTGTTAGTTGTGGAATATTATTATAGACCGATAACATGCTTGTCTTCGGTCTATAAACTTCTTACATCCATTCTGAGAACAAATTATTATTTCCTTTATTCATCAATATTACATATTATAAATTACATTTTTAAATATTTCAATATAAAACAAATAAAACATTTAAAAATATAAAAAATATAGTAGCCCACCGGTATCAGGAACAGGGTCCAAGCTACCGGTGGTTAGGGCTCCAAAGAAAGGAACCTCCTAACAATACGAGCCTTGTCCAGAAGAACTGCTTTCTGAATCAAGCCCTTGATCCAGACGCCTAACGAGAGCCTCCTAAGGTGTTGGTCGAGGCTCTTGGCTATTAAGCTATTGGCTGACACAACTATCGGTACAATGATCGCTGAGTCCACTTCCCACATGTCGACAACCTCGCGAGCCAAGTCAATATACTTGATTTGTTTATCTTTCTCGGCTTTCACCAGGTTCTCGTCATGCGGAACGGATATGTCAACAATCATTGCACGCCTCTCGCTTCGGTCCACCACCACTATATCAGGTTTATTGGCTACAATAGTCATGTCAGTGATGATGGACCGAAATTATTATTATTATTATTTAATTTTTTTTGAAAAAAGTTTTGGTCATAGCGATCGCATCTTTCGCTCCTCATAGTTGTTGTAGGCAGACATGCTGCTATGTTCCTGTATCCAACGTTGAGGACAGAGCTGACATGTTACATAAAAAAAGACTATCTTACAAAATACCTGTCTTTCAGTCCCAAAAACGAATTAGTCATAAAAATTTAGCTTCAGATGTTTAGTTTAGGCTATTGTAAAAGTCCACTTCAAACGATCCCAATCAAACTCCCAAAAAAAATTTGAAGGAAAACTTATTTGTTATTATTAAAAATGAATCCAAGAAAAAATCAGAAAGGAAACTCCACAATGTTCAGGAAAAACATGTGTAGCGCTCTCCCCAAATTAGTTCAGATAAATAAGAAAGATGACGACAGAATAATCTAATCCGTTATCGACATGGTTTACTTGTTAATAAGTCAATGGTTAAGCAGGGCAATTAAAATCGAATGATGGCTTTCTACCCAACAAACTCCACTTATACCACTGAACGATGAATGAGCAAAGTCTACAGAGACAGTATCATGGCCCACGCACGCCGGCCAATTAATTGGTGCTCTATCCGTTCCATTCACACTCGCGCCAGGAGACCACGATGCGGCGTCACTGCACCTCTTCGCTGGGACTATTGAGCGCAGGAGCTGGAGCTAAAATATTATTAAGTTGTAAAATCAGCCAATTTACGGTACTGATGTTCCAAAGGGTGGTAAACTATGTCCTATCTTATTAACTTCTATCCTCAATTTTACAACGTTAGTTTACTGATGTCATAAAAGGATCAAATTGTTGACTGTTTTCCGGTATCATAATCCTATCCTAAACGACATATCGACGGTTGAAAAGCAAAATGATCTAAGCGACTAAACTTTACAAAACAGTGATTTGAAGTTAACATTTTAGAGTGCACTTTGTAAAGTTTACTCAATGTCGCTTAGAGCATTTCTTTTCACGTATAGAAAATTACACTATCGCTGAGTGTTATTTCCGGGTACAGTTTCTGTGGCCTGAAGCTGCGGAAACTAGCTTGTTTTCTTGATCTGCATTACTAATGTTCTAAAATGCTCGGACAGACTCTCTTAACTCATTCGTAATCTTCATTCACTGTCATGCAATGAGTTGCATGACGACTTTAATAAAAATCGTACTTTATTGTTGAATATTAGTTCGAGACTCTTGGCCTACCTGCATCCACTAGTTCCTAAGCTCGCCAATTATCGAGTGCCTCCACCTGTGTGCTTTGTGCACTACGTGTAGTGTACCTGTGTGGTGTACCCGTGGACTGCGCACCGTGTCTACACGCTGACCAGGGCGCTCGTTAGCGTACGCCTTTGTTAGTTTTCACTTTATAATCACCCGCCAACAGCCTGGACATGCGGACATGACGCCACTGCTCGGAAATTATAGCGTTTTCTATAACACGATGCTCAAGGGGAAACACTATTAGCTGATTGTTTATCGGTTTTAAGGACTGAGCTTTGAAAACAAACGACATATTGTTATTGTTAATAATACTAGAAACAGTAGCAATGTTGCAAATTATCAGTTATGATTGTATTAATGTTCATTATGTAGCAGAGGAGAGTAGGAAACTATTTTCATACAAAGTTTATTGTCGTTGTTTGGAATTAGATAGTGCTGTAGGTGTCTCATGAAGTAATAATGATAATTGCCTGTAAGTTTCCCCCAGCAGGGCACAGGCTTCATTTCACATAAAGAAAGTTCAAGAAAAAGGCATGCTCTAAGGGACGAGTCCAGACAATTACAATATTTTATTTCAATTAGACATCTCATTCTGGAGTGGCGACCACGTACCGGAAGACGCAGCGTTGGACGGCCTCCAACAAGGTGGACCGATGACCTGGTCAGGGTCGCGGGAATCAGATGGATGCGTGATGCACAGGACCGGTCGTTGTGGCGACGCTTGGGGGAGGCCTATGTCCAACAGTGGACGTCTTTCGGCTGATATGATGATGATGATGAGACATCGATTTCGTCGTTATTTCCGCACAACGGCTCAGTAGCCCGATTCACGTAATGAAAACCGTAACGATATCGTAGCGATTTAGTCGTTTAGACCATTTCCGTATTCACATCCATCAATCGAGTTTGAACGACACCGATTTTAAAGTCATTTGAAATTCGTCGATTTAAAAAAAAAATCTGTACTTACTACATTATCCTGGTAAAATACTTATTAATGTAACTGGAAATAAGTCGATTGTCGTGAATACCGCTATTGGATAGGACTTCGATCGAACGACTATAAAACTTCAACGATATTTGGCTTGTTTGATTTTACGGGAATCAGGCTACTGGTCTCACAATCCAGTTCCCACGGACGCGCGGGCCAGTGGGTGAGCTGCGCCAGGCGTGCTCGTTTGTCTCCGCCGCGCTAGTACGACAAGCGCTACAACGGTACCAGTTGTAGCGCTGTTGTTTACATCGCCCGCTAGGCGGCGCCAACGCGCCCGAGATGGCGATGATTGTGAAGTTTAGACGAGATGTCTAATTGTCGACTAAACTGTAGGCAGGTTATGAGATAATTTTAAAATTGTAACTAACTCTATTATGGTATTGATAGGTACACTATATACATATTACGGTAGAATGTATCGAATTTATTAAAGAACCTGATACGATAAAAAAATGAGATCCTTGTAAGGTTGGATACCTTCATAAAAGAGGGAACGAGTTACAACTGTTCTTACAATAGGGACGCATGTACAGTATGTTGCACACAATGGACAGGTGTGCGCGGACCAGTCGTGTCACTATCTGGAGATAGTTGTTAATTGGCTGTAAATCCAATGTGTGAAGAGTGCCGCCTCGGACACACGGTCGAATACTTTAGCAGACTATCAAATCGATATAAAAAATCACTTTCGCTAACGCTAAGTAACTTTCGATCCGTGTGCAGTGCAACAATACCACGTTGTCAATCCCAAACATTTTGAATTACATAGTGGTTGGCTTAGCTCTCGCCGGAACGCCCATACCGATCTGTTCCGACTTTCGGTACCTCGGGTCGCTCGTCCAAGGGGATGGTGAGGTAGACCGGGACGTAACACATCGGATCAACGCAGGATGGATGAAATGGCGACAGGTCACGGGAACAACTTGTGACCCACGGATGCCCCTCAAGTTGAAGGGTAAAATCTACAAGTCCGTGATAAGGCCTGTCATACTGTATGGATCAGAATGTTGGGCTGTGAAAAAGACGGATGAAAAAAGATTGCATGTAGCGGAGATGAGAATGTTAAGATAGATGTGTGGTGTGACGAGAATGGATAAAGTGAGAAATGAGTATATTAGGGGAAGTTTGAAAGTGGCGCCAGTAACTGAAAGGTTGAAAGGAAATCGTTTGTCTTGGTATGGTCATGTAAAGAGGAGAGATGAAAAGCATGTTGCTAAAAGAGTTATGAATTTACATGTGGATGGATGGAGAGGGAGAGGGAGGCCAAAGAAAAGATGGATGGATTGTGTGAGAAGTGATATGAAAGAAAAGGGAGTTAATGATAGCGTGACGAGTGACAGGACAGAATGGAAGAAAAAAACGTGTTGCGCCGACCCCAAATAAAATGGGACAAGGGCAGGAAGAAGAAGAGTGGTTGGTCACAGCTAGATGAGATATGGTGTGCAATTAGACTAGCTGACAGTGGACTGCTATACAGATGATAATCTAAAGAGTTTTAATAGACACTAGTGTAATGATTTTTATAGAAAATATTCCTATATCGTTCAACTTCCAATGATAAGCGATAGATGGCGCTAGTAGTTACATGAACTTTAGGTATTCGTTGTAGACATTAAGAGTAGATAATCATTTATAATATTAGACTTTATGCATTTGTTTTGTATAATTATATCATAATTGTAAAATGAAATATTTACTTGCAGTTAATTATTAGATAAACCCTAATGTATATTAGTTGGTCAATTGATGTTACGTACTGTTTACTTTGCTCTGATTGGTCGGTTAGTAGTAGCCCAAGCGAGGCATAATAGTGATACCCGGGTGTTTTTTCCACCTGAATCCGGAACAGGAACCTCCCGAACTTACAATATCTGGTGAAGACCTCTCCAGCCACTCCTCAGAGAGGAGCCGCCATAATTTTGGCGTGCCCAGGTATAAAAGGGTTAGCTTTTAATTCTTGTTTATCCCATCCACATCTTTCCAGAGTAAAACCACCCTAAGACGTAGCGCGACGGAGATGGGAACCAGCTGCATATCCGTAACAACAGTGTGCCTCCAAGTAAATGTCTCTCATATAAAAAGCGGCGGCATGTGTGTCACTTTATGTTGCCGACATACTACGGGCATCGTGAATTCACCAAGAAACATAGAAGGAACACTTAATATAGCAATACACTTAGGAGCCTAAAAACTTGGCGTGTACTTGAAATAGCAATAACTTGGCGTTGAGACTCCTTAGTAGTTCAGAGTTGAGCTACACACATAATAACAAAATAATGCTTGCTCTGACACAGGTCACTCAAATCTGTGTGAGGAAAAAAACCTCAAAAGTCCATCACATACGCTGATCTAAATTATTCTCATATGATTGGACCATTGCATGTTTACTATAAGTTGACTTCTGAGTTTGTTTCGGTGTTTTTGCTCAAGGTTAGCTAGAAAATGCGCCGGCCTAATCTAGATTAAATTAGAAAAAATAATAATTTAAAAAATAAAAAAAAACCCGACTGCGTAAAAAATTACATTAAATAAAAACTGAAAAGAAAAATAAACAAGTTCAGTCCACAGTTCAGCAACAGTCGGGACCCACATTAGATAGAATGACTTTAGTCTAGATTATTTTAATGGGTCCCGACTGTTGCTGAACTTGTTTATTTTTCTTTTCAGTTTTTATTTAATATAATTTTTCAGTCGGGTTTTTTTATTTTTTAAATTGATTTTTTATTTTACACTTTTTGTTACTATTATAATATCACTATTTATTCACTATATTTTAGACGTAAAATCACTATAAAGTCCAAAAACCGACCTTTTAATTCGCCTCAGTACAAAATAAATAACATAGATTTCCTGTTGTACTTTTTTTAATATGGTCATGATATACCATTTTGAAATCCTCATGAAAAGCCCTTTAATTTGACACCCATATTGCAGAATTAAAAAAAAAAAGGTGAGATGGTGGTCAAACGCAAGCCTATCATTAATAAAAAAAAAAATATTTAATACATAATCTAAATACTAGCTTTTCCGAAATTTTATTAAGTACCTACGTCTTCAAAAGTCTTTAACTATGCGTTCTACTTTTGCTTCTGTATTGCTTCTCTTCTCTTCTTGATAGGAGTAGTCTTTCTGCTCTAATCTGTATAATAACTTTTACTAATGTTTATCCAATAATTTGTTCCCCATAAAAATGTACACGACCGTGTGATTAGCCCCGTGCTCCGCGCTCGTGGTGGAAGAATGTCGCTCCGGTTGGGTCCAGCCGTCGGCGGCACTCTCCGTGAGCTAGGCCATGTAATGATGTTATCACATTTACATAATTTGATGATAGGTCGCAGTAAAACGAAATGGAGAATGTGAGTTATTGTATGGTTATTAACTTATTATTAAGATAGACTTTCGTTATGGTCGTTTGAAAATGAAGAAGGTTATAGTTTTTAACAATAAAGTATAATGGGACTAAACGATGCAATACTCTAGCTATGAATCACTAGTAAAAACTGTATTGTTATTGTATGTACCGGTTTCATCTTTTTGATGAGGGAGGGAGGTATCTTTACTAAAGAGAAAACAGAGTGACATTATTTCAACGAGTACGTTTTTGGAAAAGTAAAAAATAAACCATTATCAACGATTGAAATATCACTTAAAACCTAGATAAGAGAGAACACAACAGAACACACTGGCAATATTAATATTAATGCCGATCTTAGAGATGGGTACAATCATTGAAATATGCGCAACAAACTGATAGAATGCCATAATTAGGATAAAAATAAATATCGGATGTAATAAAATGGGCAGACATACCGACATCGGTGCCTACTACGTAGTTGGCATAGCGCCTACATGGTGCATAACTACGGTCACATACCAGGCACGCAGCCGCTACGTGGAGCTCATTCTAATAGCATGACAGAGAAGAACCCACACCCCACAGTAAGACAGGGGAAAATAAATCATGTTCATAAAAAGAAAGTTGTTAGTAAGGGCAAGTAAAGACATCATTTCAGTAACTTTAAGCGGCCTACCCCATTGTTCTTACTGTCGTATTGTTCATAAAATCGTTGAGTTTGCTAAGTGTTGTCCGTAGTGCAGCTTCTTCCAAATCTAGAGAGTAAGTAATTATAATGTAGGAAATTAAGTTATCGTCTAATTGCACTGCCCGACTTGAGAATAAAATGATCCCTTGTTTAAGATCAATCCGGCGTTACAGAATGATTGTTAATAAAAAATTTCTCTTCGTGAAATCAAAAGTAATAAATAGTCATATTTGTGATATGGTAACCTCATAGTCTATCTCCCTTCGCAACAACTAGAGCATGTCAGCCTAGTAACTCAACACCCGACCACAGCCTCAGATAATAATGTCGCAGCGGGACAGTAGCGAGTAGCGACTAGCGCGTAACACAGATTCGGAGATCACGTTACATTAGATATTACGTTTCAACTCGTTATTGTGCTGCCACTTCGGAGCTCTGTGACCCTGGTACCACAACATAATTCTTATTTATAATTACATTATCTAATTAATTGTTAGTGCTTATCAAACATATTGTAGTTATGCCAAATACTTAAACGTAAGATTCTCTCGTTCTTTCCACTTTTTAACCGATTTCGAAAAGGAGGAGGTTCTATGATCGGCTGAATGTGTTTTTTTATTATTTATGTTCACTGTATCTTAGTCAATTGTGGATCAATTTTGAATTTTTTTTTTTATTGAAAGGTTATGCTTCCAAGTTGGTCCCATAGAAATATTGTTATGATCTGATCATAAACTTCGAAGATATGGCACAGAACTCTTTATAGGATCACAGCAGAAATGTTGTAACAAGTAAAATTGCGTGTAGTCGACGACTGACTGAAAGAAAATAGAGAGGGGAGGGAGGGGATGTATGGAACTGATGTGGTGATGAAGCTGGAAGTAGTAAATTAATGTAATCTAACCGTATTTGGGATTATTAGTAGTAGGCAGAAGCATCTCAGACTTTGTCTTCCAATTTTCCACTCTACCTCAAAAGCTGCAATCAGAACGACCTATGCGCTGTCATCGACCGACGATGCCATAGAAGTTTTGAGCCGATAACATTTATAATTACTATTGATCACCCTTATCCCATTCTATTTGGGGTGGATGGACCCTGTCTTCTTCTTCCATACATCTTTGGCTTTTACTCATCATCCCAGATGTCAACCACTTTCTAACTATAGCTTGTTTCCCATCCGATAATATAATAAAAAACGTTTTACAAAAAAAAAATAAGCGACATCACTAAAAAAAAAAAACACTAAAGTCATCAAAATTATTTTAATTTCGGAAGTCGGTGTTTTTCGATATTGTTTGTTCCCTATTTAACACCGACTTCCGAAATTAAAATTATTTTGATGATTTTAGTGTTTTTTTTTAGTGAAGTCGGTAATTTTTTTGTAAAAAGTTTTTTTTTCACACTTTTCAGTTGCAATACACTTACAGCCAGAGTACTTTTTTCTCATGACAATTCTAATTAACTCAAACCCTGCTAGGATACATTGATTTATTATGAAGTTGCCGA
The DNA here is from genome assembly GCA_910589285.2 of Mythimna ferrago. Taxonomy (NCBI): domain Eukaryota; kingdom Metazoa; phylum Arthropoda; class Insecta; order Lepidoptera; family Noctuidae; genus Mythimna; species Mythimna ferrago. Next base: position 207,070 of record OU342697.1, read on the forward strand.
GTCAACCTTCCGGCTCCATCATCATCATCAGATCAGTTCGATAGTACCTTATAGCTAAAGTGCATCTCATGACAATTGTAATAAGCCCAAACACGGGTAGGATACATTGATTAATACGGAGTTCCGGTGCCTATCTTCTAGCTTCATCATCATTATCATCAGATCAGTTCGATAGTACCTTATGCCAAAGTGCATCTAATGACAATTCTAATAAGCTCAAACACGGCTAGGATACATTGATTAATTATGGAGTTCCGGTGCCTATGTTTCGGCTCCATCATCATCATCAGGTCACTTTGATGATACCATTTTCAACATACCTATTTAGAACCATCCATTTATTTGTATTATCGTAGTCGCATAACTATGTTCATTGTGATATCTGTGTGAGTATGAACTTCCGTTTGCCATTTGTGGTCTTTTTCACCAGTTCCACTTCATCAAATGTAATTTTTTGACTGTAAATGTTTAAGTATTTGATGAAAATGCCAAAAGAACTATATGATTGCCTATAATATTTGAGGAGTTTCCTCGATTTCGCCAAGATTCCATCATCAGATCAGATTGGTGACTTTGGGACCATTTGGGAAGTATACCTTTTCCAACAAAAAAAGAATTTTTCAAATCGGTTGGCAAGCGACGAAGTTATGCGCGAACATACATAAAAAAATATACAAACATCCGAATTGAGAACGTCCTCCTTTTTTAGAAGTCGGTTAAAAATAGTAAGTAATAACGATATCATCCTACAAGTGCAAGTTATTGGAATGTTAAGCTTGCTGTCCTTTTTCATAAGGCCCACCCAGGAATCTCGATGATTCCTGAACAAGACTGACGCACGGCAGAGTAAGAAAAGTTCTTGAAAGGCCGTGTATCCTTCAGGTCCGGTACATATTACTTTTGATAGGGCTAGAGGCTTTTGTTGGAGCCAAACAGAAAGTTTTTATTGATACCGTAAAGTTGTTGTTCGGTTAAAGGTGTCAAAGGACTATGCTAATACTTGTGAATGAGTAAACAGGAGTAAAGAGATTAAAATTAGCCCTCTAGCCGATTGTAATCACTAGGTAAAAATATTGAAGTTTCGCTCGGTCAATATGTTTACAACATTACAATTATTGACAGACTGGGCCTATCTTATTGGAATAAAACCTTTTTAGAGTGACACGCAATAATAACTTGGTTCTTGTTCAACTTTTTTTCTAAAATCTTATTAAATTGTTACGTAAGGTCCTCTTGTGAAGTGATCTACGGCGGGTCGCTCGATATATTATCATTAGGTCGATATATCCCCAATAATCGGCTCATTAACATGCCGGCCGTGATTTACACGCATCGTGTGTCGTGTCGGACGCGTGTCGTGCCGCAGCCGCTCGTCTCGGAGATACAGGGATAGCCCTGCGCTCATGGGACGATTTATGGGGATTCTTTATCTAAATTAATGGTTTGTTTGCGATGTAACTGGTTGGAACTGTCACTTTTATAATGTAATACTGGGGTGCGGCTTGTTGTAAATGTGTTGAGTTTGAAGGCTTTTAAAATATAAGCATACTCTCATATTCTAATTTTCCGACCAAAAACTGCCAAAAGAACAACGGCGAGGAAATTGTTGATGAAATTATTAAGTCTACATCATTAATTTAAAGAACCCATATATCACCATGATGTATAGTTGCGAGATAATTTACAACATATTATCAAATCATGCTAATAGCCAGTTTAGGCGGTGCAAAAATATCGTCATAATTCGAAACTGAATTGACTAGACTTTTTACAATAAATAATCATGGCCTAGCATTTTTTTTCTGGATTAACTCCAACATTAAGAGTTTGTTTAAACCAAACTCTTAATGTTGCCACTAATATAAATCTTGGTCATGTAAATTAATATGCTTTGCATTATGTATTGATAATAAATACTTAGGAAATACATTTCCGTATTAGATAATAAACATAAACATAAAAACAATGTGACATTGTCACTACAACAATATAATATCGAGAATCACATCATCAGAAAAAAGCATGGCATTAGACATTTCAACTGCTATCCAACCTAATTACTTTTAGAAAAAGAAAACATGACATTATGACATGACAACTTGTCGTTCGTTCAAAAATGTTTTTTTTTATTCTTAAGGAGGTACGTAGGTATTATTGACATAATATACGTAATCTCACAAACTTTAAGCTGAAATATCTTTAATATACTAGTAATGTCTGAGAAAAAATTGTTTAGAAAGGGCATTGTTTGAAAATGTCCCCACCCACCAACAGACTTGAGACAAGTGTCAGTCGAAGCGTTTAGTTAATTAGAGTATTTTTTATTATGGCGACACTTCTCTAAAGCATGGGGTTAAGGTTTTATAAAGCATTATATTTTGACCTAACCTAGCCTAATCCAAGTGTTTTGGACCTTAAATATACTCATAATAAAGTAGTGTCATATATTTTTGAACGCAGTTTTGAGAGCTCTGTACGATTCTGCAAAAATATTTCACAAAGGGCGTTGCGTAAAACTGTCCCAAAATGACACGGTTGTGTGTGTTGCAATGTTTCAATTCTGTCGGTGGATACCAACAGATTTGAAACAGGTGTCATTTGAAGCGTCTAGTTAAATAGAGTACCTCGAAACTATGGGGTTTAGGTTTTATTATACATTATATTTTAACCTAACCTAACCCAAGGGTTTTAGACTTTAAATATACCTACTCATAATATTATATCATACAGTTTTTGATGCGGCTTAGCGAGCCTTAGACAATTCTATAAAAATATTTGCCAAAGGGCGTTGCGTAAAACTGTCTCCAAAAATGACACAACCACAACAGCAACAACAACAGGTGTCATTTCGAAGTGTCTAGTTGAATAAATTATTCTTTATGGCAACATACCTCAAAAGAACGGGGTTATCTGTAAACTTTTGTATAATTTTCATCAGTTGACTGAAGTCGGTGTTTAATAAGGAACAAACAATATCGAGAAACACCGACTTCCGAAATTAAAATGATTTTGATGGTTTTAGTGTTTTTTAGTGAAGTTGCTGTTTATTAACACGCTTCTATTAGTTTCACCTGTATGTTTGCTCGTTTGTTTGTTTGCTTATAACCACCGCCTTTGATCTCGATTTTGCCTAACTTTGGGCGATCAGATTTTCTTTAAACTTTATCACATTCGGTGGCTATTCACTAAAAAAGTGAAAAATAAATTCATGTAGGTAGTTAAAAAATAGATAAAAAAAAGCACGCTTTCATAGCATATCAAATTAAAAAGTGTAAAATAATTTTCAATGTAGGTTGAAAATAATAATAATGAACGAAAAATATTAATATTAATGTGAAAAAAGCGTGTGGCGGTTTTTCATGAAAGCGTGTTTTATTTTAGTTTTTTAAACTATATATTTTTTTATGATATTGACACGGCTTCAACACTGAAACAAATGACGTGCGGTTTCGGATTCGCTCACCGTTCCATTCAATAGTATATTATTACTGTCTAATCTAATTAGAATAACATCGTATGAGTTACAAATAACCGCGGTCGTGTATCATCATGTTAGCATTGCGACTGCTGCCTATAATCGGTGGTCAGCAAGCGGCGGCCGCGTCGTGTCTCGTGTAAGCAGGCTTATTGAGTAACCACAGACCGAGTTACCGGTAAAGCATTATTTACGAGCATTACTTTAGTTTTCTCTAACTTACAATCATTTAGGTTTAATATAATTAATGGTTTCATTAGAACTTTCTCTTGCTGGTCACTTGTAGGATTACGGCTTACCTATAATACGGGTACCTAGTTGATTGCATAAATAGAATTTATTAAGTTTGTACTAATGAATTGTTACGATTCTAAGATAGTTCTGAAAATAAACCTCTGCAAAGCATAAAAAATAAAATTGATACGGTGAAATGATTTGCATTGATAACAAGACACGAGACAGTAGAAAAAATGAAGAAGAAAATGTGTCGCGCCGAGTGGCACGAGAAGTAGTAATATCATAAAGATTTAGAACCAGTAGCGAAAACAAAGGACAATCGCAATTTTCCTCACTAAACATAGGCCAAATGGTAGCCTAGCATGTGATTCATGAGGATATCATAATGACGTACAAACGTGAAACAACTGAATTCAGTACCTACCTACTAGTAGTGTGCTCGGCAGACCGCAGCCCATTGTGCGTGCCATGAATGAACTTGTGATTCACAGCGACAGGACGGACGTTGGCGTACCTACATCAAATGTCTCATTTTATATAAATTGTTCTGTAGAGCAAATTTTTATGAAAATTTGTTGCGTAGCAGCGTCGCGGCTGTAAGCCTTCATGTTTTTTACCCAAAAATACTGGTATATATATATATATATTTTTTTTTTATGTTGGGAAAAAATCATCCAATGACATCCCCCGCTCTTGGGCGGAGCGGGAGATAGTGTCAGACTCTTACTGACTAAAAGACCCACCCCGTTCCTTCTAGCCTTCATACTGGGGCTCGAGCGCCCTTTCGGATAACCCTGGCCCCAGTAGGCTTCGACCCGGCTGGGTCCCTGCTGTTGCTGACAACTCCTTGAGGCGCGCGGGAACAGTGCGCGCCGTCGACGACTTGGGCTTGGTCCGGAAAGTTACCGGACGGCCGGACAGCGAGCTACCCATTGCTCACTGTCCGCAAGCCCGCGCCTACGGTGGCCGGAAATCGGCATCAGAATCCCGGCGGCGGCGGCGATAACGCCGTTGCCTGATGCGTTCCGCCTCCTCCTTTGCGAGCATTACTGCTTCGCAGAAGTCGGCGACCGCCTGCCACTCCTCCTCGCTCCGGACCATAGCTTCAACCAAGGCCCGGAGCGAGAGGTCTCCGCCGCCGATCGCCCCCACGAGGGCACTGCGATGCTCCGCCCAAGCAGGGCACACCTCGACTGTGTGCTCTACCGTGTCGTCTGGGCATTCCGCACAGTGGCGACACCCGGGCGTTACTTCCGCACGAATCTGGTGCAGGAACCTCCCGAACGAACCATGTCCGGTGAGGACCTGCGTCATACGGAAGGTAAGGACGCCGTGAGGTCTTTCCAGCCACGCCTCAAAGAGGGGACTTACCGCCATGATTGTGGCGTGCCCATACTGGTATATATGGGATAGTGGGTGTAACGTTAGTCAACCACGCAGTGTTTAGTTACACTAGTTTTTGTACAGTAATCACAATCAGTGTAATAAAGGATCTCACTAGGTGTAGGTATAGGTAAAACAAGGATCTCACTATTTCGACAACAAGTCGAGTGCGCTGGAATTCATTTAGAGTTATTTACTGTTTGTTTCAATATGACATTATTTTCTTATTATTTAACATATTCTCATAACGTCAATCGTCTCATAAAATATCTTATGAGTAAGTGCAAGAGTGATTTCGAAATTGACATAACTCTATGAAATATGAATCTCGTTTCCAATTCACTAGGTAGACACTATTGTAAAGCCATATTTTCAAAGATACTTTATGCTAATCTATTGTCAATTTCAATATAATTTATTCATAAAGTCACAACCATTGAGGTCACATTGACATATCACAGTCATAACGCACTTACAATTCAATCAATTTGCGCAGAAGACAATGGTCTCGCTAATGGGACGCACCTCTTGCATAGAGCGCGCTCGCCGACCGTGCTGTCGCGTGGTCGTTCGTCTGCGCCGCCCTAATGTCATCATTGTCATTAATGTCATGACACTTGCGTGTAATGGAACCGCACCCGGCCGCTGACCGCAGATTCATATCATTGTATGAAGCTATTAGATTGGAATTAATGTTATTGAATGTGTTTGTGTCTTTGTTTGTTCTTTTGATACCTTGAAGTATGTTTTGAGCTTTGTCTTCCATTGCATTAGTACTGGTACTTATAATCGTCACTTGTATCTAGTTTTGTGAACGAGCGTTTACAGCATGGTGGGAAAGTTTCAAAATTGTAATGTATGTTACATTAAGGCTTTTTAATGTAATGTAGGTACATCTTTGTGTAGGAAACAAACATTAATTTATTAAGTTAAATTGTGCAATAAAGTCATAAAATTAATTTTCAATATACTAAGGCCGAGTTGCATCAATTTAACTCAGAGTTAATTGGTAACACAAAGCTAAATCACAGGACTGAATTAAAGAAGATACAACTGCCACAAGTGTTGCACCGATCACAAGCATGCATCCAGCGCAGGACGATGACGACGAGTCTAATCTGCAAATAATACTAATAGTAGGTAATTGTTTTAAATTAACTCGTAATAAATAAAATAACCGTAGCCACCGTATCCACTTTACAATGTCTTAGATTTTGCTTACGCTAAGCAAAATCTAAGACATTGTAAAGTGGATCCCTATCGCAAAAAGTCTTCCTGAGTGCTTCTGTCAAAAGGATGAGCAGTTAGTTAATGTACTAGACGAGGACCACACAAACAATAATATGCAATAAACTGTCAAATAAAACGCACATTACACAGCTGGGTACAGACACCTTCCGACCGGCGCTAGCGTGACGCCCGGCGCAGTTGTGAATCACAATACATATTCATAGTGCACGAATCTATAATAAACACTGTTATTTATATTCTGCATTACTCGAACATGAGCGCAACTGTCCTTAAAATAATATAGTCGCACAATAACAGTTATTATCAAAGAGGTTTCATGTCGCTGTAAGTGATGGCGATATTAACGTGAGGTGATGGCTGCGGCTCCGGTAAGTTATGTCGAGTCAGTGTCGAAGATGCAAAGTGGGTTCATAATGTGACGATGTGCTGTGCGTAGCGGACAGAGTGCAGACGTTAGCGTTTCTATAAGACAAGATAAGACGGCTAGTATCACGGTACGGCTGTTAACACCCGCCTTCCTCCTCACCTCATCCCGTTTTATTACTGGTTGGCGCCGTATAACTTCTTTTTCCATACGTCTTTATTGGCCGTCAACTAGAGAGTTACTTTTTTCTATCCGTTTCATATTCACGCAATCCATACATCGTTGCTGTGGTTTTCCTCTACTCTTTTTTTAAGGCATCCACATCATCATCATCAACATAAAGAAGTACAGTTTGTTTTTTTGTTTGTACCTAGGAGGTAATGTCTGGAAGTACTGATCCGATTCTGAAAGCTGCTTTATTTCTGAATGACGTAGGCTATATTTTATGTACGCGGACGAAGGCGCGGGCAAAAGCTAGTAGTCAATAATTCCACTAATTCCTCCGCGTCAGTTGCCCAGACCATGATATCCATACAACCTCTTACCGGCGCGGGCGCCATCTTTAGACTATCTTTAACATCCGTCGGCAGTAACCTAAGCATCTTTTTGATAGATTGGACGTCATAGTTTGTCAAAAGGAAACAGGAATGAAACACTCAGTAAAGCAACAGTTAGAGACGACGACGACGACTCGTAGAGTGACGATTTGCAGAGTTTGAGCTACATTTTCGGCTTTGTAGAGAACATTTTTGGTCGAGTTACTCATACCTGTTTTTGTTTTTCTAACGATCAATGTGCTGCCTATGATATGTAGATAGATAAGATAATATCCGCTATCACTTCCGCACCCGCTTGCTTTAAGTCCGCTACCCGTCAATAGGCCGCGCTAATGCAATAATCGCAATAAACAGTAAACACATAATGATAATGACAGCTTTACGAACCGACCGCTGTTAGCTCTACGTTACTGTGCTGGCGTAGCTTTACATCCGAGATGGACACTAAGGCTTAGGACGGACAGGCGTGGTCGTTAGTAAATATTACAATAAATCCTGAAACGAGCAGTTTGATAAATAATGCCCCTATGTAAAAATGGTGCTATGGAAAGGTCTTCTAAGAGTTAAACGTATTCCTAATATCATTTAAGTAAACACAACGTAGAGCAGTGGTGGGTGACCCAGTGGTAACGGCCCCAGCTTACGATTTGTAGATCACATGTTCAAACCCAGGCTGGGTCACTACCCTCTTTGAGGCGTGGCTGGAAAGACCTCACGGCGTCCTTACCTTCCGCATGACGCAGGTCCTCACCGGACATGGTTCGTTCGGGAGTTTCCTGCACCGGATTCATGCGGAAGTGACGCCCGGGTGTCGCCACTGTGCGAAGCGCCCGGAGGACACGGTGGAGCACACAGTCGAGGTGTGCCCTGCTTGGGCGGAGCATCGCCGTGCCCTCGTGGGGGCGATCGGCGGCGGAGACCTCTCGCGCCGGGCCCTGGTTGAGGCCATGGTCCGGAGCGAGGAGGAGTGGCAGGCGGTCGCCGACTTTTGCGAAGCAGTAATGCTCGCAAAGGAGGAGGCCGAACGCATCAGGCAACGGCGTTATCGCCGCCGCCGCTGCCGCCGGGATTCTGATCCCGATTTCCGGCCACCGTAGGCGCGGGCTTGCGGACAGTGAGCAATGGGTAGCTCGCTGTCCGGACGTCCGGTAACTGTCCGGACCAAGCCCAAATCGTCGACGGCGCGCACTGTTCCCGCGCGCCCCAAGGAGTTGTCAGCAACAGCAGGGACCCAGCCGGGTCGAAGCCTACTGGGGCCAGGGTTATCCGAAAGGGCGCTCGAGCCCCGGTATGAAGGCTAGAAGGAACGGGGTGGGTCTTTTAGTCAGTAAGAGTCTGACACTATCTCCCGCTCCGCCCAAGGGCGGGGGATGTCAATGCATGATTTTTTCCCACCATAAAAAAAAAAAGGCTGGGTCACTACTTTGTGTAATTTATTTCAGTACGACTGCTCTCAAAACGGTGAAGGTGAAGGACCAAAACTTCGAAGACCACCAATTGGCATTGGACCAGGGTGGATTACGGTCTATTATCTCTCGTAGAGAGGAGGCCTGAGTGTCAGTAGTGGGGACACTTGCCTGAACCTTAAAAAAACTTGATTCTATTTCAATGACACGAAATTTGAAAAATTTTGTTATAGCGTATTATCGTGTGGTCTGAACCCGGCCTTTTAGCAAACGCTTCGTAGTTGGAATGAGATTATAAGCTCTTTAATTTCTCGTGATTACTTTGAAGCAAAATTAAATGCAATTTGTTCAGTAATGAGAGCTGCGGCGACCACACAAGTGGTTTGGTTCGGGTAGTAGGTGTTCTTATTAGAGAATCAGCAGTTGCCCAACATGATTGTTCCCGGTGGAAGGCAATGGGCACTTCATATTAAATGTGACTTCAAAACGATGTGGCTTACCTATCTAGTTACCTACTGCATATTTCTGTCTTTTTTTAAAGTAGGAAATTATCAAATGAACCTTCACTCTGTGTGGAACCAGAGGGAGTACCTATTATGTCTTTACTGACTGAAATTCACCTGTGTTACATCTGTTGCCTGTTGCGGTCCAGTGCCACGGATATCTCAACCCTGAGCAGAGGTCAGATTAGAATCTAACTTTTCGTTCAAGATGAAGAAGCTTATATTATTAACTAATGTTCTCAGTTAGTCGTCCTATATCGTGGCGTCAGGCATGCCACCGATCCAGTCCGCTCGGAAGCGACTGAACAGAACACAACAAATGAATGGCTCGCAGCGTGTTATCAACGATTGCGCCTGCGCACCATACGTCACTGCAGCACCTGTCGCCGCGCCCGTACGTTTGGCACAGCGTGCGTGTTACACTTCATACTGCTAAGTGGACTATCAATATTATTGAGTTAATTAGGGTTGCCATGACATATAGCTGGCGACTTTGGCGCCTCTTGTCATTAAACGATGTTGTTGACGCTCGTGTTTTGTGTGTTACTGTGGAGCGGGCTCGCTGGCGGGATGTCGACTGGAGAGTGTTCGGTGGTAGCAGAAGCAAATAATAACACTTTTCTTCAGAGTTTTCTTCTATTTATTTTCTTGCTGCTTTCTTCTTACACTGCTGGATTTGGAATGCCTGACCACAGAAAATGCCCCTTTTTTATAACCATATCTGACCAATCAGGGCCCTACAATTTTGCACACGGCACCAATTTTCCTTCTATTGACCAATCAGAGCGCAGGTGGACTTTGTATGGAAAACTGAAATTTGCTGTTTTTCTGTGGTAAAACACCCCTTACAATATTTTCTTATGTCTCTAATCTTAGGACGGTCTTATTTTAATTATTTACATAGAAATCAGTCTTAAAATCTTTAATTTACACCTTAAATAAATGAAAAACTGAAAACGGCTCTCGTTAAGGTAAAGTTTTCCTAGTACCTAAGCTTACATAACTAGTATGGTACAAGTGGCGCCTCTAGTGGCGGGAATGCAAAACACTTAACGTAAATTCATAGAAAGAAAATACATACCATGAAAAATAAACTAATTAGACATTGAAACTGTTAAACAATTATTAACATATGGTCGCTAACACTTACAATCTTATTAGAAAAAGTACCACTATGAGAGACAGATCAAACAAACTAATTAGAAATTATAACATTTAAATACTTAATTACATATCGTCGCTAACATTCTCCCCCACGGTGCGCAGCACTTTATCCTCTGGAGGCGACGATGCCGCAGGAACCAGCACGATGACCCGTCGAGTTGGGCGGCGAAGTACTCCTCCCGATGTCCGCACGTCCAGCACTCTGCTTCTTCCATCTGGTCCAGGATATGTCTTGACAACTTCTCCGCGAGGCCACGAGTTTCGTGGCAATGTGGCGTCTACTATTAGCACGATATCTCCTTCTCTTGGGTCTTTGGTTTCTTTGCCCTTAAGTTTCCTTGGCATTAAGAGTGGCAGGTACTCTTTGATCCATCTTCTCCAGAAGTGGTCTGCAAGTCTTTGACTGGTCCTCCAATTCGCCTTTCCGATTAGCTCCGTGTCGTCGAATTCTCCCGGCGCCATTGCTCCGCACGATCTCCCCAGTAGGAAGTGGTTCGGTGTCAGACTCTCTTCATCTTCTGGGTCCATGCTGACTGAGGTGAGAGGTCTCGAATTGACGATGTGTTCGACTTCGGTCATAAGCGTATGTAGCACTTCTTCGGGTGGGCTTATTTCATTGAGAACCACTGCCAAAGCCGTTTTGACAGTACGCACAAGTCTCTCCCAGGCGCCTCCCATGTTCGGAGATCCTGGGGGAATAAACTTCCACTTAATGCCCTTTTCTTGTGCGGCCTCTTCTAGTTCCCTCTTTGCTCCAACAAAGTTGGTCCCGTTGTCGCTGAATATAATTTTTGGGATTCCTCTTCTAGCTGCCATTCGACGAAGTGCCATAATCATCGAGCTAGTGCTAAGAGAGGGCACTATCTCTAGATGTACGGCTCTGGTGGTGAGACAGGTAAATAATACCCCCCAGCGCTTCTCAGTTCTTCTCCCAATTGTGACTTGCATCGGTCCGAAGTAGTCTACGGCCGCGCAAGAGAACGGGTACTGATGATGCTGTAGTCTTTCGCTCGGTAGGTCTCCCGTTGGGGGTATCTCTGGTAAGCTCTTCTTTGTCTTGCACCATTGACAGTTGTATGCGACTGCCTTTAGAGTCGCTCTTAAACCCAGGATCCAAAACTTTTGTCGGATTTCGTTCATCACTGTAGCAGTGTTTCCATGAAGGAACTTCTTGTGGTAATATTGAATAATGAGACGCGTTATCTTCTGTTTTCCATCTAGGATGATGGGATTCATCTTCCTTTCGGTCTTGTCGTGGAACTTCATCGTCCTGCTTCTTAGTTTGATAATTCCGTCGTCTCCTATATAAACGTCTATCTTCTTGAGCCGACTTGCATTTTCTAAAGGTTTTTCTGTCTTCAAATTCTTTATATCTGACGCGAAACTATCGTTCTGGCTCATCTTCATTAATAACTCTTCGGCCTTCTTTAAGTGATCTTCTTCCAGGGGTAGGTACTGTCGCTTATTTTCGTTTTTGTTGGCTGATTGGTTTGATTTTCGTTTGTCTTTCTTCTGGGTTTTACTTTGAAGTTTCCAGGACTCGTCCCTCGAGCGCGTGGCGGTAGTGGTTGCTTTACGACGGGCCTTCAATAAGTAGCAAGTGAAGGCAACCACTCTAGCTGTAGTGCGCATTAGTCGCTCCCAGCTTGAGAACCTCTCTGGATCTAGAAGGACGTCTTCTGCAGCCTTTATCACCAACACCTTTTGCTTGTTCTTCTCTTCTGGCATGATACCCTCTGGTTTGAAGTCGTGAAACGGCCACTCTTCTTCTGGTTGACGTAGAAATGACGGACCTTTGAACCATCTGGCATTGTGGTCGAATTCGATTGGGGTTCCCCTCGTGGCGTCGTCTGCTGGGTTTTCTTTTGTTGGGACCCACCTCCAGTCTTCTGGCTTGGACTTCTCTTCGATTTCTGCCAGACGATTGGCCACGAAAGTTTTAAACTTTCTTGGTTCCGCTTTTATCCACTGCAGTACTGTGCTAGAGTCGGTCCAGTAGACCTTCTTCGATATTTCGAGCTCCGATTCTTCTTCGACCGTGGCAGCTAGTCTGCTGCCAAGCAATGCCGCTTGTAGCTCTAACCTTGGAATTGATACTGGTTTCGTAGGCGTCACTTTCGCTTTGCCAGCGATCATGGAGATATGGACTTTTCCTCCAGGCTCGACTGTCCTCCAGTAGACTACTGCTGCGTAGGCTTCTTCACTTGCGTCAGTAAACGTGTGCAGCTGTCCCTTTCTGCTACGAGGTGAGATGCACCTTGGGATCTTCAAACTTGCTAACGCCGATACTTCTTTTAAGTAGTTCATCCAGGTTTCTTTTTGTGATTCGTTAATTACTTCGTCCCAGTCTATTTTCGTTCGCCAAATGTTTTGAATTAACTTTTTTCCTTGTATTAAGACTGGTGTTGCAAAACCTATTGGATCAAAGGTAGACATCACCGCACTCGTAACCTCTCTCTTTGTTGGAGTTCTTCTACCATCTTGGAGGTCTTTTGACGTGTTGCGCAGTCTAACATTGAAGGCTAGTGTATCTTCTTTTACCAGCCATCTTAGCCCCAGAGTTTTCTCTTCCTTCGTCAGTTGCAGGGAATCTTCTTTATTGGTGTCTTCTACTTCTGAAAGTACGGCCGAATTGTTACTGGCCCAACCCTTCAGATGAAAGTTTGCTCTTGCGTGAATATCCTTTACTTCTTTTGATATCTTCTTTGCTTCGGCTGTAGACGCGAAGCTCTGTAGATAATCGTCCATGTAATGATTTCTGTGTATTGCTTTCACTGCTTCGGGATGAGTTTTCTCGAATTCTTCTGCGTTTTTGTTCATTACATATATCGCCGTTGCTGGTGATGATGCGGCTCCAAAGATGATTGACGACATTCTATACTCTTCAGGCTTGCCCGTTCTTCGGCTTCTACGCCACAGGAATCTGAGGCTGTCTCGGTCATCTTCTCTGACCTTAACTCGAAGAAACATATCTTGAATGTCGGCCATGACAGCCACTGGTCCTTCTCTGAAGCGTAGCAGCACGCCAAACAGTGACTGCAATAGGTCAGGGCCTGAGAGTAAGGCATCGTTGAGGCTCTTCCCTTCAAATTTGGCAGCTGCGTCGAACACTATTCTCAGCTTCTTCTTAACTGGATGCATAACGGCGAAATGGGGTAAGTAGAATATTCTTCCTTTGTTTGAAGTTGCCGGAGCTTTCTCTGCATATCCCTTTTCGATTAAACTCTGGATCTGCTTCTCGTAGTGCTCTTTAGCTTCTTGATCTTGATCCAATTTCTTTTCGATGTTGAAAAGGCGTCGGATTGCTTGATTATAGTTGTTAGGTAGGCTTTCGTCTTCTTTCTTCCACAGAAGACCTGTTTCATATTGTCCACTTGACAGTCTCTTCGTAGTTTTCTCAAGGGTTTCTAGTGCTCTTCTGTCGCTGTCATTGGTTGGTGACCGATTTTGAATCCCAAGAGATTCCAGCTGGAAGTGTTCTCGGACGATTTCTTCTACCCTTTCTTCGTTAGTGGTCGATCTGCCATAGTGAATAAAGTTTACTAAGGCAGTCGTCCCTGTTTCGCATCCGTGTAACACCCACCCTAGGTTGGTGAGTGAGGCTACAGGATCGGATGGTTTGCCCTTTTTTAGTCTTCTTGTTACTATCAGTCCCCAGTTGTCTTGGCCTATCAGTAGCTTGGGCCTTTCGGTGACGTAGAGGAGTTGATTTTCAATTGCCCTTAGATGCTGACAATTCTGCACGGTATCCTTATCTATGCATTGTTCAGATAGCTTCAGGTCGTCAATGGTTCTTGCAACGATAGTTCTTTTTTCTCTTCTATGAGCCCCTTTTATCTTGAACTCGATCTTTTGTGAACTATCTTTTGTTAATACCTTCCCGCCGACTGTTTCGATTGTTAGTTTTTCTTGCTTTCCTTGGACTCCAATCTTCTCAGCAACTGATGCGTCCAAGAGCGTAACTGTTGACCCCTCGTCCAACAACGCTAATATGCGAACTTGGCCTTTTGGACCATAAAGGTCTACTGGGATGATCTTCAGGTATGCCTTCTTTTCTCCTCTTGTGTTGTGGATTGAGGCGACCTTTTCTTCTGATGCGCTTCCTGAGACTTCTTTGTTCGCTTCTTTTTCTACTGATACTGGCGGCTTGTCGGAATGCAGGATGGTATGATGCCATCTTTTACATTGCTTGCAGACTGGAGCTTTACAGTTGATTCTTGAGTGCTTGAATCGAAGGCACTTGAAGCATATCTTTGCCTTCTTAATCATATCCCATTTTTCATTTATGTTAGCTTCTTTGAATTTCTTGCATTCTATTGCGAAATGCTCTTCTTCACAGAATGGACAAGATTTTTTGTATTTTTCTTGTGACGCTTCTTGTACCGTATGTATGGGTCTTCTTATTGCCTTCTTTTGCTCCGAGGACACTTCAGGTGGAGCAAAGTCCCCACACATGTCGGCTTCTGTTTCTAGGAACGCTTCGACGAGAAGTAGTTCTTGAAGTTCTTCATCTCTTCTGCTTCTGTGGTAAGCAAACCAACGAAATTTCATGGATGTTGGCATCTTGTCGACTATAATTCTCAGTGTTTCAGGAGAACTGAGGTACTGTGGTTTCTTCAAGGCCTTGATTGTCTCGACAGCGTTTTTTACTTTGCTTGCAAATATGCAAATGTCGCTTGGATTCTCGCCGACTTTCGACAGGTTTTTCATTTTTTCTAGTTCTGCTAATGCCAGCGCTCCAGGTCTTCCAAATCTTGCTTCCAGTCCCTTGATAACTTCACGTGGGTCGTCAGCGGTGAACAACAGGCTTTGGACAGCTTCTCTAGCTTTTCCTTGGATTGCTATTCTAAGGCGCGCTAGATTCTGATTGTTACTAAAAGAAGCGGCCATGTCTTCATATGATCTCTTGAAGGCTAACCATTCTTCACAGGACCCGTTGAAGTGAGGGAGTTCAAAATGCTTCGATGAAACGTTGTCACGTGACTTCTCGGATAATTTAAGTATGACTGAAGCTAACTCCTGGATATCGCTTTTCTTTTCTTCTGTCTCGATCGGTCTTCGATCCTTAGGCCTGTCCCCAGATTGTATGAACCACTGCTTAACTTCTCGAGTTTGCTCGTACAGCTCTTCTCCAGCACCGTCTTCTTCTTCTGACTCCGCGTCAAGAAGCTCTAGTTCAGCTTGAGTGACTTTTGATCGTGCTTCTGCCAGTTCTAATTCCCGTAGTGCTACTGTCATTCTTGCTTGCGCTTCTGCTCTCTTCCTATGCGACGAACGAACAGAATGTGTATCTAGATCGCAGGTCGTCTTCTTAGGGTGAGGCCGCTGCAGACTCTCTTCTCTGGACGTTGGGGTACTTCCATCGTTCAGACGCGTTTTCACTGCGACACTTCTTTCTTGAATCTGCGGCGATGAATGACTCTCTTCTTGGCGAGCGGGAATTAAAGCTTCGATAGTACTGGTCGAGGGTACGATATCAGTCACTTCCCTCGATGTTGATTCCTCTCCGGCAGTGTCCTTAGGATGAAGTACGGGTTGCCGACGTTCGTATACGCTGCTCGGCGGCGATCTTCTTGTAAGTGTCGAACGATTTAAAATCGACGCGTCCGTAGTCATCGCACTCGTAGATTCACTCGGCGTATTCATACTCCAATCCGTCGTACCGGTACCCGTAGTATCCGTGGTGGCGTTATTTTCACTCATAGTTGTAGCTTTCGACTGCACCAATCTTGATCTCGTATTCATTGGCATCTTCCCAGTTTTCTTGAACCCAATCCGGCTTTCGAAGGACCAATTGTTGACGCTCGTGTTTTGTGTGTTACTGTGGAGCGGGCTCGCTGGCGGGATGTCGACTGGAGAGTGTTCGGTGGTAGCAGAAGCAAATAATAACACTTTTCTTCAGAGTTTTCTTCTATTTATTTTCTTGCTGCTTTCTTCTTACACTGCTGGATTTGGAATGCCTGACCACAGAAAATGCCCCTTTTTTATAACCATATCTGACCAATCAGGGCCCTACAATTTTGCACACGGCACCAATTTTCCTTCTATTGACCAATCAGAGCGCAGGTGGACTTTGTATGGAAAACTGAAATTTGCTGTTTTTCTGTGGTAAAACACCCCTTACAATATTTTCTTATGTCTCTAATCTTAGGACGGTCTTATTTTAATTATTTACATAGAAATCAGTCTTAAAATCTTTAATTTACACCTTAAATAAATGAAAAACTGAAAACGGCTCTCGTTAAGGTAAAGTTTTCCTAGTACCTAAGCTTACATAACTAGTATGGTACAAGTGGCGCCTCTAGTGGCGGGAATGCAAAACACTTAACGTAAATTCATAGAAAGAAAATACATACCATGAAAAATAAACTAATTAGACATTGAAACTGTTAAACAATTATTAACATATGGTCGCTAACACTTACAATCTTATTAGAAAAAGTACCACTATGAGAGACAGATCAAACAAACTAATTAGAAATTATAACATTTAAATACTTAATTACATATCGTCGCTAACAGATGTATTTCAAATTAACAGATGATGGCTGAATCAAATACTTGCTTTAAGCGCCAAAAGATTGTAGTGAAGAGAACTCAATTAACTTTAATGCCAATAATAATTAAAAAATGCCAATAGTGAGGTACCAAGAAAGCTGCAGGTGGTGAAGGAGTTATTGCCAAATATGTCTTCAACGTAGTTGTTTGTCGAAAATTAAGCTTGTAAGTAGATACACAGTTTACCTGCAGGCAGTGTTGTTCAGCAGATTAGCATAAGTCACAAAACATTCCAAACGACTGAAAGATGTGATTTATAAAAGCTAAACTGTCACCATGCTTTGTCATGAATTAGACACTCGAAAATAAAAATACCACGATTTACGAAAATTAATCTAGTTGGAAAGCCAAATAAGACTACGATGGAGCGAAAAAAAAATATTATCAAAATTTCTAATCTCCTGGATTACTAATGTGTGATCTTATAATGATCGTGCAAAGTTTCAGCTTTGTAATGTTGTCTGAAATAGTTCCATTTGCTAGCTAATATTTATGTTTTTTCTATGAATTCATATCTAATGCGCCATATGAAGATGTTGACATACAAAGCTGAAAGTACGATCATTTTTAGGGTTCCGTAGCCAAATGGCAAAAAACGGAACCCTTATAGATTCGTCATGTCTGTCTGTCTGTCTGTCCGTCCGTATGTCACAGCCACTTTTTTCCGAAACTATAAGAGCTATACTGTTGAAACTTAGTAAGTAGATGTATTCTGTGAACCGCTTTAAGATTTTCACATCATTTTTAGGGTTCCGTAGCCAAATGGCAAAAAACGGAACCCTTATAGATTCGTCATGTCTGTCTGTCTGTCTGTCTGTCTGTCTGTCTGTACGTCCGTATGTCACAGCCACTTTTTTCCGAAACTATAAGAGCTATACTGTTGAAACTTAGTAAGTATATGTATTCTATGAACCGCTTTAAGATTTTCATACAAAAATAGAAAAAAAGCAATAAATTTTGGGGGTCCCCATACTTAGAACTGAAACTCAAAAAATTTTTTTTCATCAAACCCATACGTGTGGAGTATCTATGGATAGGTCTTCAAAAATGATATTTAGGTTTGTAACATCATTTTTTTCTAAATTGAATAGTTTACGCGAGAGACACTTCCAAAGTGGTAAAATGTGTCCCCCCCCCTCTAACTTCTAAAATAAGAGAATAATAAAACTAAAAAAAATATATGATGTACATTACCATGTAAACTACCAACGAAAATTGGTTTGAACGAGATCTAATAAGTAGTTTTTTTTTTAATACGTCATAAATCTAAAAAAAATACACTATTATTAAAACATCGATCAAAGTTACAACGAACTACAAGAACTTTTATATTACGTTACTTGCTGCTGCGGAACCCTCCATGGGCGAGTCCGACTCGCACTTGGCCGGTTTTTTTCTAAATTGAATAGTTTACGCGAGAGACATTTCCAAAGTGGTAAAATGTGTGTCCCCCCCCTGTAACTTCTAAAATAAGAGAATGATAAAACTAAAAAAAATATATGACGTACATCACCATGTAAACTACCAACGAAAATTGGTTTGAACGAGATCTAGTAAGTAGTTTTTTTTTAATACGTCATAAATCTAAAAAAATACACTATTATTAAAACATTGATCAAAGTTACAACGAACTACAAGAACTTTTATATTATGTTACTTGCTGCTACGGAACCCTCCATGGGCGATTCCGACTCGCACTTGGCCGGTTTTTAAGAAATAGATCATACGTAATCCAGGAGCAGAGAGAAATAAAAAAAAAATTTAGGTTGTTTATTACCTGGGAGTCATTTGACCGCAAGCTCACTTTTCACGACCACATCACATCTACTGCTAAGGAGTCCTTCAGGCGCCTTGGTTTTGTTTTAAGGAATTGTCGTGACTTCCAGAACTCCCACGTTATCAAGCTTGTTTTTTGCGCGTTGGTCCGTAGCAAGCTTGAGTCTAGTGCGTGCGTATGGAATCCGTATGAAAAGCAGTACGTATTAGCTTTAGAGAAAGTACAAAAAGCATTCCTTAGGTTCCTTTACAAGCACTTGTACGGGTTCTATCCCTATTTGTATCCCACTAAATTCTTGTTGGGTTGCTTAAATTTCAACTCCCTGGAAGTAAGACGGTCGCGCGATCAGATGACAGTTGTATTTAAAATTCTTAGGGGTATTATTGATGATCCCGGCCTGCACAATGAAATATTCAATATGTTCGTCCCAGACAATTATTGTCGTGGCAGAAAACATCGCTTACTGGCTGTTCCAACTTCCCGTACTATTGCACATTCCAAGTCGCCTATTCCGCGGACAGTAGCCGCCATTAACGCTCTCCTGAACTCAAACACAGGTTTTGATGTGTTTGCAGATGAATGGAAGGTGATAATGTTAGAATGTTTGAATTTTTGTGAGAAAAATGCATGACTGAGTTAAAGAATTAGGTATAAGTTTAAATAGTGTAATTGGCTTCAGCCGTTCTATTTAATTAAATAAATAAATAAATTACAACTGAAAAAGTACAAGGCAAA
Organism: Mythimna ferrago; assembly: GCA_910589285.2. NCBI lineage: Eukaryota > Metazoa > Arthropoda > Insecta > Lepidoptera > Noctuidae > Mythimna > Mythimna ferrago. The sequence goes on from OU342697.1 coordinate 226,480, forward strand.
CAAAGCCCATTGCCTGTTCCCGATAGTGCATGGTGAGGTAACCCTAATGATGAGTAACGCGCTATAATCTCATAGCGAATATCTTAATACACAAGACAAGTCTTCACTGTCGTGCCAGCTATACATCGGCTCCTATGGGATAACAGTTAGGGTAGCTGTGCACTGCAGCGTAACAGCACAGCTTGAACGTTATCGCTTCATAGAGAGCATATAGGTAAGTCACCGCTTATAGCAAGGAATAGAAATCGCGACTTCAATTTCAAATGTCTGGCGTAGATACTTCTGATTCACAAATTCATTGACTAAATAATATGTCAAACAAGGTCTATAACTAACAACAAGGTTTGTATTTTATTCAGGAGTTATCAATATGTTTTCGTGTGGCTTTGAATTTTCTCACATAATATGAAACATTTGTTTCAAAAAAACTTATATCTAAACGCACTTTTGTCGAGTCGGTCTTTTTGCCAGAAAAATTAAGTTTCGCTTTGATTGCACGTTTCAAAATCGTAAATTGCTTATAAAAAAAAAGAACCTAATTCGAAATAATATTGATAACATAGAATAACAATCATACTAAGTATGTAACGCAACAGTGCAGTGGCAACACTCGTTATACCACCCGCCCACACTAATGTAAGACAGTGGGATGGTGCCGCCTATCTCGACGATATCGCGTCTGTATCGCTTCTGTATCGCATCGAACTCGTTACAGTAAAGTGTTGTCATAACTATAGCCTGTAACAGACACTGAGCAAACTATCAATTAGATAAGTGCGCCATTACTGTAATAAGTAGCTATGAGAAGCCGTTATAGATTGTACTACCACATTATAAAGAGGTATAATAAATTCTTTGTAAAAAGTGGAAGTATATAGTACTGATCTGATTACGAAAATTCTTTCACTGATGGAAAGCTACACTGTCGCTGTCGGTTTCAACTTACATATTTTAATATGCGTTAGATTGGTAACTATGTTGAATAGTACGGTCTACTTATAGAAACTAAGCAAAAACTAGATAATTATGCTAATGACACAACTATTTTTTACACCTTTGACAAGAACCTTTTGTCTTGTGTTTCGTGTAATTTAGGTGAAAAAACATCTTCACATATCACTGATCAGTACCAGATCCGTGATTCACAGCAGTCTAGAGACAGATTAATAAAACTTATTTGAAAACTTGAGCGAAAAATCTGGAAGTTCTTGAAGAAGATTTTTGCCCAGCTGAGGGACAGTCATGTCACGTCAAGATAATCCTAGTGATTCGTGTTAATCCTATTCTCATCTTAGGGCAAACATAACCCCTTCTGAACATACATACCTATTCATAATCACCACCTCCACACTCAGCCTCCACACTAATAAGGTGCTCGGAGTAAGTTATCTCAGCTCTATTACCGACATTATAACACGATTACTACAACGTTAACGTTTAATAAATTACTATATTATGCTCACGAGGCACGAGTACATGCCGCTCCGGTAACACTTAACACCGTCTTAAGACGACACACCACTTAAAGCCAAGCGAACGCCAAGATGTTATACTAGCGCAGATTAATATACTGCTCTCAAAACGGTGAAGAAAACCATTGTGAGGACTCACAATGGTTTTCTTCACCGTTTACCAGTACCATATGCCAATTTCCTAACTGGCATATCCTAGAACAAAAAAAATTGAAGATCCACCAATTCGCTCTGGGCCCGCGTGGTAGATTACGACCCATTACCTGTCCTAGAGAGGAGCCCTGAGTTCCAGTAACCGTTTAATCTCCGTGAGGGTAACCGTGGCATCACCGCGGGCCCTAACAGAATACCAGCGCTGCGTTATTTATCTCTATAAATATCGCAGCATATGCTGAGTTAGGCGCCTTTTTGCCTTTTTTTGTTATCTATTCAGTCAAAAAAGTATCGGGAATGGATGATTTGTTTATGGTTTCAAATTCAAAATTTAGATTTTTTTGTTGTTGCTAGATTGGCACAACTGTTTTCCATTTTGGCGCGGAGTTTGAGTTGCATCTGTTATTTATATTAAATACAGTGCTGTTTTTAGTTATATCATATCTAGTGTGTATTACGAATTTCATAATGGACAAAAACATCGAACAAAGAGTTTGTCTTAAATTTTGCATCGCCAATGGAATTTCGTGTTCGGAGTCACTGAAAATGTTACAGAAGGCTTACGGTGAATCGACTTTATCAAAAACACGTGCTTATGAGTGGTACAAAGCATTCAAAAGCGGTCGAGATGTGATGGAAGATTTGCCTCGCTCTGGTAGGCCATCAACCTCTGCAACTGAAGTTTACATCGCAAAAGTGAAGGAAATAGTGACTGAAAATCCTCATTCAAGTTTGAGAGTGATAGCCGCCGAACTTTCTGTATCTCACGAGTCAATCCGTACCATTTTAACTAATCATTTGGATATGAAATATGTTGCCGTTCGGCTAGTCCCAAAAGACCTGAATTTTCTCCAAAAACTCAATCGCATGAGAGTCGCTGAGGACATGCTAGAACGAGTCAATTCCGACCCAACATTCATGAAACGCATTATTACTGGCGACGAGACGTGGGTTTACGAGTTTGACATGCAAACAAGTCAACAAGCTTCGGAGTGGCGCCTTCCAACTGAACCAAAACCGAAAAAACCACGCCGAAATCGATCAAAAGTTAAAGTTATGTTGACTGTTTTCTTTGACTATCGCGGTGTTGTGCACTCGGAATTCTTACCGGAAGGTCAAACGGTAAATAAAGAATATTATTTGAGCGTTATACGACATTTAAGAGAGCAAATTTGACGAAAAAGGCCAGATTTGTGGAAAGAAAATTCTTGGATTTTGCACCACGATAATGCGCCTTCGCACAAGGCCATCATTGTGAACGAATTTTTGACCAAAAACTCAACAAATACCATCGAGCAGCCACCATATTCGCCAGATATGGCTCTAGCCGACTTCTATCTTTTTCCTAAACTCAAATTACCACTTCGTGGCACCCGTTTTCAATCTGTAGAAGACTTAAAGGAGAATTCGCAGCGAGAACTGAACTCAATTTCGGAAACAGCGTTTAAAAAATGTTTTGATGATTGGATTATTCGTTGGCGTAAGTGTATCGTTTCTGAAGGGGCATACTTTGAAGGGGATAAAATAAGTTTGGATGAATAACAAAAATTTTGTGTATTATTGATCTTTTCCCAGGACTTTCTTGACAGAGTAGTAAAATCCGTTATCATCCATTATCTGTTGTTAAGTTTTTTAATGTATCCTAATACTGTTTTAAATGTATGTGTGAGGTACATATAAACGTTTTTCTTTCTTTCTTTCAGTAACGGAAACATTACAAGGTCAATTATGTTTCTACTTTTATATGGATTAATATAACCCGTTATCATCCATTATCTGTTGTTAAGTGTACGGCGCGCACTGTTCCCGCGCGCCTCAAGGAGTTGTCAGCAACAGCAGGGGCCCAGCCGGGTCGAAGCCTACTGGGGCCAGGGTTATCCGAAAGGGCGCTCGAGCCCCGGTATGAAGGCTTGAAGGAACGGGATGGGTCTTTTAGTCAGTAAGAGTCTGACAGTATCTCCCGCTCCGCCTAAGAGTGGGGGTTGTCATTAGATGATTTTCCCACCATAAAAAAAGCCCACCCAGAAGTACTACCAGTTACAATAAATAATTTTACAAAGGCGAAAGTTTGTATGTATGTGTGGCACACGGATAGAGTATATTTTGGAACCGTTTCTTTGGAATAATTGTCTACTTTCCACGGTTGAGGCTGCTGGCAGAAACTAGTGGTTGTGCGAGTATATAATATATATACTCATACAACTACTGCCAGAGGCGAACCACAAAACATTTCTGTTACACACCATTATTCTATATGTACTGCTATCCTTATTTACTCCGATAAAACTATAGTATTATTTCAATAATCTGACCCTTTCAATCTTAACAACATGTGTTACTTGGCCTGTGTCTATCTATAGCTTGTCTTCTCTTCATGTGTAGTATCGCCCTAACGTCAAAGGCTCACCCGCTATTAAAGGCAGTTAATTTGGTTGCAACCGGCGAGAAGTCGTAAACAGGAAGATGTTCAGACGACAGTGCACGTGGAGGATGTGTCCTGAAGAGTTGTGGAGTGATCTTGTTTAATGGAGAAACATATTTGAGGTCCTTAAACCTTCGAATTTAAACGGTTATCGTACCTGCTCAGTTTAGTTTAGTATCTGTAGCCAATAACAATAAAAGTAAATGGTTTGACAGCGAAGAGTTTCTATCAGTATAATGGAGTCTCCGTTATGTTGGTCGAAACTTTCCGCTGCAAACCGAAGCAAACTTCTTAGTCCTTTCAGAATGGTGTGAGTGTCAACTATGTTTCGTTTCTTCAATCTACTCGTTTCCCTATAGGGTCGATGTCTGTAGGCTACTTAGATTAAAATGTCGCATTTTAAACAAATAACTGAAAACACGTCTTGATTCAAAACGCATATTATGAGGGTTGTTGAGTCTGTTTTAGTATCATTTTATCCCGAAACTGCGTTTTACTTTAGTATTTTGGCTACGTATAAATGATTTTCGATTTATCTTATAAAGTATTTCGATGTTTGAATTAACGATGAAAATATAGCGAATGGGACTCGCGTGCCGAGGGTTCCATACCGTTCAATCTTACCTTAGTAAACAGTTCCATTCCCGAATCCACCCGTTCCGGAGAAAAAAATCTTGGTACACAGACAGGTTAGTGATCTGATAAGTGTTTTCATTTTTGCCGACTGAGGTACGGAACCTTAAATAAAGGTTGCACTGCGGTATATTTAAAAAAAATTGTAAACAGAACTATTTTACAATAACGATAATGAGATAATTATCGTAAGAAAACAAAAATATAAGTACAACTGGTAGATTCCATAAAAATCAATATCTGCGCAGTGGTAGCGTTTAACATAATTATAGGCAAAATTATTTTCCGATAAATAATTTATGTTCGCTTAGTAATTTGTTAAAATCGATGGCTGTTAGATTGAGCGCCGCGTTCTCAGAAGCACAAGATTTATAGACGTCTCCTGTCGGCTAGTAGCGTTGTGATGTCGTTATGTCCCGCCTTTTGACCGGCCAGGGGTTTTTGTTGTTCATAGAAATTGGCTGAGGTTTTTTTTTTATTTGTTTCTGTTTCTACACATACACGTTATCGCTTAATGGCCATAGGGAGCTGGAAGATACATTTAATATACATATAAAATAATAATTTTATTATTTGTTTATTTATTTATTTTATAAATTATGCACACACAAATATACAGAAGAAAATATCATATTATAAAAATTTGCAAATGCAGGTACAGCTTATTTCGAATAGAAATTTCTTCCAGCAGACCTGCGAAAGAAGAGATTAGAAGAGATGTGTGTGTGTAATGTGTGTATGTGTATTTAAAACTAAAACGTTACGTAACGGTGCGGTAAAAAAACACGATAATACATCTTCATATCCAGGTTTCTATAGAACTTGATCTTTCCTCCTTCGCATATTTCTTAGAATCATACCAGATACCAGCTATTGATGATCCAGACAAATTATAGAGGAAAATATTCGTTTTTCAAATACTACTTACTAAGAACTATTCGCGTTGGAATGCAGTTAATCGTTCGGCGCCATCTTCTAATTTAAAACCGATACAGATAATTTACCGTTGCTATAAAAAAAGTCTATTATAGTGAATGTATTGTAATAATACGCGCTAACAAGGTTGCGTAACACACCTCCGTGGCTTTGTTCGACGTCCACGCAACACTATACATAGACGCTGACCGCTGCCAGCCCACTGTGCGACCACAGAACAAAAACATTCAGAAGACGCATTTGTAACCATGAAATACAAAAGATAATAACGTTTACTGGCATTTATTTGTCATAATTTTATTGATTTGACCTTTTGTGTTATTTATTTTATGATGCAGCTCTGTGTCATCGCCGTCTACCACGGCCCGTTTGCGTTAGCACGCCTCAGCTAAAGCCTACACAACTGAACGTTAACTCGACTGTTAAACTAAAAGGCGTATACGGACTCGTGGGCGAATGGGCGGGGCTGTTAATTTTGAAATCGGAAATGATCGACTGTCATAATCACGTCTAGACACAATGAATTTTAAATTCTAGTCCAACGGGCTAGAGTTTAGTTTTATTTACTTGCGGAAGTAAAGGTGATTTTGTACTGCCCTTATGTGGTTGAGTTAAAAGGATTGGCAGTAATGATGGGTTTGCCGTCAGCGTCGAGTTACATCACTACACAATGATCTTTTGTGGAGCTGTTAAAGTTCTCCGTGCATTCTCTGGGCACAGAACAAATTGAACAAGTGTCGTGTAATGGCTCGTAAAACGCAAATGTTTGAGATCGATAGCTTTTAGATATATGTGATTATTAGAACGCTGTGTATGCTGCTATTATGCAGACGGCGATACCTAGATTTACATTTACATAAGGGGAATGTAAACAAATATTTATATAATTTCCGAAGAGTGGTTAACATTTTTTTGGAACATTAAATGGAAATGAGAAGAGCTCGTAGTGAATTACACATATTACATAGCAGCGGAGCCCAGCCAGCAGGTACGAGCATGAACAACTTTTAACAAGCGCCCATTACGGACAACAAAAACATCATAATTGGCCGCTCCCGGCTCTCGAGTCTTCAGCCCACAATTTCGGGCCACGCACACGTTCACGGCAATTTTAGCAAAAAAACAGAATGTTGACAAAATAAAACCTACATTACTTTTGAAGTCGGTGCACACACTGATAGGTTTGATGCTCACAGAGATTTGATCGCGTCTGTTTTTTGTGAGCTTGAAGTTAGTTCGATCCACAATTTGCGGATTTATTATCGGTAATGACGGGGTGCGCTGTATTGTTGGTACAAACTTTTGTTGAATCAAAACCTTTTGTATTTTTTTTTCGATCAATCTTACGTCAATGGCTTATTAAAACTTGATGTGGAGCTCAAATAATTTGAGTTTTTTAAGCTCTGAACTCCGAAAAGTTTAGTAATTTGGTAGCATGTTCACCGGCAGCCAGGTAGTTACCGTATATTAAAGGCAATTGGCCGTAACTACTGTTTTGATAACTTTGATAAGTGCCCGAATATATTAGCATACTATTTGAATGATGAATATGTTTATTTTAATAATTTGATTTGGCTCACGGCGGTGGTATTAGACACTGCTACTGCTTTTATAAGTAGTTTTACACGAAGGATAAAAAAGCCATTAATAAATTGGAGATTAAAATCTGAATGAGATCAGAAATAAACAAAAATGAAGAGAGAGATAGGCATTCAAAAAGCGTTTACAAATTAAATTCTGTCACAGCTTCTTTTTAAAAAAAAAAATGGGCGTGTCACCGATGCTCACGTGAACAACGTCCAGGTTACATAAAACTGACAGTTGATTCTTTTAGCACGCGAAGGTGCTAATAAAATTCGCAATACCAAGTGTCATAACTTACGAATTAATGAACAAGTTTGTGATAAAATGCAGTGTTTCTGAAGCAACCGTTCCATCGGATGACATCGAATGTTATTTGTTTTGAACCGGTTCGACGGGTTCAAGCTTAACACGGAAAGAATCAGCAAAATAATTGAAGCAGATGCCGTTATTTGGATGATTCTTGTGAATTGGTCGTCAGTTTTTGTAATGTGAATTGTTTGTTAGTTCCTATTAGTGAAGTAACATTTTATTAGGTACTATTAATAATTGTCATAATCAACACTTAACATTCTGGTTTTAAGAAAACATTTTCTATCTGGTATGAGGTATCAACCTTTGAGCTTTATCGACCATTCGACATGGGCGCAAGGCTCTCTGCCATTTCAGATGCGGTCTCCTAAGTCTGGTTCTGCGAATCTCTACAAACAGGGCAAATACGAGCTTAGTATGGATAGGTTATTTATTGCCTTTCGGATTACTTCTTCTTCTCGGTTCGATGGTTTTCTTTTCCCTTAAAGTATTTGGGCCCAGTAGGTGGCCACGTCATCAGTGGTGTTTTAAACTTCCGTCTAAGTGCAGTGCAGGCGATCGTCTGGTCAGGAGCACCGCAGTCACCCTGGGCTGTGGATGGGCCTATAATCTCTCATTTGCCAGGTTATGTTTGCAGCGGTGTACTTGAGTGCCCTGTCTATTGATCGCTTTCCATCTCTCATAAATCAGAAAACGTGTCCTTTTTCACATCTGTACGAGAATGTATATTGTTCTCACCAGTTGAATTCACAAATGTGAACACATGTTCGAGTACATTTTAGGCAATTATATGACTGGACTAAATGCGTTCGGCAGTACATTTGAGTAGTAAATACTGGAGCTAGAAATATAGTTAGTTCAGTTTAACGAGCCGCGGACGGCACGCCGAGCATTTCCTCCTTTCTGCAAAACGTGTATCGCCTAAGTACTCGCCAGGTTGGTGCCATATTTCCCACACTCACGTTCTTAAATAATATTTGACCTAAACTACATTGACTGGTTATTTTTAAAATTGCACTGCGTGTCAACATAGTACTGCGACATATATAGTATCAAAATCGTTTATCTATTAATCTATATATATAAAAATCAATGCCACTTTTCGTTGTAATTTTATAACTCAAGAACGGGCTCACGTATCCAAACCAAATGTTTAGTCTTTGTTCGGTCTATTTAGTAGATGGTTTATGTGAAGTTTCGTAGGGTAGAGTAAGGTATAGTAGGGTAGAGTAGGGTAGAGTAGTGTAGAGTAGAGTAGTGTAGAGTGGTGTAGAGTAGGGTAGAGTAGGATGGGGTAGGGTAGAGTAGAATAGAGTAGGGTAGAGTTGGGTAGAGTAGGGTAAAGTAGGGTAGAGTAGGGTAAAGTAGGGTAGAGTAGGGTAGAGTAGGGTATAGTAGGATAGAGTAGGGTAGAGTAGGGTAGAGTAGGGTAGAGTAGGGCGGAGTAGGGAAGAGCGGGAGCGAAGCCGCGCTGGCAAAAGCTGGTTTATTATAAAGTGAATAGTTTTAAATTTTTTGTTTGTACCTAATGAATAAACTTGAAAATAGATTAAATTTTGGAAACAATTTCACCAGTAGTATGCTATTTTGTCACGTAGTGACAAAGGCATATATTTTCTATTTTCATGCGGGCAAACCCGCAGGCAGAAAAAAAAATTTGAGAATCAGCTCTGTTTTGAATTTAAAAACAAAGAAGAGTAAGAAAGAGCAGAAAGAAAAGAGTAGAAAGATGAAGAGATTTCTATAGCCATTAGCATCACCTTTTTGTACCTATTTTTCTGTTTTCTTCTTCTTCTTGTCCTTTACTTTATGTGTGTATATGAGAAGTTAAATAAATAAACAATCACCCGTCACTATTTATTAAAGTTTTTGCTAGAAAGAGTGTCTTGCCCTCCCTAGCAACACATCTGTTTATTAACTGAGAAGAACTGGTTAGGAATACAATACGCTGTCTAAATAGTGTTTTGTTCCACTTCGAAATCGATTTATCCATATTACAAAGTACATTAAAGAAATTAGCTAACGGCGACTATCAATAAATGTGATCTTACCTGGCACAATGCAGCAAGCCCAGCAGTAGAACAGTCCGTGTGGCCGAGTGTGTCGAGCGTGGCGTGTGTCGAGCGGCCGGCGCGCGCCTCGTCGTGCTCGCGCCGTGCACGCATGCCACCATCGTTCACATCCTCACTCTCGTAGCCATTTTTATGTTTTTAAAATCATTTTCACTGTCTTGGACTTGTCCAGAGCTGCGTTGTTAGTTTACACTGGGCTCTACACTTCATGGCACATTGTTGTTTTGACTGATTTTGTTGGAGTCTACATATTTTTAATTTGTATATGTTGCACAATTTGCAGTCGGCGTCCGGTTTCGTAGTCTTATCTGGAAAAAATAAATCAGTATTATATACGTTGATTTTTATTTCACAAACGTGGTCAAATAAATTAAAAGATTTTAACGTATTTAAATTAATTTGTGAGTTTAGATATTTTAAAATTTTATAATAACTTTTATATTCTTAGTAGTCTAGCTATGCTAGGGTTGAGGGCTTGATCGCGAGAGTTACCGCGGCCAAAACAATCAGTTAGCAACTGATTGGTTTGTTTTGGGTTTAGTCAGCAAAAGTCTGAAATTTTCCTTCATTTCCTACTCTGGGTGAAGTGAGGGGGACTTCACCCAGAGTAGGAAATTAAGGAAAATTATGAAATAACTTCGTATTTGATGATTTCCTATCTCAAAAAAAGTAGTTTAAGTAAAATATTTTCTCATTCGCTGCACTCGCAGTTTTAGTATTTTTCGGCAACGCTGTCTTTATTTACACTAATATAATAAAGAGGTAAAGTTTGTTTTTTGTTTGTAATCTCTGAAAGTACTGGTCTGATTGCTAAAATTTTTCACCGATTGAAAGCTGCTTTATTTCAGAGTGATATGGACTAGGCAAAGCTGCGGGCAAAAGCTAGTAATCAATATTTTGAGAATGTTTGTGACCTTGAATTCGGTTATCACAAGTCATGATATCGTGAAGAACCTAAGATCATTAGCGTAACAGTACTCGTTTCCCTACAGATCTCAAATATGAGCGCCGCGGCTTGCATAACAAGCAGATGACGCTGATGCATAACTCACACTAAAGTTCGGTTCATATCGGGTAGTAGCCACAAAAACGAAATGTAAGTTTTCTCCGATATCATGTAGGATATACGTGTAAAAAGATAAAGCCTGCCTGAGTCCGTATTATAGGAGTTCTATTCTATAATACGGACTTCCTAACTTACATAATTATGTTGTTTGTAACGTTTATGCCCTAAAATCAAAAATTGGCCTTGCTAGGTGCAAGCTCTTTTTAACCGACTTCAAAAAGGAGGAGGTTCTATGTTCGGCTGAATGTATATAATAATAATATAATAATAATAATATTCCACAACTATCACACAACGCCGTCTAGTCCCAAGCTAAGCAGAGCTTGTGTTATGGGTACTAGACAACTAATAAACATACTTATATATTTTTAAATACATACATATTATAGATAAATTACACCCAGACACAGAACAAATGATTATGCTCATCACACAAACATTTGTCCTGGGTGGGAATCGAACCCATGACCTCCGGCATAGCAGTCAGGGTCACTAACCACTACACCAACAGGCCAGTCAAAGTGTATGTTTGTTTTTTTTTATGTATTTTCACCGATATCTCGGTCAATTGTGGACCGATTTAGATTTTTTTTTTATTGAAAGGTAAATGCTTCCAAGTTGGTCCCATAGAAATATTGTTATGATCTGATCATGAACTTCGAAGATATGGAACAGAACTTCTCATAAGATCACAGCAGAACTGTGGTTACAAGTAAAGTTGCTTTGTTTATACGTGTAGCCGATTACTAACTGACAGACTGTGACGGTAAAAGGGATGCATCGATCTGATCTGATGATAAAGCCAAAAGGTAAATTAATGTAATCTAACCGTGTTTGGGATTATTAGAATCGTTATGAGATGCACTATGGCTAAGTTATTTAAGTTTGTCTGAAGGGTACTTTTTAGTGGTGGTACCATAACTAAAAAGTGTAAAATAAAAAACTTTTTACAAAAAAAAATATAACCGACTTTAATGTTAAAAAACTCTGAAAAGTATAAAATAACTTTAATTTCGGAAGTCCGTGTTAAATAACGAAGAGACTAAACTATTATAGAAACACCGACTTCCGAAATTAAAGTTATTTTATACTTTTCAGAGTTTTTTAACATTGAAGTTGGTTTGGAAAAATTTCAGTTTGGTTCATTGGAAAAATGCATTTAGAATATTCCAAAAGAAAGAAAGTCATTCAAAGCAATGACGACATAAATAAATTATTTGAGGAAAGTAACAACTACAATCATTTAAACTAAATTATTTTAGAACAAGCAACAAACGGTTGTAAATATAAATATCCGAGCACCCCCGCGATAAGAAAGGCTTGCTTCATTTCAAACTTTATTGAGTTACTGTTTGCATGTTCCTGCACAAGTATACATATACCGCAAATAAACACCTCACATACCATCCTAGTTTTCAATGTCAGTGCATCAGGCCACCAGCTGCAAGTCGTGAGTGTATCGTGCCAGTGCGTCGTTTGCACATCACTTAGCACGGCGCCGGCGCTTGCGCAATATTACTTGTCGCTGATTTCACTGTGTCCAGTGTTTCAGAGGAACTAACGATGTAAAGTCACGCCTCCACAGGTGTTAAAGTACGATGGATGAATGGTGTGATGTATGATGATTATATCTCAAAATGGTTTCTGTGATGACGTATGACAGATGCAGAGAAGCAAATATTGTCATCATCTTCATCTTTCTACCCTTGTTCCATATTACTTGGGGTCCGTGCAAACATGTTTTATCCTTTCATTCGGTCCTGTCACTAATTCCTATAACGTAAAGAAGGAAACTTATTGCATCCAAATGACTAAAGTAGGCAATATAGGCGATGATGATGATGGTGGGGAATTACCGGAAGACAAATTATGCTTCAAAAACTGAACCAGGTTTGCCAGAAGTAGTTTTATAATCCAAATTAAGCCTCTGATGAGGGTTCAACCAACATAAATTGTTAGACTGAACGATAGTTGGAAAATGTAAAGCTTTATATTTAGGCGCTGTTGCAGAAAATTCCTTGAATGCATCAATGAATTCTGTGACAAGGATTCCGCATAACAAGAATTTAACGATAATTCGTTTATGAGCCGTTGACTGCTCTGCATGTAAATAATAATAATAGGTCAGCCGTTTTACTGTATCCGCTGACACATGAGCAGTGAATACATTGCATCGATATATCGATGTTATACAGTCTACATGTAAAGTTTAAATATATCATGTTGTGCGTTCTGTGTCGAGTCGCGTGCTACGTGTAGCAAAAAGTAGATAGAAGACCCATTCTTCATTCAACGCCACGGGCATTCAAATTTTATCATACGGTTATTTGTAAGCAGTAATTCTAGTTGTCACCCCTTTTCCAGCCATAATAATATTCTTTATCGCACAAAGCACCCACAATTTCTCTCACAACTTTCTCCACAACTTGTTTCTTTTTCCTTCTCTTCATATAATTACGCCCTATTGATAACTAATTCCCTTTCAGCTCATTGATCACCGCTGTCTGCCTCTCATTCAATATCAGCTTAATTGTCATCAGTAGAGTTCTTTATATACATGAACTTAGACTGGTGCTACGCTCTCTCCACTATAGTGTCGGCAACTGTTAGCAGTACATTGAGCGTAACGAGACTTACGACAATATTCGCGTATTGTGGAGTATGTGGAGCGTTGCCGAACGCGTTATATTCGCTCTGGAGTTTTCGTGTACCATGTCACCATACGTTGGGATGCGATGGACGTTCTGAGACAATAAAAGATTTATCTTATCTTTTATTGTCCTTATTGTCTGGTAATTTATTTTCTGCTTTCGAAAATATTGTCGTTTTCCTGGCCTTATCCAAATATATTGCAGGCCTTCGATAGGGTCTGGCTCGAAAGCCTTCTTGCTAAGCTTCCTTCCTTCGGTCTACCCACTGGTCTGTGTGATTGGATCGCAGACTTCTTGAGGGATCGATCCATCCGAGTGGTAATTGATGGATGCTCGTCCGGTCAAATGGATATTAATGCCGGAGTCCCTCAAGGGTCGGTACTCTCGGCAACACTGTTTTTGCTGCACATAAATGACCTACTTAAACCCGGAACCTTTGGGTATGCAGACGACAGCACTGTTGCTGAGAGATATGTGTCTAACGCACGAGCTAGTGGGTCACAGATCCAGTCATTTCGAGAGGCTATGGTTGAACGCTTGAACTCGTCCTTAGCGGCAGTCTCAGAATGGGGCGATGCCAATCTGGTCAAGTTCAATGCGACGAAAACCCAGGCGTGTCTTTTCTCCGCTAAACGGAGCCAATTCCACCCGGCTCCATCTTTCCGGGGTGTAACCGTACCAATTACCGACCACCTTGAACTTCTTGGGGTAACGCTATCGTCTACCCTTAATTTCGGCTCCTACATCGAGGCAAAAGCCCAACTAGCTGCCAAAAAATTGGGGATCTTAGCAAAGGTGAGACGGTATTTCACGCCGGAACAGCTGCTCAACCTCTATCAAGCGCAAGTTCGATCGTGTATGGAGTACTGCTCTCATCTTTGGGATGGGTCAGCCAAATACCAGCTAGATGCACTAGAGTCTATTGAAAAGCGTGCCAAGAAGATCATAGGCAATGATGCTCTTGTGAAGTCAAAACTCCAAAGTCTTGAGCATCGACGCCGAGTTGCTAGCCTGTCTGTTTCTATCGTTTACACTTCGGGGAGTGTGCTCTACAGTTACACAATTTAATTCCGCCAAGTCCGTTCCATCATCGGACCACAAGACGTACGGCGTTGCGCCACCGGTACATGGTGGACATCCCACCTATACGTACAAAGCGTTTTGGGAGTACATTCATTATGCGTACAGCTAAGGAATGGAATTCCCTGCCGGAGTCTGTGTTTCCTGATAGCTATAACCTAGGGGTCTTTAAGTCAAGAGTGAATAGATTGCTTCTAGGCAAGTGTGCTCCATCGTCGGCCACATCATCGCTTACCATCAGGTGAGATTGTGGTCAAACGCGAGCCTCATTCATTCATTCATTTCAGCCGATACACGTCCACTGTTGGACATAGGCCTCCCCCAAGCGTCGCCACATCGAACGTTCCTGTGCGTCCCGCATCCATCGGTTTCCTGCTACCTTCACCAGGTCATCGGTCCACCTTGTAGGAGGCCTTCCAACACTGCGTCTTCCGGTACGTGGTCGCCACTCCAAAACCTTTCGGCCCCAACGGCCATCTGTTCTGCGAGCAATGTGCCCTGCCCATTGCCACTTAAGTTTGGCAATTCTTTGTGCTATGTCGGCATCCTTAGTTTTCCTGCGGATATCTTCATTTTTTATTCGATCACGCAAGGAAACCCCGAGCATAGCCCTTTCCATTGCTCTTTGGGTGACTTTAAGCCTTCTGATGAGGCCCATTGTGAGCGACCACGTTTCGGAGCCATATGTCATCACTGGCAACACGCACTGGTTAAAGACTTTCGTCTTGAGACACTGTGGTATGGTTGAAACGCGAGCCTATCCATTATAAAAAAAAAAAAAAAATATGAGTGGTTGACTCATCTTAGTAGATACCTCTTTCAATTAATGTATCGATTGTCGATGGCGCTTAGTGTTCCACGTGCGCCTTATAGAGACGTCAGCAAAACCTGAGAGTGGACATTGGGCCACAGGTTTTCTTGTTTCCTGTAGTCCTTGAACACAAATGCCCACTCAGGGACCATCCCACTCCACCCTAGAGTGGGAGAAATTGGATGATTTCCCAAATAATAAAAAAAAAAATTTGTAATAATCCATCGATAACTTCTTTGATCTTACAGTCTTTGCTTCCTCTCATATACCTCTCCTCCTTCTTATCTTATAGTCTACTGAAAACTATTTTCATAACGTATTTAATCTGTATCAACTGCTGGTGTTCCTATGCTAATGCGTTCAGTCCGTCTGTCGAGCGTCACGTCAGTTTACGAGGCACCGCCTTAGCGACCAGTCGCGCATTGCTTCCGACTGCACCTCAACTGACCGACGCGTCGCGCGTCGTAAGTTACACACGGCTGATGCGCAGACATGCGAACTTGATGCTTCACAGAATTGTATGCTTTTAGGACGATATGCAGAATAGTTTAACGTTACTAGCCATTATTATTTTCAGTAGCAGTTATTGTTTTTTTGCATACTCTCACTGTTAGGCAACGGTATTCAATATATGGTATGAGTCTAATAGAATGAGAAGATCCAGTCGACGATGGAACACGGCTGCATGAAAATAATATCTTAATCACTCGAAACTTAAAGAAGAAAGAATATCATTCCTTAGAAAAATCAATGTAAAACTAATAACAATGGTAATACCTAAATCTGTTTTTTTATTAATTTTTCTTTCTGTTTGTTAAGTGTTTACACCAAAACAAGGCAATCAATTTTCATGAATATCAGAGATAGATTAGACTATACAACAAAAACAACCTTGAGATAATATCTGACTTTCACACAGGCGAAGCCACTGGCAGAATTTAGTGTAACGTATTCCTCTGGTCATATTATTATTCCGTCAACTGACCGAAGCGAGGGACGAGAAAATGTAGTCTGTGAGAAAGCACATATCGATAAGTCCATTCCACGGCGAGTGATGGTGACGAAACTATTGTTAGTTGCTCATTTTAGATAAGAAACGACATTAAGGATCATTAATCAGATTTCGGAGTTGGATGAGTTCAGAAATCCATCGCATGTTATACGGCGGCTAGCAGCTGAACAGTTGATGATGGAAATAAAGAAGCAATACCGATAAAACTAGAGTATTCTCACAATAAAGCAATCTGAACGTTTTCCATCAGCAGCCGTCTGCCCACACACCTGGCCAAGGGCACATGCTAATACTACAGATACATAGCATTACCGCTAACTTATCACTTGCCACACACATAAATCACAATAATTAATATTACCTACTCGAGCTACTCGATACATTATTTTCGCAATTTTATTTACGATGCTGTACTTGTGTTGGACAATGCATCTGAATAATTAATTCGAATATAGAATTAATGATATAATGTAAATAGGTGTAACAAAACATAATTATTTCTAAGTTATTGACTTCGATATTGAACTAAAATATAACAGCGAGATTGATTTTAAGATAACATCAAAACTATAATTGTTATTGTTTTGCTCTCAGTCGAGACTGGTCATCCCTTAGCTGCCAGTGGCTTAATTTAGTTTGTATCTTTTAATTATTTTTTTGAAGCAACATGAAATATGTAACCAAGCATTATGTGTAACACATAATATGATTTAGAAGAGTGTCCATGGAGTTTCTTGCACGTCCTTCTCCATAGAGATCTACGCTTTGGAACGTGAAATTTAGCTTCACTTTTTTTGAACTGACCGACATTTGACTATTCAAAATTGCCTGCAAATGGTCTATTTGAAATAAATGAATTTGAATTTGAATTTTGAATTGCTCCACATTTTACTTGTATGTACAGAACGTTTTGACAATGCATTCATGTGTTAATTGACTTGGACATACAGAGAGTTTATGGGGTCATTCTCCAATAAAAAGAAAATCTGTACTACAGCTTGGAACTTGTCAAATCAAATCAAATCAAATCAAAACATTTATTTCAAATAGACCATTTACAGGCACTTTTGAATAGTCAAATGTCGGTCAGTCCAAGAAAAGTGAAGCTAAATTGCACGTTCCAAAGAGTAGGTCTCTATGGAGAAGAACGTGCAAGAAACTCCATGGACACTCTTTTAAATCATATTATGTGTTACATATAATGCTTGGTTACATATTACTTGTTGCTTCTATCATGTGAGCACAATGTCGATAATGAAATAAAAATGTAAAATAATTAAAAGATAGAAACTGAATTAAGCCACTGGCAGCTAAGAGATGACCAGTCCCATCTGACGGCACCCGTTCACGAGCATGACGCGTGCATCAGCCCCACTCAGCTCAACCATTTTGAAGGGAACTGAACGACCCAATAACACGTGCCACCAACAGCGAGACATTTGAGTGAGCATGACAAACTCTCAACTGCCATGCTCGTAATGTCAAAAAAGAAGTTGTAACCTAATAAAAATGCTCCATGGTGCTTCACATTCACAAACTTGGAAAAAGTGCTTCTACATTATACAATGCAATTGTGTCTTTCAAATTAAAAATAATAATATTAGTTTCCAACTAATCAACTAATTAGTACGCCCTAGTGGTAGTGGAGCTGGACCAGCATTGAGCCAAGCATTTTTATCTTGAATATAATCCTCCAACTTATAATATGCTTGCCTGCATAGTGTGCGTTTAATACAAGATTTAAATTTCGTTTCATTGAGTTCTAATATTTGGGGTGGTATTTTATTATAACATTTCAAACAGTACCCCATGAAAGAAGAGGCCACTTTAGCCAGTCTGAAACCTGGTTGAACTAATTGATCCCTATTTCTTGTAACATAATTATGTCTATCGCCTCTTTTGCTAAAAAGATGAAGATTTTTTCTAACATACATGATGTTTTCATAGATATATTGACAAGGTACCGTCATTATGTTAATATCTTTAAACAGTTCCCTTAAAGAATCGCACCGGCGGAGATTGTAAATAGCTCTGATGGCTCTTTTCTGTAATATAAAGATTGACTCGATGTCTGCAGCCCGTCCCCATAGTAAGATACCGTACGACATGACACTATGAAAATAACTAAAATAGACTAGTCTAGCGGTATCAACATCCGTAAATTGGCGGATTTTTCTAACAGCATATGCAGCCGAGCTAAGCCGTCCTGCAAGAGATGTTAAGTGAGGACCCCATTGTAGCCTAGAATCAAGCGTAATCCCCAAGAAAACTGTTTTATCAACAAATTCTAGTTTCTCATTGTTCAATACTATGTCGCAATCACTACTTATGACATTTGGTAAGGAAAATCTTATGCATTTAGTTTTTTTCCCATTTAGAACTAGATTATTAGCAGTGAACCAGTTTTGGACCTGCAATAAAGCGTTATTTTCATCGTCAAGATTATTAGTCCTTCTATTTATCTTAAAAATCAAAGAAGTGTCGTCAGCAAACAACACCATATTAAGTTTATTTTTCAGCAAATAGGGTAAATCATTAATATAGACTAAAAATAAAAAAGGACCTAAAATTGAACCTTGGGGTACCCCCATTTTCACATTTAATCCCGACGAATTGACACCGTTTATTTGAACTAGTTGCTGTCTGTCATTCAAATACGATTTTAATAAGCTTAACGCTGCTTTGCCTAGTCCGTAATGCTCCAGTTTCAGGAGTAATGTTTCATGAACCACACAATCAAACGCCTTAGACAGGTCGCAGAAGATGCCTATAGCATCTTGTGCCTCCTCCCACGCATTAAAAATGTGTTTTAGTAAGGAGACACCAGCGTCAGTTGTACAACGCCCTTTGGTGAAACCATACTGTTTATCGTGTAAGATGTTATTGGTGTTAAAATGATTAAGCATTTGATTTAACATCACCTTTTCAAATATCTTGCTAAAAACCGGCAAAACGGACACCGGCCTATAATTATTAGTGTCTTTACTGTCTCCGGATTTAAAAAGTGGTATCACTTTACTATATTTCATTAGATCCGGAAAGACTCCTTGATCTATACACAAATTAAATATTAACGCTAAGTACGGCGCTACAGTCTCAATAATTGAGGTACAAACTTTGATAGACATACCCCATAGATCTTCTGTCAATTTAATCTTGATTTCTTTAAAAGCTTTTATTACTGTTATGGGGTTTATATGTTTAAAGTTAAATTCAGTCGAACAGGCTGCAACGTTCGCCTGTAATAAACCAAAAGCATGCGATGGCGACGAATTTAGGGCTTCAGTAGTTTTAATTGGAATACTGGTAAAGAAATTTACAAATTCTTCTGCAACTAGTTTGTTATCGCTAATAAGACCATGATGAGTCTCCAATGTGTAATCATTATTATTTCTTTTGTTTCTGTTGGTTTCATTATTGATTATATTCCAAACCGTTTTTATTTTATTATCTGCTGTTTTAACTTTGTTGCTGATGTATAAGGCCTTAGCTGCCTTACAAGTATTTTTAAACATTTTAGAATAAGTAGCAACATATTTATTAAAAGTTTCAGTGTTAATAATAGGCTTAAGGCCATACAACTCGAAAAGTCTTTCCCTACTTATTCTGATTCCTTTAGTTGCCCAGTCACTAAATCTAAACTTAGGGTAGATAGTTTTAGTTTTTTTCTCAAACGTCTGATTAAACTCCTTTTGAACTACTGAAAAAAAATTTTTATACAAAATATTACCATTGTTTTCTGCAAGGTTCCAATCACCCAACCTGCTAGTTAAAGTGCTATTAAATTTATTTAGTTTACCGGATGTTATTGGTCTGAATTGTATCTGCACTTGTTGTATTGGTAAGTTGGATTCAAATGTTACCATTAGGCCGCTATGATCAGAAGGCAGATAATTTACAATGGCTTTTTCTAAATACTTGCAGCAACAAAAAACATTATCGATACATGTAGCAGTAGTTGTCGTTGTTCGAGTTGGTTCAATAAACACATTTGATAAATTAAATGATTTGAAAAGATTTAATAATCTACTGCTATCTGAATTATTTTCTAAAATATTAACATTAAAGTCTCCGCAGATAATTACTGGTTTATTACCAGTTGAAAGTTTAGCCATAACATCTTCCATGACTGACTCAAAAATAGAGTAGTTTTGATAATTAGGGGGCCTGTAAACGCACACTATGACATGCCTATCCAGCTCAACACACGACACTTCAATGCTATGTTCAACGGACAGTGCAACTATATCTTTACGAGTTTTAAATTTGATACTATTTTTAATAAGGATTAATGAACCCCCACGTAACATTGACTTTCGGTTAAAACAACTGCCCACATTATAATTATCATAATTAATTAGCATTTCAAAATCCTTTAACCAATGCTCAGTAAAACAAATAATGTCAAACATAGTTTTTTCTAAGAATAATTCAATTTCCAATTGTTTTGCAGAAAAACCCTGAATGTTTTGAAGAAACATATTAAAGAATTTTTGCTTACCCCCTGTAGCTTGAATGCTAGAAGATACTTTATTTTTAAGTTGACATACATTGCCAACATCAGTACCAACTGTTGTCTTATTACCTAGTTTAAAATATTAGTACTATTACTAATGGTGCAACTGATTACTGGGTACGCCGACATACTGCTTATGTCTGAGTTAATATTAACTGCTAATAGCTGCGCTATTTGACGTCTTAATATAATAGGCAGGTACACAGTATACCTGGTCGAAAAAAGTTTATCAACAAAATTGTTGATGTCAAAAAAGAAAAACTTATCACTATGATGACTAACTAAAAAATGCATATGCATATTTAGCATATGTATGTACTTATTTTGTCTGTCTGACAAGTGCTCAAAGTAAGGAAAAGCGCACAAAATTATCTTCCTACAATTTATCTTCAACAGCTCAGTGACATTATTGGTGATGTCATCTGTCTTCACATTTAAGCTATTACCCACAAATACAGTTAGAATAGCGTTGGGATCATATACTTGCTGATTAACTAATGACATTATGTGATGGTAGGAAGCTTGAGGTGTGCAATAATTTTGAGAAGGAAAAGGGAGTTTTTTACTAACTATACTATCTGAAAATATAATTGATTGATAATCCCTACCGTTATGAGAGGAAAAATTACAATTTTCTGAATCTACCCCTTGAGTTAATTCATGCTGAATGTGGGGTACCTGGTCGGGAATACAGTCCTGAGCACTGATGGGCTGGGATGAGTTATCCGTTACCACAAGTTGGAGGCCAGCCTGGTTAGATTCTTTCTGACAAGTGCATTGGTTGTTTCTTAGAGTAAGAGAGTCTACTTTGTCCACCAACTCATTTGTAGCCAGAATATGTTCCTTTATTTGGTTCTTTGAACATACATATTTGTTATAAATTGATTTAAGGGAGTTATCAAGAGTCTGTATTTCAGACTGTAAGCGCTGAGTGTCAATTTGATAAATATATATACTGTCTTCTAACTTAATCTGGTAATTATTTAATTGATTAATCAAGTTAACACGTTCTTTCCGCAGTTGAATATTTAAAGTCTATATTGTTGTTAAGTCTCTTAGTGAAAAGGAAAGTTCTAGGCAATGAGGCCATGGTCCGGAGCGAGGAGGAGTGGCAGGCGGTCGCCGACTTCTGCGAAGCAGTAATGCTCGCAAAGGAGGAGGCCGAACGTGTCAGGCAACGGCGTCCTCACTGCCGCGAAAAAAAAAGGCAAGTGTGCACCATCTTCAACCATTATGATTAAACTTTACCAGATGAGACAGTTTTTTCTTATGTTTTCTTTTTAAACACGTTGCCTCACATTAGGAATTACTCCTGTATCGTGGGTGCGTTCAGAATTATAAAAACTTACATACGAAAGACTTGCAAATCCGAATCAACTATTTGTAGGCCTTATAATTATTTGTTCCGTGGGAAAATTAACCCAGTAAGTACCACAACCTATCGCTCAGCCACTATGACACTAATTTGAAACAGTGGTTAAAAGCAAGTTTGTCGTGTACCTAATAGAAAATATGAAACGTTTCTTGAGATTGTGTAGATTTAAACGTTTTAGGATTTAGTCTCAATAGTATGATTGTTTCCTTCGTTTGTTTTGTCTTACCAGTTGTATCCTTACGGTCGTGTACTGCATGATGTGGTGCCATTGGCAAGACATCTATTTATCTGACATCTATTACTGAGTAACAAATGGTGCGATGACAAGTCGATACAATCTCTGTGCGATCGTCAATCATTCTCTCATTACATTGGTCCTGTTGTGCCAATTCATTGTCATTACAAACTCAATCGTATCTTAATCGTATAGAGTTTCGTTTTGTTCTGCAGTTTCGTGTGAAGGTAAATTATATTACAATTTGTTCACAAGTTCTGCAGTATCATTAATATTAGAAGTAATTACCACATTTGACATATTATATTCATGTAAAACAGTAGCAATGTTGCAATATACCATGGACACGCTACATCAATCATGTACGATTTATAATTATGAATAATTTATATTTGATTTATTATAAAACTTTATATATTCAATTTTCGTATTGCGTGTGCAGAATCTCGGCTCATTAATTTGCTATAATTCCTTATTAATAGGTAAGTATTTATGACGCGACACCGGCTGCTAGTGACTGCTGCCAAACGACACGAGTCCGACGTGAGTGACGAGAGGTGGCGCACATAAAGTAGCTTCTTTAGTGCGAGCTAAACCTAAGTTATAACACGGCTTAGCTTATCCTAGCGTGTGGATTGAGATTTATTGAGATACTAGCTGTGGCCTGCCATGTCGTCTTTGTCAGTTCACAAATACAAATAATTTATTTTCAATTCAAAAAATTTGTACTACATCTAGTGTTTGAAGTGGCCTTTTAGGCAAAAATTGCCTGTGTTAGGGCACTTCGCTCTTCCAAAACATAAAATTTAATTAAATTAAAATCTTAATAGTTTTAGTTTTATAAAAATCTTAAAGTTTTAGGTTTACAAAAAGAAAAGATATGCCAAATTGAAAATGACAAAAATTAAGAAAAGCAAAATTTTTACTACGAGTATAAACTATAGCAACAAGTTCACGATTTTAATTTTATTTCACCGAACACCAATTATATTATTTATCAAATATAAAAGTACGTCGAGAGATGTCGTGCGGTGTTCCGCAGGGGTCGGTACTAGGGCCACCCTTGTGGAACATTGGGTACGACTACGTGCTGCGCGGCGACTTCCCTGACGGGGTCAGCGTGGTTTGCTACGCAGACGACACGCTGGTTCTAGCGCAGGGGGAGTCGTACCAGACGGCGGTCGCTCTAGCGACACGCGGGGTTGCGATAGTCGTTGATGGGATCCAGGAGTTGGGACTCGAGGTGGCGCTTCACAAATCCGAGGCAAAAGTGTTTTCACGGTCGCCGCCCTCGGAACGCGCCGCCATTGAGTTCCCAACTCACAGTAGGAGGAGTTCACACCGGTGTCGGGTCGACGATGAAGTACCTGGGACTCGTCCTTGACAGCCGGTGAAATTTCGTGGAGCATTTTCGACGTCTGGCTCCCAAACTCAACCGGGCTGGGGCTGCGCTCAAGCGGCTCCTGCCCAACCTTGGGGGTCCAGATGCCTCCTGCCAGAGGCTCTACGCGGGGATCGTTCGGTCCATGGCCCTCTACGGGGCACCGGTGTGGGCGCCGTCGCTGAAAAAGCAACCGGTGGCCATGCTGAACGCCTGCCAGAGGGTCATGGCAATAAGGATGGTGCGGGGATACTGCACAGTCTCCCGCGAAGCGGCGAGTCTTCTGGCTGGCCTACCACCGTAGGATCTGGAGGCAACAGTCCTTGCACACATGCATGATATGCGCGTGGAGATGCAACGCCGGGGTGAAAGTCCGCTGCCGCGACAGGTCACGGCATGGCGGACAGAGCTCCGGCGGGATCTCATAGTGAAATGGCGTCAACGACTATCGCAACCCGGTGCTGGGCACGCCACAATCATGGCGGTAAGTCCCCTCTTTGAGGCGTGGCTGGAAAGACCTCACGGCGTCCTTACCTTCCACATGACGCAGGTCCTCACCGGACATGGTTCGTTCGGGAGTTTCCTGCACCGGATTCGTGCGGAAGTGACGCCCGGGTGTCGCCACTGTGCGGAATGCCCGGAGGACACGGTGGAGCACACAGTCGAGGTGTGCCCTGCTTGGGCGGAGCATCGCCGTGCCCTCGTGGGGGCAACCGGCGGCGGAGACCTCTCGCGCCGGGCCTTGGTTGAGGCCATGCTCCGGAGCGAGGAGGAGTGGCAGGCGGTCGCCGACTTCTGCAAAGCAGTAATGCTCGCAAAGGAGGAGGCCAAACGCATCAGGCAACGGCGTTATCGCCGCCGCCACCGTCGCCGGGATTCTGATCCCGATTTCCGGCCACCGTAGGCGCGGGCTTGCGGGCAGTGAGCAATGGGTAGCTCGCTGTCCGGTCGTTCGGTAACTGTCCGGACCAAGCCCAAGTCGTCGACGGCGCGCACTGTTCCCGCGCACCTCAAGGAGTTGTCAGCAACAGCAGGGACCCAGCCGGGTCGAAGCCAACTGGGGCCAGGGTTATTCGAAAGGGCGCTCGAGCCCCGGTATGAAGGCTAGAAGGAACGGGGTGGGTCTTTTAGTCAGTAAGAGTCTGACACTATCTCCCGCTCCACCCAAGAGCAGGGGTTGTCATTGGATGATTTTTTCCCACCATAAAAAAAAATATATATATAAAAGTAAAAAGTATTTAACTATTAATGAGTGAAAGTCCCGTAAATATCAATCTGGCGGTTTTGTTGATTGGCCGGAATTAACAGTCAGGCGAGAGGACAAAAATATTAAAAACTGATTTCTTTCTTGCTAAGTACGGTAACTTTCTCTTATAGGTAGGCATTTAGTAAGAAGCTGTTATTTTGATATTACAAACAGGCCCTTAAATTACATTTCCTTCTACGGAAACATTGTGATTTTAAGGGAAAAATCATCATAGTAAGCACTGCAATGTGGTTCTGGTAGAAAATCAGCCAAATAGTTGTTGTGTCTAAGTATGAAATCAATTATGTCTCAAAATTCAGATCTGTATGTTAAGTTACTTTAAAAGACTGAATAATTGTATATAGGAATGTTCATGTCTAGCAACTATGTTACAAGTTAACGTTCTACACCCAACAGTATCATTTGCGCTTTTTATTATGAGATCAATAATAAAAGAAAAGTTACTTGACATTTTGGTAACTTTAAAATCCTATAAGTCCATAGAGTTTTCAACGATCATTGTCGTTGATATATATAGAGTGACTGGTAATTAGTGACCGATACTTAGACATACATTGTACTCATGATTACAAACAACTTTCCTAAAGAAACTTTTTTTTATACTTATTACTTTTATCTCAGTAACAAAACAGCTGTACGCGCAAATTCGCGCGAGCGCCTGCTACCTCTCATGTGCCTTACCTACAATAGTGATAGTGCACCCGCGCCGCTTGCAAACCCATCGGTGTATGTAATTAGTGTAGGTACCTATATTTTCCGGTTAAATAATATAAGTTAAATAATAAATATAAAAAAGTTTCTTTGAGAAAGTTGTCGGTAGTCTTGAGTACAATCACGTGTATAATTATCGGTCACTATTTACCAGTCACCCTATATAATGTCACCGGGACTAGAGCCTCCGGTACCCACCGTCCGTGTCACTTCATTACAGAAGGCTGACACTTCCGCAATCATTCGATTGAGTCGACTCGTAAACGACGAGTTTTCACTCAGCAATTAAAAGTAAAACTTGTTCGATTACTGCTCGAACATTAAATTAACGATAAACTTTTATGGGGAAGGCTTCATCAACGTCCAATCGTTGTAAATCACTTGCTTCTGGTACTACCTTTATATGATTGGCTGTTGACTTCGCACTGGTTAAAACATTACCATTCTAACAGCACACCGTTTAAAAAAGGTGACATTTATTTTTTAGGTGGGATATCATAACAACATGACTACTCCCACCCTAAGGTGACTTTACTGACTGAAACCCACCTGTATCCTTCGCTTGCCATATTTTGTGTTCCAGGACGACGGTAACTCTTTCGAAAATTCTCGTGGCCCTCGTTAGTATCAAATTATCATATTATCATCTACACTAAGGGTGAGTTGATATATATCTGTCGGTTTTCTATCGTTTACATTTCGGGGAGTGTGCACTGGAATTGCACAATCTAATTCCGCCAAGTCCGTTCCATCATCGGACCACGCGACGTACAGCGTTGCGCCACCGGTACATGGTAGACATCCCACCCATACGCACAAAACGTTTTGCGAACACATTTATTGTGCGTACAGCCAAGGAGTGGAATTCCCTGCCGGAATCTGTGTTTCCTGATAGCTACAACTTAGGAGTCTTTAAGTCGAGAGTGAATAGGTTTCTTCTAGGCAAGCGTGCTTCATCGTCGACCACATCTTCGCTTACCATCAGGTGAGATAGTGGTCAAACGCAAGCCTATCATTAATAAAAAAAAAAAAAAAGAGTTGGATCGAAGTGTAAATGAAAGTTGGAATGAGATAGCTGGGTGTATCAGGCATGCAGCGAAAGATATTTTGGGAGAGACGAAAGGAAAGGGCATAATAGATAGGGATACATGGTGGTGGTCGACAGAAGTTCAGAATATATTGAAAGAAAAGAAGAGAAAATTCAAGGAGTGGCAGCGTGTAGAGCCAGGAAACGCTAGTTTAAAAGCTGAAAAAAAGAGTGAGTATGACATTTTAAAGAAGAAAGCGAAGAAAGCCGTGGCCATAGCAAAATCAAAAGCCCAGGACAAATTATATGACACACTGGACAGTCCTGCAGGCCAAAAAGAACTATACCGGCTTACTAGAATAAGAGAGAGAAAGACGAGAGATGTTTGCCAGGTAAGATGTATAAGAGATGAAACTGGAATGGTTATATCGGATGATGAGAAAATCAAAAAGAGGTGGAAGGACTATTTTGAAAGACTGATGAATGAGGAAAATAATTGGAATAGTGTGTTAGAGAATAAACCAGTGAATGTGGGGGTTGTGAGAATGGTTAGTACGGATGAAGTTAGGATAGCAGTAAATGGAATGAAGAATGGTAAAGCCATTGGTCCAGATGGAATACGAGTTGAAGTGTGGAAGTTATTGCGAGTGGATGGATGGACGTGGTTAGCTTTATTCTTCAATAAGTTGTTGCAGGAAGAAGCCATACCTGATGAGTGGTGCAGCAGTTATTTGGTGCCCATTTTTAAGAACAAAGGTGATGTGCTTGAGTGCAACAATTATAGAGGAATAAAGCTAATGTCACATACTATGAAAGCCTGGGAGAAAGTTATTGAAAGGCGACTGAGAGAAGAGAGTGAAATTTCACAGAACCAATTCGGTTTTATGCCTGGTCGGGGACCAACGGATGCCATTTTTGCTATACGCCAGATGTGCGAGAAATACAGAGGTGCGCATAAAAACTTGCACATGGTATTCATTGACCTCGAAAAGGCATATGACCGGGTACCTCGTGAGGTTCTGTGGTGGGCCCTTAAGGAGAAAGGTGTGCCTGGGAAGTATGTGCAGTTGATCCGAGCGATGTACAGCCGATGCAGTACCCAAGTCCGGTCTTCAGTGGGCACTACTGGAAGCTTCAATGTGGCTGTCGGCTTACACCAAGGGTCGGCCCTCAGCCCTTACCTCTTTCTAATAATAATGGACGCTCTGACGTCGAACATTCAGGAAGAGGCTCCCTGGTGTATGTTGTTTGCCGATGACATTGTGCTGGTTGCCGAGAGTGGCCTAGAGGTCCAGAACTGATTGGAGGTGTGGTGGCACAGATTGGAGAGTGTTGGCCTGAAATTGAGTAGAACCAAAACGGAGTACTTGTTCTGCGATTTCGGCGGTCTCTCCAATCCAGTGCCCTTAGCTCTCGCAGGAACGCCCATACCGATCTGTTCCGACTTTCGGTACCTCGGGTCGCTCGTCCAAGGGGATGGTGAGGTAGACCGGGACGTAACACATCGGATCAACGCAGGATGGATGAAATGGCGACAGGTCACGGGAACAACTTGTGACCCACGGATGCCCCTCAAGTTGAAGGGTAAAATCTACAAGTCCGTGATAAGGCCTGTCATACTGTTTGGATCAGAATGTTGGGCTGTGAAAAAGACGGATGAAAAAAGATTGCATGTAGCGGAGATGAGAATGTTAAGATGGATGTGTGGTGTGACGAGAATGGATAAAGTGAGAAATGAGTATATTAGGGGAAGTTTGAAAGTGGCGCCAGTGACTGAAAGGTTGAAAGGAAATCGTTTGTCTTGGTATGGTCATATAAAGAGGAGAGACGAAAAGCATGTTGCTAAACGAGTTATGAATTTACATGTGGATGGATGGAGAGGGAGAGGGAGGCCAAAGAAAAGATGGATGGATTGTGTGAGAAGTGATATGAAAGAAAAGGGAGTTAGTGATAGCGTGACTAGTGACAGGACAGAATGGAAGAAAAAAACGTGTTGCGCCGACCCCAAATAAAATGGGACAAGGGCAGGAAGAAGAAGAAGACTAAGGGTGAGTTGCACCATTTAACTATAACGATAACAAAGCCGTTAACAGTTGTCAAATCGTTGAATTGACCAAAAGGCGGCCGTTTCACGGCTGGTTATGGTTTGGTTATCGTTATAGTTAAATGGTGCAACTCACCCTAATAATATAATAAAGTGGTAAAGTTTTTTTTTGTTTGTAGGAGGTAATCTCTGGAAGTACTGGTCCGATTGCTAAAATGTTACCTATGTAACGTGGGTACGCGGGTGAAGCTGCGGGCAAAAGCTAGTACAACCTATTTCTAAACTTTAGTTATTAAATTTTTGCAATAACTAACTAAACTGTTATATAAATTGGTAATTTAAAAATAATATCAGTAATATGATAAAGAAACCTTCGTCGGATTACAATAATATCACAACCAGCCGACAATGATACCAGGATTTCATAAAAGTATAGCACCACAATTTACACATATTCCACATATAATTTACATACCGTACTTATAGCACGGTTGACATAAACTCGGCTTTCTTAATAGCATTCTCGTGTCGGGCGCGAGTAATGAGTAATAACGAATGCTGCAGGACCAGGTACCAGGGGCACAGGGCGCGCGGGAGATGGCGCGTTGTGAAGGCAGGGCCGGTGGTCGCTCATAAATGAGGAACATCATTGCTTGTTGAATCACTGCGCATTGTCTGGGAGCCGTGTGTGGTCTCTACATAATGTTCAATGGCTTTTTACCTGTGTTCAACTGTCTAGTGCTCTGAAATGTTCATTGTTTTAGCCATCGCATTGTGTAATATCTGGTACTGTCACTTTTTTCTGTGGGATTATGTTCCACCTGCTTCAGTTTCTGCCTGCTCTTGTCCAATGCTACGTATGATCGGCTTTAATATTTTCTTCTTCCATTTTCTCCTATTAACTGTCACACTTTTTATATTTTTCTTTTTGTTTATTCTCATCTCATGCCCTTTTTAGGTCAACAATTATATATTTACCACTCCGTCTTCATCACAAGGTGGTTTGAAAGGTTTAGCTTAAAGCTAATTCGTCTTGTGCTATTTACGCCTTATTCTCATGGATCTCCAATACGACTTGTAGTGAACCAAAATAAACGAACAACGAGTCGTTAACGTCTCGTAGCCGTCGGGAGAGACAGTAATGCCGCACTTATAGATAACAAGAACATCGGACACACCTCCCATATACACTACGTTTGTACGGCATGTGTATGCTTTACGACGAAATGGCATCAACATTAATTATTTGCTAACACGACATACGAGTATACGACTGTATGTTTTTAATAATAAGAGCATAACATGAACGACATAAAACGTTAACCATACTTGTACTTGATGAAGTTGCGGAACTTACACATTGACAAGAAGCTCTGGGGTTCTCAAAGTATGCGAATGTGTGATGGGCTTTTAAAAATACATTGACAAATCGGCCGACGATGGGTTGGGCGACTACTCACAATGACAGGTGGCAATAGCGCAGGAACGCGAGTTGACGCTCTGAAAGTCCTTCTTCCCTTCAGGAGCTCACACCTGTGTGAAGCGGGAGTTCGGCTATGATTAATATTAAAACAACATTGTACGGTTTTGATTCATCTCATTGCTATAAAAAGTTTGATGTTGATACTAAGGTAAAAAAAAAGAAACCAAATGCATTCTTCTCATTAATCATAGCATTCCTTGTATTTAAATATAACTTTTTTTTTTTTTTTATCTGTTATAAACTAGTACTTGACTGCGATCCCGCCTGATGGTAAGCAGTGATGCAATCGTTGATGGTGAGGCGCACTAGTTTATTAAGAGCCTATTCACTCTAGCCTTGAAGACACCCAAATTATAATCGGACGGGAAGACCGCAGCAGGCAGACTGTTCCAGTCCTTCGAAGTACGCGGTATAAATGACGAGGCGAAACGCTTAGTCCGGACCGTAGATGTTTCAACAACGTAAGGGTGGATACTCGCCGTGCGTCGGTTTGTCTGATGATAGAAATGAGATGGCGGAATCAAGTCATGCAATTCCTGCGCACACTCTCCAAAATGCAATCTGTAAAACACCGAAAGGCTGGCTACCCTACGCCTGTGCTCAAGGCTTTGAAGATTGGACTTAACCAAATCTGGATCACCAATCAGCCTCTTCGCACGCCTTTCCACCGAGTCCAAAGCTGCCAGGTGGCACTTTGCAGCACCAGCCCATATGTGGCTGCAATACTCCACACACGATCGGACCTGTGCTTTGTATAACATTAAAAGTTGTCTCGGTGTGAAGTACCGCCGGACTATGGATGGGATCTTAATGTTTCATTCTTCTTTGGGTAGGCCTTCATTCGTGTAGTCTTTTTCCAGTCTAGTATATTATCCAGTCAATTATAGTCTAAGTCCAGTCATCTTTAAGAACCACTGCTCCAGTGAAAGTGTTCATGCTCGTCAGTTATACTGATACAAGAGGAGTTTGTCATAATGTTAAAATTGTATAGAAGTATCGCGCTTTTTACGGTTTTGCACCCGAAGGATAATCGACAAAACGCTATTTCTAAGTCTCCACTATTTGTTCATCCGTCCTTTTGTCAGCTGGCTATATCTCATGAACCACAATACGTAGGCAGTTGAAATTTTCACAGAGTGTATTTCTATTGAAGCTACAGCTACAAATTATAATCGAAATCGTATGAACCCTTCTTTATACTAATATTGAATTGAGTTTGTATTATTTGGTTTAAGTTTTGACTGACAAGGCTTTTTAACTTTTGATTGTCAGGTTAAATATTGATTGAGAGAATACTGAAACTGAAGAGAAGAAATAATCTTTGGCTAAAAATAGTCTAACTATTGAAATTGAAACGTTCCTATTCTTGAATTTCCTTGAACAGCGGAACCCTTGACACTATGTACATATCTACACTAGTCCAACATTGTTTACAATGCTGCTTATGAAAAAATATAGTGTTTGTTCAAGTGCAGAATTTAACATTCATAACTGTCTCATAAGTTGACCGTGAACAGCCTTCGTGACCATAAACTGTACCATTACACTCTGTGGTATGAGCCTCCTAGCAAATATCACACACTTTTACGGAGAGAGGTACAAGGCATGAGCCTGACCCGTGACTCACAGAACACACTTATGAATTGAATTTAAACTTTATATAATGAATTGAATAAAGTTTCCATAACCCCTGATTCTGAATTGTAATTTTGGCGTTGAAAACTCGCTAATCCCTATTTTACTTCCAGGGTACAGGAGAGTTTGACCAATACTTAACTTCCATTCTTAATTCAAAATTCGGGCTTAGTCTGGTGTACCAATTTTTATGATAATTCTTTTTCAGTTCAAGCATTTTGCCTATGGAATGCTTTGGCCATGTCACTAAAATAAGCACACACTGGCACCGGCTGTGATTTCATGATTCAGGCTCAAAACTTTCCACTTTATTAACATTATATCAATAATATAAAAATATCTTTCGCCTTTCGGAAGCCCTCGCGCCATAAATATGCGATATCCGTGCGTCAGCAATATTGCATGAACACCGCGGCCGTGTCGTATATCTAGGGATCTGTCCGACACAGAGATTTCAATTAACCACTATATGTAGATTTATTGCGCTTTCAAACCTCTCCACTACTTGCTTCGTACTTAACTAGTGGTGTACAACAGTCGATTGATGTGATATCTATTAAAGTAACTTGACTTCGGTCTACGTGTTACTTTTTTCCTGTTAACAAGATTTTACTTTTTCATTTTGCCTAAGCCTTTTTATTAGAGATATAATTATATGCAAGTCTCGATATTAAAGAGTTTTCCGTTTTCTGCTCCAATTCTATAATTTTACTGATCACGATCATACTACGAATGTAAGAGAATGAAGGGAGCCTGCCTATACAAATAATATCTAAAGAATTTATAAAATTGCTTGGAACGTTTTTATTGCGTATGAGATAAATTGCGATATCCATGGAATACAACAGTATCAATAAAATAAATGGCTATTGATCAAAAGTGTTTGATAACTCAATCGGATACCAAATAACAGGCCTAAGCGATATTATCACCAATTGAAATCATCGATATCACAAAATGATCGATAGTTTTAACTGGCATCAGCCAACACTATCACAAGCTGTCACGTATATTAACAACTTATTTAATTTGTTACTTCATTTACTTATAAAGACCTTGCCTTATAACTTAATCGGAAAGAGGTGTGAGGGAAGATTATCAGAGAGCTGACCTCGGAGATATATGGGCAGTAAGTCAGTGTGGTGAGATGGGGCTTGATTAGCATTATTATTAAGTAATGGGACCATCTGTTCGAGGATTATGAGCGCTGTGACTGCTTTGTAATCCGACATCAATTAGATAACCTGTATTACTTTCGTCGTCAGGTCATGGTGCTTGAAATGGCTTTGGATGTTAATTGGTAATTTTACTATTGAGCATGAAATGTGGATGCTTTTTTATTCTGTGGTGTCTAGAAATATAGAACCTGTTGGTATTACTCGTATTGTAACTGTTGTTACTGTTGTTGTTATTGTGTTATAGTTGTGTTGTTATTGGAACGCAAATCATATCAGTAGAGAGGTGAAAATATTTATATTGGCGACTAGTTGGAGGTTATTAAACCTTTTTTATTATTTATCCTATGGTTTGTTTGTTTATACTTTTATATTACAATAACATGTCGAAGTGTCTTTTATTTGTCTGTCGCTTTTGTCAATCTAAAATTGTACGTGTATTTAATAGTTTGCACAATTAAATATTACTTTTAAACACCATCGATATTTGCATTTCATAGTTACTTATACAGTCCATACGTTCACCAACAATTTACATATATCTAATTGAATTCGAAATACCAGCGACAGTTTCTTGTAATAGGTACTAAATAATCAGTATCTCTGACCCTAAAATCCTCATCAATAGTCTTCGGCAACAAAACAATTTGATGTCACATAAAAAATAACTTCAACCAAAAGTTATTTCTGTAAAATTAACAAACATACCATAAGAATTCTTAAAAATATTCCTCTTGGGGCCATAATCATGAATCAAGCAATGTTTAATTATTAAACGATGGACAACGCCGCGGGCCGCGCTTGTTTATAGTCGATAACTATACGATATGTAGTTAAAACTATAAGAATGTCGTCTCCTCGTTAACGTAGAAAATTAAATCTATTTTGAAACAAATGAGGTGTTTACACCCGTACACCTCTGGTACCCTGGTACCGGGATGGATGTCATAAGCATATTCATTTTGTTTTTTTAATTGTATTGACAGACGATAATGATACCTACTTATCATGACATTTGACTTTCTTATTATTTAGATAAATATCAATATTTTCTGTTCGAATGATCACGTGACAAAAATTTTATTTTTTCGGTGGGAAATCCTCAAATTTTCCCGCTCTGAGTGAGATGATTGGAGCAAGAGATAATATCAGATTTTTATTGACTAAAACCCACATAGGTGCTCTTTGCGTTTTAGGGCCCGCAGTCCTGGATTACACGACACGTCTGAAGACGCAATTAGACTCGAGGTGTGCCCTGCTTGGGCGGAGCATCGCCGTGCCCTCGTGGGGGCGATCGGCGGCGGAGACCTCTCGCGCCGGGCCTTGGTTGAGGCCATGGTCCGGAGCGAGGAGGAGTGGCAGGCGGTCGCCGACTTCTGCGAAGCAGTAATGCTCGCAAAGGAGGAGGCCGAACGCATCAGGCAACGGCGTTATCGCCGCCGCCGCCGCCGCCGCCGCCGGGATTCTGATCCCGATTTCCGGCCACCGTAGGCGCGGGCTTGCGGACAGTGAGCAATGGGTAGCTCGCTGTCCGGCCGTCCGGTAACTGTCCGGACCAAGCCCAAGGCATCGACGGCGCGCACTGTTCCCGCGCGCCTCAAGGAGTTGTCAGCAACAGCAGGGACCCAGCCGGGTCGAAGCCTACTGGGGCCAGGGTTATCCGAAAGGGCGCTCGAGCCCCGGTATGAAGGCTAGAAGGAACGGGGTGGGTTTTTTAGTCAGTAAGAGTCTGACACTATCTCCCGCTCCACCCAAGGGCAGGGGATGTCAATGCATGATTTTTTCCCACCATATAAAAAAAAAAAAAAAAAAAAAGACGCAATTAGACAATTAGATGATGGAGTAATCTCTGCGCGTCTTGTAGTGGCTAGATATATTCTCTATATTAATATAGCGACCATTTTGGGTCCACGGGTAAAATATTTCCATAGTAACTACTGCAGTTTGCGTCTTCTTTTTTTTCTTCTCGTGTAGATTTGGCTCAAATTTTGCCCGACCCGGACAGCTCTGTCGTTGGCTTCGTATAAGTCATGGAGGGTGCAGGCAGTTGTGCATGCCGGGCAGGAAAGGAGGTGACACATATCCTATGAAGGGGCTTCACACTGGCACTGTGATTGCAATGGGTCAAGGAAACCCCATTTGGGTAGATAGGACAGAGAACCTGAGTCCGCAGTCGGTTAAGAGATTTCCAGATTGACCAATGCAGTTCATGTCCCTTGCAGTTTTTTACTAAGAAGAATATATTACTTACTACGAATTTACGAAAACCGCTATATTTTTTGAGAACAAATAACGCCAATGAATAATATTTGGTACATAACTGTCAGTGAGATGATTATAATGAAACGCGGTGGGTGGAGCGCGGGCGGCGATTGACAAAATATGACATACATACCATATTCCGACAACCGCGGGAATCTAATACAAACGATATGAGTTAAGGCGAAGGTAGGTTTTTATCAAATGAAAAATAAAACACTACGCAAAGCACTAGCTGAAAATGTTTTACCATTATAAATAACCGTTTAACTTATTGACTGTCTCTAAAATATGTATCAACCAATCACATCTCTATCTGGATACAATTTTATGCAATGTTCTTTTCACTTTCACTAAAGAAATAAATGAAGTTATTGGTATGATGGCGGTAAGGACAGTTTGCCAAGTACTTATATATCAAACTAGCTTTTGTCCGCAGCTTCGCCCGCGTACGTACATAAAATATAGCATATGTCACGCAGGAATAAAGCAGCTTTCTATCGGTGAAAAGTTTTTACCATCGGACCATTACTTTCAGAGATTACCTCCTACAAACAATAAAACAAACTTTACCTTTTTATAATATTAGTGTAGCTGAAAGAATTTACCCTGTTGTACTTTGTAGCTATTACTATTATAGTAAGTTTATTCCAGGTGCATTGTCGCATATTTACTAACCCATAACTAATATTGTAAAAATGTATATTCGATAAGAGTAACTGTTATAATTTCTGGTCCAATTTCTTTTTTTTGGCGATGACTTTGGTCTAGTGCAAGTGCTACCTGAATTTATGGTTATATGTGCATGAAAGAAAGTAGTCCAGATAGTGTCATGTGCCAGGTCCTGGGCCGTTCACTGCCGCCCGCAATCAGCCGTAACTCCAGCTCGACGTGGCACTAAGTGCAGTATATTGCGCTGATCTCCCTGTTCAGGTGCTGGAGGTTTATGATAGTACTTCTGAATCATTTGCTAACTATGAATACTAAGTTATTTGATGAAGTTTGAAAAATATGTTGTTTATGTGTTCATCTGGTTTATAATACGATAAATACAATTTTTAACCGACTTCTAAAAAAGGAGGAGGTTCTCAATTCTGATGTTTGTATATTTTTTTTATGTATGTTCGCGCATAACTTCGTCGCTTGCCAACCGATTTGAAAATTTCTTTTTTTGTTGGAAAGGGTATACTTCCCAAATGGTTTCATAGTCACCAAGTTTGATGATGGAATCTTGGCGAAATTGAGGGAACTCCTCAAATATTATAGGCAACCATATACTTCTTTTGGTATTTTCATCAAAGACTTAAGCATTTACTGTCAAAAAATGACATTTGGATGATGATGATGGAGCCGGAAGATAGGCACTGGAACTCCGTAATTAATCATTGTATCCTAACCGTGTTTGGGCTTATTAGAATTGTCATGAGATCCACTTTAGCTATAAGGTACTATCGAACTGATCTGATGATGATGATGATGAAGTTAGAAGATAGGCACCGGAACTCCATAATTAATCAATGTATCCTACCCGTGTTTGGGCTTATTAGAATTGTCATGAGATGTACTTTAGCTATAAGGAACAATCGAACTGATCTGATGATGATGATGAAGCCGGAAGGTAGACACGGGAACTTTATAATAAAACAATGTATCCTAGCAGGGTTTGAGTTAATTGGAATTGTCATGAGAAAAAGGTACTCAGGCTGTAAGTGTATTGCTATAACTTTTTACAAAAAAAATATAACCGACTTCACTAAAAAAAAACACTAAAACCATCAAAATAATTTTAATTTCGGAAGTCGGTGTTAAATAAGGAACAAACAATATCGAGAAACACCAACTTCCGTAATTAAAATTATTTTGATGGTTTTTGTGTTTTTTTTTTTTAGTGAAGTCGGTTATATTTTTTTTGTAAAAAGCTTTTTTGGCAATTAATTTTTATGTACAATATTTTTTTCTAATGGGTGATTCAGAAAACACTTCTATGTACTATGCAACTCATATAAATTATTAAATACCAAGTAAAAATTAATTAGACTCACTGGTTCGTTCTTCTTCTTCTTATCGTATCGATGGCAAAACTAGTTAAATTCCTTGCCCGGTCCAGAATTCGGCCACGGCAATGCCGTCCGCTGATGCTGTCATTAGGTCCCTACGTGAGCAGGCAAGTGCCCCATAGAGCATCGCCTTAACGCATCGCCTTAACGCGTATTACAAAATAGTACAAATACAAATGAACATGGTCTCTAATTATCCGCGTCATATATTCCTCATAATCAGTGAATACTCTCTCCGCGTCAGCGCTCAGCGCTCAGCGCTCACGTTACATACAACAATATTTGTTGAGCGGACGACCCGTTCCGATTGGCTGCGGTCGACACGATCCTCAGGGCTGACAAGTGATACCACTGAAGACTGAAGTGGAATCCGTCATTTAACTCTAACAAACCACCTTTGGTAATACGGAAGAGATGGATTTAACAGACTCACGGATTCATGAACTCTGTAATAGGAAATATGCAAGCAATAAATATATGACAAAGTATTGAGTATTTTTAATTTCATAAATTAAATAAATCTTTAGCTTTAATAGACAAATATGAAAGAATTTTTTATATATTTTCCCAAACGCGAGCCTATCCACAATAATAATAATTTAAAAAAACAACGGAGATATAAAGCTTCAAAGCTACTAACAAGAAAGAGAGACCCCGTGGACTTTGACACCAAAGTTAGTCCCGCCACCATAGCTTTCTACGGTGTTTTGACAAGACAGACAGATATGTATATATGTTTTTAAAATTGGTGTATATTGTTTGCTTTTCTACCAACTTTGATATTGGTTTCACTATTAATTATTATTTAGACTAAGGGCCAGCCCTACAAACAAGTACGTAATGATAATGAACCTGCGCGTTACTCTGCTCTCTCTCTCTCTGCCTGTAGCCTGATTCACGTAAAATCAAACAAGCTAAATATCGTTGACGTTTTAGTCGTTCAATCGAAGTCCTATCCAAAAGGGTAAATAAGTCATCTCTCTACTCTTATTTCCAGTTACATTAATAAGTATTCTACCAGGATCATTATCCAGGATTATTACATTTAATACAGATTTTTTTTAAATCGACGAATTTCAAACGCCTTTATAATCGGTGTCGTTCAAAATCGATTGATGGATGTGAATACGGAAATGGTCTAAACGACTAAATCGCTATGATATCGTTACGGTTTTCATAACGTGAATCGGGTTACTGGTGATCCGCAGCACGCAGCACTGCAGCCATTGTTTGTTTGTCTGTAGTTGTGTCTCTGATTGCTTTTTACGACTCATTATGTTTTGATTAGCCGCATGATTTCTCTTCTAATACATTACAATGTTTATAAGTTTCATTTGTATGCCAATTAATTTTAAAAGGAGTCTTAAAGTTGTCACGTCTACGTCTTTGGGTGGGTTTTCATCTGTTTTTAACCTTTTGATCCCATTATTATTAAACCTCTATATAATATTTTTCAGTAGGTACCTATGTAATTGCTTCACTCAACTCAACTCAAAGCTATTATTTCATTTAGGCAAACTTTTACAGGCGGGTATTATCATGGTCAGTGAGACATAAAAGATAAAGCTGTTGTATGTTCTAAAAAGTAGATATCTATGAAGAAGAATGTGCAAAACTCTTGAAGAACACTCTTTAAAATAAATAAATAGTTACAAAATGATGGTAAATGTTCGGTATATTTAAAGTGGATTTAGAAAAACGGAGTTTAAAACAATTCAAAGAAGGCATAATTAAAACAAACTGAGAGTAGATGAGAGCGCTCGTTCACAAACATAACTTACACAACTCATGTACTCGACTCAACCATTTTGAAGGGAGCCGAATGATCCAATACATGAGCCATGATCAGTAAGACATATGAGTGAGCATGAGACTCCCAACCAATGTTTAAGGTACATAGTACTCACACATGTACTCTGAATGCATGAAGTTAATTAAAGTGATACATAAATTGAATTCATACAATGCATTAATTTTCTTACTAGTTCAATGCTTAT
This sequence comes from Mythimna ferrago, assembly GCA_910589285.2. Classification (NCBI taxonomy): domain Eukaryota; kingdom Metazoa; phylum Arthropoda; class Insecta; order Lepidoptera; family Noctuidae; genus Mythimna; species Mythimna ferrago. The sequence goes on from OU342697.1 coordinate 265,843, forward strand.
CAATAAGTTTGTGCACATCATGATGTTAGTTATAAAACACTTCTCTTTAGAGAATCGCACCGACGGAAATTGTAAATCCTGATGGCTTTTTTCTGTAGTACAACAATAAATTCCATGCACGCCCGGGGACATCGTGACAGTGATCTGTGATTGAAAATAATAAGCCATACTTTTGGCAGTGGCCGATTCATTTTGTTTCTTTAAGTTTATGAGATTGAATAAATAAATGCCATTCAAGAATAGAATAGAATAGAATAGAATAAACTTTATTGTACACCAAAATAGTAACAATTTTACAGAAACTTTCAAGATTTTTCATCTACTTTCTAAAAATTCCTATTTTAAATATATGACATTCTGTTTCTCTCAGGAAGGGTGGGACAGGACGAAATGCGGTTATTTTCGTCCGCAGTGAACTAATGGCAGGCTGCTAGAAGTGATAAATATTTTTGGCAAGAATTTTTTTAATAATAAACGAAAATATGAAATCGACTGCGGTCGATTCGACGCCGCTCAAGGGAATCATCATTTGCGTCATACATAACAAATTAAAAAGTTTTGAAGGACCAGTGTCCTGGTCTCTTATCCTCCACTCATATAACTCCTAGTTTTTTATTTTGATTATAGGAAAGTATGTAAGGTAAAAGATTTATAATAAATAAATAATAGTTACTCATATAATAAATACACCCTAATAATACATATTTATAATTTTGTGATTTGTGCATAGTTTTGGGGCCCTAGACCCACTCGCTAACACTTCGCAGTAGCATTCTTGATTATTGTGCATCCTAGATCTAAATGTGGAATATAAACGTCTGAATCATGCCATTAGTCATTCATTCATGACATCTTAATCCACACATGGCACCACTGACAATGATGTCTAAAACTGACTATGTAAGGGTCAGGCCATACTGGATTATGCAGAAAAGAAAGGCAATTCATAAACACGTGTTGGTACTATTGAGAGACTTTACAATGAGAATATTTGTCTTATAGGTGCATTGCCAGTACCTGTTATGCCGGAGACACTCTCATCAGCAACCACTTATAGATTTTGCGTTTGTATTATTACTAGAGCTGATGCTGCTATTGCCTGCTCCTGTCTAATATTGGATCTCTTTATTTCTTCCCTGACAGGATGGCCCTGGCTATCTATCTATCCATTAACATTATTATTTATCTCTCTAGACTACATGCGATTTATCCCTCCTCATGTCACATCACGTACACTGTACACTTAATGAAATATTGTAGTAATATGAATGCGTCGTGTGCGCTAGACCTAATATCTCACTGGGATTGTTCATCTCGCGAACAATTGCGGCGCTCCGCTCAAGAAGATTAACCACTTAGCGTATTATCCGCGGCTCAATTGTGAGCTAACTGGCGATCATTGGCGAATGGCGTTATCGTGGCCGCTAGCTTCCAGCAATTAACAGCTTCTTCCGTCTGCGCCCATTCAGCTGATGAATGAATGGTAGATTATCTGCGAGATACAACGCCCGGTCGAATTCATTGAAGAAACACGTAGGATAGACATTTGACCTGTATTTTGGTAGCTCTTTGGTTAGCAATAAATAATGGACTAATTTCCTTTACACCGTTGTGCGCTAGCTGTATTTAAAGCGTTTTTTTTCAGAAGAGTATCAATCACTCTTCTGACAAATCAGTGTTTTATTAGCGACATGGGGCAATTCCATGACAGACAACGACTCTTGTCAGACTTGCAGTAATTCGTCCTTTTTGAGAAAAGCTCGCCACTACCAGAACCAGAACACCAGAATATACGTGTATAGTGAGATTCTATTTTATATATCTGTGATAGTTAAGGTTCGTAAGCAATAATCAACAGTCGTCTGTTTTCGTCAGAAAAGAAACAGCAAAGGATTGTTTAAATCCATTCAAAGCCCGGGCGACTTTGCGGGGGGAAGAATAGATTACTATTAGGACAAAGCGAATTGCCCAGTAGAGTGAAGCAACTCCTAAAGATATAACAATAGTCGAATATCCGAGCATAATCGTTACATAACGCACGTAACCGAACCGAATTAGTTTCCGATCGGTATCGCTGACTCATCGAGTCATCGCACGTTGACCTCTCTTTGAGCATCTTGAAGTAATCCTCTTCAATAGTTCGATGGAACTACTTACTTACACAACGCGGTACACAATGTGTGTTGGTTTGTAGTATCGTTGGATTTGAGACAACATGATGCCACAATAATAGGTACTACACGTCTGTATTTTCTGAAATGTTTAGTAGATATGGGAAGGAAAGACATTTCGATAGATTTATCTTATGTTATACGGGTAAAGTATTGCCACAAATACAATCTGCTCCTGTAAAATTCCTGACCGAACCCACCAAAGTGGAGCCTGTTGCTCCATTTTGCCCGATCTGGCATTACTAGGCTCAATCTGCCTAACCTTATGCCAACTATGTTGGGATCGACTTGAAATCATACAGTAGAGTTCCAGTATTTTATGTAGAGCAGTCGCTCAGATATGCAGTCGCCTATTTGTCCTCTACAACCTAGTTATTATGTAACAGGATTCAGGATACCGCTTGGCAAGGCTGGTGTCAGATTTTCTGGCTGTGACAGTCTACGGATAGTCAGACTATCCGTAAAGACTGTCACAGGTCTAAAAACGACTGCAGTGGGTAATGGTTTGAAGTTTTTCTCGAAGCACCCAAGAATCTTGGTATGTAAGATGGTCACCCATGCACGGGCTGACAAGCATTGCTTAACTCTGGAGAACGAACCCTGGATATTTCTTCTTAGTTTTGGATAAATATGAAGGATAAGATGGCGTGATATCTGTGACAAAAGTTACTCAGAGATGATATTTTTATTTAAAAATACATCTGGATTAAACTAAAGCCACTGACTTAATGTAGTTTTACAATCCGATTGTTACCATTGTGGGACTGTTGAACTCGATCGAATTCCGCGCGTCAGTGTGAACGGTGACAAAGTGGGCTTGACGAATCTCTTTCAGCTGTTTACTTTGAGAGCTAGACGCGACGTCGCGGAGAACCACGACGAGCTGACAGACATACGTTGCATTGACAGGGAAAGGGAGTGGGAGGCTGGATTGCTCTGCAGCAGACCGTGGATCAGTCAAGATAAAAAAACAATAAAATAAGTACCAAAACCATGAAATATAAAGACTCTTAATTAATACCTACACTAAAGGCAATAAATCCTAGCTACGAGTATATTTTAGGCGTCATAAATTTTCTCTGCATGGGCTGGATGGAAGTGCGCCCAAAATACTGGCGGCATTGCCATGTTGTATGGCAATGTTTAATCTCTGACCGAGGTAAAAGCCAGGCCGTGGCCAGTCACGTGTTATATCAATTAGGTGTTTAATAATTCGTTAAAAAGCTTATGAGAACACGGACCCACGCCCTAAAAATTTCAACCCAGAAATAAAATAACTAAAAAAAAAAACGGCCGTCGAAAATGAAGTGACATTAAGGAATGAACGAGTAACTCAATCTGCGTCGCAGAACGTAATTTGCCTATAATGTCACTATCAGGCAATATTAGCATTCATTTGTTATCTCAATTACCAGTGCCACCATAATTTAGTCATCAGCCGCGAGCCCGCAGTACCTGCGTGTCGGCGGCTGTAGTGCAGCTAGGTACAGTAGACCCACGTTACTTGTAATGATACCACTGTAAAAAGGCCTCGTATTCTGTACAAACACCGCGCTTCTCACGGGCGGTAGTCGCATGGTGGACCTTCAAGTAAGTATAAGAAACAATACCTATACCTAACACAAATATTTTATAGACTAACATAGGTACGTAACTATATCATACTAGCTTTTGCCCGCGGCTTCGCCCGCGTACATAAAATCTAGCTTATGTCACTCATGAATAAAACAGCTTTCTACCGGTGAAAATGTTTCCGCAATCAGACCAGTACTTTTAGAGATTACCTTCTACAAACAAAAAAAATATAAAAACAAACTTTACCTCTTTATTATATTATTAGTGTAGATAAAATTATTTGATTAGTTAAAATGGTTTAGAACAATGTTAGCAACCCTTTGCACTATAATTATTGTCTTGGTAATGTCCTGTAGTAGTTTTCCGCGGAAGTGACGGAAAATCATGCGCTGCGGCCAAAAGTCTTCTTCCATAACAAAGGGCAGAAAAAACACCACACTACGAACCGGTGCGACTCCAGCAACTGCACCCTTCAGTATATACTTCAACTTTCGGCGTACATATTCGCCGATGTTCTCCATTATAGTGCAGCTAGCTGTGTCGGTATGTATGCATAGTGCATCCACGGCTGATGTGTAGTGGGCGATCAATTTATATTGACACGTTGACTTACTGCCGCCGCGTGAGGTGTGTCGCTCGTTAGGGTTTACAGCTGACTGTTAGAGCTACACATCATAGCTGTACACTCACGACTTTTACTATTTTAGCCCACCACTTAACTTCTAACAGTGTGTTGACATTTTGTAAGCGGATCGGATACTTTGTGAACACGAAGCACTCTACGAAATTAAGTGTTCTTCAAACAAATAATTTGTGAAACGTGTCTGTAGACTTATAGGACATTTATGTATTATGGCACAGTAAATTATTAAGGGTGTCTAGTTTTATAAAGTCAAAAGACGATGTGAAAAGAGATTTCAACTGCTCTGCCTTTTCTTTTATTCACGGATAATTCGCGTTATTTGTTTATTTATAAGTTGAAAATTTACTGGACAATTTATTAAGGGTGAACCAGACGGTTTCTAACTAGCGTTCCAACCAAGGCCGCCTTGGTTAGAGCTTAGTTGGTATGTTTGGTTTGTGTTGCGGCTACATGGATGTAAACCACACGCCTACACGTTCGCAAATCTTGGTTGGTAAGACACGCCCCCAAGGGCGTTGAAGGTTATGGATTACAACAGCTGTCTACACGCATTGAAACTAGCAAGGTCACGCTGGATTTCAACCGTCAGGTCCACCTTTTATATAATGGTATCTCGCCGGGTTAGGGGTCATTCGGCCCACTATGGAACTGGGACTGCGGACCAGTTACCCCTTTTAAAAATTGATAGTGGTTAACTGGGCCCACATCTGTTTTGCTTTCAGTCAAGTGAAGGGTGGCTTAAAATGGTTTATATATTATTAAGTATACAATAGATTTTGTACAGGTACAAGCATTTACATATAAATATTATACATTATTATTTTTATTACTATAACACACATTGCAAATTGCAAAAAATATAAGAAAATTTGATTTTCGCGGGCTTCCCTGGCGCTTTCGCCGTAAAAAACATGTCTAATTAATCAATCAACCTATCTCGTCTAAATGTAGGGAACAGCTGATTTTTGGAACGAAGTTCCTTATCGCGCGTTGTGAAAGGGGGCTAGACGGAAAAAATTCTCACGAAAAGTTGTACCGACACTTTTACTGTCAAAATGTAAATCCAAGATGGCGGCTGCAAGAAATTATCAAATTTTTCGTCATGGGTGTCGTTTTCATGGTTTTCGAGGGTGTTGAAACTGATGGTACTGTCAAAATATAAATCCAAGATGGCGGCTGCAAATTATCAAATTTTCCGTCATGGGTGTCGTTTTCATGGTTTTCGAGGGTGTTGAAACCGATGGTACTTACTGTCAAAATATAAATCCAAGTTGGCGGCTGCAAGAAATTATCAAATTTTTCGTCATGGGTGTCGTTTTCATGGTTTTCGAGGGTGTTGAAACCGATAGTACTGTCAAAATGTAAATCCAAGATGGCGGCTGCAAGAAATTATCAAATTTTTCGTCATGGGTGTCGTTTTCATGGTTTTCGAGGGTGTTGAAACCGATGGTACTGTCAAAATGTAAATCCAAGATGGCAGCTGCAATAAATTATCAACTTTTTCGATATGGGTGTCTTTTTCTTGGTTTTCGAGGTTGCTGAAGCCGATAGTGCTGTCAAAATGTAATTCTCTCAATTTTTTCTCGAAGTTCCTTATCGCGCGTTGTGAAAGGGGGCTAGACGGAAAGAATTCTCGTGAGAATTTTTTGTGAAAGGGGGCTAGATAATTTATTGCAGCCGCCATCTTGGATTTATATTTTGACAGTACCATCGGTTTCGACACCCTCGAAAACCATGAAAACGACACCCATGACGGAAAATTTGATAATTTGCAGCCGCCATCTTGGATTTATATTTTGACAGTACCATCGGTTTCAACACCCTCGAAAACCATGAAAACGACACCCATGACGAAAAATTTGATAATTTCTTGCAGCCGCCATCTTGGATTTACATTTTGACAGTAAAAGTGTCCGTACAACTTTTCGTGAGAATTTTTTCCGTCTAGCCCCCTTTCACAACGCGCGATAATGAACTCCGTTCCAAAAATCAGCTGTTCCCTACATTTAGACGAGATAGGTTGATTGATTAATTAGACATGTTTTTTTAAGGCGAAAGCGCCAGGGAAGCCCGCGAAAATCAAATTTTCTTATATTTTTTGCAATTTGCAATGTATGTTAAAGTAATAAAAATAATAATGTATAATATTTATATGTAAATGCTTGTACCTGTACAAAATCTATTGTATACTTAATAATATATAAACCATTTTAAGCCACCCTTCACTTGACTGAAAGCAAAACAGATGTGGGCCCAGTTAACCACTATCAATTTTTAAAAGGGGTAACTGGTCCGCAGTCCCAGTTCCATAGTGGGCCGAATGACCCCTAACCCATCTCGCCTCCTCTTTTAACCACGTTCATCAACTATAATATAGTAAAGAGGTAAAATGGTTTGTAAATGGGTAGATGGTGGACTGGATCCTACCCTCGAATATGTTCTCTCTCTGTAACTCAAAGGTTTACTGGGAGAAAACTCATTGTTGAGTTAAGCTCGCCTTTGTACATACATGAACTGTTTATATTTTTGTGTACGATAAAGAATTAAGAAGTGATTTTGGTGAGTGTGAGAGTGATCCTACATTATTTTGATATTTTTTATCTCGGAAAAATGCTCACTTCCTGTTGGATAACGAAGCAGTTCACCTTCAGCCATAGCGAGTCTTTCGGCGTGCGATATTGTAAATCCGCTTGCGTTAGTTACCGCGTGTTTTACCGCCGGCTGTTTCACTTTACCACCAGTTGTTACCGCTGGCCGCCGTGAAGCGATCGTTATCCGTGACGGCGATCAATCCGTGCGATCCGATCTCGAGTAGTCGCCTGTCAATCGTTAATCACCGTGACATTGAATACGGTACATGTAAAACCGTGTTAGGCGAGTGTAATATTTTGTCCACTGCTTATAGTTTGCGAGCGGGGTGATACGCTTGCGGGGTGATATTTCGTTAGAACAAAGAAGTTTAATTATTTGTTATTTATAAACGCGAGCATAGTTTGACCAGTATCTTACCTGATGGTAAGCGATAATGTAGCCGACGATGGAGCACGCTTGCCTAAAAGTAACCATATTCACTCTTGACTTAAATACCCCTAGATTGTAGCCATCAGGAAACACAGACTCCGGCAGGGAATTTCATTCCTTGGCTGTACGCACAATGAATGTATTCCCCAAACATTATGTACGCGTAGGTGGGAAAATCTCAATGTACCGGTGGCGCAACGATTTTTGGAAAAATACGATTTTAGATTTTCAAAAAGTAACGAAAACAAAATTAAATCACGATTGTATTTAAATGTTATTAAACACCAACTTGACAGTTATTAAGGAGTTTTCTAAAAAAAAAATTTTGAATTACAAATCAAATATTTTCTTCAAGTATACACATATTTGTATGTTTTTTTATTTTTTTATTGAGATAAACTAGTGCTAGACTGCGATCCCAATATAACCAATAACCATTAATATTGGTATAGCCAATAACCATTTTCTGTGCGCCAGTAATTGTAATCTTTAACTGAACTCCTGTATTTCATATGTAGAGCACCTTACCTACACTTGTCCACATTATGCGAATACTCACTCACGTCTCAAGAACAACAGACTTGATGTTTGCCTCCAATTACCATACTTCACAACAGCATATTTAGGCGACCAGTTCCGTTCAGTTCCCGCGCCCGCTCGCGCAGAGGGAAAGTTACGTAGAACAAACGGGGCATTACCATACCATCAGTTTCATGAATACCTGGTACCTATTGCTTGAAAATACAGGCACTCGGTGTTCGAAATTTAAAATCAAAATGGTGTTTATTTCACATACAGCACATAAAAAAACTTAGAAGCTAGTGCACTGTTCCAATTGATCGTTCCCTATGGAAAAGAACCGATAGAAACCCATGGTTACTTATTAGAGCAATCAATGTTCAGTGTTTTTGATTAGGTGACCTGTTTTAAAACATTTAGGTTTGTCTGTGTTTACATTGTGTGCTGTCTATGGATAGTGGATGTTTTGAATAGTGAGTCAGTAGGGAAAATTCTGATAAAACCAAGGTCAGACCAAATAAAATCTGAACTAAAAGGGTCCAACAGACAAGCGCCATGCGATAACAATTAAAAGTTTTAATTTAAAAATAGTTTCATATTTAGGTAGAGGGGGGGGGGAGGGGTTGGGTTTTGGTTAGTGCTAGTTTGACGGGTGACAGGATAGAATAGAAAAAAAAAAACGTGTTGCGCCGACCCCAAGGAATATGGGATAAGGACAGAAAGAAGAAGAAGATATTTAGGTAGAAATATATTGCCACATGAAAATTTAGAGAGACTTCTACACCTCTACACATACACATTAGACATTCAGAGATTAAGCTCTGCACTAAAGACGTACGTCTACTAAACCTCGATGAAAATAAGTAAACACTATACCACGTGTTGACTTTCCACACGGTCTATAATTATCTCAGAGCGCTTTCTTCGAATACCACTGAAAGTGCGCTAAACTGCACACTGGAGCTATAAAACCACCCTTGATGCTTTAAAATACGGTGCTTTGCGAACTGATACAGTGGACTTGCAGCGTACTGTACTGTTCTCAATATAATAGTCCTGTAGTGAACACTAACGCGCGACTGCTGACCTAATGAGTTTACTGCGAACCGGCGCACAGGCGGAAGGAGGTCGACATGCGGACAACAGTTTCGTATCCGCGTTTTCATCAAGAGGCTAAGGAAAAGATGGATGGATTGTGTGAAGAGCGATATGAAAGAAAAGAGACGACAGAACAGAATGGAAGAAGAAAACATTGCGTTCACTACAAGCAACATAGGATAAGAGTAGGAAGATGATGATTTTTGTTGTGTCTTGTTGGTTGCAACTAACTAGCTGACCTTGGGAAGATTTTAGGCTATGTTCTTATAATACCTAACACCATGTTGTGTGAGGATGAAATATAACTATTAAGTACTTCGAAAAAAAATACAGCCATACATGCTGTTTAAGATAAATCTGTATTATAAAATACGAGATAGACGTTTCATTTACAAACTCTTGTGAAGGTGATTTGCTTGTCTACGTTTTGAGATATAAAAGCTGGCGTCATACTAACATTCTTGAAAGTTAAATAAATCGATAAAATTATTATAACTTACAAAGAATTGAATAACAAAATAAAAATTCTGTGTCCAAATTATCAACACCCATAAACGAAACTATTTCAAGCACCTTAATCACATTTCATTACCTTACCCGTCATTACCTGCCTAGTTTTTCTTCAATTATGCTAGGATCAGCTTGATCAAAACGTGTTGTGCCGACTCCAAATAAGATGGGGCAAGGCCAGGAAGGTGGATGGATGCTAAGATCAGCTTCTGTCTAATCGGGTGCAGCTAAATACAAGTATTCAATATAGGGCGACTGCTTCCACAACCCAGTTATTTGGAAAGGACTGGCCTTATAATCTGTCAGATTTTAAATCTGACAGATTATAAGGTATGTCTTATTTTATCTGTTTACTAGCTTTAACATAAAAACTGTTATTATAAATTATTGTGTCAGGCATTGCCACAATAATTTTCAACCACGAGCTATTTATGAATGGAAAGTCCCAACTAAATTGAATGCCTGGCAGCCGACCTTGCATTGCAAGGCTTTGCAACCGCTAAAATCTATAAAACCATAAGGCACATTCTGACCGGTAGTCCAATGTCAGCTAATTGGCCCTTGAATTTCCTCGACTATTTCATTGTCCTCAAACTAATTTTACAACTCCTCAGTCTGTGACAGTTACGACACCACTTCATATATCGTACAATAGATATCTCTTTAGTAAAACTAAACAGACAGACTGTACCTATAAGGACTGCATGCCAATACTACATGCAATTGCCATGGAGTTCTACAGACTGTTGGCGGTTTCGATGTAGTTATACTACCTGAATCTGCAGCAAAAAATGGATCGAAATAACAGTTTTCAAGCAGCTGTGCATGTGCATGATCGAGTCTGTCTAAAAAGTCAAACGACTTGGGAATAATTAAAAATAGCATTTAAAAAATACTTATATTCGATATGTTATATAAGGTTCTATTAGTAAACAATGATCAAGATCTCTTAATCAACCTTAATTGTTGAAGCAGTGTTGATTACATCAGGTTTCATTGTACCCTAATTATTATCCAAGTCGTTTGACTTTTTAGACAGAATATGCATAATTATTTTATGCAGATATTTTATTTAGTAGATTCTTAGTCAAAGGCAATCGAGACATAACTGTATTCTGAGACGAAGTACCAGGGTGACATAAATCTAAGGATAGTGCGTTATAAAATCCCTCACATAGCTGGAGAGTAGTAAAGTTCAGTTTATATAGTTGTTCCAGTCTGTGCATATGAAAGTACTAAGACCACATGAACAGATAGAGATATCTGCTTTGAAAAGTAGTAAGTCGATGTTTAATTTACCACACCTTCGAATTTTAAGGTTGGCGTCATACATAATTATTTATCGGTAGGTATGTCAAAATATAAAATATGTTTTCATTATTTTGAAATCAACAGATATTTCAATTGAATAAATAATTAGAAATATAAATGGTACCTACTTTTGCTTTGCAATTTTAATGGAAACTGGCGGTTTTCATACTGGTTTTGATTACCAAAGTTCACCTGTGTGTAAAAATAAACTGTTCTTGGTAGTTGAATCATTTGATTGACCTAGACATCACAATAATTTAAGACAAGTCTAGAAACAATAGCCAGTCACGGCTACCCACGGTCGTCTAATCCGTGTCATGTAATAACCGTCGATCGCTCAACAGGCGTGTCCAATGGTATCAGCCTTCCAGACAGACACACAGACACGCGGACGTACAGACCTATCATTAGATTAGTTTTTGTGACTCCGGCTGGTTCTAGAATACGGTGTTATTTTTGCGTGTATTATTAGATGTTGCCCGAATTGAATTTAACAGGAGCAGGTAAATAAAAACGATCTGAGGTAGCTACACCTATTGAAAAATTGAAATAAATGCAAATCAGCCTCAGCAAAATTTTATTAAACGACTAGTTGCTTAATTAAAAGGATTAAAAAACGTGGGCTGTTTTCTATTCTTGTTGGTATTTTTATCAATTCGCTCATACCATAGAACAATGACGTTGTTTCTTGAACATTTTTCAGGAGAAGCTGTTAAGATTTGAAACATAGGTAATTTAAATTTCGTTTTTTCTGCCATCACGTCATTGTCCTATCGGATGAGCGAATCAAAAAACGTTGCTTGAAGACCGTGGATTTCAGAACTATTGAAACAATACTGATTTGAGGTGGGAAAGGAGTAGCAGGCGGTTTCCGACTTCTGCGAAGCAGTAATGCTCGCAACGGCGCTCTCCCCGGCGCCGGGATTCCGATCCCGATTTCCGGCCACCGTAGGCGCGGGCTTGCGGACAGTGAGCAATGGGTAGCTCGCTGTCCGACTGTCCGGTAACTGTCCGGACCGAGCCCAAGTCGTCGACGGCGCGCACTGTTCCCACGCGTCTCAAGGAGTTGTCAGCAGCAGCAGCCCGGTGGGCCGAAGCCTACCGGGGCCAGGGTTAGTTTCGAAAGACAGCTCGAACCCCGGTGTGAAGGCTTGAAGTTTTTTTTTTAGTCAGTAAGAGTCTGACACTATCTCCCGCTCCACCCAAGAGCGGAAGCTGTCATTGATGATTTTCCCATCATATAAAAAAGGTGGGAAATTGTCTAATTACTTCTCCAGCGAATCTTGCTCTAGAGTGGCGCTGGAGGGCGAGTCAGACTTTTACTGATTAAAAAAACACCTGTATTCTTCAGTTGCTCTTTGCGTTCTAGAGGTTTTCTTTTCTTTCAGAAATTCTCCGGGAAGCGCTTTACGCAGACACGCTACTTGTGGTTAGACTGCAAGCCGACTCCAACTTACTTTGTAAAAGGTTAGGTAGATGATCTGTCGCTATATTCATTCGTTTATTTTGCATTTCACAATGTAATATAAAATAGTACCTAACAAAAGCAAATATAATAAAATGTTAATATTTAAAAAATGTAAAAACCGGCCAAGTGCGAGTCGGACTCGCCCATGAAGGGTTCCGTAGCAGCAAGTAACATAATACAAAAGTTCTTGTAATGTGTTGTAACTTTGATCGATGTTTTAATAATACTGTATTTTTTTCGATTTATGACGCATAAAAAAAAAACTACTTACTAGATTTCGTTCAAACCAATTTTCGTTGGCAGTTTTTATAGTAATGTACATCATATATTTTTTTTAGTTTTATCATTCTCTTATTTTAGAAGTTAGAGGGGGGGGACACACATTTTACCACTTTGGAAGTGTCTCTCGCGCAAACTATTCAGTTTAGAAAAAAATGATATTAGAAACCTCAGTATCATTTTTGAAGACCTATCCATAGATACCCCACACGCATGGGTTTGATGAAAAAAAATTTTTTGAGTTTTAGTTCTAAGTATGGGGACCCCCAAAGTTTATTGCTTTTTTTCTATTTTTGTGTGAAAATCTTAATGCGGTTCACATAATACATCTACTTACAAAGTTCCAACAGTATAGCTCTTATAGTTTCGGAAAAAAGTGGCTGTGACATACGGACGGACAGACAGACAGACAGACAGACATGACGAATCTATAAGGGTTCCGTTTTTTGCCATTTGGCTACGGAACCCTAATAAGTAAATATAATGTAATAAATAAAAATGTTGCAGAAACGTTTGAAAGAGTTAGCGTAGCTCTAGAACTCAAAGGGAAAATGAAGGAACACAGGTGGGTTTTAGACAGCAAATGTCTCGCTCTAGGCGTAGCGAGAGGACGTATCAACGCCTAGAGCGAGAGAAGTAATACAATTTTAATTAATTCATTTTCTACCTCAAAAAAATACCTTTAAAAAAATTTGCATCATATTATAAATCACCTGAAATTTATTACACTTGTGTGTTTATCTAGATTTATAAAAAGTCTAGACTACCACAGTTTCCTATATGATTAGCGTTCAGTGCCGGCGGCGGCGGCACGACGCGAGATATCTGTACTACAGCCCGCGTGTCATTATGTAAGCTGTACTCACTGAGTGACGCGTGGCGTAAGTGAACAGTACAGAGCGGAAAGTTACTCAAGTGCAGTCCAAGCACAAGCACCTTTGAATCGTTGAAGAGGCTTTCAGTCAAGTAAGAAGGTGAAGATGATGAAATAATTGGTATAAGTGTGTTAAGTACTGATCATTTTATAAATACGTGACCGTTTTGATTTAGTTTAGAGAAACAGAAATGATGTCAGATTTTTGAAAGCGAATTCATACTATTAGGAACATATTTGTTTATAAATATCAGTTTCCTATCCATATAAGTGATTTTAGTAACTTATGTACTTAGTACTTGATTATAATGACCAATTCATGAATAGCCGCTGCTCGAATTTTACTTTTCTCAAAATAACCGTCATATATTGCCTAACATAAATTATTGGCAAATAAATAATTTATGTCTTTAATTTTAGGTTTTCAAAAAGTTTCTCTCTTGCACCGCTTCTAAATTAGCTCTGAATTCATCCGATATCAAAAAGGAACATAAATCAAACAAAACCTGACAGTATCGTTCAGCTAATCCTCTCCCGCTGTTTTTGTGGCCACCCCGCGCGCGTGTGGCCACACGGCTAATGCGAAACTTATTGCTCTTATAAAGCTAATTACCATAGAATATATTACTCGAAAGCTCGGTTCTATTATGATAATGCAATTTTAATAATTATGTTATTTACTATTATTTCTTCGGAATGCTAATAAAGTAGGTTGATTTAGTTAACCTGAGGTTGCGTTAAACAATTTACTATTATCGCATATTATTTACATAGTAAGTTTTATGAGCGTATGTATCGGAGTTAGCAAGTAAATGTTATCATTTATTTCGTCCATAACTCGTCTGTTAGTGGCCACTTGTCGAATACATAATAGTAAACGTCTGTACGGCGCACGTCATTACAGGGAATTAACTCGGGGGATTAATACGACTCATATAAATATGTCGCGCCGAGAATAGGACACCGCGCCGGTGGATCTTCGTACGTGTTTTATGCTTCATATATACGAGTATAGGACGAAGGGGGTAATTAAATCTGTATGTTTGCGTAGTGGAAATCATGTTCCCAGCGGCTGGGGCGTGAGGGCCGTTCCCTTTTGCAGATATAGTACTAGAAATTACACTTGTATCTTAAAAATAAAATGGTCAAATCATATGATACTTATGCAAATTAGTGTTTGAGATGGTTTTAAGGTAGAGAAAGACCTGAGAAATGCTAACTGGATTGTGCCGGTTAATAAGAGTGTAAACTATTTCCATGCCCCAACTTTTGGACCAGTTATGTTGACGGTTCGGGATGATGGCTTCAATCTGGATTGTCATCACGTGATATATAATAAACAATACATTAGTCGTATCCTGCCGTATTTTCATATTTACTTGGTTCCCTCATCATCCAACAAATCAACATAGAGTTGGGAAGGCATAATATCCCAAATAATCATTTTGATGATTAAAATCTGCCCTTTCTATGTATGGGCCGGCCTTCCAGCCTAATCTGGTGCTGTTAAGTACCTGTATTCTACATAGAATGACTGTCTGTCTGGCTTCCACCACCCGGTAACTGTGTACTAACACGATATTCTTTAACAAGACTGCTGTAAAGGTTCCCGACTTCTATCCGTGACGACTGCTGCAGGTCCACAAATGACAGCCGGGACCACACGGCTTAACGTGATATCCGAGTCACGGAGGAATTTTGATATATTATATATTATTATAACATATCGAGATTTCACCATCCACAGACCGACCTCGATTGCTTGACCTTGGGGATAGACTCATGCAACTATTGTTTTACCCACTAGCTATTCAGTAACTTTGACGTTTATCGCGTTTTTATTACAGTTGACAACGAATCATTAACAACAAGCGTCAGCACAGCGGTGGTTGTGTTGATTGACATTGTTGCTTTGATTCATTTTGGAATTTCTTTTCTGGTCAAGGAATTCCCACCTCTAAAAAAGGTGTTAAGTATATATATTTATTGTGAATTATTTATATATTGTGTGTATTACAATTTACCATAAGTACATTGTTTTAGATTTTGCAATAATAGTTTAATTTATTTGAGAATTATCCAACTCGCAATTGTTATGACAAAATCATTTGACATTTTATATTTAATTTGCTGTCAAAAAACGCATCATCTCGCACTCGGTTGCCACAGTACTGTCGCCGCATGAATACTTAGCTTTAGGCTATAAGATGCAACTCTGAATATATTCGTGCTTCATCGTCGACCACATCATCGCTTACCATCAGGTGAGATAGTGGTCAAACGCAAGTCTATCATTAATACAAAAAAAAAATTCAGCATCTCCATGCGATAATTACGGACAAACAGCCGTAAGCCTTATAAAGATTTATTTATTTATTTATTTATTCATTGCATTCATGTCGTTTACAAGGTGTTATTACATAATATAAGTTTCGTACATGAACCCTGCTAGGGCACCGCAACATATGTATTTATTATTTATTTTAATTGCATGCAATACTTGGTATATAAAATTATTTTAAGATATTATTACATTGTCAATATACTATTATCATTTTCATGTCATTTTTTAATTAATTTATTATTGGATGTCTTCATTACATTATATCATTGCGTCAATTTTCAAATAATTTGCAACATTCATTAATTTGTCATAATATTGTAGTGCTACATAAAGAACTCGTTAAGGCTGTAATAACACTTCTGTATTAAGTGCTTTTTAAGCGCGTTTACAAATTTATTGTCAAATTCTAAGTCTTTAATCTCACTGGGTAATTTGTTGTAAATCTTTATGCACATTACAAGAGGTCCTGATTGATACATAGCTAGTTTCGAACTCGGCAATGCTAACTCATTTTTTACTCTTAATGAGCGTTGCGGTCTTTGATTCTTAGCTATAGGGAATAACGACGCATGTTTTCTAACAAACTTGCTTACTTCCAAAATGTAAATGCTTGTTAGGGTGAGCATTTTATATTTAATAAAATAAGGTTTACAGCTCTGCATTTGATCTATGTTCGCAAGAATTCTCACACATCGTTTTTGCAAAATAAAGAGTTTTTCTACGTCAACGCAATTTCCCCACACTATAATGCCATAAGTTATCCATGAGTAGGCGTAGGCGTAGTATGCAGTCATTGCTGTTTTGAAGTCGGTTGATCTTTTTAACTCATTTAAAGCATACGTAAAACTTGCAAGTTTGTTTGACACAACATTAATATGTGCCTTCCAATTCACATTAGTGTCAACTGTCAGACCCAAGAGTTTAAATTCATCGACACACTGGAGCGGTATGTCATTGAAAGAGTAACTAATATATAATGGACGTTTTTGATAAGGTCTGTATTGCATAAGTTTTGTTTTAGAGAAATTTATTTCCAAATTGTGATCCTTTAGCCAGTTTACTATTTTTGTCAGTATATCGTCAAGTATTGAATTTAATTTGCTACTGTCATCACATGGAAACACTATTGAGATGTCGTCAGCAAAAAGTACACTCTGGACATTTATTTCTCTCGGCAAATCGTTGATATAGATTAGGAATAAAATGCACCCTAAGACACTGCCTTGTGGTATAGACATAGTTACATGCTCCATTTGTGATCTCACGTGGGTCTTCATGCCAGTGTCCGGGTGAAAATATTCCACTTCAACGTACTGAATGCGATTTTTTAGGTACGAGCAAAACCACTCATACGCGATACCTCTCACACCTATTTGGTACAGTTTACTTAGAAGTACTTTATATGATACTCGATCATAGGCTTTACTCATATCCAGCAGTAACCCAACAGCATATTTCTTATCATTTATTATTTTTAATGCTTCTTGGACGTAGTTAAATACCGCTAATGTTGTAGACTTATTTTTCCTAAATCCATTTTGACAAGTGCTAAAGATTTTAAACTTTTCACAAAAACGATTTAGCCGTTTAGACATTGCAGTTTCAAATATTTTTGAAAATGTTGATAGTAGTGCAATAGGGCGATAATTTCCTGCGTCGGTTTTTTTGCCCTTTTTATAAATAGGTTTTACTATAGATATTTTTAGTAAATCTGGGACAGCACCTTCCATAAAAGATTGATTGATGAGAAAGGTTAAAGGCATTGTTAATTCGTCTATACATGATTTAACAAGCATTGGTGGTATTTCGTCGTGGCCAAAACTGTGCTTGTTTTTTAAGTTTTTAATAATAAATTTCACTTCACTTGGATCTACTGTTTCCAAATATATAGAATTTTCGCAAGGAGTAACAATATGTCGACCAGGTGGGTTCTCATCAGATCGCGTACAGTTTGTTTTTCCGACCGATATGAGATATCTATATAGAGATAGAGATAGATAGAGAGATATCTCTATTAATAACGTCGCCGGCTGCAGTTAGTAAATGGCGCAAAAACTGAGACTGGACGCGACCATCCTACTGATAATATTACATATCGGCGAGAACGGCCAAGTTCTTAAAAAAAAGATCAAGTTTAAGATTAGAAAAAGGGTATAAAAATCTGAAAACTTTCATTGAACGTGTCATAACTGGCTTGGTGTATTCTAAAGCCATAAAGTCCTTTGGAGGATACCTAGGGAACTCGGTGTATTTGTAAAGGTCTGGCGGTAGTTCACACCGGAAAAGCTTCTAATGTTATACAAAGCACAGGTCCGATGGCGTGTAGAGTACTGCAGCCACATATGCGCAGGTGCTTCAAAATGCCACCTAGCAGCTTTGGACTCAGTGGAAAGGCGTGTGACGAATTTATGTAATTGGTGATACAGATCTGGTTAAGTCCAATCTACAAAGTCTGGAGTGCAGGCATAGCGTAGCCAGCCTTTCGGTATTTTACGGGATGCGTTTTAGAGTCGGTGCCGGGAATTATATGACTTGATTCCGTCATTACCATACTATCATCGGACAACACAACGTATCCGGACCGTAGAGGTGTTAACAATGTTAGGGTCTACCCTAAGCGGTCCGGACTAAGCGTTTCGCCATCGTAAATCGAAAAACTAGAATAATTTACCTGCAGAGGTATTCTAGTCCAATTATAATGTAGGTGTCTTCCTAGCTAGAGTCAATAGGCCTTTAATAAACTAGTAAGATTCACTATTATCGATTACATCACTGCTTACCATCAGGCGGGATCGCAATCAAGCACTAGTTTATACCATTTAATAAAAATACATAATAGTCTTATCGCAAGTGTAAATCCTGAGTAGAGTCCTCAATTTGTAATTACTGGGTTTTGTCCAAGCAGAGTTTCTCCGTGATAACCTGGTCTGGATCTGTACCATTTTTTACCTCCTTAATGAGAGTTCTTAACTGGGCAACTTTTACCTCTTCGAAGAGTAGCTTGGCCATCCTCTACCGTGCACATAGATCCAGTTCTATGATACACGACAGTTCGTATGATTTATTTCAGTGCCATTGCGAATCGCGATTCGAAGAAAAACATGAAATGTCAGGTTATATTGAGATCATCACTTGTATGAGACAGAGTATTATACACGCGGTAGTATTTAACAGAATAGTTATACAATATTAGTCTAGCATCAACGTATAAGAACAGAGTTTGCAATGAGCTCAGTTTTGCGTTGAGCTACTTAGTAGTCCTAAGTTTGAGCTTCACGAGTATTGACAAACGCTTGCACTGACTGGACAGGTCCACTCAAATCATCTGAGACACTAATCTGTATGGTTCTCATAAGACTTGATGATTACATGTTTACTGTATGAACTTTAAAAGAGACTTTGACCCCTGAGTTTGTTTCGGTGTTTCTTTTCAGGGTAGTCAGCTAGGAAACAACGGCCGCCGGACGAAAAAAAATTGTCGTGTAAAAGTGTTTTGCAAAATAAATGTCATTTAATTTTATTTATGAATGATTACACGCGGTGCCATACAAAACAAGTCTCGAATAATCTACACTAATATTATAAAGAGAAGAGTCAGTAAGTTTATTTGTGAAGTAATCTCTGTAACTACTGAATCGATTTTGGAAATCCTTTCACCTGTAGATCAAAATTATTCCCGAGTGCCTTAAGTTATATATAGATAAGATATATATATATATATATAACCCAGCGAAGTGGGGACGTGTCATTGTGTCTACATATTTGTAAGAAAAGTGAAGTTATCCACTCTTCATTTACTACTAGCTTTTGCCCGCGGCTTCGCTCCCGCTTTTCCCTACTTCAGCCTACTATACCCTACTCTACCCTACTCTACCCTACCCTACTCTACCCTACTCTACCCTACCCTACTCTACTCTACTCTACCCTACTCTATCCTACTCTACCCTACTCTACCCTACTCTACTCTACTCTACCCTACTCTACCGTACTCTACTCTACCCTACTCTACCCTACTCTACCCTACCCTACTCTACCCTACTCTACCCTACCCTACTCTACTCTACTCTACCCTACTCTACCCTACTATACCCTACTCTACCCTACCCTACTCTACCCTACTCTACCCTACTCTACCCTACCCTACCCTACTCTACCCTACCCTACTCTAGTATACTCTACCATAAAAAAAAAAAAAAAAAAAGTAGGTCTTATGTCCGTCTCCTACTACTAACTACCTCCCCACCAATTTTCAGCCAAATCGGTTCAGCCGTTCTTGAGTTATAAGTGTAGACCTTCCTGTTAGAAAGTCGTTGCGTGGTTATAACAAAGTATTCGGGGAAGCTGAAAGAGGTAGGTGGCGACTTTATATTATACTATGACTAATGCCCTGCCGTGGCTTTGCTCGGGTCCAAGTTAGATGCATAGACCTTCGTTGTTTATCGCTCTTTTTTTGGTGTAAAACCGTATTAAACACGCTTTGTTAGCGGATAAACAGACAGTTGCGAAATAGACTTTGTCAAGATTAAACCGATACCTAGGCTTTATTTATGAGAACAATAATAATCAAATATTGTATAGTCTTCTTATTCCTTGTTAGTAAAGGTATGAGAGATCGATAAGATATCGCTCCTACAAAATTGAAAACAAGCAAGGGTTTGGAAAACAATTTAAAATGTTTATTACGTGTATAATATTTATTAATATGTTAGTATTTTCTGTTGTTTAAATAAACATTGCCCTACGCTTGGAATCACTCATGTATATATACATGAGTTTATATATGGACATATAAATTCACGGATATATACAAGACCCCCAGACCCGGGACAAGTATGCTATATTCAGCATAAGAGCCCTGAATATAGCATATAGTTAAAGCAGCTAATCGGTAAACCATTATAAAATAAGATCTCAGAGCGATAAGACAATAACTTATTTTCACATGGGTGAAACCTTAGGTTCTCAGTAGTGTCTCATGTGCTTTGAATACACATTTGTGCACATGTGGAGCTTCTCCTTGGGGCAGTTGGGCAGGCCCGAGGTGAGAAAGGATTTTTTTTAGGAAAAATAAGAGTTGGTTAACTTATTTTTTTATGGCTGATTTTTATATATGTTATGTAGAATATTATTCTAAAGCAGTATCTATAAGTGTCAGTAACTTTTCATGAGCAAACAAAAATCTAAATTATAAGATTTTGGACTATTACGTCAACCGTGCTATCGTAAATATTAAGATAAACAAGCGACGATCACCCGCGTTGCATCGCGCAGCTACGAGCTCATTACAACGCTTAAGGTATAACTCCTAATTAAAAGCTAATTTACTATAATATAGCTCTTGTAGCGCCACTAATTGACTTAATAGCAACATACTTCATTGCAGCCGTTACATCGATGAGAATCTAACTTTGTAACGACTCTTTTGAAACCAGCCTACTAGGTTTAAGACATAATCTTCATGTCATATAATAATAAATGTTTTTCGGTCAGTCGCTGACGATCAACGTGCCTTATGTGAAATAGAAAGGTGGGGGTCAATAGTAACATAGTGTCCATAGTAACATAAGTGTAATTATAACATTGTCAATAGATTTTCCACTGGTTTTTAGCTGAACAGCTGGTGAGCAGATACAATCATCATCTGACTAACCTTAAACATAATTTTATCTCTTTAAAAGAAGTTGCTTCACGCTAGGAATAACTATTGTATCATGGTTGCGTTCACAAACGTTTAAACTCACATACGTAAAGGCACCCAGACCAGGAGTACATGTAGGCTATACATATGTTTGTTCCATGCGGGGTTTGAACCTGCGACACGTGAATGACTGCTTATCTGACCGCCGTAACCCAATTACTGTGTGGCACGACGCCCGTCGGTTAAAATGGAAGTCAAACTTTCAGGTTTCTGTCTATTCGGTAGTAAGTCCTATTCGTCATCATTTTTTTAGCCGCAAGACGTCCACTGTTGGACATAGGCCTCCCTGAAGTGTCACCACAATGAACGGTCCTGTACATCTCTTATTTAACGGATTCCTGCGATCCTAACCAGGTCAAGGATCCACTTTGTGATAGGCCTTCTAACGCTGTGTCTTCCGTTACGCGGTAGCCACTCCAGAACCTTTCGGTCTCATAGACCTTAAGTTCTGCAAGCAATGTGCTCTGCTCACACACAGTTTGGCGACACGCCACGTAACTTCTGTTAGAGACCTACAAATGGCAGCTGAGATCTACAGTTACCAAATACCATTGTGTGTCACTGTTAAATCAATAACTTGGATGTGTTTCAACCTTGACCTTCACTCACGCAGGTGACTGCACTCGCTCGAGAACAGCCGATGTTCTATGACTACATTTTTTGCAGATTTGCTAACGGTAACATTATATAAACTCGCTGCCATATGAGTGTGCCTAGTCCTTACGTTTAATGGAAAAACATAGGTCGTAGCGCGAAAAGAAACATGCGAGTTATATAATTATAACATAGTGTATGTCCAATGGACAGCTTTTTGAGTTACCATAAATTAACTATAAGACCTGCTGTATCACCAAAAAGCACACTAATAAATACTTTGACTTTGTGTCTACATATATGTTACACTCCCACGAACAGTTCTATTTGTTAAAATAATAATAATATTCTATTGGAACAATAAAATCATCTTTACGAAATTGTATGTGTGTTGTTAACAACTACCACTAGTAAATATCTGTACCTATAATAATTTTCATAAGTTCTATGACGCTTTGCTACACAGCGCTTTGCGCTTTTTTACTCTCCATGATCAGTGAAGAGCTTTGCGCTGCATTTTGAGGTGTGAGATGATTCAATGACTTCTCCCACTCTATTGTGGGCGTGCTACACTTTTACTGACTAAAAACTACAATTATATCATTAAATTGCCCTCTGCGTTCTAGGATCACGGAGATCGCTTTGCGGGGCACACCTACACCGTATGCTGTACCGTGTCCTCCGGGCAGTCCACACAATGGTGACGCCCGGGCGTTCCTTCCGCTTGAATCCGGAACAGGAACCTCCCGAACTTGCCAAATCCGGTGAGTACCTGCGTCATGCGGAAGGTGTGGACGCCGTGGCACCTCTTCAATTACTCCTCAAAGAAGGGACTTACCGCTATGATTGTGTAGTGCCAAACCTTACTCTACTGAGGCCAAAAGGTGTTTTTCTTCAAGTGGAGATGAGATTTCGTAACGCAGGTTTACGGTAAGAACGATTATAGAACGATGCAGTTATGAATTTCAATTTATGTCTCATAGATTTCACGCTAATCTCGACTGGAATCTAGTTTCAAATTAATAATAATAATAATAATAATAATAATAATAAACGTTTATTTATCCCCAACAAATTACAGCACAGTTAAGTTGACAGGTAGTTTGACAAAAGAAAGAAGGTAATTTGTGGGAGATCTGGAGTCCAAACTAAGCCAAGGCCTGTATTTTAGAGCTCCAGCCCCCCCATTACATCACAAATTGAAAATAGTCAACATGCGTGTGTGTGCATGGTGCGTGATGTGCATAATATTCACAACTGAGCATAATGCTAGCTAAATGGCCTTAGTGTTGATTGATGAAGTGGAGGTCAAAAATAATGTAGTGCAGTCGTTTATTTATATTATCAAATATTTTCAAAAATATAATAGTAACGCATTTTGATCATCATCATCATCATGCACTTGTCCCGAATTATTTGGAGCCGGCGCAACACGTTTTTTTCTTCCATTCTGCCCTGTCACCCGTTATGCTATCATATATCACTGACTTCTTTTTCTTTCATATCACTCTTCACACATTCCATCCATCTACCGAATTTTGATAGTTCCTTAAAATATGTCCACAGGATGAATTTGTAAAACTATCATGCTTACGTGACTGGCAGGCTCTAGACAAAGATCATTAACAAAATTCAATCCCTTAGTTTCGAATTACGTCAAAAGCGATTATATCGCGAATCCGACCAAATTTAATAGTCGCAAAATATAAGGACTATTGAGTACTATTTGTGACGTTGCGCGTTGGTCGGATTCGCGATATAATCGATTTTGACGCAATTCGGAACGCGGGGAATATAGGCAATTAAGTTTTTTTTGTCTAATAATAGATAAATCATCTCCGATCTAAAACAAATTACAACTCTATCGCTCAACTGTAAGCAAAGGCAGTAATAAACTTGTCAAAATCCGAACCACATCCGATGAATTCAAATAAAAGATAGCAATTACGTGTCTATGGTTCTTAGAAAAAGATCTACAGACTTTATGGATCTGTCAGGTGG
The DNA here is from genome assembly GCA_910589285.2 of Mythimna ferrago. Lineage (NCBI taxonomy): Eukaryota > Metazoa > Arthropoda > Insecta > Lepidoptera > Noctuidae > Mythimna > Mythimna ferrago. The sequence goes on from OU342697.1 coordinate 289,949, forward strand.
TTGAATTAGTTAATAATTAAATTAATAAATCTGTGATTGACGAGTATCAGCAGGCCGCAGCAAGATAACGAGCAGCCGTAAAAATTAATAAATAATAATGTACGAGCGAGAACTTGACTGACACACTATCATTACTAGTTTTTGGATTGAGTTTGTAGATGCATGGAATTCGTAATTATATAACCATAGACAATTTATAAAATATGAGTCTGTATATTTATTTACGCATTCATGACATTTCTTTAGGCCCAATTGCACTCACTCTCAACGAATTTAAAACATAATACTACCTCTGTATAATAGACCGATGATTTAAATTAATTTAGCGTTCAATGCATTTAGTGATTTGTGGTCCATGATATTTGAAATTTATTTCATGTAAGTAGGTAGTATTTATTTCAGTATTTCTGAATATATTTCATTTTAGTAAGTTATAAAATTAAATGCTAAAGACAGTTTGGCTCTCCTGCAGTAGCCGTTAATTCTACCTCTGAACTATTAAAATACTGAAGGTTATGGTCTATGTGTCATGTTCAGTGCCAATTCTAGAAGTTTAACCATTTTACTGGTTTTTAATTGGTCGTATTATTAATGGGCGAATTGTCAAGGTTTGAACAAGACTAGGAGCTGATATATTGGTTTGTTCGTAATATAAATAACTAAAGCCTATCAAACTGCTTGCGAGACGGGACGATTGTGCGAAATGGTTCTGAAGTGGCATTATTATTATTTATTAAGTCTTCATTCCTAGAAAGGTGATAAGGTGGTGAGTCAGAACTAATGCTTCAAGCATTCTCCACCAGTCAAACAATGTTTGTCCCATTGGTCTCGCGGATATTTGGCTATTTTATTAAGAAATTCCCAGTGGCTGTTTCGTGTTTAGAAGGTTATGGTGTAACATCCCTGTGCCTCGTAAAATACGTAAAGCCTTTGATTGTTTGTATATGAGAATGTCCATTTACCGTCTCATTGGGATATGAGAGTAAAGGAACAGAAAATTCTCCTGTGTCTGCACACACACTTGTGTGCTATAACATTTTCAACGTACTTGGCTTATCTCTATTGAAATTGATCACTGTGTCTCCAAGTCGTAAGGTTTTTCTTCGTAAGGTCTGAACAAGTGCAGTGTTGGAAGACCTGCAATAAGGTTTCGGGAATACCAGCCAGTGTTGTGATGCTTGGGGAAGGCTTACATTTATCCTAGAGGCGTCTTATAGCTGAATGATGCAGCTATTAGCACTCTCTAGATTGGCCCTTGCCTCTTGGCTACCGTGAGAATTCCCTAATAAGCCTCCCCACTTGACCAAACAAGCTGTGATTGACAAATCATTTATTGTTATTTTATTTTCTTTAACATGTCATCGTTTATGACACTTGAATTACCAAATGACAACATCGCTGTTCTCATTATTATATTTGACATGTGTCATATCATTTTGTAGACATTTTTTGTGTGAATATTATTTCTTGTGATGAAGCCAATGTGTCAGTTGGTGTTACTGTAAATGTCACCGTTAACACAACATTTTGGTATTGATTGTGTCGACCGCACTGTTGATCTGTTAGGCTGCTTACAAACAGATGACTACATAAGTGCGGTTAGAAGCAGTTAGAACCATAAACTTGTTTGTTTCTCTTGTTATGTTACGTATATATGTTTTTATGATGTCCAGATTTTGGATAATGTTGCTTATCCTGTATTATATTAGGGTCATGTTAATATACCACATACTTTTAAAAAAGTCAAGAAGAGTGTCACTAATAATATGTATGTAGCGGACGTCATAACAGATTACTAAGGAGAATGCCGGTAAACTTGAATATTACGTATGCAATAATAAAATCTATTATATCTTACGTACTTACATAAAAGAACTTACAAAAGAAGACACACGGACAGTCAAGAGTGACTGATGGATCAACTCACGCTGCTTGTTGAAAAGTGAAATTTGAGGTTCCTTTGGAAATAGTTTTCAGTACTTCAAAGCGTTCTTAACTATGAGAAATAGCGAAGCTACGTACATTTGGAAAATCACACTAACATTAAAGTTGAAACAAAAACCGGTCAAGTGCATCAAACTCGCGAGTTGTGTCACGAATACGTGAGTAACGTTATAGCTAGGCCTACCCCACCGCCTTTTAGGGCGTAGAAGCATGATGTTATGATACCAGCATATTCTCTTTTCAGTTTCCACTATAACATTCTAAATATATCAATACACCCTTAAATTTTGATCGTTTTAATCCCGTGGAGGGTCGATCCGGTACATGAAACACTATCGATTTGTAAAGATAAAATTAAAAAATAAAGTACCTTTTTTTCAAAACTCAAAAAAACGATCAAAATTTAGCGGTGTATAATCTAGAGCAAAGTTAATTTAACTAGTTCTTATTAGTTTTCTTGCAGAAGCTACTCAATACGATAGGCGCAGCTCATTCATTACCTTCAGTCGTCCCCTCCATCACGCGGGATTATCGACAGATCTCTGAACTGGCACGACTTCACTAATCGTTCAAGTCCCAATAGCTTTCAGTTGGACTAGATTTGTTGTTTAAGATAGCATGAAATATAGTGTCTACTATTAGATAATATATAATATTAACTATTTTTATTATTATTTATATATTACAATTATGTTTTATGATCGCAATTCCGGGTTATTAAGTAGTATGTATTCATAGCTGCTACTTTAAATATTTTGAAGTTTTTTCTCACACAGTTATTTTAGAGTGATCGCGATCAATCACGTAGGCCGTTATCATAATATCAATGAGTCTACCTGATGTAAGAACTGTAACGCTGACTCCTGGGATCTCAAGAGCATTTCCTGACACAATATTCCAATACTTTATATTTCTGGCACTTCTATTACATTGTGTATCAAAAATTAATTTAAACAATACCATTAGTTTCCTATCAAATTCAAATCCTGCTTTAAATTTGCACAAACCTTTAAAAGTGTATTCGACTGACCAGTCGGCTGCTATCAAGATACGTTTTCCAGATATCACGCAGCGATATGGATGGCTGAATGGATATGGATATATAGGACATAGGTACTATAAGTTAATCGAGAGAACCGGGTTATAGAGACGTTTTGTCAGCGATAACGAGTGTGTGAAGAAGTATGTTCAAGATTCACCTCGAGACAGTTCGATAGCACAGCACAATACGTAAATTCCATATCTTTTTTACACTTTACTAGTGGGCAAAACCCGCGGCTTTGCCCGCATACATAAAATATAGCCTATGTCACTTAGGAATAAAGCAGCTTTCTATCGGTGAAAACATTTTCGCTATCGGATCAGTAGTTCCAGAGATTACCTCCTACAAACAAAAAAACAAACTTTACTTCTTTATTATATTAGTGTAGATAGTTACTTATAATGTCATAAAGTTGAACAGATTGTTTGTTTGAACGCGATAATGTTAGATACTACTAGTTCAAATGGGAAAAACATTTTATTGTCTATGTATCCAGGAAGGCTATATAACGTCACGCTTCGATAAGAGCGGAGCAGTAACCAAAGACGTGGGTGAAAGCGCGGAGGACGGGTTAAACTTTATTGTTGCCTTTATCACAATATCGTTTTTTTTTCGTTTTGTCCAGGCCCTCTATTCGGCTTCTATTGGTTTGCTAAACTTCGTTAGAATTCGTTCAGCCATCAAAGTGTGATTAAGTAAAAAGCATTCAAACTTGCAAACATAATTTACTCGGATTAGTGTCAAGCCGCGTCGTGCCAGTGGCTGACGAGTGTGCAAACAGCCTAAACAGTTTGATGGGATTATGACAGAGCATCGCCGATGATTTGTTTACGACGTAGTTTCTTATTATTTACGACGCGACCTGCTCGACGTGCTCACTTCATTACAAAAAATAACATTTATGGAAGCCATTATACACCGAACTCGTTTCCGATGCCATTTTTGTGATAATAATGATTTTGAGCGGAACGCCGTTGGTTTTGATGCAATATATCTTATTTGTAACTATTTGAATTTTATTGGACCCTAATCCTACATTTGGACTGTCTGTGTAACGGTCATATTCAAACTGATTTGTTCATCAGTTTGAATCTCTTGTAGTGGGTGTGGGCAATTTTCATGACACTTCTACGTTCCGGACTAAGCGTTTCGCTTCGTCGTTTATACCGCGTACATCTAAGGACAGGAATAATTTGCCTGCTGCGATGCCGATAATAACTTAGGTATCTTCAAGACTAGAGTGAATAAGCTCTTAATAAACTAGTGCGCTTCACCTTCAACGATTGTATCACTGCTTAAAACATCGCGTGAGATGGCAGCTAAGCTCTAGTTTACATCATTTGAAAAAAAATTAACGAGATACACGTTCAGACTCATGGTATCTTCTAAGCATTTCCAGTTTAAGTCTAAATTAATATTTTTATATGACTTCTTAAAATTACTGAGCTGATATTAAAAATTATATCGCAGATAGAAAGCTGCACTATTTCTGAGTGACAAAGGTTACTTTTCATCTCATGTACTTAAAGGTGGATACAGACTTAGCGAGGCATGCGCCGCGAACAGCACACAGCGAATGCCTTTGTTTGAAGTGTGCGTGTTGAAAACAATATATCATGTACCAACATATACTCGGGTCAAACCATGGCGTGCAAAGCAAATGCTTTATTTGTCTATCTTCATGTTTGTGGCGAGGCATGTGCTTGCGAAGCATTGGCTGTGCGCCGTGCTTGGCATATGCCTGGGAAAGTCTGTATCCGCCTTTATTATCTGCGATGAAACCCAGAGCTCTTTGCTCACCAGTCGACATGATACTTCTAGTCCACCGATTAGTAAGTACGAGTTGTACAAGCAGTTGATTTATGACAAGACTTGATCCAAGTTCGGTTCAGTTAATACAGTTTGACACGCACTTCATTAATTCATCGACCATCAAATCAGCAGATTTACGTGTTTATGTCGTGAAAGCAGCACCATTGCTACAGACACTTTCTTTACGTATCTCCTCTAGAATATGTTCCTCTAGATACAAAGTTTAAGCTTAGCTTTTGGCTTTCAGTAAGTAATTTTCCCTGTTATAACGGATAATAATTAATTCGCTGGAACTGGGACATTGACCTTGTGTGTACGTTCGATAGCACTGCACTTACTATTTATATCCTATATAACGTCGGATACAGAATAGATAGTAATACAGAATTACAGAGATTAAGCATTCAAGAGTGTTCACATTGATGACCGCGCTGATCGAGCCAAGTCACAGGGTCATAGAATTATTAGAATGTTTCATTTGGAAGTTCTTCATTTGGATAGTTAAGATGAAATAACATTATCCAGGATTCAGTTGAGTAATGGAAATACTAGTATTATTAACTTACTAGCTGTGCCCGCGACTTCGTTCGCGTGGACTACAGGATTTTGAATTTATTTTTTCCAAATTAAAAGTAGCCTATGTTACTCCTTATTACATCAGCTACCTGCCAAAAAAAGTCCCGTCAAAATCGGTCCAGCCATTTCAGAGATTAGCCCGGACAAACAGACAGACAGTCAAAAATTAAAAAAAATGTTATTTTGGTGTAAATGTACCGTATATATATATTCATAATATGCATGTAGTAAAAAGCAGTTATTTCAATATTACAAACAGACACTCCAATTTTATTTATATGTATAGATACTATTTAGAAAATTAAATTAAAGCCGGAAGCCTGAGTTGGTGTTAGATTGATTGATGCAAATATATTAAACGTCTATAACATGAGATTTTAAAGTTAACAGGTAGAGTTATTTTATCTTCCTTTTAAATAAGTCAGTCAACATTTTTAGTAGTATTTCCTTTTTTGTAAGCCTTTTTTATACTTCCTTACTTTTTCAGAAAAGAGTAGAGTACTTGCTCGTCAAGATAGAATTATTTTGTTAATTTCTGTTTTGTTTTTTTTTTCATCAGTTCATATCTTTAGTTTTGGAATACCGGCTTGATGACACATTATTAGGTCACTTATGTTCACTTCATATCCACACCGCACCGCTATCGGCTCAACCAAGTTCGGTCTCTGTTGACTACTTCCTCCTGCCATCTCAATGCCCTTTCAGGCAAGTGCGTGAGATAGCGCGGAACCTCCTCGGTGCGTGTTTATTGTAATCTGAGCGTAGTATCATGGTAATGAGCCGGCTGTGAAATGGGCTGTGTAGTGTGCTGTGACCCTTTAATATATATAATGCGAATAGCTGCTTACAAACACATTACCATAGGCACAGAGTAAAATAACACACTGAGCGTTAGATAAAGAGTTTCGAACTCGTTAGATGAGCTGCTAACCAGAATGTTCAATGTTTCACTATTTTTACCCAACTAGGAAATGGTGACGGGGGCGTTTTTTATAGGATTTTATTTATTCAGGTTTTTTAAATTAAAATGGTCTCATTTCAATAAACAATTTTTCATACCTGTGGATTTTTGAGATAATCGAGTAACTAAAAATCTTGACTAATCTAGTTTAAAAGAAGCTAAACTATTGAATAGTCTTAATTGTCAAACTATTGAATATGGTTACGGACCTAATCTTGCTTAAAAATGAAATATGTGCTGAGTTTTTCAAACAATGATCTCTTCCGTTTCTACTTGAAGTTTTAAAAGAAAACTGAGAGGCGATATCACAAAACAAAGACTCAGCGTAAACGTGACGTCCAAAAGCTAAACCACTTTTCTCGAACAATAATGAACTGGCTATTAAACTAAAAACATCAATAATGTTATGAATCACCTGCCTAGCCTTTTAATTAAACATGTCAAAAATGATCCAATTATACTAAAGCTCGCTCACCGAATCGTCTATTTGGCAATGAGCGGAGATTATCCGCCACTCTATCACAATATTACTATAAGCCGATTAGATACATCCGATTACCGGTCACCCATATGTCATGCGGATTATATGCTCACTGCCATGTTTGGGCATATTGGGAGATCATCGATTGATTCACTGGCTTAAGAAGGAAACATAACTCTAAGAGTTCACGGTTGACTTTTGATAGCTTTTATACACCGAAATATAGGTAGTTAGTTATGGATAACAGTGATTGCAAGATTTGCCAAAAAGGTTAATAACTAGTTTCCAACCAAAGTTTCGGTTTCGGTGGCAAGCCTGCCGAAACTACGACCGAAACCAAAACTGCACTCGGGAGTTCTCGCGCTGTGATCGTTTACGCTCAGCGCGTTAAATTCCTTCCATGCCAGTTAGCAACGAATACATTTTGCCGTGTCCACGTGTCATGTCATGACTGGCTTGTGTTTGCAGTTCGTTTTACCTACTTCCAAACTAAAATCGAATGCAGTAAAAGTCAACGAATATAAATACCTAAATTTAAAATGCATTAAAAAAAATTAGGACTGACTGATAATAATAACGTTTTCTTTATTTTTCCATCAAAACGTGATCCTTGTAAGGAAGTTTCAGTTTTGGTTTCGGCCGCAACTGAGACCGTTGCCGAAATTCAGTTTCGGTCGGGCACTATTTAAATATTTATTTCAGATAAACATCCATATGTGTTAGTAGTAGTACACATTAGCCTAATATTAGTAATTAATATTAGGCTAATGTGTACTACTATTACTATTATTAGCGGGGAAATGCGGCGAGTGTCATGGGCACTTTTGCACCGGGAACGATCAGGGGCGGGTTATTTAATGATGTTTGACGGTTTATTTATTTATGACATTTTGTATTTAATTTTAATTGTATCTATGACATTGTAAATTATTTAATAAACGTTATTTATTAATATAATAATAATAAACCACCAATGAACCATTGTACGAACAGTTCAATGGTTCATTAGTTTATTGCGACAAGTGTGTTTGGACACTTATCTACCTTTGCAAAAGGAGGGAGTCCCACCTGTCTGAAAACACTCTTAGGATGCTATAATATACAATAACAACTTGACGATAGGGCTGCGATCCTCAACACTAAGACAACATATTGAAAAATTGTTGACAAAATCAAATTCAAAATCATTTATTTCAAATAGACCATTTGCAGACACTTTTGAATAGTCCAATTTCGGTCAGTACAAAAAAAGTGAAGCAAAATTGCATGCGAATCCCGCTAGATAAGATGCCAGCACAAGAAACTAATTGCGAAATAACCTTTTCAAAATTACGGAAGCAGCACCAATAAGAAGAAAATGCAGACTACCACATAACAAGATTAATTTTAATAACGTAAAATAAACTAAAGTAGTAACATTCTGGCGTTTTCCTAAACCAACAGTACACGAAAATGTCGCAATTCGGAGATGACCGCAGAATAACAATCACGTTGTATTAAAGTTTAGGCGCTCATTACCGAGCCGACGCGGCGTGCCATCACAACCTGCACATTAAGATATACATCATTTTTAGGGTTCTTAATACATAAAAGGAAAACGGAATTGTTGTATGATCTCTTTTTGTACGTTTGTCATAGAGATCCACTCAGAGACTAAGCAATGAATCGGTTTAGGAATCATTTGATAGAGACATTTACAAGAATCCTAATCCAATTTTCAAGAGTAACTAATATTTTCAATAAAAAACCGTTCTGCCTTTTCCACCTAGCTTTCTTAAATGTAGCAGAGCCATATCTTAAAGAATTTAAGTTGTTTGACATAGTGTTTTGAACCCTAATTTCGTGCGACCGATTCGCTCCTGGCTGGTTGTATACTGCAACACTAAAATATGATTGCTTATATTTTTAGTTTTATGACATCTTCATCATTATTCTAGGAGTTGTGGAACAAGTTGAGGTCACCTCTCTGTCTGACCAGATGCAATAAAATTTTGGGTAATCCAAAATATAAGCTACATTTTGTACATTATTTATTTTATTAAGGTTATTTTAAGATCTAGAGATGGTATGAGATGATCGAGACGCGGCTCGAGACGGCACAGAAAAAGAATGACTACAACGACTTGTAGGAGGCCTTTGTGTAGTATTGGCTAGGAAAAAAGAGAAAAGGCATTTTCTAGATCTTTGCATAGACTAGATTAAAGAGAAAAACATTGATGTTTGTAACTCGATAGTTTCGTAAGTTATTATGTATCGTGTGTGGTTTTAGAATACCTATATTTTATCTTTCTGTTACGTCTTCTTTTTCTATTTGGTCCGTAGTACATCCTGGCAAATATAGTTAGCCTAGTTCTGTCCGGGAAAGCGCACAGAAATTCTTGGGAGCTCCAGAGGAGTAACTACACTGTACCGAGATTCTGTGCACTTTGAGAAGCTCGCATTGAAAGATGGCGTGTGCAAAAAAAAGGGGTGTCCTGTCAAAAGAAAGTAGGTATTATATAGACACTAAAGAATACCAAATCTTTGATAAAATGAATCAAAATTATTATCTAAATAAAAAAAATATTTAAAATGGTGCAATAATCAATACTGGCTTTAATTGACTAATAACAAAAATAGATGTCCAACCTTCACAAACCAAATATCAAATAAACTATTGCCATTAGGTCTCTGTTCGTTCTAATTGCCATCCTTCACCATCCATCATAAACTAACCCAGTTCCATTCACTCCATATTGACATAATTTAAATGTCAATTACTTAATATCTCCGTAACCGTCACGCTGTCGTATCGCCGGCGCGGTGGGCGCTGTTACCGTGACACATTACCATCAATCATATCGACGTATTAGGAGGTAGGCAGAGAAGTGCCGAGCCCACGCGGCGTGAGAGGATGGCTATTGGTTCTTTGGTGAGATTGTATCTATTGTCGAGGTGTTTGTATTGGGTACTGGCCAATAAGCACTCATTGATTAAACTATGTTGTACAAATAGATTGCAAATTGGTAAATAAGACAATCGGCAGCCCTTTCGCGGCTGTGCAGGGGTGGCTTCCAGTCTAACCGCAGGCAGTTGTACAGTACCTGTACTTTACTAAGTAAAATTTACTAGTAACTAGGTAATACGATTCCCCTCGGCAAAACTAGGCACTAACGACGGATAGACCACAATGCGATGTCATGTACCTGTAATACTGTAATATACGTTTCTTTGATGTTAGATACAAAACAAAAATCTCTTATGTTCGTAAATACTAGCATACTCTTCAAACCAGAGTACAGGTACATGATCCACAGTGTGCAGTGGTTAGCTCGCCATCCGGTCGTGCGGTAACCGTCGAGCCTGAGTCGTCGGCGGCACGTGTGTACCACATGTCTCAAGGAGATGTCAGTAAAACCGTACGAGCCAGGCAGGGTCGGTGCCGAGCCACGCAGAATTTCTGAAAAGGAAATTCGCGGTCCTAGAACGCAAGAGTGTGGTTTTAGTCGGTAAAAGTCCATATCATCCTCTCGCTTCAACATTGTGCGGGATAAGAGTCTGGGTGATATCCTAACTAAAAAAAAAACAGGGTTGAGATGTTTCTCTACAAAGAGTTCTAGCCGTTCTAGGTGCTAAGCATGTATAAGAATACGTATCTACTTACCTCATATTTTTCTGTGAGGAAATCCTCATAAATTCCTCTGTCTGGGAAGAGCGTATTATTAAATTATGTTTCACTTCCACCAACTAATGTTTTGGAAGTGGAATTTTATTGTCACACGTTTCTTTTTGAAAAGCCTTCCTACACATGTTCTCATCTCCCACACATCCCCATAACCTCTAATTAAAAGCCAATCAAGAGTGTTGCTCGTAAAGTTAATGATTATACAATTAGTTGCAAGCGCCGCAGACGCGCGGGACACTACCACGCTTTATTTGGTGACTTCGGTGTCCGGACATGTTTCCAAATTGGCGCTGTTTTACTGCCAATTAAAAGAAACTATAAGAGACACAATGTAGAAAAGTACAGTAGATCAACAAAACCATAATAAATTTGGAAGATTAAAAAAAACATGACTTCTATGCTAGAGGTCGGGTTCGATTTCCACTCAAGACAAATGTTTATGCGATGAGCACTATCATTTGTTCTGTGTCTGGGTGTAATTTATCTATTATTTATATGTAAGTATTTAGAAATATTATAAGTATGTTTATCATTTTTCTAGCACTCGTAGCGCAAGCTCTGCTTAGTTTGGGACTCAAAAACGTTGTGTGAAAGTTGAATATTATGATTATATCGAGATAAAATTGAAAAGTTTTTCAAACTTTTAAAAGGTTTTCTTTTCTTTTATAAGGTTCGATGTTAAAATTCACCATGAAAAAGGTGCGACTACGTACATATTACGAGTAGCACTCGTTAAAAAAAGAGACTACAATTATAAATAAGTTTATAAGAACAATAAACATTAAAAAAAAGACGGGTTGCACTCCGGGAGTGCCGGCAGAAGTGAAAACTTGATTATTAACATTGAGCATGTTTGATATTTTGGAATGGTTAGGGAATAATTTTGCACCAATTGCTTTATCAGTATAAAAGTACTATCATTTATGTGGTAGAATACAATATTCATTTATTGCGCTATCGTACACAAACATGACAATTTATATTACATTAAAAATTTAACACTTTAAAACTATTACAATTATTTTACATTAAAAAGTTTATCTCTCCGAAAAACTACTGAGGTGTCAAGGGACACCCAGATGGAACGAAGTTCCGTTCTGGCTTGCTTTCTATAAGAGAGAGAAAGAGAGAAAGACAGAGAAACATGCGCACGCCGCACGGCTTACAATAGCTTACTATAGAAAAAGTGTCGTTACAACTTTTCGTGAGAATTTTTTCCGTCTAGCCAATACAATGTAACTAAAAAATACTATCCTATTTTATGTACATTTTGACAGCACTATTTCAACATCTTCGAAACCATGAAAACGACACTCATGACGAAAAAGTTGATAATTTCTGACATCCGCCATCTTAGATTTACATTTTGACAGCACTATCGGCTTCAACAACCTCGAAAACCATGAAAAAGACACCCATATCGAAAAAGTTGATAATTTATTGCAGCCACCATCTTAGATTTAAATTTTGACAGTACTATCGGTTTCAACACCCTCGAAAACCACGAAAACGACACCCATGAGGAAAAAGTTGATAATTTCTTGCAGCCGCCATCTTGGATTTACATTTTGACAGTACTATCGGTTTCAACACCCTCGAAAACCATGAAAACGACACCCATGACGGAAAATTTGATAATTTCTTGCAGCCGCCATCTTGGATTTATATTTTGACAGTACCATCGGTTTCAACACCCTCGAAAACCATGAAAACGACACCCATGACGGAAAATTTGATAATTTCTTGCAGCCGCCATCTTGGATTTATATTTTTACAGTACCAACGGTTTCAACACCCTCGAAAACCATGAAAACGACACCCATGACGGAAAAGTTGATAATTTCTTGCAGCCGCCATCTTGGATTTATATTTTGACAGTACCATCGGTTTCAACACCCTCGAAAACCACGAAAACGACACCCATGGCGAAAAAGTTGATAATTTCTTGCAGCCGCCATCTTGGATTTACATTTTGACAGTACTATCGGTTTCAACACCCTCGAAAACCACGAAAACGACACCCATGACGAAAAAGTTGATAATTTCTTGCAGCCGCCATCTTGGATTTACATTTTGACAGTACTATCGGTTTCCACGCCCTCGAAAACCATGAAAACGACACCCATGACGGAAAATTTGATAATTTCTTGCAGCCACCATCTTGGATTTATATTTTGACAGTACCATCGGTTTCAACACCCTCGAAAACCACGAAAACGACACCCATGGCGAAAAAGTTGATAATTTCTTGCAGCCGCCATCTTGGATTTACATTTTGACAGTACCATCGGTTTCCACGCCCTCGAAAACCATGAAAACGACACCCATGACGGAAAATTTGATAATTTCTTGCAGCCACCATCTTGGATTTATATTTTGACAGTACTATCGGTTTCAACACTCTCGAAAACCATGAAAACGACACCCATGACGGAAAAATTAATAATTTCTTGCAGCCGCCATCTTGGATTTACATTTTGACAGTATTATCGGTTTCAACACCCTCGAAAACCACGAAAACGACACCCATGACGAAAAATTTGATAATTTCTTGCAGCCGCCATCTTGGATTTATATTTTGACAGTACCATCGGTTTCAACGCCCTCGAAAACCATGAAAACGACACCCATGACGAAAAAGTTGATAATTTCTTGCAGCCGCCATCTTGGATTTATATTTTGACAGTACCATCGGTTTCAACACCCTCGAAAACCATGAAAACGACACCCATGACGAAAAAGTTGATAATTTTTTGCAGCCGCCATCTTGGATTTACATTTTGACAGTACCATCGGTTTCAACACCCTCGAAAACCATGAAAAAGACACCCATGACGAAAAAGTTGATAATTTCTTGCAGCCGCCATCTTGGATTTATATTTTGACAGTACCATCGGTTTCAACACCCTCGAAAACCATGAAAACGACACCCATGATGAAAAAGTTGATAATTTCTTGCAGCCGCCATCTTGGATTTACATTTTGATAGTACCATCGGTTTCCACGCCCTCGAAAACCATGAAAACGACACCCATGACGGAAAATTTGATAATTTCTTGCAGCCGCCATCTTGGATTTACATTTTGACAGTACTATCGGTTTCAACACCCTCGAAAACCATGAAAACGATACCCATGACGAAAAATTTGATAATTTCTTGCAGCCGCCATCTTGGATTTATATTTTGACAGTACCATCGGTTTCAACACCCTCGAAAACCATGAAAACGACACCCATGACGAAAAAGTTGATAATTTCTTGCAGCCGCCATCTTGGATTTATATTTTGACAGTAAAAGTGTCGGTACAATTTTTCGTGAGAATTTTTTCCGTCTAGCCCCCTTTCACAACGCGCGATAAGGGATAGCTGTCTACTCTCCATCCGTCTTACGCTTTTTCGATCAGGTCACGTGTCCTGACGCGAGTTTAAGATTTTATACCCATTACAGAAAAAGTGCTCAACGCCGCTAAAGAAGTTTTCACTTCAAAAAAATAGCTATTAGAAGCTACTAGAGATTTAAAAACACCGAGGTGTTTATAATCAAGCCTTATTACGAGGAATTGCTTCATCAACGCAAGCAGATCTTAGATTACCCAAAAGATTATAAATAGCCTCTCTGTCATTCCTGCACAGTTAGTTTGTCATTTAAATAGCTTATTAATAAAGTAATATTTTAATTAATAAAAAATAACGTTCGTCCCACGGCGTCGTTAACAACGGGTGGTCTGCCATTTTGAATCTTGTCATAGACCATAACGTTGCTTACGAACATGACCTTTTGATTAATAAATTATTAATCAATTACTATTGCAATAAATTTCTCGTTTCCGCTTGCGGATGAAGATATCAGTGTCTTTTATAGTTATTATTATTTTTGTTTTATTCTGTCATCATTTTGAGATGCCGTTATTGTGAAGACCGGTTGAATTATGATTGGTTTCTGTCTGTGTATGTCAAAGGTTTACGTAGGTTAGGTTGAACTTATGTTTAGCTGATGGTTTATATTCCCGGTTTTTAATTGCTATTCGTAAAGCTACACCTAGCTACCTAGCTAGCTGTAGTGAATCTATTACTAGAACAACTGATAGTAGTCGACAATTGTTTTTTCGTTTTCTTAACAAAAAAATTATTAAATATAGATTGGCGACTTTTTCTGTTCAGACAATATCTAAGGTATTGAACCTAGCGGTATTGGCATCGGTATCGGTATCAGTATCTAGATTTTTTACCGTAACCGATTAATCAGTTAATTAAGAAATGCTAATTAGTAAATTAGTTAAGTAAATAATTAAAAACATAATTTTCACGATCAGGAATTGGAAATATTTTATGATTTATGACAAATTCTTACAAAACAGGTAGTTAAGTAGACTCGACAGGTTATTTTTTTGGAAAATATATCTAATTAGGTAACTTGGAATGTGTCTGTTTAAATAACTAAGAATGTTAATAACAAGCTACCCACGGTAGGTATTGAAACTTGTTATTTACCACAGTTACTAATTTAGCAATTTACTATCAAGATACACAACGGTTTCAAAATTACCAATAAATTCAAATCAAGTGTCAAATCTCATGTCGATTTGGGATTGGTTATCCGAGCAAGTGATCACAACACCTAATGAGTTTCGGTGTCTACACATTTTATTACATATTCTACATTTTCAGAACCTTAGTCCAGCTTTGCCGGCACACGCTGAAAACCAGTGACGTAGACTCGCCGCTTTCTGCTTGTGGTCACGGCATTATGCTGAGTTTTCCGCCGTTTTGCTCGGAAGTGACGCATACTTTTCATTAAATATATTTATAGGTTGTTAATCCTTTTGCACTTTTGAGTTAAATATAATGTTTTTTTTTTATACTCGATATTGATATTTCTATATATTGCAGCTCGGTGCTTCCTGACCCATCGTCAGTCTCTTGTCCTTATCTAAATGTATTTATGATCAGTGCATATAGTTTCTGTTCTTTATTTCTTAATACGTTTATCCTTAGACATCGAGTCAATCTTCATATTACAGAAAAGAGCCATCAGAGCTATTTACAATCTCCGCCGGTGCGATTCTTTAAGGGAACTGTTTAAAGATATTAACATAATGACGGTACTTTGTCAATATATCTATGAAAACATCATGTATGTTAGAAAAAATCTTCATCTTTTTAGCAAAAGAGGCGATAGACATAATTATGTTACAAGAAATAGGGATCAATTAGTTCAACCAGGTTTCAGACTGGCTAAAGTGGCCTCTTCTTTCATGGGGTACTGTTTGAAATGTTATAATAAAATACCTCCCCAAATATTAGAACTCAATGAAACGAAATTTAAATCTTGTATTAAACGCACACTATGCAGGCAAGCATATTATAAGTTGGAGGATTATATTCAAGATAAAAATGCTTGGCTCAATGCTGGTCCAGCTCCACTACCACTAGGGCGTACTAATTAGTTGGAAACTAATATTATTATTTTTTAATTTGAAAGACACAATAGCATTGTATAATGTAGAAGCACTTTTTTCAAGTTTGTGAATGTGAAGCACCATGGAGCATTTTTATTGGGTTACAACTTTTTTTTTTTTGACATTACGAGCAAGGCAGTTGAGAGTTTGTCATGCTCACTCAAATGTCTCGCTGTTGGTGGCACGTGTTATTGGGTCGTTCAGTTCCCTTCAAAATGGTTGAGCTGAGTGGGGCTGATGCACGCGTCATGCTCGTGAACGGGTGCCGTCAGATGGGACTGGTCATCTCTTAGCTGCCAGTGGCTTAATTCAGTTTCTATCTTTTAATTATTTTACATTTTTATTTCATTATCGACATTGTGCTCACATGATAGAAGCAACAAGTAATATGTAACCAAGCATTATATGTAACACATAATATGATTTAAAAGAGTGTCCATGGAGTTTCTTGCACGTTCTTCTCCATAGAGACCTACTCTTTGGAACGTGCAATTTAGCTTCACTTTTCTTGGACTGACCGACATTTGACTATTCAAAAGTGCCTGTAAATGGTCTATTTGAAATAAATGCTTTGATTTTGATTTTTTTGATTTTGAATAATTGCTTTTCGATCCTCACATATGCAATCATTTCACAATTGAAACAAATGTTAACTTCAGAAGTTCATATTTCCATTCTTGTCTATATATTGTATATATGTATGTATATGTGTATTATCTCTATATCTTTTTATGCCTTGGTAGTTTCTTTACTGAGGAGACATTATCTGAAACCTACTTACCCATATCATCTCTGATCTCTCACATTTGACAGTTCATCCATACGTTCCTCTTCTAGTTTCAGTACATTGTCCTTGTACATCTGCAGCCTGGCTACATCTCGTTACACTGTATTCGTTGCTCTGTGCTCTGATTCACGGTTCGTCTGGAGAGGCTCATTATTACATATCTATGTCATCTATTACGCGCCGACATGTTTGCGGCGGCGCGCGGCGCTTCCGCTAACAATTACCGTTCGCCAATATATTGGTAGTTTAGCAGAAATGCTACATATAAATAAACACTCGGGAATCTAGGCGGCTGAGGCGTGAAGAGAGTATTCGAGTTTTCTACGTAGCATGCTAGTTTAATAGCTCTTCTGAGTCCCTTCAAATGGTAACAAAACTTACGTATTATTTATTACGTTATTACGTTCCTATTGTAATAAAAAAGCAAAGAGTAAGTATTTTTTTCAATTGTCATCATCTTCATTCATCAAGTATCACAACAGCGACCAATCCTGTGCGTCTCACATCACACCGATTGGATTCCTGCAACCCTCATATCAAATGTGCGATTTCTACATTACAAGTGAAAAGATAAGAAAAAAAATGGTAACTGTCACAGCTCGAAAAATTGCCAAACTCGGATACAACACCGCTGGCAACATGGACAATCAATGGAGCTCAAGCATTTTGGAGTGAAGATACTTTGCTGTGCTTACTATGTCCAGCTGTGGACGACTTCCAGATACATAAACTAATAATGATCAGCAAATAATGTTATTTGTCACGCGGAAACTTTAATATAATTTGTTTTTAGTAAAAAGGGAGCACAATGAGAAAAAATATATTAAATCTACACTAATATAATAAAGAGGTAAAGTTTGTTTGTTTTGTTGGAGGTAATCTCTGGACGTACTGGTCCGATAGCTAAAATTTTTTCACCGATAGAAAGCTGCTTTATACTTGAGTGACATAGGCTACATTTTAGGTACGCGAGTGAAGTCGCGGGCAAAAGCTAGTATTGAATATTCGGTAGAAAACCTGAAAATGTAAATAACCCAATTTTGCTTAGAATATCAGATACACTTTTTTCTTTAAACTTTAAACATTGAACATGTCATCACATCCATTAACGTCAGCGTTTTGTAATTTAGTTAAATTATATATATGGAATATTTAAGTGTCGCTACAAAAAGGAAAACCATACGTAGGTAGTACTCAAAGAAAGTCGCGATCTTTAAAAATTTCTAATGCCTAAGTTTATATACCGTTCGAGTAAACCGTAAAGTCTTAATTATTCCCGCAATAATTGGCTAATAAACCGTGACTTAACATAAATATACGACCTGTAGGCACCTCGCATGATGCTGTCGTGAATGACGCCATTCCATCGAGTCAGACCGCAAAATAGGCGTGAAATTATATCATTAAGTCTTGAGAATAATTCCAGTAACTAATGAAGATAATTTAGTTTTCAAGTGCTTACGATTAGACAGACGATTAATGTAATACTTAGAATTTCTATGATGCTCTTGATCAGCATCTTAGAATTATTTATAATTAGAATTTCTATGGTAACGGTTTGGCAAGAGTCAAAATATGAATTGATGCGAGAAAATAAGCTGTTTCTATCAGAAATGTTGTTTTTTTTTTTGTAAAAAAAACTTTAATTCAGATTAGAGACATCCATAATGTGTTAGTAAACTTACTATTTTAAAACAAGGTTGTTTTTTATGCATTTGTGAACAACATAATCTAACAAAAGAGAATCGTACCTCCCCGCTATGGTCTTCAAAAAACAGAGGTTCTAGAGAACAATGGCGAGGGAATTGTTGATGAAATTATTAAGTGTCTACTTTTATAAGTACTTCCTTGTATAAGTTACCATGATATATACTAACGAAATAAATGACTTTGTTTTATCGAATCAAGATTATGGCCAGTTTATGGACTGCAAAAGTCTTCATAATTGGAAACTGAATTGACTAGATTTTTTACGATAGTAAATAATAATGGTTTTTTTTTTTGCTTTCTTGGCTACATGGACTTTTCGGTAAACTAAACTCTTAATGTTGCCACTAATATAAATCTTGGTCAAATAACATATGCTTTGCTTTATGTATAATTCCGCATTAGATAATAAACATAAAAATAAAAATAACTGTTTGTGCTTAGAACATAGTGGCTAAAATGACACAATATTTGATGTTGTCACAACAATAAATGCAATATCGAGAATCACATCAACAGAAAAAGTATGGCATTAGATATTTCAACAGCCATCCACCTAAATTCATAGAGAAAAAGAAAACATAACATTTGACATGACATCTTGTCGTTCGTTCAAAAATGTTTTTTTTTTTTTTTAATTCATAAGGAGGTACGAAGGTATTATTGACGTAATATACGTAACCTCACCAACTTTAAACTGGAATATCTTTAATATAAAAATTCTACTAATAGTAATGTCTAAGACAAAAAATTTCTGAAATTTGTCCTGTATACTTTTGTATATTTTTCATCACAAGACGCTAAAAAAATATACCTACCAGCAAAATTTTGTTTGGGACTTCGCCATGATCCTTTGAAAGTCATAGAGGCTGAGAGGGAGAGTTATCTATCAGTTTTTTGTTCCAAGGTAGGTAAGGTTAGGTCAGGATGGAGTTGGAGTTAGCCCGCACTTTGTAGAGCAAAGAGGCCGATTTCTGTTTAACAATGGCGTGGAAGCCATCGAAGACAACGTGACAATAAATTTTTTGATTTTAAAGAATAGGTAGGTAAAAGTTCTGATTTTGTGATAAAAGATTTATTATTATTTTTATTAAAATATCAAGATTTCTGGTCACCAAAAACCACTTTGGTCAAAAAAAAAGTTTGGCAACTGCTCTAAATGAAGAAGTGTCGATTTAAAAAAAAAAACAAATTTTTGAATGACTTGTACCCCCGACAGATCTCGTAGGCACTCACTTTTATTTTAACAATCGCTATTACTGATAAAATGACATTAGTCCAGAGACCAAGTCGTTCTGTTCCTGTATCATCATGTAGGGTTATTTGTAAAATGGTGACTTCAGCCGTGTGTATTCAAAGTCCAACAAAAGCTTAAAGGAAAACAAAGAAACGAGTAGAAGTAGATAATAATAACTTTGTTTAACCATTGTTATAACTTTATTTAACCATTGTTACAAGTGTTTTCTTAAATACAGTTATAACATAGTTACATATCGGTAACAGGAGTTGAATTTATCAGAATTATTACAGTTCACAGTGGCCCCCAAACTAGGCGGTGCCTGTATCTTGGGGACCGGAGTTGCGTTATCGTAAAAATAAAATACAAATTTCTTTTTGTGGATTACCTACCTTATAATAAAATAGAAGACAAAATAATTCCTTTATATAATAGGGTAAATTAAAAGAGTGTGTGTCTAAGAGGTTTGTGGTTGAAAGTGTGTGGGTATGTTTGTGGGTCGTTATACGTGTTATACCTACCCGTATATAATTTTGTTGGTTGTTTAGCACAAAATATATAATATTAGTAGATCATGTCCTCAGTTTCATCATATGATAGCGAGACGAGCATTTTTTTCAAGATTGCTTTACATAGTCGGTCGTTTAAGCCTTTGATGTCACAGGATTTGACAATTTGGTTATAAACATGAGTGTGAGAGTAAGAAGGACAACGTCTAGCCAGAAGACTCTTTGCGTAAGGAAGTGGAACGTGTAGAACGCGTTTTGATAGAAGGTTTGAATAATCAGGTCTGTTTTTTAAAGCTTTGTGAGTTCGTAATGTTGCATTTAGAATGAATAATTGCCACACTCGAAGAACAGGGAATTCATTATAAAGCAGGTCTGTTGGGAACCTGAAAGGCTTTTTTAACATTACTTTAATAATAGCTTTTTGGGCCCTCTCTATTTCTATGAATGTGGTTTTACCAGCACTACCCCAGACGGAGATACCGTACTGGAGTACTGATTGGCAAAGCCCAAGATATATCATCCGAAGAGTTTTAAGAGGAGTGCAGTCACGTAACTTTTTCATAATATAAATGAGTTTTCTGACACGAGCCGAGAGTTGGTGTATATGGGGTTTAAAAGAAATATTTTCGTCTAATATAATACCAAGGTATCTATGAGAAGAGCTGCGTTCTATACAGGTGCAGGAACAGTCGGTGAGTGGATGATCCTGATTGCTACAGCATGTATGAAGCTTAAGTGTCAGATGTTGTGGAGGGCTGGAAGCAGTAGTTTTGTAAAAGGTGATGAGCTTGGTTTTTTTCACGTTTAGAGTAAGAAGGATTTTATCAAGTACCCTAGCAATCTTAAGTAAACCATTTTCAGCAAGATGGTATACCTGTTCCCAGGTTTTAGCATGAAATATAATTGCCGTGTCGTCTGCGTATGATATTATTTCAGCATTACCTATTGAAGAGTTAAGTATATCATTCATGTAGAAAGCAAAGAGGGTTGGGCCAAGAGTACTGCCTTGAGGGATGCCGAAGCTTATTGGCAGAAGGCAACTTGAGTTGTTACCTACTTTTACTAATTGATAATTAATAAATCATACTACTACTACTACTATAATTAATATTTATAAAGTATAACAAAATTCCTCATCATTATTGACGGCCTAATATATTATGGCAGCTTTAATTGTTTGTGATGCATTTCTATCTAAAAGTATTACTTATTTATTATAATCTTTATTGTACACTTCATAGGAACAGAAGACAAATACTTATAAAATACAAGTGTATCATGGGCGGTATTATATCGCTCAACACAATTATTTACAGACAACTTTCAACAGACTGAACGAAAGGATTGACGGATTTAATTGGAATTCTAGACCTAGTAATGCTTAGAAATGTTTCGGCCTAAGTCACAGACCGATGGAATATCCACTCTGGTGAGAGCAAGCTAACGGACGAGCCCGTCGTCATCAAGATTAGATGTACTCGCTTTATGTACTACACAATGATTATCATCAGGACTGATCCCACAGACGACAAATGAATATAGTCCAAGTTTTGCAATGACTTCAATGACTTCATTTTTATAATCAAAGTAGTGTCTAAAGTCATTATCATCTTCATGCCCTTGTCTCATGTTAATTGGAGTCAGCATAACATGATTTCTTCCACTCTGCTCTGTCATGCTACCACTAGCTCTTTACACAATCCATCGATCTTTTCTATGGACTCCCTTTCCCTCAACCACATGTATGCTTATAACTCTTTTAGTAATAAAAGATTTCGGTTTATTTGAAACAAAGTATTTGTTTCTAATAAACCATATACAGACATTTTTGAATTCACCATTTTTCAGCCGAAAGACAACTAACGGACCTACGTGTCTCGCATCTATCAGATCCCAGAAACCCTTACCAGGTCATTGGTCCATCTTGTGGGAGGCCTTCCAAAGCTGCGTCTTTTGGTACTTTGTTGCTACTCCAGAACCTTTCGGCTCTATCGACCATCTGCTCTGTGAGCATTGTGCACTGGCCACTGCCACGTAAGTTTAGCGATTCTTCGGGCAATGTTGCCGTGTCGATTTTCCTTCATTCTATAAGAGATCACGCAAGTAAACGGTACAATTTTGAATTGTTAATACAATTTTCCAGGTATCGATACATCGCACAAATCTTAAGTACTTAGGGATACTTCTGGTATTGGCTCAGGCCTGCTTATCGCAGCACTTTGTGCTCTGACTAGCAGTCGAGCCGAGATTTACACAAATTGAATCGTTTCCATCGAGTAAATACAGCCCAGATTAAGTATCGTATCGCTTGATTATCATGTCGACGAGAAAGTTGGTATCGGTATCAGATTTACGGTCTCAGTATCGGTATCATGCAGCGTCACTAATTGTAAGTAAGCTTGGGGGCGATATCGTAGTGAGATCGTTAGGGCCATGATTAGTGGGCTCGGAACTGTTTCCAGAGATAAATGTATTAATTTACAGGTAAACAGTACAACATATTGAGTAATTTTGTGTGAAAGTAACGAATTTCTAGTTACAGTCTCATTGGTGTAGTGGTTAGAAGCACGACGGCTTAGCAAGGAATTTTTAGTTTGATTCTCAAGTTCTGTTATGTTTCTCCAATTACAAAATCTTCTGAGTATTCTGTAGCCTAGGTTTGTGAGTGACAATGACAATGATACTATCTATCTGCTCTCCAAGTCCCACACTAGACTAGGTAATACGACACCTATTTGCTTCCCCCAACTCCACTCCTAGGGTCAGATTTTCAGATTTCTTACTACTTGTGACGACTATCAAGATGTTGAAATAACAGCTCAGACCAGCGGCTTAGTATGATATTGCACGAGAAATGGAGACAGCTCACTATGTACTGGATGGTAATCGCCATCTACGAACCGACTTCGGCAAACGTAGCTTAACCTCGAAATACAAACTCTATGACTATTAGTATTTATTTAATCACGAGCTGTACATTTTCCCGATTATAGACTGTGTTAGTACAATTAACTTGCTCAACCTTTCCGCCTGTACTTTGCTAAAACAGTCCACCCCTCAATCGTCCACCCACTCATCCAATATCATTATTAGAGCAGCCGATAGACCGGCCGTCACAGCTCAGGCTAATCTGCTCCATAACTATGAACTGTATCGCAGTACCTCAATCAACGACGCCTGCTCCTCTAGGCCTGGGCCTCTAGATTAGCTGCTATGGGACGAGTTTATCCGAGGCTCTTTATCTGTGCACTTTGTCGCATTGTCAACGTGCAGAATTATTAACGAAAGACCAGTCAACTCAAAACTGAAACCCTGACAGGGTACTTTGAATCTGAGGATCTGTCTATAGTTTTTAGAATTTGCTACTATTCATTCTGTTTTACACCTGTGATTATACTTTCATTAATTTTATCTGGCTTGGACTTTAATTAAAGATGCGATTTTCCATGCTCTCTCTCGTTTGATTTCACGCTTAAATAACGTAAATTTTGCAAAAAGCATGAAGATTTTTTAAGAAAATGGTAAATAAAATTAATAATTATTTTAAAACAAATTTAAAAATTATTTAATTTAATTTTTTAATTTTTTGATGTCCTCTGAGTTTTCCCCGTTTTTCAGCCTTTTTTACTCGTTTGTACATATTAATATTTTAAGTTTGTATATATATACCTAGTGATTATGTATTAGAATAACTGAATTGAATTAAAAAAATTGAATTTATAAAAAAAAATGAAATAAATAGCTTTTTTCTACATAGCATGATTCCTGATTAGGAAATATCAATTGTTTATGACAGTCCCAACACTAAACATTATTTTATTGGTATTTTTACAAAATAACCGTAGTTATTTATAATCGAGCTTAAAATTTTCCCATTGCAGAGGCTCAGGCCTCCTTTTTAGAAGGATGGACCAAAATCCACTACTTTGTGTAGTGTTACTTTTACTTTGCTAACTTTACTGTTACTTTGTGTAACGGTCCTAGTGTGGATTGATAGATGTCTCGTGTTTTAAAATTTTTGTTTCTAGGAGATGTCAGTTTCCTCACGATGACTTCACCGTTTTGAGAGTAGTGACAATCAAAGCAATTGTCTGGATTTTAACTTATTACGTACTTACTCGTAAATTGGGGCCGTTACCCCTAGACTATTCCTGATCGAAATGTTTGTTCTTGAATGATGCTTATACATTCAGTCATATCAAAGCCTATGGGCCTTCTGAACTGTCCTGCAGCATGTCCTGATTTAACACAACGGAAAGATTTATTTCGATGGTAATGCATCGCGGGGCTGTTGTCGAGTTATTAGACGCAGATACTTAGTGACAGCCCCGCTCAGTTCAATATAAATTAGTACTAGAGAGTTCTATTATATAGTGGTGTTAAGTTGTCAAGGGTGAGAGCGATATCTTGACTTATTTTAATAGTTATTTTAATATCCAATGTTTAGAAATGCGATGTTAGCTTTGCTTTAGTGTGTCCGTCAAGCATATTATCTGTGATTGATAATGGCAGTAATTAAGTAATAATTTATTTAGCAAAAATATGAGTTTTCTATTACGGGTTGTGACAAGACTTTGAAAGCTTATGCTCACACACACGTGGTGTTTGTATGCACGTATAAAACCCTTTTTTTAAAGTGAGAAATTATCCAATAACTTTTCCTGCTTTAAAGTGTACCGGGAGGACGTGCCAGACTTTTACTGACTAAAACCATACTTGCGTGCCAGGGACACTGCGGGTCTCATTTTTAGAAAATCCCCGCGGTCCTAGCGGGCGTCAGCCCTGCTGGGTCCCTACGGTTTGCCGACATCTCTTTAAGGAATGTACGCGGACGCGCGTATAAAAACTCTGTGTGCTAAATTTTCTTGATTAAAGCTGCCAGGGGGTTTAATTACATCAACAGCAGCGTTCTATTTGTAAAATAATTGTAGGTACATTCATTTTGTTTGATCACAAATTCGATAGCCGTATTACATGAATCGATTTTCCTTCGAAATCGATACTAGTTCAATGTCTTGTTAGTCATCGCCACCGTACATAGCCTGCTGTGAACGTTGTAACTTGTAAGTCTTGTTTCAATAGATTCTTGCTGTTAACCCGGCGCCGCCTGCGCGACAGGTCGCACGCACGACACGACCGACACGAGTTCTGTTGCTTGCCTACTTTAGAATAAAATGGATCGGTATTCTATCTTCAACATTTATCCAATAATTCAACTTCATGAGCTCAGTCTACACTATCTACACTAACATTGTTGGTTGTAGGTACTAAAAGTACTGGTCCGATTGCTAAAAGTTTTTCATCGATAGAAAGCTGTTTTATTCCTGAGTGACAGGCTATATTTAAGGTCCGTGGGCAACGCCGCGGGCAAAAGCTAGTTGTTTATAGTTTAATAGATATGTTTCAAAGCGTAGATTTTTGTGCAAAAATTAGTGCAAGAAACTACACGCACACTATTCACTATTACACACACAATAATCCTATCGTTTTACTTCTCATCCATTTTAATTAGCCCACTTTAAAAAAAGAAGATGTTTTGTGATCGGTGTATATGTATTTTTTTACCAATATGATCAGCGAAGCTGCACCCCGAAAAAAAGCTCTGGAGGTCAGACGTGGATCAATTTCAACTGTCGATATCATAGTGCACCATAATCTAACTTAACCTAACTTAAAAATTGTTAGTGGTAAATGAGCAAGAAAGTCTTTATATTGAAATGTTGTAGAGTAGGCTTTTTAATGTAAGGTTACAGAAAGGTATAAATTTACAGGTATTTTGAGTTAAGCTAATTTCTAAGGGTGTGAATGAGGTCAAACATAATCCGAATGCCGCATAATCAACTGTCGTGGTTTTGTAACCAGGATCTAATGAAAAACAATAGTCAATCCAATAACATTATTACAAATTCTTGACTTTATATGATTGATGTCAGAGGCTAAAGTTAATTCAATGAATACGGCAATAGCAACACAATATCTGTCTCCATAAAACCACAGTACCCCCATTAGTCGCACATAATAAATAATTCAACAATCGCCAATAATATTTCCCAAGTTATATGAATGGTTGGAGCGTGTCCTGTCCGGGCGTAAATAAAGGCGGCCCAGACATAACTTGTCGCGCGTATTGGTGCTGTCTAAAGGTTAAGCATTTACTTTACTCTGTGTCAGTTCGCACTAATTGATAGTGGGAGTTATTGAGTTGGCGAAGTGTTTGGCGTCCGTTGGTTTATCCAATGGACGCCAATACTTTAGCCGAGCTGTAAAATGTAGCACTATGGTTTCGGTTGTTCTAACAAAGATTAGACCGCCGTAATTAAAACTCTAGCTGCTGCAGTCGTTGTGAGTGTTAATAGATACGTCATTAAAGTGAGCATTGGACGATTTGTCTTTTTTCAGCTTAATCTGTTTCTACCTAAAATTCGCGCAGATAGACTGTTTGGTAGGTCGCTATAAATATCCGTGAAGTTTGATTTGACTCTTTCAGGTTCACTATATTATATTGATTGGGCTGATCTGAAGACAGATTGATTTTTCCACGGAACCTAAGACATTGTGATTTTTCCGTTTCCTGATACAGTAATTCCGTTCGTCAGAACTAGTTTATTTAGTTTAAACATTGAACAGCAATGTCTACGTTTCCGATAAAATTATAACAACTGCGATAAACCACGGTTGTCTAAGATTACTCGCTGAACGCTATGAATATTGACTGGCTGATACGGAAATCCTGAATGGTATTGTAAATTATAGTAATGTATCCGCAAGATCGCATCGCTCAACCAGTGTGACGTCACCCTTATCAAGAAGTGCTATATTTCGATTATTTCTCAGAATTAATCAAAGAATAAACAGAGCAGTTAATGTATTGGATAATTGATCGAGAAGTTTGGCAAATGTATGTAAATATTTACGTTTATTTTATGCAAGGTTTATATTATACAACAGTTCATTTAAAGTTTATGTACTTTTAATTGTGAGTGGGAGTGATTCAGAACTTGCTTTAAGTTGACTTTTTATTGCTAAAGCTATGTTTAATATTTTATGGCTGGTAAAAATTAAGCGCATGAATTAGTTAATTTAATTCGCTCAAAATGTTGTCAGTAATTGTATTTTCTTGCATTTTTTTTTTGTGTCTTAAACTTGAAGATTTTGTTAGTAAAAAGTAAATGTCATACATGTTCAAAATGGTTAGTGAACTTGTAATACAGAAAGTAGGAAATGACGTCACTATCGCATTATCTAAATCGTTTTAAAAAGGGCCGGAAAGGTGTTCCAATCAACAGTTTTCTATATTCGTATACATTCTTCATTATCAATTTAATTCCGTCACACTGAGAAAGCATTCGTTACGTGTTGTTCCTGTCACTCACGTCAGGGATCACTAACATTTTTACGGTAAAAGTTGCATTTTATTTTGAAACTAGTTGTTTTTAACCGCTTATCTTTTATTTGGAATAAAGATAAATATTTTTTATTTTTCTGAGTACAATTAGAAGATAGGTATTTCTATTACATTATTTATTTGTATTATATTTTTAAGTAAGCCAGATTCGTCGAGTTTTTTCCCAATTTCGGAGTTGCCGTGGAGTTAAACCAAATGCAGCTGAATATACCAGTACTTTATACCGAGTGACTACCTGTCTGACCTCCACAACCCAGTAACTGGGTAACACTGATACTAGTTCTTATGTAACGCCATAGATATCGCTACACTCCTTACGAAGACTGATGCTAGATTTCCTGTCTTCTGATCGTTCGCACCGTCTATCAAATAGGTCTACAAATGACAGTCGGAATTTTGGTTTCATCTCGGCTTCATTGCTTTCCAAGGTACGAATGAGTCTCGGACCTTTGTGTATGTAGGTAGTCATCCATCCATAGACCAACTTCGGCACGTGTTGCTTAACCTTGGAAGTCGACGTGTTCTTATTCCAATCACGCTTTACCAAGATCAAACTTAGAATTTTTTATCAATTAAAATTCTCCTTGTTAACTAATTAATTTTATAATACCAACAGCAAAAAAAATATATAAAAAAATATGAACGTATTTTTTCCCCGCCAGCCTCGAGTGTTGCGCCCCTGTCGGTCTGATTACGCGGCGTGTTGTGACAAGTTCAAGTAATTAATTAATGCTACATTAGCGCCGAGTGCTAAGTGTTAACTTGTTGGAACTGGTTCGTGTATTAACATAATATCTACGTGTCTCTACTATCTAGTGGCCACTGATAACTTTTTGTTTCGAGTTGTGTTTGGACAGGAGTGTTGAGTTGCCGGAATTTTGAAATGAGGAGCTCGTGATACTAGGTGACAGCCGTACGAATCCATCAGTAAGATTGAAAAGGCTTGCCAAAGTTGAGTTCGAAGGAGTGGGCGTGTCAGACTTTTACTGACTAAAACCACAGCTATGTTCCTACAGTTGCCTTTTGCGTTCTAGGACCACCACTGACCACGAGTATCCCTTTCATACGTTATCTCACGGCCCTGGCAGACATCGGCCTTACTGGTTTGCTGATATATCTTTGAGGCACGCGTGAAACACGCCGCCGTAGATGACTGGGGCTCGATCGTTGTGAACGGGCGACAAGCTGCCATTGCTCGTCGTCCACAAGCCCGCGCTAACGGTGGCCGGAGATCGGTCTGTGATTGCCGACGTCTGGAGCGTCTCCTATTCGTTCCTTACTCGTCCGCTCGCTTCTTTCACTAGCATTACTGCCTCGCGGAATTACTCGTATAACATGCGACCGCATCCTATTCCAGCTCGCTGCAGACCATGGCCTGAGCCAGAGCCAGGCGCGAGAGGGCACCGCCGTACCTACGAATACTACGAATGTGGATAAAATCTCAACGAATTAGTTTTGAAATGATTATACCATCAATAATAATGAATCTATCAAAAGCTTTAATTACAATTTCTGCTCAACCGAGATGTATTCATTGACTACTATCTACAATCTACGTACATAATGTCACGCGTCTATTTATTGCGAGAACTGGGACAAACTATGACATGGAATTAATAACGTCAGGTTATAGCACTGACGGGGAATATCATTAATCTATGAACTAGCCTAGCTCTGTGGTTTCACCTCTTGTAATACAAATGATTATTCTGTGAAAACTAGTTTACATTATTTATGATTAGAAACTTCTTTTAAGCTTGATGATGCCTGTCTTGGGAGATTCCGCATCTCAATAGCTTTGGCTCCCACAAACTTTATTCAACTACGGCAGAGAAAAAGAGGAACAAATATAAAGGAAAAGTAAAATTATAAACCCCAATAGAAGTTTAGCTATCGATACTGCATATCGGTCAATAAGTTTGTCCCCAGTGCAAAGTGTCCTTGGTTTGGTCTTGAATCAGAGATGTTTCGCCGAACTTAGTCTTTGGATTGTCAAAACCCTTTTATTTATTTTATTTATTATATTCTTTATTGTACACCACATGAACGAAAAAAGATGTGCGATAGGATTAGGGCGTACCCCACAGGCGACGCGCAGGGGCAGCACCCGGCTTCTGTGGGAAATGGACCAGGGTTGTTGCACCATCCCGGGCGGGTGCAACGTAAGAAGCAAGCTCGGGAAATCAGATTGAGGTATGCTAGTTGGAATGTTGGGACTATGACTGGAAGGGCCAGAGAGTTAGCGGATGTATTGAAAAGAAGACGGATAAATGTAGCATGTTTGCAAGAGACCAAATGGAGAGGAACAAAAGCGAGAGAAATTGGTGAGGGATATAAGTTTTATTATTGTGGAAGTGATGGAAAAAGAAATGGTGTAGGAATAGTGCTAGATAATAAATTGAAAGAAAGCGTGATGGAAGTTCAAAGGATTAGTGATAGATTTATAGTTGTGAAAGTTATGTTAGAGAATGTGATGCTGAATGTGGTTAGTGTGTATGCACCACAAGTAGGATGTGATGAAATAGTGAAAGAAAAGTTTTGGGAGGATTTTGATACTGCCTTAATGACCATCCCTGTACATGAGGAATTGATAGTTGGAGGTGATTTTAATGGACATGTGGGAAGAATGAAAGGTATTTATGAAAGAGTACATGGAGGATGGGGTTTCGGAAGTCCGAATAATGAGGGAGAGACGCTGCTGCAATCTGCTACCGCCTTTGACTTAGCAGTAGCCAACACTTGGTTCAAAAAAAGTGAGGAACACCTTATTACGTACAAAAGCGGTCACCACAGTACCCAAATCGACTACTTTTTAGTTAGGCGCAACAACATAAAGCACGTCAAAGACTGCAAAGTGCTGCCAGGAGAAGATCTAGTATCGCAGCACCGACTCCTGGTTATGGAATCGCTAGTTGAAATAAATCGTAACAAAGGCAAAGAGCGTCCTCCCCCCAAAATAAAGTGGCATATGTTAGAGAAGGATGATTGTGCGAAAAGGTTCAGAGAGCGAGTGGTGGACAAAATGATAGAGTTGGGCGACATGAATGACCGAAGTATAAATGAAAGCTGGAATGAGATGGCAGAGTGTATTAGATATGCAGCGAAAGATATTTTGGGAGAAACGAGAGGAAAAGGCACAATAGATAGGGATACATGGTGGTGGTCGATAGAAATTCAGAATGTGTTGAAAGAGAAGAAGAGAAAGTTCAAGGAATGGCAGCGTGTAGAAGCGGGAAATGGTAGTCTGAAAGCTGAAAAAAAGAGGGAGTATGATATTTTGAAGAAAAAAGCTAAGAAAGCCGTGGCATTAGCAAAAGCAAAAGCCCAGGACAAACTGTACAACACACTAGACAGTCCTGTAGGCCAAAAAGAGCTGTACCGGCTTGCTAAAAGAAGAGAGAGAATGACGAGGGATGTTTGTCAGGTAAGATGTGTAAAGAATGAAGCTGGAATGGTCCTATCAGACGATGAAAAAATCAAAGAGAGGTGGAAGGACTATTTTGAAAGACTAATGAATGAGGAAAATCATTGGAATGGAATTTTAGAGAGTAAACCAGTGAATGTAGGGTTAGTGAGAATGGTTAGTATGGATGAAGTCAGAATAGCAGTGAATGAAATGAAAAATGGTAAAGCCATTGGTCCAGATGGAATACCAGTTGAAGTGTGGAAGTTATTGCGAGTGGATGGATGGACGTGGTTAGCTTTGTTCTTCAATAAGTTGTTGCAGGAAGAAGCCATACCTGATGATTGGTGCAGCAGTTTCTTGGTGCCCATCTTTAAAAACAAAGGTGATGTGCTTGAGTGCAACAATTATAGAGGAATAAAGCTAATGTCACATACTATGAAAGCCTGGGAGAAAGTTATTGAAAGGCGTCTGAGAGAAGAGAGTGAAATTTCGCAGAACCAATTCGGTTTTATGCCGGGTCGGGGTACAACGGATGCCATTTTTGCTATACGCCAGCTGTGCGAGAAATACAGAAGTGCGCATAAAAACTTGCACATGGTATTCGTTGACCTCGAAAAGGCATACGACCGAGTACCTCGTGAGGTTCTGTGGTGGGCCCTTAAGAAGAAAGGTGTGCCTGGGAAGTATGTGCAGTTGATCCGAGCGATGTATAGTCGATGTAATACCCAAGTCCGGTCTACAGTTGGCACCACTGGCAGCTTCAATGTGGCTGTTGGCTTACATCAAGGGTCGGCTCTCAGCCCTTACCTCTTCCTGATGATAATGGACGCTCTGACGTCGGACATTCAGGAAGAGGCTCCCTGGTGTATGCTGTTTGCCGATGACATTGTGCTGGTTGCCGAGAGTGGCCTAGAGGTCCAGAACAGATTGGAGGTGTGGTGGCACAGACTGGAGAGTGTTGGCCTGAAATTGAGTAGAACCAAAACGGAGTACTTGTTCTGCGATTTCGGCGGTGTCTCCAATCCAGTGCCTTTAGCTCTCGCTGGAACGCCCATACCGATCTGTTCCGACTTTCGGTACCTCGGGTCGCTCGTACAAGGGGATGGTGAGGTGGACCGGGACGTAACACGTCGGATCAACGCAGGATGGATGAAGTGGCGACAGGTCACGGGAACTACTTGTGACCCACGGATGCCCCTCAAGTTGAAGGGTAAAATCTACAAGTCCGTGATAAGGCCTGTCATACTGTATGGATCAGAATGTTGGGCTGTGAAAAAGACGGATGAAAAAAGATTGCATGTAGCGGAGATGAGAATGTTAAGATGGATGTGTGGTGTGACGAGAATGGATAAAGTGAGAAATGAGTATATTAGGGGAAGTTTGAAAGTGGCGCCAGTGACTGAAAAGTTGAAAGGGAATCGTTTGTCTTGGTATGGTCATGTGAAAAGGAGGGACGAAACGCATGTTACTAAAAAAGTTATGAGTTTACACGTGGATGGATGGAGGGGAAGAGGGAGGCCAAAGAAAAGATGGATGGATTGTGTGAGAAACGATATGAAAGAAAAGGGAGTTAGTGATAGCGTGACGAGTGACAGGACAGAATGGAAGAAAAAAACGTGTTGCGCCGACCCCAAATAAAACGGGATTAGGGCAGGAAGATGATGATGATGAACGAAAAAAGATACAGGACAAACATTATTCAAAATAAGTGTACAATGGGCGGTCTTATCGCACAGGGCGATCTCTTACAGACAAGCTTTGGATGGACTGAAAGAGAGGAGAAAGATATAGGCCCTTTTAGTATTTTAATGTCATTGTTAAAATAACCAACTAACGCCACCATATACATGAACAGTGACAGAGACCGTGCATCACATCACTAATATTATTCAATTATTGGGTTGTGGAGTTTAGATATAAGACAGTTTTTTCAAAATAGTGGTATTCAGCTGCATTAGACGCCGACTCCACCACAGTGAGGATATCATCTTTATATTCTTTATTGTACATAACTTTACAAATTACTAGCTTTTTTAAATATAGCAGCTATGTCACTCAAGAATAAAGCAGCTTTCTATCGGTAAAAAAATGTTAGCAATCGGAACAGTACTTCCAGAGATTACCTCCTACAAACAAAAAAAAAAACAAACTTTACCTCTTTATTATTTTAGTGTCGATAAATAGTAAGACAGCCGATGTACACAGGCGAGCAGAACCCAAAATTGGGTTTTCTTACAGCAAACTGTCATCATTATCATTTCAGCTGAAAGACGTCCATTGCTGGACATAGGCAAGTGTCGCCACAACGAACGGTGCCGTGCATTTCGTAACCATCAATCTCCCGCTCCTTCTTATCAGGCCTTCGATCCACTGGTCCACAGGTCTTACAACACTGCGTGTTCCGGTGCACGGCCACCCTTCCAGAACCTTTCGGCCCCATCAAATATCGCCATTTCCTTGGTTTTACCCAACAACCAATATTAAAACATTCTAAAGCTGCAGTAAGACATTCTCACAACAAATTGATCATCTTTCAATATTCCGAACATTTCCTCAAGTTTATAAATATTGATGTCGACAAGTGTTACAGTTTGCACTCCGGTTATAATCGTTAACGCGATAAGTCTGCCTCATCAACTTTATTATAATTTGCTTAATTATTTATAGCTGTAACTATTAAGTGCGGCTTTACGGTGATTAGACGAAGCATTAATTATATATCGACCTGCTTAAGATAAAAAAAAAACTGGCCAAGTGCGAGTTGCACACGAATTTTTTTTTTAATTTGTATAAACTAGTGCTTGACTGCGATCCCACCTGATGGGAATGATTCCATATTAAAATTTTGGGACTTTCTTGGACTGGATTCATGCGGAAGACGCCTGGGTATCACCATTATGTGGACTGCCTGGAGGACACAGTGAGTGGAGTATACGGTGGTGTGTCCTGCTTGGGCAG
Source organism: Mythimna ferrago (assembly GCA_910589285.2). Taxonomy (NCBI): domain Eukaryota; kingdom Metazoa; phylum Arthropoda; class Insecta; order Lepidoptera; family Noctuidae; genus Mythimna; species Mythimna ferrago. The sequence goes on from OU342697.1 coordinate 323,897, forward strand.
AACAACTTCTCGCGCCGGGCCCTGGTACAGGCCAGGGTCCGGAGTGAGGAGGAATGGCAGGCGGTGGCTTCCTTCTGCGAAGCAGTAATGCTAGCGAAGGAGACGGCCGCACGCGTGATTGCTTAGATTTCCTCACGCCCCAGCCACCGGGATCCAGAACGTCGATTGTGTCGATTTCCAACTACCGTAGACGTGCGCTTGCGGACAGCGAGCAATGGTTGGCTCTCAGCCGCCGTCTGGTTCTCCGATAACCATCCGGACTCAGCCCGAGTCGTCTACGGCGCGTAGTGTTCCAACTGCCGCCTCAAGGAGATGTCAGCAAAACCAAAGGAACATAATGCAAAGTAGGAACATGAGTGGGTTTTAACACGTTCACTGCGCCATCATTTTCAAAGAACTTTCAGCTGGTGCTTTGGAGAACTAAAAGATCTCGAAACTAACCTACCCTCTGGTGCGTTTGAGACCTAATCAGTCTCCTAAAGATATAGTTTTGAAAATAATTTATATCTTCTAAAAAAACAATGACATATATTTTGAAGTTTTTGTGGGTGAAAGATAGCCTATTGCTTTATATTTTGCTAGATTCGCACGCAGTTATAACATTTGAATAAACTACAAAAACCAAAAAATAATTTGATATCGATTGTTTCTCGTACCGCAACCGAAGATAGTTCAATGTGTGTAGTAAGTAGTGATGGGAATAAAATAATATCTCAGTTGTCGATGGAAAATTGTTTATTAATTACATAAGCAAAGTGTTTTTATTAAAACATGGTAAGCACATTGATTGCTTGCATTGCGCGTAAATGGTAACAATTCGTTTAGTTTTTTAGAAGCATCAGTGCTGTTTATTGTGTGCCGTAATTTTTCGTAACAACCCACAGAACGTCTTTTTTTGTCGCCACGTTGGAAAATATGATCCGTACATCTTCCTTCGGGGAATTTTGTAATAAAATGCATTATATAAGTATTTTTATTATATATATTATAAATAGTATACGTCATCAATAATGTGGTATTATCTACAATTCTACACTAATATAATAAAGAGGTAAAGTTTTTTTTTTTTTTGTTTGTAGGAGGTAATCTCTGGAAGTACTGGTCCGATCGCTAAAATTCTTTCACTGATAGAAAGCTGCTTTTTTCCTGAGTGACAAAGGCTATATTTCATTTACGTGGGCGAAGCTGCGGGTAAAAGCTAGTTGTTACTATTTTTTGGACTGGATATCGTATTCTGAAGCACACTAGATCGTTTTCCAGTACATGGGCTGATATATATTATTTTCATTAGTTAGCTGCGTGAGCTCCAACGTAGAAAGGGCCATCGTTTTCTTTTTAGGTACGTCAAATATTTCATAATCGGAATCACTACCATTAATAACCAATGGGGCGAGGGGGGGAAATTTGACATTTTCCAAAAAAGCTATTTTACTGGAGGATGCAGTAGTATAACCCGGCGTTGATTTTTAGTTAGATATCTCACCAAAATAAATAGATTTTTTACACCTTTCTTTTAAAAGCACTCATTGTTTATCAAAAATAATGTACACGCAGTTATATACGCGAGTGTTATTTCCAAAACGTGCAAGCGACCTCCACGTCGATGCCAGGACAACACTAAAACGAGTCACGCAGCGCCCGCGCCGCTCATCCTCACTCTCTTGCGTCTACGAGGCGTACGATTCCACGAGTGCCGACATATCTCCTAACGCAAGGAATGAAAATAATTGCAGTACTGTGCGTTAGGGACCTAATCCATCTCTAATTTCGTTTTTAATGTCCTTGAATTCAGCTCTAAGTAGGAAGCAAATATGTATATTTGTCCTGCTCACATTTAAAGAACTTTACATGTTAGACCCTCCCGCAAGGAGTGAAACAACACGATTATTTTCAACGCACAATTCAAAAGTCCTGCAAGAGATCTGATAGATCTCGTAATGCAACGAACGTGTTAATCAGTAAAAGTCTGTCACCCGGTTTATGAGATATCTGGACAGCCGAGGCTTAGTAATATGGCCCCGTTTGCACCCTTCGGCTGCGGAACTCTAAGAAAGAATAGACAGCTGTAAAATTAATACAAATTGATAAATTCAATCAAATTACGGAACATAGAGCGATTATCTTACACGAAGAAGAAAGAATGCTCAAAGGTCAAACTGTGGTGGATCGCGCGCAGGATGCAGTACCAAATTCTACTAGACCACTTTTATGGATATATGTTCCAACGATTTGAATAATCGACGAGCGAGTCACGTCCAGCACCCTGCTTGGGATTCACTTCTTATTTATTTTGTTTTTTAAGTTACTCTACACTTGACATGACTTCTGTGCCATGGGTGCGTTCATAAACATGTAAACCCACATACACAAGACACCCAGACACAGGAAAACTACCCTTGGGTTTGTATCCGTGTTTTTTCTCAGGGTAGCTAGGTAACACTGGCCTCATCTACATAAAAAAAAAGAGTTTTATTAAACCTATTTGCAAAATAAATGTCATTTATAACTATTTATCTGCAGGCCATACCAATATTTATCCCGTGTGGGATTCAAACCGTGTGGGGTGTATACGGGGTCCCAACCAACATCTGCCGGGACCCAAGCCAACCTCACCTGCACGTGGTGCACCCTGCTGAAAAACGGACGAGGATATGGCGACCCGCCAACACGCACTGGACCAGCGTGGCGGGTCCGAACCCCCCCAATGCAACATAACAATACGCACAGGCCCCAAATGCCCGGCGACTCCAGTGGTTGTGCTGACGTGGACGGGCGTGGGCGCAGCCCTGGGGTCAGGGGCGCTAAGAATCTCCGGGCGGGAACGTTTAACCGTCGACGACTGGACCTGGCAACCTATAACGTACGTACACTCCGGTCCGACGAGAAGATCATCGAACTGGAGGAAGAGTTGAGCGGGTTACGATGGAGTATTGTGGGATTATCCGAAGTCCGAAGACAGGGGGAGGACACGATAATTCTCAAATCCGGTAACCTGCTTTACTTCCGGGAGGGTGATCAGCAGTCCCAGGGTGGTGTCGGGTTTATCGTCCACAGGTCCCTCGTGGACAATGTGGTGAGAGTCGAGAGTGTGTCGACCAGGGTGGCGTACCTGATACTCAGAGTATCATCAAGATATTCGCTGAAGGTCATACAGGTTTACGCCCCGACCTCGACACACCCCGATGACGAAGTGGAGTCCATGTATGAGGATATATCCAGAGCCATGCATGGTTCTAAGACTCACTTCACCGTTGTCATGGGGGACTTTAATGCGAAACTGGGCAAACAAGACGGTGATGAGCTGCGAGTGGGGCAATTTGGATTTGGACATCGGAACCGCCGGGGACACCTACTGGCTAGTTTTATGGAGAAGGAGGGCCTCTACATGATGAACTCCTTCTTCAGAAAGCGTAAGCACAGGAAGTGGACCTGGCAAAGCCCTGATGGCATAACTAAAAATGAGATTGACTTCATCATGTCGACGAAGAAGCAAATATTCAGTGATGTCTCTGTGATCAATGCGGTGAAAACCGGGAGTGATCACCCTATGGTAAGAGGCACATTGAATATCAATGTTAAGCTTGAAAGATCTCGACTGATGAAGTCTATGCTCCGTCCTGCACAGATCCAGATCCAAAACTCCGAGAGCTTTCAGCTCGAACTTCAAAACCGTTTCGAGTGCCTAGGAAGCTCCGTGGACCAATATAATGATGGGTTCGTGGAAGCTGTCCATACAGTCGGGTCTCAGTTTTTTAAGACCCGTACAAGTAAGACCAAGAGGCTCACGGATCAAACTCTCGAGCTCATGAAGAAGAGGCGTGAAATGACTTTGCAGTCTTCAGATAATGCGTGCACGTACCGGCAGCTCAATAAACAGATCTCGAAGTCTCTGAAACGCGACCTTCGCCGATTTAATACCGAGAGGATTAAGGACGCGATTGAGTGGAATAAGGGCTCCAAAGTTTTTGCACGGGATCTGTCTATTGGGCAGAGCCAACTAACGAAACTGAAGACCGAAGATGGCAGAGTCATATCCGCCAAATCGGAGCTTCTGGGAGAGATCGAGGCGTTTTATGGACAGTTATACACGTCGATCTCCAAACCCGCTACAAATCTGGCAAACGACCTAAGAGCTAGATTGATTCGACACTACACTGAAGATATCCCGGACGTCAGCCTGTACGAGATTAGGATGGCTCTGAAGCAGTTGAAGAACAACAAGGCGTCGGGTGAGGACGGAATTACGGCTGAGCTCCTGAAGGCGGGTGGAAAACCGGTCCTAAAGGCCCTTCAGAAGTTGTTCGATTTCGTCATACTCGAGGGAAAAACGCCACTTTTTTTTTTAAGGCATGGAGCAGAAGTGTGGTGGTACTCTTCTTTAAGAAGGGTGATAAAACCCTGCTGAAGAATTACAGGCCCATCTCACTTCTGAGCCATGTCTACAAGCTGTTTTCCAGGGTCATCACGAACCGTCTTGCGCGCAGGTTTGACGACTTCCAGCCTCCCGAACAAGCCGGATTCCGAAAAGGTTTCAGCACCGTAGACCACATACATACGCTACGGCAGGTCATACAGAAGACCGAGGAGTATAACCTGCCTCTCTGCCTAGCGTTTGTGGACTACGAGAAAGCTTTTGATTCGATCGAGACTTGGGCTGTGCTGCAATCTCTCCAGAGGTACCAAGTTGACTATCGGTACATCAAAGTGCTGAGGTGTTTGTACGAAAACGCTACCATGTCAGTCCGACTCCAGGACCAGACCTCGAAACCTATCCTCCTGCAGCGAGGTGTGAGGCAGGGAGACGTCATCTCTCCGAAACTGTTCACGGCCGCAATGGAGGATGTCTTCAAGGTTCTGGACTGGAGTGGACTAGGCATTAATGTCAATGGCGAATACATCACTCACCTTCGGTTTGCCGACGACATAGTAGTCATGGCGGAGACTATGGAGGAGCTCAGTACAATGCTCAATGACCTCAGTAGAGCTTCTCTAAGAGTGGGTCTTAAAATGAACATGGATAAAACCAAGATCATGATTAACAACCATGTAGCGCCCACTCCTATCAAGGTCGGAGACTCTACACTCGAAGTTGTGGACGATTACGTCTACCTCGGACAGACAGTCCAGTTGGGTAGGTCTAACTTCGAGAAAGAGGTCAACCGTCGAATCCAACTCGGTTGGGCAGCGTTCGGGAAGCTACGCGGTATCTTCTCGTCCAACATACCACAGTGTCTCAAGACGAAAGTCTTTAACCAGTGCGTGTTGCCAGTGATGATATATGGCTCCGAAACGTGGTCGCTCACAATGGGCCTCATCAGAAGGCTTAAAGTCACCCAAAGAGCAATGGAAAGGGCTATGCTCGGGGTTTCCTTGCGTGATCGAATAAAAAATGAAGATATCCCCAGGAAACTAAGGTTGCCGACATAGCACAAAGAATTGCCAAACTTAAGTGGCAATGGGCAGGGCACATTGCTCGCAGAACAGATGGCCGTTGGGGCCGAAAGGTTTTAGAGTGGCGACCGCGTACCGGAAGACGCAGTGTTGGAAGGCCTCCTACAAGGTGGACCGATGACCTGGTGAAGGTAGCGGGAAACCGATGGATGCGGGACGCACAGGAACGTTCGATTTGGCGACGCTTTGGGGATGCCTATGTCCAACAGTAGACGTGTATCGGCTGAAATGATGATGATGATGATGATGATGGGATTCAAACCCACAACACGTAGCGTACCAGCCAATTTCTCAAACACTGCACCACTCGCTTAAATAGCCTCTTATTTACAAACTGGAATACTCTTGATACTGACTGACTTTTTGTCATGATTTAAGACTTATCAAGTTCAAAAGATCGAAAGATAAAGAGGTGCTGATAATTCCATCAAACAATAATTTATTATCAATAAACTGTATGCAAATATTGACTAATTAAAACACATAAATAACGTCAGCTATCTGCAACATTTAGCTGATCTATAAAATATTAATTAGCAATATTTAGATCCGTTTAGAGCATAGACAATTAGCATAGATAACGATATTACTAAACATGTAACTATATCAGCGTTACAGGTATTTCATTAGCGCAGGATTGAGATACAGTGTTTATTGATTAGTATTCATTTAATGGGTGAATTTGTGTTTTCTCACGATTTTGGTTGGAACATAGATAAAGTGATGGTTGGTTCTAGTTTGACGACTCAGTGAGCCAGATTCCTTTGCCTATGTGAGAAAAGTGAATAGTTGACAACATTCTAATTAACTTAATAGATTTTAGATCAGCGTTTAACTAACACATTGAGGATAATTTTGTGTTTATTATTGAAATGTTGTAGAATTTATTCGAAAATTGCAGAATCTGCACGTAAGAATTTATATAAGGCTGGCCTCTGCCAGTTTTAGCGTTATTCAACCCACTATTGGTTTTAATAACCCTGTAATATAAACGGCAACTAAAGGAATACAGGAAAAAGTTTGGAAGATGACTCCAAAACTTTTTCCTAACAAGCTTAGGGACGGCTTAGGGACGGCTTCCAGTCTAACTTATCAGACCTCCAGAACCCGGTTACTGGACAACACGATACTCTTTGGATAGACTGATGGTCAGACTTTCTGGCGTCTGACTACCTGTAACGACGGTCAAAGATCACGGATGACAACCGGGATCAACGGCTTCACGTGCTTCCCGAGGCACGGGGTGTCAGGAAGTTCCTAGATAAACTTAGAATCTGTTTTTTGAATAAATAAGATAAATGTATTAAACTCGTCCAAAGTAATTTCAATTATTCTATGAGATGTGCTCCATCGTCGGCCACATCATCGTTTACCATCAGGTGAAATTGTGGTCAAACGCGAGCCTATCCATTATAAAAAAAAAAAGACTACCAATTCAAGTCTATTGTAAATATCAAATTATTGTTATTTTCAATAGACTTGAAATGGTAAAGGAATTAAAAAGCGCTAACCAAATTCTAGCAAAACAAAACAAGTAATAATCTACCGCGCCTGGGAATCGAACCTGGCTCACATAAATTTCATCAATCTTAAAGCGAGCTTGTAAACCACTACACAGCAAACATATGGATTCCGAGAGAAACGCGATACGATACGAAACGTCCCAGGTTCAGAGCTCGGCTGGAGCATAAATAGAATTAGTCAGTCGGTCACGACTTTACTTCCAATGTTTATCGCGACCGGGAATCGCGAGCGCAGTCGCGGGAAAAGTTAGATTATCATATTCCATAGTAAGGTATTGCAATGAGAAATATTCTGGATGTTTACTAATAATGATAGAAACAGCGAATTTTTTATCATTGCTCTCATCTCATGAACCATTAATGTCAATTGACAATAATTGTAGTTTGTTGGTAAGGGATTCATAAGTACAGTCATATACTAAATTTATGACTAATATATGAATTACAGTCAATAAATTAATAAAAATAATGTTACATTGTTAAACAATGTCAAATAATAAAAATTATAAAAGATGTCAAACCAATAAAAGAAGAAAAATCACACACAAATCAATTAAATCAAAAGAAAAGTCACAATAAATTCCATTATTTCCATTATCCGTATGTTTAAAAGGCAAAGTCCACACTCACTCACTTATCAACTCCCTGCCCAAACCCTTGGACTTAAAACGCTGTAATTTTTCAAAAACATTCCTTAATGATGTGTAATTTGTAAGTACATGAGTTTTATAAAATTGACACCAGAAGGTTATATAGTTAATAGCTATATAATTGTCTATACAAAGTATTAGGTACATAAGATTATTAACGTTTATTTTCTCGTAGGTATATGTGTAATACTGTTTGATAGTTTTAGTTTAAGACTTCTAATGCACACTCTTTTAGATACCTAAAAGAGTTATGAATGTGGATGAGTGGAGAGAGGGAAGCCGGAAGAGGAAGAAAAGGAATTCAGTGAAAGCGTGGCGGGTAAAAAGATAGAATCGAAGAAAAAAAATCCGGCTAAGTGCGAGTCAGACACGCGCATGAAGGTTCCGTGCCAGTGGGCACGCCACAATCATGGCGGTAAGTCCCCTCTTTGAGGCGTGGCTGGAAAGACCTCACGGCGTCCTTACCTTCCGCATGACACAGGTACTCACCGGACATGGTTCGTTCGGGAGATTCCTGCACTCGATTCATGCGGAAGTGACGCCCGGGTGTCGCCACTGTGCGGAACGCCCGGAGGACACGGTGGAACACACAGTCGAGGTGTGCCCTGCTTGGGCGGAGCATCGCCGTGCCCTCGTGGGGGCGATCGGCGGCGGAGACCTCTCGCGCCGGGCCTTGGTTGAGGCCATGGTCCGGAGCGAGGAGGAGTGGCAGGCGGTCGCCGACTTCTGCGAAGCAGTAATGCTCGCAAAGGAGGAGGCCGAACGCATAAGGCAACGGCGTTATCGCCGCCGCCGTCGCCGGGATTCTGATCCCGATTTCCGGCCAACGTAGACGCGGGCTTGCGGACAGTGAGCAATGGGTAGCTCGCTGTCCGGCCGTCCGGTAACTGTCCGGACCAAGGCCAAGTCGTCGACGGCGCGCACTGTTCCCGCGCGCCTCAAGGAGTTGTCAGCAACAGCAGGGACCCAGCCGGGTCGAAGCCTACTGGGGCCAGGGTTATCCGAAAGGGCGCTCGAGCCCCGGTATGAAGGCTAGAAGGAACGGGGTGGGTCTTTTAGTCAGTAAGAGTCTGACACTATCTCCCGCTCCGCCCAAGGGCGGGGGATGTCAATGCATGATTTTTTCCCACCATAAAAAAAAAAAAAAAAAAAAAAAAAGGTTCCGTGCCAGTGCGTAACAATAAATGACACAAAAATTATGTGTAATGTTTATAAATTGTTAATAGTTTGTAATTAATATTATTCTGTTTTCAGTATTTTTTGTTATAGTAGCAACAGAAAATTTTCATCTATGAAAATTTCAACTGCTTAGCTATCACGGCTCATGAGATACAGCCTGCCTTATTTAGATTGTGTGACTAGGGGATAAAGCAGTGTCTTTGAGTTGCGGGCGGCATGTTAGATTCTGAACGAAACGAAGGTTGCTAATTTTAACCCCGAATGATAGTGAGGGATTTATATAATAAACTCCCGAGCCTCACGAGGGAGTTAATATAGTAACCTGAGAGAAGTGAGGAATTCAAGCCGCCCAAGACAAAGACAGCTTTATCCCCGTGTTGGATAGTCTATTTTTTACACCATCTGTGGGATAATTAAAAGACAATTTAGTAAAACAAATCATATTTGGAGAAATATAAGTATTATTTACAAGTTAATCTTTTTTATTATCACTCAACATGTTTTGAGATTTTAAACAAACAAAATTAACTACTCTAAGGGTGAGTTGCACCATTTAACTTTAACGATAACCAAACCATAACCAGTCGTGAAACGGCCTCCTATTGGTCAATTCGACGATTTGACAACTGTTAACGGCTTTGTTATCTTATAGTTAAATGGTGCAACTCACCCTTAGAGTAGTTAATTTTGTTTGTTTAACGGCTGGTTATGGTTTGGTTATCGTTATAGTTAAATGGTGCAACTCACCCTTAATGTTGACGGATTTTGACGTTCCAAATTCAAGTGTCATTATTCCTTATGCCCTAGGGATCGCCCATACTGCATTATCTTCCTAGGGACAGAATGTCTTGCTTCAAATGATGGTTGTATGACATATAAACGGCCATTATCGAGCAGGTGGTGTACAAAATATATTCTGACCGTATGTTTTTTGCACACACAGAGACAGTGTGTGCTAAAAACACACACATGTACTTAATGACTACTGTCGAGACAGTCCCGAGGATTTCACATTAACTGCAGTTATACAATAATTGATTGGGAAAGTTGGATGAGACTGTTTAATGGTCGCTTGGAATGCAGAGTGTATGTTATAATGTCAGCGCTCCGATTTGCATAGATAACGCGCCTCAACCTTTCCGTATTCCACATCTATATTTACTGCAGCATCTCTTTTAATTCTTTAATTAATATAGGTACTTAATAGTATTTTACAAATCGTAGAATTTTCTCGTGTGGAGAAATCGAATGTAAACCTTAGGAATGGTTATGGAATAAAATGATGAAACACATTCGTGTGATTGGTGTACATACACTAATCAGTTGGATACTGCATATCATGATCTATTCTATAAAATAAAAAATACACTCAGCAAGTGCGCAGCGGACTCGCGCACGAAGCGTTCCGTACCGTCCGTAGCATAAAACAGCAAAAAATATCACGTTTCTTGTATGGGAGCCCCATTTAAATATTTATTTTAATCTGTTTTTAGTATTTGTTGTAATAGGCAACAGAAATACACAATAGAACAACTGTCTATAATTATACTATAGCAGTCACGGTCCATGAGGCACAGCCTGGTGACAGATATACGGATGACGCCGAGGCAGAGTGATATCAATAGGGTCCCATTTTTACCCTTTGGGTACGGACCCTAAAAATGGTAAGTCCCTAAACGTGGAACTGTAAATACTTTAATGTAAACTGTACTTTTACAGATTTGCAGCTTCAAAAAGGTTGGAGCATTTTTTTTTTGTAAAATGTAGGTTTGAATAGGAATTACCTATTCTTTCAGAGGAAAAATCGATAATTGAAGTCCAAAATAAGAAGCTCAATGCACTAATCTACCACTGTAGGCGCGGGCGGATAAACGAGCAAAGGGTAGCTCGCTATCCTATTGTCTTATAAAAACCGAGCCCGAGTCATCGACGGCGCGTAATGTTCCACGCGCGTCTCATAGAGTTGTCAGTAAACCATAGAGACCCAGGAGGGCCGATGTCTGTTAGGGCCTGAGATCGGTACTGAAAAGAATATACTGTACTATGGTACTGGAACGCTAAAGGCCACTGAAGGAACATGGGTGTGGTTTTAGTCAGTAAAAGTCTGACACGCCCTACCCTTTTTCTCCTTTTCGCGTCGATGTTTTTAAACTACCTATATTTTTCTGATAAATATTTGGCAACCTGTACAGCTCTATTTTTGGCTTTGTATACATCCTGAAAACGCCCTACTCTGAGTGGGAGAAGTTATAAGATGATTTTTCAGCTCAAAATCAAAATCTACTATTTCAAGAAGCGTCTCAAAATTCATCATTTTGAAATTCGTAGTTACAGTCTGCCTTAAGATTATCTAACATACATATTACATATTTATCTTTGATTGTGTGTGTTGTGCAGTGGCATTGAGCATCTTACGATTCAAAGCACCGATTACAAATCAAAGATCGATTGAGGCTTTGAAGCGAAGCTAACGCGACCTATTGTGCGTCTAGCAATTCACGTGTGCATGTCCGTCTTCATAGCTAAGAGCGTATCAAGTAATGCCGAGTTGTTGGCCGGCGCTATTTGTCCATCATTAGTATTTCGACACGCAGCTTGCAATACTTCGGATCGCAACTAATATCTCCAGCTCTCGAGTATTCAATGGAAATTTGTACACGAATATATTTAACATTTGGTGATGACATGTGAAGTTTAGAGGGAAATATTTCTTAGATAGTGATGGGTTAATGGCCAGCCATTTTGGGCATAATATCGATTTCATGTCGTTAAATGCATATTCATACAGCTATAATTGCCCAATATAGGATCAGACCTAAACGTTCTTTTAGTTTTAAAGGTTTTAGAAGCAGGGAAAAGTTTAGCGTTTAAGGAACTTTTTATTCTGTAGATAGACTTATTATGTATAGTTATGATAATATTTATTTTCTTTAGAATAAACGTTGCGCCACACTAGGAATTACTTCAATATCGTGGGTGTGTTCATAAATATGTAAAGTCATATACACAAGACATCCAGACCCGGAACACCTATCGGTGGGCCATACAAATATTTGTCCTGTGAGGGGATCGAAAACGCGACCTGCAACGCTAAACGCTCTACCACTGCGCCAACTGTGCTGTCAAAACATATAACTGAAGATCTATTCTTGAAATTTATTTCTGAAAATATATTCTTTAGAAAAGGTCCTGTTATTGCTTAACGTATTTTTTAAAAATAAAAGCTGTCCTTGAAAGACAGAAAAAAAAACGTTTGATTACGAAATAAGTGGTTATAGCGTTGGTTGTGTTATCGTAGCCATCAAGCCCCAAGTGTAAAATATGAGAACCACTTAGTAAATAGTCGCCGCTGACAACTGCAATAACTCTTACAAATAAATTCAATCTAGATCACTTCAAATTACTAATATTCACTTCCCACGAGTTTCCACCTCCTTTCAGGGCTCGTTCACACGGGGATAGTTTCTCACTTCCAATATGTGAGTTAAAAAAATTGCCCTGGCAAAAGCCAAATAAGAAAACTTAATTATGTTGGCATAATCAGCCTTTTAATGATCCCACTGCTGGGACTCAGGTCTCCTCTCTAGGAGAGGGAACGGGTCGTAATCCACCACGCGAGTCCAGTGCGGGTTGGCGGATGTCACATGTCTTCGAATTTTTGGTTCTAGAACATGCCGTTTTCCTAAGGATGTTTTCCTTTACCGTTTTGAGAGTAGTGGTGATGAAATAAATTACACAAGTAATGTGCCTGGTTGGGTTTGAACCCGCGACCTACAACTCCTAAGTTGAGGCCGTTACTATTCGGCCACCACCGGGTTAGTTTTCGGCATGTCCTAGAACGAATTCGAGGCTTAGTGATCTTTAATACAAAATTGTTTATCTAAAATTTTTATACTTGTGTATTTTTTTTAATTACTAAAAGCTAAAAAATATGCCAACAATTTTTTTTTCGAAGTTTGCGTGGTTCTTTTAAGATATGTGATATCCTCCAATCCACACTGAGTTCTCGTGGCGTAATCTCATTCCTTCTCCTAGAAAGGAGTCCTGAGTCCCCGCATTGGAAACATAAGGTTGATTAAGTTTTAAGCAGTTTACAATTAAACTGAATGGGGGCTGTATTCAGTTCAATTGGAAACTGCATCCAACTAATCTAACCCACATCCAAGAAACTGGGCAACAAGATAGATAATCGTCTATAACTTTAAGTAATCACCGAAAGTTTAAAAAAGTAACGGAAGTATGTAATCGTTTTCATTCAAAATCGATTTAGAAGCGTGCCAAGAAGACCATAGGCAATGATGCACTTATCTAATCAAAACTCCAAAGTCCTGAGCATCGACGCCGAGTTGCTAGCCTGTCCGTTTTCTATCGTTTACATTTCGGAGAGTGTGCACTGGAGTTGCACAATTTAATTCCGCCAACTCCGTTCCATCATCGGACCACAAGACATACGGCGTTGTGCGAACGATACATGGTGGACGTCTCACCCATACGTACAAAGCGTTTCGGGAGCAAATTCATTATGCGTACAGATAAGGAGTGGAATTCCCTGCCGGAGTCTGTGTTTCCTGTTAGCTATAACCTAGGGGTCTTTAAGTCAAGAGTGAATAGAGATTGCTGCTGGGCAAGCGTGTTCCATCGTCGGCCACATCATCGCTTACCATCCGGTGAGATAGCGGTCAAACGCGAGCCTAACATAATTAAAAAAAAACATGTTAAATACACTCAATCCCAAAAAATAACACTGTTGTCTCGTATAGCTTAGGTAATTAAAGTTTTGTTTCTTACTTGAGAGTTAGGGGTAAACAGCATAATCAATTTAACGTAAGTACCTTTACTACTGGTACACTACACCAAGCACACAATCAACCAAGCACAAGGTACACAGAATCTCTGGGAACGTTGCTAATCCTTTATACGAGTTTTTTGTTCTAGGTCAAGCCAATTTCGTTCCAATGTTTTCCTTCACCGTTTCAGTGTAAAGACTGGTTCATATTAAACAAATTGTCTGTAGAATACATGTTTTGATATTGTTGAATCAAGAATCAACGGTCAAAGGTGTTCAATAATTGCCTTCGTCTCCCAATAAACTCGCTGGGCCATTCAGGCGAGTATGGCTATGCTATCCAGTTCTTTTTGGGCGAGAAACCGTCTTTATCTAAACGAGCCTTTATCCCCGCCAATCAACGAAATCTAAGTTAAGATATAATCGAATAATTTCTAATCGATACCGAGGCGAGTGTAGCAAGCAGAGAGCGCAGCAGAGGCGTAATGTGACAGAATTTACATTTAATATCCACTTGTAGCCCGTGTACTGTTTGTTTGATTTATATCGCTTGGGCAATATAGCCATGTGCTGTTCAGCAGACTGCATAAAGACAAATAATATAATTATATTCTTGATAGATTGGTTGATAAATATTGAGATATACTTGTTGAAGCAAATCTCCAAAGTCTTGAGCATCAACGCAAAGTTCGGGTAACTGTGCGTTGGAATTGCACAATTTAATTTCAGCAAGGCCGTTCCATCAGTGGACCACTAGACGTACGGCTTTACGCCATTTGTATCTGTTGGACATCCCGCCCAGTTTTGGGAACACATTCGTTATGCGAACAGCTAGTAAGTGGAATTTCCTGCCGGAGTCTGAGTTTCCCTATAGCTACAACCTTTAAGTCAAGAGTGTATTATAGGTTATTTCTAGGCAAGCGTGCTTCATCGTGGGCCATATTATCGCTTACCATCAGGTGAGATAGTAGTCAAACGTGAGCCTATCAATAATAATAATAATAAATATGAATAAGAAATATTTAAAAATGTATTTAATATGTTAAAATGTAAAATAAAGAAATAATAATAAAAAATGATATAAACCAGTGCTTGACTTCCATCTCAACTGATGGTAAGCAGCGACACAAACGTTGATGGTGAATTGCACTAGTTTATTAAGAGCTTATTCACTCTAACCTTAAAGACACCTTCCTTCGATGTTTTGATCAGTTGGACCTTAATTAATATTGAAACAAGATACAGGTATTATTGTGAAACAGATATATTATAGGGTTCCTTGTTGGGAAAAGAATATTTCATTCCAATGTTCTGTCGTCATTTTATATGTCATTCATAGTATTTTCTTCACTAATGCCCTTAGTGCGGAAAATTCAAAATTTGTATGTTTTGTCACTTGCGATGTACGTAATGTAAGCTGTGTTATGTTTTGTATTGTTTTTTTATTTATTTTTTTAACTTGTAACTTTAAGGCTCTTAAAAATCGATATTTAAAGCAATTTATTTTCCAACTAAAATGTTAGTATATTTTTAACACAGTTCGTTTAAATGAACTGTGCAACGAAACAAGTTTTCATTGAGTTTTCGTTGTTTACTTATTTTTCTTTCAAGTGTTATAAGTTAAACTTAGTTGTTCCAGAATAATCACTAAGCATAAATGTAAATATTAGTACTTATCTACGAATAAAAACAATAAAAACTTACGAAAGTTTCGTGGAAATTTTTCAGTTTTCAGGTTTTCACACTTTGAAATCAAAATGACTAAAACTGTTACTGCAAAAAACTCGTTTTACTACGAAATATAATTGTACAGAAAAACTATTAGTTCAAAAAACACAGTTCACTTCACACACGGGGTTCGAACTCGCGACGTAAATATTGGGAGAATGTTGGAAACACGAGCGACGTCCGTTCACCTCGCGCACGCAGCATCCACTGGCGGTCATCGCTGAATGGACCGGTATTTCGCCTGCATACTACTGCCCGAAAACTATCATAACTAGAAAAGGACATCCATTACCGGTTGTACTCTATTTTAAATATTAATCGTTCTATTTTTGAACAGCAATGAATAAGTGCTGAATACTTTTTTCTCTTTTATCACATACGGGTTTTAATAAAACCTTTTCTAAGTTTGAAAGCTGAGCCTGCTTACTTTTTTTGTAAGCAACTGAAAGGAGGCTGTATACTCGTATGTGTGAGAATGTGAGACATTTTAACGAAGGAGGCTGAATGTTAGAGCCGCAGTTAGGAGACATGTGCCAATGTGCTAATTATAGGATACTGGCTGGAGTGGCGCAATGGAAGAGTATTTTTAGAATCTTATTCAAGTTAAGATAATAGTCGTTATGTAAGAGATAATAGTAGCTATATACTTCGTATAATGATACTTCACATGTTATTAAGCGTAGTCCTTTCCATAATTTTATAGTATTAATGACATCAGTTTAAATACAGTTATCTAAAGACCAGCACCCAGAAATGTTAATTTATAATAAAAATACTTAATATAATAACAATATTGAATAACTTTCACATAACACTATTTAGTCTCAAACTAAGCAAAGCTTGTGGTATGAATACTAGACAAGTGATTTACTGATAAACATACTTATATCCTAAAGAAATGTATGTTATAGATAAATTACACCCAGACACAGAACAAATGATTGTGCTTATCTTTAAAATATTTTTCTTGTGTGGGTATCGAACCCACGACCTCCTGCATAGCAGTCAGTACTACTGACTATTAGACCAACAGTCTAGTCTAATTGTTTTATAAGTTTAGGTAAGTTATTTACGTAAATAATAATAAATAACAATAGACCCAAAAGACTTCCTTGTGGGACTCCTAAACACACATATCTGCTTTCTGACGTGTAGTTAAAAACTTTGAACTTTTTAGGAATAGTTCGGTGTCTGCACTTGTACTGGTTGGACGGCTGTAGGCTTGAAACAGTTTTTAGGTTAGGAAGTCATCAAACAACTCTACCTTTGGGGAGGAGGAGACCAGTTTCTGACTTCTTTTAACTAAAACTCACCTGTGTTCTGTGTAGGTTTTAAGGCTACGGTAACTCTATCCAACAATCGTAAAACCCTGTCAAGGCTTGCTCCCTAAAGTATTCTATTCCCATAGTAACATTACTAATGAAATGATCATCTTCACCACCATCATCATCATTATTTCTACTAAGAAACGTCCGCTGTTGGACATAAGCCCTCAAATGACGCTATAACAACTGGTCCTGTGCGTCTCAAATGCATCGGATTCTCGCAACTCTCACCAAGTCATCCGTTCATCTTATGGGAGACCTATCAGCGCTGCCTCTTCCAGTACGTGGTTGCCAGTCTTGAACCTTTCCTCCTCATCGACAATTTGTTCTAAGCAAGCAATGTGATCTGCCAGCTGCCACTTAAGTTTGGTGATTCTTCGTGCACCTCAGCTTCAAAATGAATTTGTCTAACACGTGTCCCAACTATAGAAGCATGATAAACATCTTAATGTCTCAAAACACTAACCAAATGAACTATCTACTATATTTACTTTACGGATACATCTAGTATCCATAAACAAGCGTATTTACGAACCTTGAGTCATTGATTACCACAAACAATAGTTGCATTCATATCAGCCAATTTAATAGTTTCCTATAACTTGGTGTTTATGTACGTCATGCTTTTATGGCTGGAACAATATTGATGATGTGATCATTTCCGTGTCTTATTTTAAGGCCGTGAAATAACTTGATTGGTCAATACAGGATGTGATGTTTTACTTGCACTTTGTTACTTGCATCAACACTAATTGCTACCTGCGGTTTCGTCCGCGTACTATCACGTAAATTATTCCAAGACATAATCTACCTGTGTGTCAAATTTGATCGACACTTGTTCTGTACTGATTATAATTTAGGTGTCTTCAAGACTAGAGTGAATAGGCTTTTAATAAACTAGTGCGCTGCACCATCAATAATTACAGCACTGCTTTGATGGTAAGCCGCAGGTGGGATCGCAGTCAAGCACTAGTTTATATAAATAAAGAAACACATATGCCTTCATAATACGAAACTGTGATTTGACGTTAACACTAAGATCTTGCTAGAGATCTGTCGACACTTTACCTAACGCAGGAATTAAAATCATGACTTAAAAATCTTCTTTACCAGCAGAAATTAAAACAATTTTACGGTAATTTACTGTCTTTGCCCATTTCAAATGAAAGTCTAAAACAAAATTATCATCATTAAATCTCCATCAACTTTCAAAGCAACAGTGACCAGGCATAGTTTGAGCTTAGTCTCTCCGTCGTAAACTTTATTCTATCGATTTCCATTAGACGACAACGATTATGAGAGTAAATGCGTCTCGTAATGAAATAAAACGCGTGTAATTAATGTGTACAGTACCCCTAGCGAAGTTGATAATCTGCAATCGTTAACGCTAGTAAAAAATTTAAAATGTATGGGAATGACGTCACCTCAACGCTCAGTCACGTGGTCAGAACAAAACAATCAGGGGCGTGGCCAACTCGAGGCGTTCGACTCAAGAGAAACGGTTGTAATTTGGCTAGGGGGGCTGGTAGATAAAAATAGATCTAATAACATTTAGTCAATCTGCTTAGCATTTTCCTGACTACATTGAGGTCAGCTGCCATTCTAACTGGCTGCAGCTGATTACCAGTAGGTACTTTACCGGGAGCAAATGCATATCTGACCTCCACAACTAAGTAACTGGGTGGTATGATACCCTTTAGCAAGACTAGAGTCATGTTCTCAGCTTTCTAACAACCCGTAACAGCCGTCAAAGATTTACAAACGACAGCCAGAACTAGCAGCATTACGTGCTTTCTGAGACACAATGAAGTACCTTTACGTAATAAATGATTGCATATACTCGTATCGACCTTGGTTAGCGTTGCTTAACCTTGAAGCCCAACTCGTACAGCTGAAATTATTAACCTTTCAGATACCGCCAATTTGAGCAAAATAGTAAGACAATAGTTGCGCGAACGCCGGCGTTCGCTTAGAGTTTAATGAATTAAACTACTACTTCAACAGTAACAAAAACAGTTGGAAAAATAGTTATTTAAAAGAACACAGCTGGGTTGGCAGACAGTTCGATAAAAATAACAGTTGGTAACAGTTTGATAAAAAAAGGTAAAAATACAGTTAGGTAAAAAACAGTTGGGTAAAAAACAGTTGAAAAAAAAACAGTGTAGAAAACGATAAAGACACTTAAATATCGCAAAACTACATATACAGTTCTGACAGTACTCTGAAATATTGCTGCGTAATGAATGATCGCACATCCTCGTATCGACCTTGGCTAGCGTTGCCTAACTTTGAAGCCCAACTCATGCAATTGAAATGATTGAACTACACCCTGTTATAAAAAAAAAAAAAACAGTAAAACTACTGTTGGTTAAAAAAACAATTGGGTAAAATACAGTTGGATAAAAAAGCAGTCGAATAGTTAGGAAAAGGTTTTGCAGAAAACGATAAAGACCCTTAAATATCGCGAAACTACATAATAAAGCTTTGCTACAGTTATAGACACACGCCAAGCCTCCGCGGTGGTCCCAACTCGCGACTTTTTGCTTCGTTAGGCGTCTGGTCTAGCCAGCCAGGCTGCCACACATTCCTAGCATAACTCCGTAACGATCTCATAAGTTTGACAGAGGATCTTAGATAAAAGGGATTTGTAGTGTTTAGTTTATTGGTGGAATTAAGTCTTATAACTACCATGGGTGGCCAAGGATTAATTAATTGTTATTATTAGGTTCTTTGGCGTGATTTATTTGGTATTTTAGCAAATTACTTGTTACAAAGTAATAGGTTTATTTCCACTAGTATACATGAAGCCAGTCGAACTATGGAATTGATTTATAACTGTTAAATACTTGTAGTACAATTTAATTGATTCTTTATTTAGTTAGATTCAATATAAATTCGTATGAAAAACCAAAGTCTTTGACAATCTTTAAACGTGAAAGGTAAAGTCCTGACTCACTGTCTCATCAACGTCTAAGTCAAACTCTTAGACCTAGAACGCTGCAAGTTTGCATAACCTCTAAGAGGTTACTTTTAAAATATCAACAAGAAAGGATATTTGGAAACTCAACCTCCAATGGGTTGAAACAGAGTTCTAAAGTTTGTATGGAAAAATCTACTGAAGCCGCTACTTGACTCAAGTTGGTAAGCCATAATTGCGCTCCCTAACAGAAAGCAAACTTTAAAACATGTAAAAATAATAACCAAAACATATCACTATAAAACACTAAAAGCGAAAAAAAAAATTTTTGAGTAATATAATTTTTTTTTTTTAATTAAAATAAAAGTATATCTCTCGTTGAAGTCTTTTGTATGGCGGCGCGGCGGCCGGTGCTTACATACTTAACTGTAACTTAATAAGCGCCGCGTTACTGCGCTTTTATGATTATGAGCGTTATATACGTTAAGTTATGACTCGAGGTTCATAGAGCGTATTATAATTGGTATATCGGTTATATATTTACCTATAGAGATGTATATAACAATGTAAAGGGTTTTTGCTATGTATTATTGATAAGCTTGCTTTTGACTTCTATCTCACCTGATGGTAATCGACGATGTGGTCGACGTTGAAGCTCGCTTGACTAGAAGTACCTTATCTATTTTTCATTTAAAGACCCTTAAGTTGTACAGTAAACCACTCCGTACATACACAGAAAAAAAAAACATTTATTTTTCACATTTTTTTTAAGCATCATCATAATCTTCCTGCCCTTGTACTGTTTTATTTGGGGTCAGTGCAACGTTTTTTTCACGTACTGTCACTCGTCACGCTTTCACAAACTTCCTTTTCTTTCATATCACTTCTCACACAATCCATCCAGGTTTTCTTTGGCCTCCCTCTCCCTCTCCATCCATCCACATGTAAACTCATAACTATTTTAGTAACATGCGGTTACCCTTCAACTTAAGGGGCATCCGTGGGTCACAAATTGTTCCAGTAACCTGTCGCCATTTCATCCACACTAAGGTTTTTTTAAGCATATGAGTCCACTTTTTGATTTTATTTGTTTGAAAATAACAACGCAGCAGTATATTTTATTATTCTAATAGATGACTGTTAGAGTATTATCCACTTTGTTAATAAATAAACTATAAATTTTCCTGAGTTCATTCGAGTATATCTAACAAACAATATTGATAGTTCAAGTCGATAACTTATCCCTTGTTATTATCTGGTTTAATTAACGATGCACTTAGTATCCGTCCAGTAACTTATTGTAATTGAGCACATGTCGATCGTATTGCCATCATGTCATCATTTATATGTAAAGCATATTTCCTTATGTATGTGCTATAGCTATAACTTTATTTACTAATGTATTTATCATCCTGAGAACTTTGATTAAAATCTAAATCTTAATTCGAAGAAAATTTCTCTGGAAATATTGATCCGATTAAGAAAATTCTTACTCCGGTAGGAAGTTGAGAGAGTTGAGTGTCGGAGATATTTATTAGACAAATTATAAGGCGAAAAAATTACCTGACCATGTAATAGGTTGCTGTGTCCGGACCTGGCGAATGCACCGTTCGTGAGCCGCCGCGCCGCCCGAACGCCGGAACGCCGAAACGTTCGTACTTAGCGCTTCGTACAAATGCGAACATGAAATGAACGGCTCGCAAGCGACTTGCGAGCGGTTCATTCGTCAGATCTGGATCTTACTGTGATCGAGGAAATCAATTAATGTAAATCAGACTAATGGAGGAAACCTCGAGTAACCTTAACCCCACTGATCATTGGCCAGGGCAGTAACTCAGCCTAGATTCCAGCCTGTAGCTCGGCCTAGTGCTAACTCAGGCTGTATCTAATCTACGCTACACGGGCCGTAATTACAATATATAAAGGTAACGGGAGCTCCTAGATAATTTATACAATGCGTACGAACGGATATCTGAGGCTGGCTTACCACCAAACTGTGCGAGAAATTGGAGCAGTATGCCTGAGGTCAAATCCGATAACAGAGTTGCTATATTCGAAAAATAAAGCTATAAGGAATACTTTTTAATTTGCCGCGAGTAAAAATGGCATGTGTGACAAATACCTCCTGTATATAAAAAAAATGTCATGGATATTCAGAAAAAAAACCGTCTTTGTGACTGTAAAATGGAAAAAAATCTTAATAGTATTTAAAGCATAACGTCTCAAGATTTGTTTATGAAACGCTTAGAAAAATTGAAAGATTTTTAACCATGTTACGGTGACATTACAGAAATATTTAAGCTACTATATTGATTGGTTTTTAGCATCCTACGTATATTAATCCGTCCTGGGCCCACGTGGTGGATTATCCCCTCTCCTGGAAAAGAAGCCTGAGTCTCAGCTGTGAGAACATTGTAAGGCTGATTATGTTATGGTCATTTAAAGGGGTTTTTGACCCAAATCTTTCAGTTCAATTGAGTATAAAGTGTTGTCCAACTGAGTGAAATGTTACAATTCACTCAAAGTACGAAATGTTAAATGATGATTTCTAAACTAAAACAAATATGCTATCCATTGCTGCTCAAGTGTAACAAATTATCTGAAACAGAGTAAATATTGTAAGTGGCGTCTCTGCATCGTATCTACTCTGTACTACTTTACCGCTCAGGATCTATGAAAACTACCATTATAGCACTAATATTATTGCGTGCCCGCAGCTATCGGGAAAGTATTGCAAATGTATCGGGACTGTCTCGAGAGTGTCTGGCCAGGTAATGTACGTGTAGTGTTGACTGTCGTGTGCTGTACTGTATCCAGGGTGTTACAACCAGGGACCTGTAGTAAGGATGTCTCGGAACATCACGACTAATGGTGGCTACTTTTCTAATTACAATCTGTTTTGCGATAGATTTTAAATTGTGTCTTTACTGGCTGCTTGTTGCATTTTGATTTTTTTTTTTTGGTCAGCCAACAACTGTTTGCACAATATATTTACATTGAATATAGTAGAGGATACGGTTAAGAACGACCTTCACCGGTTTGTTTAATGGATGAAACGTATTTTATGATAAATTTTGTATATTTAAGAATATAACGCGGGTTATATATATAATATAATTAATTAAAAATTGAAAATTTACTTTTTTTTTACAAAAATGCACGACCGTTATTCATACCAGATTTTTTTGCAGACAACACTATAACATCGTATTCGTAATGAAACAGCGTTTATTTTGATATAGAATTTGTTGTATATCAAAATAAAAAAGGAAGTGTGGAAAAAGGTAGTGTGACAGGGTTTACCCCTCGTGACGAGGTACTCAAAGCGTATAATATAAATCGCAATGACATTGCTGTCGTATCTATTGATTGTATTTTTTTTTTTATCCTAGACTTCAAATAAAATACAACTGAAAAACTACAAAATATTTCCGTTTATAACATTAAATCATCAACTGTTTACTTTGATAAGTAACGTTTACGCCTGTTCACAAATACACCTTGACAATTTTTATTTCTATACGTTCATATTTTAATGGATTAAAAGAAATGCTAGATTCCTAATCTACGTTTGGGTCATCCCTATCTCCTTGGTACCCAAGTGTTGATGCTAAATCAACACTTGGGTTCCATTTCAGCCGCAAACCACAGCTTTCCCTAATATCGTGTGCCGACAGCAAAACAACCTCTTTATAATAGCACAGTTATTGTAAGACTTTCATTACCATGCCATTATGTTAATAATACGACGTAAATCGTATTGGATTCTACCTTATTTGAACTTGAAGACATTTTAATAAGTTGTCAGTACTGCTTGGTTCGGTGTTAGTGTACGGACAATAACAGGATAGTTGGCAATATAATATTGGGGAGTGAAGCTAAATGTATTTAGCTTAGTAGGAGGATTTAACAGAAATCTCTATCAGTATTAATGTATTTTCAAGACTATTATAAACTAGTATTTTACCACGACTCTTCTTCTTTGATAGGATAAGGTCGATAGGGTCTTATAGGAATAATGATTTTTTTTTCTGAATAATTGTAGCTTTCGGGACTCATACTGTAGCAGTAAAGGGGTTTCATTTATTTATAATATTGCTGTCGTCGTTATCCATATCATTATAGTCAACTGTTTTATATTCCAAATAAAAATTAATTTCGATTATGGTCTTTTAACTCTGTGTACCTTTACTTTATTTTAATGTGTTAAAATACTCGTAGATAATATCCTCCTCCCCTTGACGAGCGCAGGGGTCTGCTCTTACAGACTAAAACCACACGGTATTCTGCTAGTTCCACCAGTGCGCTGTAGTGCTTGCACATATCGTCGTGTTGTCTCAACCAGGATCGGTCTGCGTGAAATGTACCAACTGTAAATAAGTGTAATATGCGTTAAGTTTTAGTATTTAGAAATAAAACCCAACAACAATATCACCTACTTTATACTCTAACAGTACCTAATCACAATATGTGAAATTATACACAATGTAACTGAACACGCCCCGACTCCGGCCCGCACCCCACACCCCTCTCTCGTCCTCTACCTTAGCAGTAAGGATGCAAGTGCTAGGGCCACATAAACTATCATTAGATAAGACAATTAATGCACATTCCTAATGATGCAAGGTTAAAGTGGGATCAAGTTTACTTGGGAGCTGAACTGGTGAGAGACAATTTATAGTCTGTGTATATTTATTCTTGTTTTGGTGTGATCTTTTTAATGATATCATCTAGTTAAAAACTCGTATCGAGGTAATCGATGTACCTATAACTTTATGAGAGTCTGAGAATTATTTTAGAGAAGAATGATCTTAATAAAAATATTCGGAATATAAAATATGAAAATTGATTGTCTCAAAAACTGCTGATGCAATTTGGATAGGATTTTCGATATTGAAATGCATATTTTAGGAAAGTTTTTAGTATATAAATACTGGCTAATGGGACAAACGTCGTTATGCCATATAAATTATCAAATAAATAAATAGGGGGCCACTACTATTTTCAGATCAACCATTGATTTGTTTATTATTGTGATTTTTTTCAATAAAAATTGGTTAAG
The DNA here is from genome assembly GCA_910589285.2 of Mythimna ferrago. Classification (NCBI taxonomy): domain Eukaryota; kingdom Metazoa; phylum Arthropoda; class Insecta; order Lepidoptera; family Noctuidae; genus Mythimna; species Mythimna ferrago. The sequence goes on from OU342697.1 coordinate 348,518, forward strand.
CCGTTTCGGAGGAGTTTAATAACAAACACTGTGCCACGAGATTTTGATTAATTAAGCAGTAATGAAAATTTTTGGAGATTAACAATGTAACGTGAATGTTACTATTATAAATGAAACCATAATACTATTTAATAACTAAAAAGAGGAAAAATAAAACCATTTTTGTCTTCAAAACACGAAAACATAAATCCTGAAATTACAGATGCTTGAATTGTTTACAAGGAAGTTCGCAGGAGAATTAGCATGGGTAAGAGCGCCATGTCTCAGCTTAACAAAGTCTGGAGGGATCGGCACAACACTGTGAAGACCAAAACCAAACTGGTACGGACACTAGTCTTCTTGATCTTTTCGTATGGGGCTGAGACTTGGTCGCTAAAGGCTGCAGACCGCAAACGCATCGACGCCTTTGAGATGTGGTGTTGGATAAGGATGCTCCGTATTCCTTGGACAGCATTTCGGACCAACGTATCTATTTTGCAAGAACTCAAAATCTCCGTAAGAGTGTCTTCGCAAGGTTCTTCAATACTTCAGTCACATTGCAAGGAAAGACGGTGGCAACCTCGAAAGGCTCATTGTGACCGGTAAAGTGGATGGGAAAAGGCCTCGAGGGTGCAGCCCAATACGTTGGTCCGACCAGATCCGCACCGCTCTTGACTCTACGATGTACAATGCCCTTCATACCGCCAGAGACAGGAACAGATGTAGGAATATCATAAGGGTTGGAGTGATGAAGCAGGGAGGTCACGACCCTCAGCATTGAGGAATACGACGCAAGGAGGGGGGAGTTCTTTATAAAATATTGAAACGACTAAACACAAAAGTCGTTACTATTTTATCAAAACCAACATGGAAAAGAAAAAATAAATCATCCGAAATGTTGACGATTATGTCAAGTTGTTCGAGTCAAATCCAATCAGCCAGCTCGTCGCGCCAGCCCTATCGCGTATCAGCTTCTATTAAACCAAGTCATTCGTGTACAATGATCTGACAAATTGTGACAAATAGAGCGTCAGTGAACACCGCGCACTGTGACGGACGAGAGGGACCTGGCACGGTGACGTATTGTTGTGGAGTATACCACGATGAGGAACTAACAGAATGTTGATCGATGTCTACTGCTCGATTCTAATCCGACAGTTATAGATTATATCGAGATTATGATTTAGCAGTGTTCTTGAATAAGAGTAATTTGAAGCTATACAGGGTTGTTTGTAAAAAAAAACTGGCAACCTCTCGAGTTGTTATTGAGAACGAAAGTTGTTATATATCACTTTAGTAACATAGTCCATCCATGTTACTAAAGTCATAAATAACAACTTTTGTTCTATGACTTTTAAAAATGTATCATTCTTTAGTTCGTCAGATTTTCATAAAAAAATTAAAGATATTTAAATTGAACGGTCTAAATATTACGAAGCATATGCGAAGCAAGCGATAGTACAATAGCGGAGGGGAGCGGGAATCGGGCGACTGGGGGAAGCTTGATGCGCTTGCGTCACGTCATGCAGACGTAGGTATAGCAAAGTATAGAGTTGATATGTGTGTTAAATAGAAGAACGAAATCTCGAAGGTATGTTTTTGGTAAACGAATTATATTTTGTAATAAGTCATAGAACAAAAGTTGTTGTTTATGATGTTAGTAGGTATGTAGTATAGTCCTGAGAGTTGCCAGTGCTTTACAAAAAACCCTTTATTTAGGGTGTCTACCTCCATCTCTCCTTCTCGCTCACACACTTGACATTTTAACACGCCATGGTAAGGTCTAGGAGCTTTTCTAACAAGTCCCATTTCATCTTGGTACTGTAACGGATATAACTATTACCACCATTAACTGTAGAGGTCATGCTCGCATTTAATGTAATTTAAATAGTTATTACCTCTATATCCGCAAGTCCAATTGCCATGATATAAAATTTTATGATCTATGAGAAAGCTGGAATAATTACTGTTTTAATTATTTTGTTTCATTACTTATGTATTGAGAATGTTAAGATGGATGTGTGGTGTGACGAGAATGGATAAAGTGAGAAATAAGTATATTAGGAGAAGTTTGAAAGTGGCGCCAGTGACTGAAAAGTTGAAAGGGTATTGTTGGTCTTGGTATGGACTTGTGAAAAGGAGGGATGAAACGCATCTTGCTAAAAAAGTTATGAGTTTACATGAGAATGGATAGAGGGGGAGAGGGAGGTCAAAGAAAAGATGGATGGATTGTGTGAGAAGTGATATGAGAGAAAAGGGGAATTAATGACAGCGTAGCGTAGGAGTGACAGGACAGAATGGAAGAAAAAAACGTGTTAAAACGGTAATGAAACAAGGACAGGAAGATGATGATGATGATGACTTATGTATTGATATCGACAAACAATAATAACGTGACGGCCAGAGAAGTTCAACCATGAATAGCATTTCTAGCGGCAGTATCCTATGCGCTATTCTATCTGTGTGAGTAACAAATATACACACACATACATACAAACTTTCATTTTTATAATATTAGTGTGAATTAGTTTAAACTTGGACGAAAACACCTAGTTATTTGAGGTGTTTCTGAGAAAGAAACCTGTTGTCGTAGAACGCAAAGGGCAACTGAAGGACTTCGTCCATTAGCAATCAGCAAAACTGAGAGTAATTGCCAATAAACTGAATTGTCCTATTATCTGGTCCTTAAGCTTACATGCTCCCGTAAATACTGTCTACTAACGTAGTTGTTAAGTTTTTGTGTTAGGTACTGACATCTGGGTATTTGTTTACTAACATAGTTTTTAGATATTTCTGATGCTGTATAATTTATTATGGAAGCTAATTCATAAATAAAAATATTATTATTATTTTTAAAACCATAGGGGCCCAGCAAGACCGTAGCCTACGAAGGCCATGGATTGCCTTCTGAAAGGGGGACACGTGGTCCTGGGCCAAAAAAAGGGACTGAAGGACCATAATATGTAGGTGTGATTTTAATCAGCAAAAGCCTAACAAGCCCTCTCGCTCCACCCTAGAACAGGAGAAGTCATTGAATGAATCCCTGCCTCAAAAAAAAACTATTTTGACTTTACCTATAAAAATCAAGAAAAAAAATTGGTCACATCCCCCCTCTCCTAGAGTATCCTTCTCCTAGAGAGGAGGCCTGAGTCCCAGCAGTGGAAACATTAAAAAACTGATTATTATGCTATAAGTGGATATGACGCAGTCAGCCAACCAAGCTTGTTGGCTTGCTATTGTTACTCGTAACTCGCCAAACTTGTCATAATGACTTCTACAAAAGTCTAGCTTTAAATTGATGACCGACGCCTCTGCAGTACACTAATGCCACTTTAATAAGAAACCCTTAATTTAAGAGCTGGTGACAGCCAACGCCTGAGGCTCAGTCTAATAAACTATTTCCTATACATTTAAGTAATTTACACCGTAAATAAACACGACCCACGCACGCATTTATTTTACATCAACTGTAGCAATAATGAGATCTAATTGACATGGGCTTACAAAAACCGGACAAAAGCGAATCGGATTTGCGCACTTAGGGTTCTGTACGTGCAAAAATAATGTAGCTTTTAATTATTTACCGGAAGACGCAGCGTTGGAAGGCCTTCTACAAGTTGGATCGATAACCTAGTAAAGGTCACGGGAATCCAATGGATGTTGGACGCTCACCTTTCATTGTGGCAACACTTGGGGGAGGCCTATAATAATAATAATAGGTAAGCATTTAATTCAGATAACTAGGATCTTGTTTGTTAGTAGTATAAAAACTTTAAACTAGTGTCTAGCAGTGACGTCTTTTGACTGAAATAATAGATAAACCAAATCCATATCAAACCTCTCCCTCCCTTTGTTAACGGAACCCTAAGCATGGCTGTGCCCCGCGGCGTCGCTCGCTCATTACCGCGTCATTACTGTGTCACTGCGTCCGTCTGTCCGTGTGTCTGCACGCCATGGGAAGCATGTTACAATGTGGGATAATCATATATTATGTTTAGTTGCTGGCTACATTTGTTTGTAATGTTTGTTGCTGTGTTTTTTTAATGTGGGAAATCATATAATGACTTCTCCTGCTCTAGGGTGTAGCGCGAAGGTGTGTCCCACTCCTTTGTTCTTCCTGTACCTTGCTTTCTAGGACTCCAGATTGTCTTTTCGGAAATGAACTCGTGTTCCCGGTAGGCTTCGGCCCTACTGGATCCCTACGGGTTGCTATCGTCTCTTTGAGGCGTGTGTGGAACGCCATTGCCGTTGACGACTTGGGCTCGGTCTCGGTCCAGTTATGTATGTTGTTGAGGTTTCTTAAATATTTTGTAGTAAGTATGTAACACAAAGGTTCGATTGTTGAAGTGCTGGGTCTTTCCAATTTTTCTGTAAGGAGCTGAGACTAGGACGCTGAGGAGAGACCGTCGCAAGATTGACGCACTGGAAATGTGGTGTTGGAGACGCATGCTTGGAATCCTATGGACCGCACACCGAACCAATATATCGACCCTGAAAGAACTCAATATTAAAGAGAGGTTGTCGTCGTCTGTGCGAATATCATCCTCAAGTTCTTCGGGCATATCACCCGTAATGACGACTCGATGGAACGTTTGGTGGTGCAAGGGAAAGTCGACAAAAAAGATCTCGTGCTCGCTCTCCAACACGATGGACGGACCTCATCAAAACCGTGACACACTATAGAGTAAATGAAGGCTCCCAAGCCGTCAAACACAGAGCTGCATGGCGACGTATCGCGAGAGAGGCGGTGGTGCAGGACTCGACCGAGACATGACCACGACCACTCTGTCAAAAGTGTACGACTAAGAAGAAGTATGTAAAACAACCGTATATTGTCTATTTGCGAGAATGATGACATACTGAAAAAATATGGTTTTACAAGAAGGCATAATATATTTTCTTATTTATGTTTATTGTTGAAACCCTTTATTTTAGGTTTTGATGAAATTTAGTAAACGTTAGACCATGTCTTGGAATAACACTTAAGATACTTTTTATCCGGGGAATATGTTCCCTTGGGATCCCCTTGGGAACTTCTACTTGTACGCGGGCGTAAAATTAGAAAATTGCAGTACTAGATGTTATTAACCTTTCAAATACCGCCAACTATATACACAATAGTAAGACAATAGCAGCGCGAAGCCGGCGTACGCTTGGGGTGTTATGAATTAGAACAAAAAAAAATAGTTGTCTAGAAAATCTATGAAAGATAAAAAAAAAGTTGAAAAATTGATCGTACCAAATGAAGAATTACTCAGATATTTTCGAAATATCCATACAACATTGAAGTATCTAAATCTTTCGTAAGTTAACTCTAGGTAGTCATGAATCTACCTAATAGGAAATTTATTAAACAAGCCCTACGAATTGTATGTATGTCAAAGCAAAAAAAAACAGACTACACTACCAGATCAGTTCCAAAGATTTATGGGGTGTGAAAACAAAAGATAGACTTTTAAAGAGCTATTAATCGAACCATGCATCTGTATCCTTCACTTTATTATCTCTGACTTTATCCAAAACGTGTTAAATACATTTCTATATAAATACAAAACGTCGTAAGTCACATTAGAGTTAACAGCTTTTACGCTGTTTTAATACTGAGCAAATAATTTATTTGTTTTAAAAAAGACAAGTCTCAAGAATTTGTTCGTCCAAAAAAAACTGTCCCTTTCATCTGACGCCAGTTATTGAGGCAAGTAAACGTTTGGCCCAATTAGTTAGTTAACTAATAGTGCTGCCCCAACAAAGGGACGGAGGTGACAGATATCAGCGATGCAACTGATAGGGCTGTGCCGGCGACAGATCAAGATCGGAGGCCCGTGAACATTTTTTCTCGATTTAATGTGAGAAAAGAAATGATAAGCTGTTGTAATTAAATCAGCAATTAGTTTTTTGTTCCTCACATAATAGTGAGTTTTGGTTATGTTATTTAAATTGATCGTTTTAAATTGATTTTGAAAAAATAGGTGCAGGCTATTCAAGTCCAAACAGCTGTATAATCGATTATTTCCTAAAATGTTATACAATTGCCAAAATTATGGATCATTTATGTTTTCATATTTCCGAAAAACGGGTGGAAAAAAACTCATAGGGCATCAAAAAATTCGTCCACATCGATATCAATGGGAAAAGTGCCCAGAACGCTGGCAGTATTGCCACGTTGGATAGCAATGCTGATGTGTTGACCGAAGAAAGGCCCAGCCCTCTGGTCACGCGAAGAGTCGACCAGCTGTTTGCTGATATACCGAACAACTCGATGAGCACTCGGGCCTTATGACCCTAGTGTTTCAACCCCAGACGGCTCAAACATCCGATGAGGTGTGGTGGGGTGAGGATATTTACGCCGTTCGAGGTTTTCTACACACAGCCTGCCGTACTCAGAAGATGGAACGGCGCAAGGCGGTCGACACATAGGTATTGCATCCCACCCCAAAGGCCTACCCAATTTCCAAGGCATTAAGCTAGAACTACCTTAGATCGCGCCTGATTTGTTCGTAAAACGACGTCGATGTGGCGTCGCGTGGCGAGGATCTAGTGTAGCTCTACAAGTCTAGTTTCCATATGAAATATAGGGTGACCAACGACCCAGACCAGCATATGTGGCACAGGTATGCGCAGTGTTGCGTACCTTTACAGTCATCTCGTGTCTGTTCCACTTCCAGTAGCTTCGAAATAACAATAAGCACCTTTTATTACTATTTATTTATCACTTTACGACTTAACGTTGATGGATCACCGCTATTAAATACTACGCTACAAATTAATTTAAGATAATAAAAGCTTTAAATGTCAAACTAGTAAATATTTATAAGGAAACGGAGAATATAATGATTTAATTGTTATAAATATCACACGAAAATTATAGAGGCGAAAGTTTATAGATAATATGTCTGTGTATGTTTGTTACTGCTTCACACTCAAACGGTTGAATGAATTTTAGTGTTTGGCACGTGGGTAGACCATATTACATTTTTTTTTATCTCAGGAGTATATGCTTCGAATATACTTTCACGCATTATCCCCTACGGTTTTGCTGACATCTCTTTGAGGCGCGAAGAACACTACACGCCGTTGTCGACTCGAGCTCGGTCCGGACGGTTAATCAAACCCACGACCTCCAGCATAGCAGTCAGGGCCACTAACTACTAGACCAGAAAGGCCAATCATCATAAAAATTTCATACACTGACAAGGAGCTACAGTGTCAAAAAGTTTCTATGGGATGAACTACAAAAGCAAAGCCGAGAAATAAAAACTAGTTATGAACAAAATACAGATGGTATAAGAAACACTCGATTGTTATGGCCGAGTGGTAAATCAAAGAGGTTTTACGGCTAAGTTTATATTGCTGCACAATTAGCAATTTTAATGTCTGCCCGTGTGGTAGGACTCGTTCGTTCGTTTTGGAAACGTGTTGTACCGGTCAGTTCAAGTGTTTGTGAAAAAGCCACTGAACTTTATTTGGACCTGGTCGAGTCAATCTTGTGCCAACATATGAGTCACAGAAATGACATCCGATATTGCATAGACTAAATAAATGGGATGCTAATTTATTTTATTGGAAGAAAATAGTATTTAACTATGAAATAAATGTTATTTTAATTATTCATTTTTTGTCATTTTTTTCTTACGTTACTTTAAAGTAAACCCAGTAAGTTAAACAGGAAAGGTCAGTTTTTTTAATGTATTTCTATTTAATTTTGTTATTTTAATACTGAGAGATGACTAAATGTCCTTTCAAAAATAATATTTAGTTCTAATTATATTTACCCCACTCAGCTTGTCACTACATACTATTTACACATATTAAAAATTAGTTTTTGCCTGCAGCTTCGCCCGTGTACATAAAATATAGTCTATGTCACTCAAGAATAAAGCAGTATTCTATCTTAATAAAAAATATTTTCATAATTGGACCAGTACTTTCAGAGATTACCTCCTACAAACAAAAAACAAAAAAATATTAAAAAAAAACCAACTTTACCTCTTTATTATATTAAGTGTAGAAATATTTAACTATACATACTTAAAAAAATGCGATAGTAAACCAAAACTGTTGATGGTACTTACTGTGCCCAAAAATCTAGCGGTATTACCAATTTGAATGGATTGCCATTCAGCGTGGCAATGCCGTCAGACTTTTGAGAATCATTGTTATCTTATATATAAAATTCTCGTGTCACAATGTTCGTTCCCGTACTCCTCCGAAACGGCTTGACCGATTCTCATGAAAATTTTGTGAGCATATTGAGTAGGTCTGAGAATCAGCCAACATATATTTTTCATTCGCCTTAGTGATAAAAAAAAAAAAATATATTTATATGGCAAAACAACGTTTGCCGGGACAGCTAGTTTTTTATAAAATTTGGTTTATCCTATGTTCAAAAGAAAAACTGCTGTAAACTGTGATTTGCGTTAGGTATAAACAGTGAACCTTGCTAACTATCTTACTGAATATAGGTAATCTTGTACTCTAAGCTGAATAACAAATAACTCAATGTGACATTGTACCACTAATAATTTTGTCACATTAGTACCGGCTGCTTGGGACAGCCCTAATATGGTTTGATACTATTGTCACCGCGTGTACTACTCTAAAGTTAAGGGCTGTCAAACATCTGAATAATATTGTTACTGATATAAATGACGTTAGTACCTAAATTGATGTCTTTAGTCACCATAATAAATCTGTACCAGATTTTAAAATACTTTAGAAGCTAGTGCACGGTCCTAATTGGTCGTTTCGTATGGATAAAAACCTGCAAGAAATTCCACGATTACTCTTTTAAATATTTTTTTTATAGTACAATAACAACAAAAAAAAAGCTAATAGCTAAATGACGGAGAGAGGGAGGCCAAAGAAAAGATGGAGATGGAGAGGATGGATTGTGTGAGAAGTGATATGAAAGAAAAGGGAGTTAGTGATAGTATCACAAGTGACAGGAAAGAATTGAAGAAAAAAACATGTTGCACGGACCTCAAATAAAACGGGACAAGACAGGAAGATGATGATGATGATGAAGACGACAGTTAGTAAATCAGAAAAAATTAAAAAAAAAAAATTGAAACTGAAATTAATCTTTGAATCTGCGGAGTCTACAGGATCTTACGTATTATATTGATTGAAGCTCCGAAGGGTGAGGATTTAGTATACCTATTCCAGTTATGCCGATTATGTATAAGTCTCATGTAACAGAAGGCGAGCAGGAGCGCTACCACGAGCTCTTAACGAGATCCGTTTTACGACCTAAACTGTACTATTAAAGGAATATACCTGTATACCTACAGGGTTCTTTGTAAAACACTAACAGCCTTGCAGGTCTGTATTAGGTACTAACATCATAAACAACAACTTTTGTTCTACGACTTTTTACAAAACATAATTCATTTACCAAAAACAAAACTTCAAGACTTCGTTGTTCTAACACATCTTAACTCTGTATTTTGTTATACCTATGACGTTATACTACGTCTGTATGACGCGACGCAAACGCAACAAGCACACCCGCCAAAATCTGATGAACTAAAATATGATAATTTTTTAAAAGTCATAAAACAAAAGTTATTGTTTATGATCTTCGTAACATAGTCCTGAGGTTGCCAGGTTTTTTTTTTTGCCAGTGATTTGCAAATAACCCTGTATAAACGTTGTATAGCTCCAACCCTCTTTCTGGCTCAAACGACTGATATGTTTACATGTCATGGTATGTCCCAGTCCTTTAACAGTAAAACAAAACTTTCATAACATAAGGGCTTTTATCGGAAGCCTGTGTGCCACCCCTGACGGCGGCCGCTCGCTCCGGTAGCGATCCGTCAGCCAGTTTACGGCGTCAGATATGAATTCGGACGGGTTTATAGCTTTCGACGCGACATGCAGCTAATTCGCCGTTAAGAGGTAAACACTTTTTATTGCTAGAGTGTTGACTTTTTGTCAGAGTTAGGACGAGGACACGCTGAATGAGAAGAAGCGAGTTCCAAGATAGTTCAGGAAGATTGACAAATAACACTCTTTTTTTGGCAGTCGTCTAAAAATAGATGATATTAATTCATCCGATGAGATGGTAAAGTTTGCGGGAATCCGATGGATGCGGGACGCACAGGAACGTTCATTGTGGCGACACTTGGGCGAGGCATATGTCTAACAGTGGACGTGTATCGGCTGAAATGATGATGATGATGATTTAGCCATGTATTCACTATGATCGTAAACTGACCGCGTTTCGCGCTACTGCCAGCGTTCTGATGGAGACAGTACGCACTGTGAAACACGCATGCTCCGTAGTTCCCTTGCGAACTTTTTCTCCCGACCACTCCATGTATCCTCGCGTGGAGCATGATACACAACACGTATCCACTAAACGAGATATTTGGTTGCATCCACGAATATACTGACCTCCCCTTTGTGTTCGCAGAAAAACCGCCACCAATTGGTGCGCTGAGCGTGGAGCTCGCTCCAGGAGCGCGAACGTATCCACTAAGTGGAGCAGTTGCAGAAGTGTGGAGAGCAAGAGGTTTGAATATAGTGGATAGGTAACCGGCTTTATAGTTTATTTATTATAATCTTTATTGTACACCATATAAACAAAAATTTAGAACTTGTGGAAACTTGCTTACTTGTGTGTGTGTTATATGTCTATGTCTGAGTATGGTTTCCGCACTTAGTCCTATGCGGACCATTGTACGTGGGCCATAGCGGCCATAACCTTGGGTGGGCTTATTCCAACCAGCCCACCTCTCTCCAGAAGCAGATTAGGCCTCTCAGGTTTTTCAGGGCATCTATAAGGGAATTCGGGGATCCTATGGTTCGTGTGCGTATTTCAGTGACACCTGTGCAGTCTAGGAGCACATGCGCGACTGTCTCCTCCTCCTCCAAGCATGCTCTGCACAGGGGACTGTCTGTGATGCCTATTGTGTGGAGGTGCTTATTCAGTGTGCAGTGCCCGGTGATGGTCCCCGTCACCAGGCGCAGGCCGCCTCTGTTCATTCTTAAAAGTTTTTTGGTGAGGTCTTTATCAAGGTGTGGTAGGGCCTCCTTGGCCTGCCTGCATCCCAAAGTCGAGGACCAACAGCGTTCCGCTTGTATCTGTGTGTGTTCGCATAGCCAACCACGCAGCTGACCAAAGGGGATCGGCACAATTGGTTCGGGCCCGAAAACCATCGCTCCAGATCCCCTCCTGGCCAGTTCGTCCGCCGCGTCGTTGCCCAGCGAACCGCTATGTCCCTTAATCCACTGTAGTGTCACAGTGTTTCGTTTTGGCACCGTGATTCTTTCCAGTGCAGAGTGGCATTCTTGTATAATTCTCGAGGTGGTAAAATCTTTGTCTAGGGATTGTAGGACTGAGACACTATCGGAGAGTATCCGAATGTGTGTGTCCTTTACATCTCTAGTTTCTATGGCGTGGGCCGCTAGGATTATGCCAACACATTCCGCCTGATAGACGGTGTTGAATTTTCCTAGCGTTCTGGATATTCTGATATTGAGGTCATTGGAGAAGACTCCAACGCCCGTGCCAGTGTCTGTCTTTGATCCGTCCGTGTAGACTCTCAGTTCAGCTGGGCCTGAGTAGTCGTGTGCTTCCTCTGTTAATTGAATATTGAAATGCTTTTGGAAATGATACGCCTTTGGAGCTTTGTCACTAGGTGCTGCCATCATGGGCTGCCTTTTAATAGCGTTTTCCATTATGCGTATGTGTTTGATTCTGGAGTCTTTACTCAGGGTGTGTGTGTGTTTTCCACAAGTAAGCAAGTTTGCGTTCCACAAGTTTCATACAAAGACATATTCTACCTATCCGCGATAACGATGAAAAAATCTTTTAATATAATCTACACTAATATAATAAAGAGGTAAACTTTGTTTTTATTTTTATTTGTTTGTAGGAGGTAATCTCTGAAAGTACTGGTTCGATTGCGAAAATTTTGAAACACCAATAGAAAGTCGCTTTAATCCTGAGTGACATAGGCTATATTTTATGTACGCGGGTGAAGCTGCAGGCAAAAGCTCCTATAATATATTATCATGTCAGGCCTCTTGGTCTAGTAGTTAGTGGCCCTGACAGTTGTGTCGGAGGTCATGGGTTCGATTCCCGCCGAAGACAAAATGTTTGTGCGATGAGCACGATCATTTGTTCTCTATCTGGGTTTAGCTAATTTATCTATAGTATGTATGCATTTAGAAATATTTATACAAGTTTAACAGTAGTCTAATACTCATCACAAACTCTGTTTGGTTTGGGACTAGGTGGCGTTGTGTGCAAATAATAATATCAGGAAGTATTATAAATATAGACGGAGAAATAAAGACACACTCAAGTTAATCTATCGACTTTAAAGGCAAACAATACAATTTATAACTAACAAGCCGAGCGTTTGTCTCCGTCACAATAAAAGGTTAATCGCATTACTGTCTGCCGAGGTTAGAAGTTAACGTTACGTTTAGGTTTGCTTTACGTTTTAGTTTAAAAAGGTGTTTAGCCTTGAAAGTAATGTCAGTTGAAAGGTCGATGACACGCGAGACTTTGATTGATTGCTACAAGTGACTGAATATTGGTCTGACATAAATTGTAAAGGTATAGGAACAGAATATTGGATTAGCGATTTCAAATAACATTCAAATTAAATACTATAATTTTAATCACTGTCACTATCTGTGATAAGAAAGAAAAAGGCGTTAGTGATTGCGTGAGGGAGACAGGATCGAATGGAAGAAAAAACGTGAAGTCAGAAATCAGAAACGTTTATTTAATAGACCATTTACAGGCACTGTTGAATTATCAAAATGGCAATCAGTTAAAAAAGTGAAGCTAAATTAAACGTTCTAAAGCGTAGACCTCTATGGAGAAGAACGGGTAAGAAACTCTGTTTCATTATAATCTTTATAATCATATCAGTTACATAGACGTGTTGCGCAGACTCCAAATAACACGGAATAAGGGTAGGAAGATGATGATGATGATAGTATGTGTAAGTATGTTTGTCTGTAACAATTGATTTTCTCGGGAACCATTTGCCTATGTAGCTACTATCTATAGACTATAACTATGCAATAAATATTTCTCGAAGAAAATGCCTAAGCTTTTCCCCACTGCTGTGAAAAGAACTCTCTTTTAAAAACTAGGTGAGATGTTGTTAGAGCGATGGAAAAGGCTATGCTCGGAGTTTCCTTGCGCGATCGAGTCAGAAATGAAAATATCCGCAGGAGAACCAAGATTGCCGACATATCACGAAGAATCGCCAAACTTTAGTGGCAATGCCCATTGCAAAGGGCAAAGGGGCCGAAAGGTTCTGGAGTGGCCACCGCGTACCGGAAGACGCAGAAATCAGAAATCAGAAATGTTTATTTCAAATAGACCAGTTACAGGCACTTTTGAATTGTCAAAATGTCGGTCAGTCAAACAAGTGAAGCTAAATTGCAGCGTTGGAAGGCTTCCTACAAGGTGAACCGATGACCTGGTGAAAGATCGTATCGTACCCGTCTATCGGCTGAAATGATGAGATGTTATCCGCACATTCACCGCTGCCCGCTGCTCTAACCGCTTAGCCTGTGTGCGCGTCGCTGCCTTACATCGACGTATGCTTATGCAACGGATTCTACGCGAACTGTCATTAGTTACCTGCCAACACAGAGCTACCAACTAAATCCCATTTACGTGTATTATTATCAAATATTTTGTCACTAGCAGATTCCGTGATTTTACTTTTAATTAATGAGTGTTTTGTTTTTATTTGGCCACAGATGTAGATGCACATCTACACCACTTTGCATCTGTCCTTCTGATCCTGATCCTTTTGGCCTGATACTAAATAATTTAGAGACTTTGCAGCATGTTTCCTAAATTCAATCACAGGACCTAATGCGAAAGTTTACAAAGTATGCACCTATACACTTGAACTTTTTTAGATTGTGAGTGTGTCTTTGTTACTTTTTCATGCTCAAACCACTGAACGGAACTCAAACGGCTGTACGAACTCAAACGAATGAAATGAAATGAATATACATAATATAATATAAATATATATATATAATGAATATCGTATAGTTTTGATTCCGAGAGTTTATTCCCTTGGGATAATACTCTACTTTTAGACGGGCAAAGTCACAGGCAGAAACTAGTATCTATAATATATGACTTACATATCTATTTGTCATCACCTCAACAGTCAGCTCCTGTAACTGATCACATCATAATAAATGGAGCTTTGCAGATGTTTTAGAGTGAGGTAGTGTCATTGTGTTTCCTGATAGCTCATTATTGAGGGATTTTTTTGTATTCAATAATAAGCTTACTTACTCTATCATTGACCATAAACTACCAAAAAGAAAAGGAAGTTAATTACAATGTAAGAACTACATACAGTAATAGATACTAACAAATAGTGACACAAATAAGCACAATAAACAAAGATATCAACATTAAGTAAGTGGTACCTTTCTCTGTCACAATAGCCCTTGAAACTGTGTTAACACAATGAACCTAAACATTTTACTATTATCTTAAACAACCCGGATACTATTTACTCGGAATATTGAACTTTATTTTTAATTCTTCTATCGTATAACGATTATTAAATTAAATGCATGAGTTTGAGTAAATAGAAATTGTTTTATGTACTGGATACTAGTGGTCCCTGCGGTCGTTCAGTAACCGTTCGTACAGAGCCTCAGTCGATGGCATCGAGTCGTACGTAGTGCTTCAAAGAGATTAGCGTCTCAATATACACAGACTGCAAACCGTAGGGGTCTAACAAGGTCGAAGCCTACTGAGACCATTGGTTGACTTCCGAAAGGGAAATACGGGAACGATAGGCAAAGGAGGAACATAAGAGTGGGTTTTAATCAGTAAAAGCCTGAGACGCCCTCGCGCTCCGCCCTGGAGCAAGAGAAATCATTGGATGATGACCTTGTGGTTTTGCTCCTGTAGCCGCCGGTGTGTCCGCCACAGGATCCATTGATAACACTAATTTTAGATTCCTATTGAAATATTTTTGTTGACCTGAAAATTTCTTGTGGAAAGCCTTCTACAAACAAAACGGTGAAGGGAAACATCGTGAGGAAACAGCCATGTCCTGGAACCAAAAATTGGAAGGCATTGTGACATCCGCCAACCCGCACTGACCACGCGTGGTAGATTACGGCCCATTCACTCTCCTGAGAGGAGGCCTGAGTCCCAGCAGTGGTAAAATTAAAGAGGCTGATGATGATAATGATGATAAACATACCTACCTCTGTTCTTTATATTAGTAGTATATATACATTATAATAATTGTGTGAAATGTTTATTCAAGAGTTGACACCGCGCGATTATATCGGAATAATTAATTAATTAATAATGAGCCAGTTTCTGTAATATATGGCGATAAATGTTAAGATGAACAGTTTGATAATGACATCGTTTTAAAGTCAAGAGGAAAAGTCATATCAAGATCTACTTTTAAAGTCTAGTATTCAAATATCTAAGCCACCTAGGTTCAGCGATTTTCCGCTGCGCTATGTATTGCAGGTTTAATGCAGCTTAGTTGTTAACGTAGTACCTAAAGCTGAAGACTTATCTTTCTACGTAAACGCAAGATGGTTGATTTTTTAATAAGTCTGTTTCCAGGCTAGCCGGAAACAGCTAAATATCAATGTTTTACATGGTGCTTCTTTTTGACTTACTCAATCCAGGCACTGGTTAAAATGGATCCTGTGGGGAGCCTAGTTGTCAACCGTGATTCTGATGACTTATATTTACTATTAGTAGCCCGAAAAACGTGCTATGTGAAGGTCTTCATATGTAATGTCAAGACATGTCAGAGATGGTCAATCAGACAGATCGACCTTAAGCCAGATGTCAGGAAAATTGATGTGGTCAGTTAGGACCAACCTCAGCTAGGGCTGCGGATTGTTCGAAAAAGTGGCGGTAGTTTCGAACACTTCCAATAAGGCTGCGGCAATCTTTGAAAGAGTGCCCGTAGCCCTAGAACGCCAGACAACTAAAGGGTGTAAAGTAATTAAAGATAGAGTTATGAATTTTGAAGAAAGTTGGGAAGGGGATCATTGTGGCGACTCTTGGGAGAGGCATACGTCCAGCACAGGACGTGTTTCGGCAGAAATGATGACGATAGTGATCATTATTTACCCCCAAGTCCATGCGCAAGGCGGGTTGTTGTATTAAAACAGCTGGGAGTTTTAGTAGCAATCATGTTCATTACTCCCAACTAGCCGCTAGTCAGTGCACTCTGGCGACAATAGAAGCAATAAATACTAGTCTCATTTAATTAGCTATGGCCCGCGGTGACCATCTGAGTTATGATATTTGTTAGACGCGGCGACGTTGTTATAATGCAAATGTGCGCACTGAGTGGCCGACAGACCGCAGTTGTATCAGCGTTACTTTGTTACATTATGTTCATTTGGTGCGTAATTATATTTATATGTAACAAGCTGCGCCCTGTGGCTTCGCCTGCGTGAAAGTAGAAAACTGTCCTAAGGGATTATACTTTCTAATCCAATTCCAGGACATGGTCTATGCGTGTGCCAAGTTCATTCATATCCGTTCGAGTGTAAAGAAGAACATGCGCAGAACTAACACACATACTTCATAAACTTTCGCCTTCATAACATTAGTGTGATTACCTTTTTGTTTTTGAGGGTAGGGAATCATCACATAACTTCTCCCGGTTTGGGTGGAACGAGAGGGAGCGTCAGACTCATACTAACTAAATCAATCCATTTTCCTTCAGTTCCTTTGTCCTGTCATGGCCGCGGTGATTCTTTCTCACAATTTCGCAGCCCTGAAAGGACTGACAAGCATCGGTCCTACTAGCGTACCCCGTCTAATAAGCTGACATGTTTTTGAGGCGCGCATGAAAGATAAAGTCGATTCGGGCCTGGTTCTTGTCGAACGTCGGACTACCTATTGTTCGTCATTTGCAAAGAATCGCCCCACGACTGACAGCTACAAGGGCGTCTCCTGTGGCAGCTAGGGCTTGAGGATCGCATTTACGTTTTCAGGAATTAAAACATGGTTATTTATGACTAAAAATATTGAGTTTAACAGTATTTCATAACCGTAGGTAATTCACCCTTACGTTGTTGAAACCTCTACGGTCCGGACCAAGCGTTTCGACCCATTGTTTATACCGCGTACGTCGAAGGACTGGAACAGTTTGCCTGCTGCGGTCTTCCCGTCCGATTATAACTTAGGTGTCTTCAAGGCTAGAGTGAATAGGCTCTTAATAAACTAGTGCACCTCACCATCAAAGATTGCATCGCTGCTTACCATCAAGTAGGATCGCAGTCAAGCATTAGTTTATATCATTTAAAAAAAAAGGTAACTCTACATCAAAAATTTTATAGACGAAACTGTCGAAAAATAAACCTTGTTTAACTCCGACGTACAGTTAACTCAGTTTTCAAACATATTCCACATAATGTTTAGCATAAGATTTATTATATTCTGTTTTCATACAAAACTTAGGTAAATGAAATTATTTCTCTAAATACGAAGAGACTTAAGTAGTTCAGTTCAGGTGCTTACATTATAATGCCTCGTACCTTATTACCATCAGCTTAAACGCAAGATAACAGGTTTGAAAATTATGTATTTAACGCGAACTAAGTCGTGGACAAAATCAAATTGTACGAGCGGTAAAGGAGATTAGTGTCCGCGCTGTCAGGTGGTGCCTCACATTAACTGCAAGAATTATTATTAGTGATAAATGTGATCTGAAGAGTGATGACAGACATAGAACAATATTTCTTGGTACCTTTCCGTTTAGAACTAAGTTTGAGGCTAATCATTAAAAATAGTTAATTTTATCAGATAAGTTAAGTTTAAGTATAGGTTTTTGGGTGGGGTTTTAGTAGATACTAAAACCCCACCCAAAAACCTATAATAAATAAATAAATAAATAAACCTTTATTCAGACCTTAGTTAAAATTGTTGAACACAAATTTATTATATACAAAAAGTTTCTTAATCTAACAACTCTGACGAGTTAGTGACACCAACAACCTGGTCTGTTTGCCCAACTTTGGCAAAGGACTCCTCCATTTCCTTCCACTCTGCTCTATTCTGAGCTCTTCTAGTCCATGTACTCCCTGCTATGTTTTTGATTTCGTCATCCCATCTTCGATACTGTCTACCTCGATTTCTTTTCTTATCCCTAGGGTACCAATATATTGTGTTTTTATTCCACTTTTCAATGCCTCTGACTATGTGGCCGGACCATTTCCACTTTAGTTTTCTTATTCTTATTGTGACATTCTCAATTTCCATGCGTCTTCGGATAGTGGTGTTTCTTATTCTATCAGATTTTCTTACGTTTAGCATACTTCTTTGCATTGCGTTCTGACACCTATACTTAAACTTTTATTTTATCATCATCATTTCAGCCGATAGACATCCACTATTGGTCAAAGGCTTCCCCTAAGTGTCACCATAATGACCGATCCTGTGCGTCTCGCATCCATCGGATTCTCGCAACCCTCACCAGGTTATCGGTCCACCTTGTGGGAGGACGCCTTCCAACACTGCGTCTTTTGGTACGTGGTCGCCACTAAACCCTTTCGTCCCTATCAACTTTCATGTATTTTTTTTATAATTAGATGAATAAGAAATAAGGGCCTACTCTACATATCAAACTAGCACATTTACTCTGACTTACTGCCGAATAAATTTTGCACAATCATTCCATGATTTTTTCTGCTTTAAGGTGGAGCGGGAGGGCGTGTAATACTTTTACTGACTAAAACCACATCTGTGCACTTCAGTTATCCTTTTCGTTCTAGGATCATGGGTTTCCTTGTCAGAAATTCCCCGTGGCCCAATAAAATTGGCATATGTACTGTCAGATTCTCACAGTAAATGTATTGTTATAGCAGATTAAATTACTTATTGGTGTTTTGTATCCGTACATATTTACATCTAATGAAGAAAGACAAAAGCATGGTAATGGTATTCAGCTATACTATCTGGCAAAGATTATAGTATGCTCAGCAAACAATTTTGCTGTGTGTACACTTGTGTCCTAGCTTTTGAACAGCAGTGCTAGTAATAGTAAATATAATTTATGGCGCCGTAGTGAAACTGGCTCACCTCACTCACTCTCTCGCTTACAATCATACACTTTCGTTTTCAATACATTGTTGTCTGTGGGTACGAGTGCACCCGAGTTATCCCGATCCTGCACGAATGGGTTATAGTCGGAAGCTCCAGTTGGATTCCTGTTAACAAAATATGATAACTTAGTTTTTTTTTTATTGTTGATAGGTTCGCGCTTGACCGCTATCTCACTTGATGGAAAGCGACGATGCGGTCGACAATGGAGCAAGCTTACCTAAAAGTAACTTATTTTCTCATGTGTTTCAGGTGCTTAAGGAAGTTATATTTACTTTTAAGGAATTTAGTTTATAGGTATCTTATGGATATAATTGAATTCCAATTTCGGTAAATGAATTGCTGAAGCTTGTTCTTTGGAGGTGCGAAATCATGTTATGACTTCTCCCGCTCTAGAGTGTAATGAGAGGACGTGTCAGACTTTTACTAACTGAAAGCCACCTGTGTCTTTCAGTTTTCTTTTGCGTTCCAGGACCACGATATTCATTACATAAATTCCTCGTGGTCATAGCAGGCATCGGCCCTACTAGACCCCTATTATTTTGATATTGACATAAAACATCACGCCTGTTCCACTCCACATGTCATCTCCTTCGTCATTGTCAAGTCCCACGGGGCGCCTACCGCCTGCCACCACGCTCTTATCCGAATTCCGGGCAGTACTTTCTTTTCCTAATCCTTTAGTAGGTGCGCTCCAGTCAGCAGGTATTAACGCCATTTGATCTCTGGCAATTGAATTGTAAATGAAGACTAGTGTAGTGAATAGTGACGAGTTTCAAAATATTGTGACGCGTAGCGACAGTGACAAAGATCCTCGAATCGAAGACCTTAGAAGTACATAGTGAAAAAAAAAAAAAAAAAGGTAAAGTTACATATTATTTCGGTATCTATTTATTAATTCATTTTTAATTTGATACTGCAGTATTGAACACGGGTTAATCCTGTCAAAATCATATCAAATAAATTAAAAAATTGTAGTTGCAATCTATTGCAAGTATCTAGCTCTATCTTTTACCTAAAGATTTTTGTCGCAATCTCATTGTAATGCAGTATTAGTTTTCAACAGCACTTCATTTTGTATGCGTACAGTACCTACCTGCACTACCTGTCTCCAACACAAGTGTAAGGTAATCGGATTATGAACATCATCTTATTATGATTTGAACTGTCTTATTAAGATATATCTTGGAGCGATTGTTCGAATAGTTCTCTCTGGAATGCGCTTCCTCTGAATATTGGGATGGTGACTAGCCGATTTTCCTTTGAGGTGAAGGCACGTGAACATATTCGCAAGAAGTTGGTAGAATCATCACAGCACTGATTGGTTGGATTTGTTTTTCATTACAGCATTGCCTATTTATATGTAGGTATGTACCTAAAAGGAGCCCGTTCACCTCTGCTCCTACTTTTCAGAATGTATCATTGGATTTATTTATTTATTTACCAACCTTCTTCAGCTCTTGGGTGTTGAAATTTCGTCCGACCTCAATTTTGGGCCGTTCATTGAGTCCAAAGTCAAAGTAGCTGCTAGAAAACTAGGCGTTCTTGCAAAGGTCCGGCGGTACTTCCCGCCGGGACAGCTTTTAATGTTATACAAAGCACAGGTCCGATCGTGTGTGGAGTACTGCAGCCACATATGGGCTGGTGCTGCAAAATGCCAACTGGCAGCTTTGGACTCGGTGGAAAGGCGGGGGAAGAGGTGACATCTCAATTCTACCATCGGACAACCCGACGTACGGCGAATATCCACCCTTACGTTGTTGAATCCTCTACGGTCCGGACTAAGCGTTTTGCTTCGTCATTTATACTACGTACGTGGAAGGACTGGAACAATTTGGCTGCTGCGGTCTTCCCGGCCGATTATAATTTGGGCGTCTTCAAGGCTAGAGTGAATAAAATAAAATAAAAAATAAAAATAAAAATAGCCTTTATTGCTTTTCTTTTCTTAATACAATTAATAATTATTTACATGCCTTACAAGTAGTTTATAATAGAAAGTATTAATTCCTTCCATTTACTTCCTTACATTTACACTAATATGTTTATTTATATATATATAAATATATTATTTATTTATCGGCAACCGGTTTAGCTTGTCCTTCGACAAAGGCCTCCTCTAAAGCTTTCCATTCTACTCGGTCTTTTGCTATTCTTGTCCATTCTGGACCAGCTACTTTTTTTATGTCGTCTTCCCATCGTGTCGTCTGACGTCCTTTATTTCTTTTTCCATCTCTTGGGTACCACTCTGTTATTAATCTCGTCCATTTTTCATTTTTATCTCTTAATATATGTCCTGTCCATTTCCATTTCAGAGATTTAAACACCTTTTCTACATTTTTAAATTTGGTTTTTTGTTTAATGTTATCCAGCCTTACTCTATCTCTTCTCTTTACCCCGATTACACTTCTTTCCATGCTATTCTGACAGACGTTCAGCTTGTTTAAAAGTTGTTTTGTTAAGGCCCAAGTTTGACAGCCGTATGTTAAGCAGGGTAAGATGCACGCATTGTACACTTTTCCTTTATCCTTGATCGGCATGTCCTTATTTTTCATAATTTCTCGCAGTGACCAAAACCTTTTCCAAGTGTTGGCGATTCTTCTATTTATTTCCCTATTCATTGTGTCCTCTGGGGATATTAGTTGTCCTAAATAGATATAATCGTTTACGAATTCTATTTCTTCACCGTTCACTCTGATGGGCACTGGTTGGTTGGAGTTGGTTATGACTTTAGTTTTTGTTGTATTCATGGACAGGCCTGCAATAGCACTTTCATCTGACAGTTGTTGTATCATTATTTCTAAGTTACGTGGACATTCTGAGAATAAGATAATGTCGTCAGCGAATCGTAAATGGTTTAAGTTCTCACCGTTAATGTTAAGACCGTATTTATCCCAATTCATTTTTCTAAATATTGCTTCTAGAACTGCAGAGAACAGCTTAGGTGAGATTGGATCCCCTTGACGAACTCCTCTATTGATGGGAAATTCCTCTCCTGTTCTATCCAGCTTTATCTGTGCAGTGCTTCTTGAGTAAATATTTTGTAAAATTCTTATATATTTTGCCTGTACTCCTTGTGACTGTAGTGCGTCCCAGATGTATTCGTGTTCCAGAGAATCGAATGCTTTATTAAAATCTATGAATGCCAGATAATATACTTTATTGTATTCTTTGTATTTTTGTATTACTTGTCTTAAAACATGAATGTGGTCTACGGTGGAAAAGTTGCTTCGGAAGCCAGCCTGCTCTTTAGGTTGGTTTTCGTCTAGAGTGATAGTTATTCGGGATAATATTATTTTAGAGAACACTTTATATATGTTTGACATTAGGCTTATAGGTCTGTAGTTTTTAATATTTCCCTTGTCGCCTTTCTTGTGTAAAAGTATTATTGTAGCTTTTGTCCAATTGGTTGGGATGTTTTCGCTCTCCATAATTTCATTAAATATGTCTGTTAGTTTTGGCGCAAGAACTGGCATTGTAGTTTTCAAAAGTTCGTTTGTTATTTGGTCTGGTCCAGGTGCTTTCTCTAGTTTTTGTGATTTAATGGCCTTCTCTGTCTCTTCTCTCAGTATTGCTGGTATTAGTTCTGAGTCTGTCGTGGTGTCATGTCTTTTTTCATTTTTTATTTAATTTCGTACTACTATAAAGAGTTCTATAATAGTCTGTGGCAATTTCTACTATCTCAAATCTTTTATTTGTGCTTATTCCTTTTGTGTTTTTCATGTTCGACATCCAATCTTTCTTGTGATCGAGTGCCTTAAGAGCCTTTCTTACACCTCCAGTTTTTTCGATGCAACTTATTAGGGTATTTTGTCTTTTTAGTTTTCTATCCTTTCTAATATTTGAATTTATTTGTTTACTAAGTTCTGCAATTTTGTGATGGTTTTTCCTATTTTCTTTCCTTTGAAGAAGATCTTTTCTCTCTTTCAGTAACTTTTGTGTTTCCAGAGAAATAACTTTTTTTCCTTCTGCATTTGCTTTCCTCGTCTCGACTTCAAGTAAATTCACCAATTTGTCATATTTATCTTGGATTGATAGACTTTTTCCTTCGTTTATGTTTAGTGATGATTTTAAGTTAGTCATTAGAGTGCTACTATGACCCGTGCATTTTAGTGCGGTGATGTTTGTTTGAAATGTTCTTCTTTTTGTGATCTGAGTCCTTGCAAGAACCGCTCTAATCATTCTATGATCTGTATTGAAATTGAGACTTTTTATAATAGATACATTTCTAAACGACTTTGGTCTGTTCGACATAATGAAGTCTATTTCGTTTTTATGGATGCCGTTAGGTGATCTCCAGGTCCATTTATTAGACTGTTTCTTTTTATAAAAGCTATTCAAAATACTTAAGTGATTTTGTAATGCAAAGCTAACTATTCTTTCACCATTTTTAGTTCTTTTCCCATATCCGTACTTGCCTATAATCTGTTCTTCACCTATTTTACATTCTCCTATCTGTCCATTAAAATCTCCCATTACAATAATATTCTTATATGCATATTGAACAGCAGTTTGTAAATCGTCGTAGAATTTTTTTATTTTGGCTGTATCTACACTTTTATCTGACTCTGTTGGAGAGTAAGCTTGTATGATTGTCCATTTTTCGTATTTATTTTCTTTCGAGATTAGGTTTATATTAATTAGTGCTATTCTTTCAGAGATTCCTTTTATTTCTTCTATGTTATTAGATAGTTCCTTTTTTATCAAAAACCCGACACCGTAGAGTCCTGGCGTCTCTCCTTTGTAATGTAAGATATACTTTCCATTATCTTCAATCCCTTCGCCCAGGCGTCTCATTTCGCTTATTCCGAGAATATCCCATTTCAGTTTATCTATCGCTAATTCCAATTCTATGAGTTTCTCAACTGATTTTAGTGATCTAGTGTTCAAAGAAGCTATATATACGTCAGAAGTTTTCAAAGTTTCTTTATTATGTTTGTAGTGTGTTTTTGTTTTCTCCTTTAGAGGGTGATGGTCTTTTTCCCCCACGATGACCAGTCGGCTTGGGGGAGGTGGGTGATTTACCTTTTTTCCATTTTCTGCTTTATCTTTTCGTTGTTTTTTCCGTTTGCCGATTTCTAATTGCTATTGATTTTTATTTTTATGATTGCTAGTTGAAGGGTTAGGCTGTTGGTTAGGTTTAGCTCTCATTTTTTCAAATGCGTTTATTACATGGCCCTTATAATGTGTGGCAGTCTGTTGTTTCTTTGCTTGGGAGTTAGAACTTGGTGAAGTAGACCGTTCTCTTTTCCTTTTCTCATTTTCGTGACTATTTTCCTTGACTATGAGTTTATCATATTTTAAATAAGCAATGTTTCCTTTGTTTCTTTCTTCCTTGAGCTTAGCTTGTAGTGACTTCCTTTTATCTAGGACTTCTTTGGGATAGTCATCTGTAATGAATATTTCTTTTAACAGCTTTTTGTTTTTCATAATCTCGGTTTTTTTCCAGCTATTGACAAAAGAGAGAAGAATAGGTCTCGGCTTGCCTTCTTTATTTTTCCCTAAACGATATATTTTATTTACTTCGTGGCCTTCTATTGTGACATCTAAATCACATTTGAATATATTGTTTACCTTTGTTAATAAATCAGTTGTAGAACTCTCAGTCTCCATACAGCCGAAGATTATAACATTATTATTTTTCTTTTCTCTCTTTAGATATTCTATCTCTTTTTCTAAATTTTCTATTTTTAGTTTCAGATGTTTGTTTTCTTCTATAATTGGTTCCAATTTTTCCTCCATTCTCTCCATTATTGTGTTGGTTATGGTTTCGCTAAGTTCTCTTGTTTGCTCTTTCATATCTATTTTTAATTTGTCGTACAATAATTGAAATTGTTCATCCATTTTAACTTGGTCGACTTCGTGAAACGAAATTTGTACAATATTAGTGTAGGAGTAAATATTTATCTCGCGCTGGCAACCCTACGATGACAGTTGACGAACGATATTCGAATTCGATTTTTTTTTTTTTTTTTTTTTTTTTGTATTTCCGTCTTGCCGGTAATATTTGAATTCTCAAATAATTTGATGTCTTCAATAATCGTGGTTAAAAAAGTTTCCGAAATTGCGGGGCTCGAACCAGTGACCACTCCGCTCCGCAACTTATGTAGCTACTTTAGCCGCTCGACCACACAACACTTTACGTACAGTGGCAAAATTTGTATTCGCTATGCGCAGACAGATGAACGATGCGCAGGCGACGGCGGGGACAGCGGCGGTTAGCGCGGGAGGTATCGAGCGATCTGCGGGTTGTCGTAGGTCAGGGATAGAATTCGTTATCGTACTTTTCAAATTTAGAGTTTTTTTCCACAACTTTAATTTTGATATAACTTTGTATTACTTCATCCGATCACCATGGAAGTTACACAGTTCTATAAGTCACTTCACTAACTTTAAGTCAACAGTTTATTATTGTTCTGTTTTCCACTTTTTACCACCTTTCTTAATTAAAAACTGAAGAGCAAAATAGTAACGTTTCGTCTTTA
Source organism: Mythimna ferrago (assembly GCA_910589285.2). NCBI lineage: Eukaryota > Metazoa > Arthropoda > Insecta > Lepidoptera > Noctuidae > Mythimna > Mythimna ferrago. The sequence continues at coordinate 374,078 of OU342697.1, forward strand.
CTGGCACCCACACTTTTTTGTAGAGTGAATAGGCTCTTAATAAACTAGTGCGCCTCACCATCAGATATTGCATCACTGCTTACCATCAGGTGGGATCGCAGTCAAGCACTGGTTTATATCAGATTAAAAAATAAATGTTTTCAGATTTCTGCTTTAATGATCAATATTACCTAATACCTCACCATCCCACCCTTTTGATACACAATGAGCTCCATTAAACTAGTCTTCATACAAACAGCAGGACACCAGGCGTTATGCTGCAAGGAGACACTTATTAGCATGATAAATATCTTAGAATTACTTAATAAACTCAAGTGACGATATTATACTGAGCGGAGCGCTTTCCACACTATTTGTCCGGCTTTGGAGGACGCCCACGAGACGGAAGCCGCCTCCACACTATTCTGTGGACACTTGTTCTAACGATTATCTTGATTTGTTTGAGATTTGAAAAAGTGATGGAGTCTATGATTTAGTCGTCAGTTAATTTGATCAGGGATTTTTAAATCAAGAGTGAATAGATTACTTCTAGGCAAGCGTGTTCCATCGTCGGCCGTCGTCGCTTACCATCAAGTGAGATAGTACGAGTATTAAGTGCGAGCCTATTCAATAATAATAATCTAAGAAGCTTCAGCGAGCTGGCTTTCAAAAGTCCAGGATTGCAGGGTCCTGAGATTAAGTTGATGACAAATAATATGAAATAAAAGTATTTTTGTTATAATGATTTTATTTGAATTGATTATGTTCTAATTTTTTTTTAATATCAAATCATAAGACGCTCGTGCAAAGCCTGTTGCTAGGCAAGCATCCACCACATACCGAGACTCCTCCACACCTCAAGAAGTACATCAAATCATTGCTCCCCTCTATCATTAGCAGATCATCGACAGTCGATACAGTAGTCAAAACAAAAAAAAGGCACTTCGTATGACTTATATTTTTTGAGATTAGTGATTTTAAGGCATCATAATCTACACTAATTTTATAAATCTGCACTAATATTATAAATCTGCACTAATATTATAAATCTGCACTAATATTATAAATCTGCACTAATATTATAAATCTGCACTAATATTATAAATCTACACTAATATTATAAAGAGGTAAAGTTTGTTTTATGTTTGAAGGAGGTAATCTCTGAAGCTACCGGTCCGATTGCTAAAACCTTTTCACTATTAGAAAACTGCTTAATTCCTGAGTGATATGGGCGGGCGAAGCTGTGGACAAAACCTAGTCGAATATAAGTAGATGACATCTAATCTTCCTTCACAGAATTATTACAAATCTAATCCCTTCATTGCGCAATGACTTTCTACTTCTAACTACAACGTCACGAAACGATAAACAAAACCGAATGTGTTCCAATAAACAAGAAACACTTAACTATACTATAACTAAACCCGCAGACAAACTGACCAACTTAATAAACTGAGTTATTCGCGCGTAACCCATAAATCTAACATTATGTTACAAAGCCGAGAAATAGTCACAATAACGCGACAACCACGATATATCTCTCTTCAATGCAAATATAGGGGAAAACGATCGCGAAATCGCTCTGAAACCATAAATATTTGAGTAAAGCTATTGAACAGATACTCGTTCGAGCATTATACACAATTACAGTCGTCATTTATCAAGAGTTATCACCGGGGGAATAATAACCGGTGAGCCAGAATCAATTACAGGTGGGTGGTGTGAAATTTGCGTGTGGTGTACTGACTGGAGCTGCACCTCTACTGTGCACGGGTATTATTGGTGGTTTTTTGCGCTGAAATGACAAAGAAGCGATGCACACGGGGACACTCAGAATCAGAATCAGAATAATTTATTCGTAAACCTAAGTGGCCAAAAATCACCCAAATGACATCCCCCGCCCTTGGGCGGAACGGGAGGTAGTGTCAAACTCTTACTGACTAAAAACCCACTCCGTTCCTTCTTGCCTTTCATACCGGGGCCGAGTCTTCCTTTCAGAAGCAGGCCCTTGGCCCCAGTAGGCTTCGACCCAACTGGGCCCCTGCTGTTGTTGACAACTCTTTAAGGCGTGTGGGAACGATGAGCCCCGTCGACGACTTGGACTCGGTCCGGACAGTTACCAGACGGTTGGACAGCGAGCTACCCATTGTTCGCCGTCCGCAAGCCTTCGTAAAAATAGGTGATAGTTAATATACAAGATCTTTGGACGTTTTTACCATCATTATCATCATTTTACTTGAAAGATTTTTCATAGCCATGTAGGCATCTTGCAGGAGTCGTGACATCAAGCGTACTTTTCCGTCTCGCATCATGCGGATTCACATGATTCTCACCAGGATATCAGCCCATTTTTGGAAGGTCTTCAACCGTGACAAATTACTGGTACGCAGTTTCTGACTGCCTGTATGATTGCGATAAAGTTAAAAAGTGCTCAAATGCAATTTTCACCAACAGATAGAGTGATTTGTGATGGAGGTGTATAAAAACTATTGTAAAATTTCTTCATCAAAATCGTAACTATTGTACTGTACCTGGGGTATAATTACTACATACCACCTACACCACCTAAGCGCTACAGAGATTTAAATACTTGCATGTTGTAGCAAAGAAAAGCTGAAAATTTTGAGTTTTCTTACACCCTTGGCGAAGCTGAGGTAGGTCGCTAGTTGTCAATAAATTAATTATTATTTTTTCTAGTCAAATCCCGGGTAGTTACCCTGGCTAAACCTAGCACCTGTCTGGTCAGAGGATCCTCTCTTTTAAACGGAGGTTTGCGGAACTTTACGCCTTGCTCTGCAAACCTCTAAAGATTACTTCTTATTTAAATAGTAGAATGACATTTATACACCACCCTCCCTAAATTATTTTGCTTAAAATCTTGAGAAAGTAATGATATGATCTATTAGTACGTAGATTTCTCGTAATGTACTGGTAAGTATGTAGGTAATCATTTATCAAACAGCTTGTACAGGTTGATGATGACAAATAGTCGGCCAATTACGCTCATGTAACAATCGGTCACGATCGGGTGTCATCGGGCTTTGTCGGGAATCTTCGGCTCAAGTCCTAACTCATGCACTTGTAACTTTAATGGTAATATCATTAAAGTAACAAGTGCAAGTAACATAAGTTACGGTATGGGTACTTAGAAGAAGTTCTTTATGTGATGTCTTTTGTAGCGTGTTTGCTCATTAATTAAGTAAAATTTAAAGCTCAGAGAACTAGACATTTTTCATTATTATTCATATAACTAACTCCTGACATAACTGAACATATTCCCAGGTTCAAAAGTGTTCCATGTTTTATTTTGGGACATGGTCCACCTGTGCCCCAAATTATATCCATATCTGTTCAAAGGTTTGAGCGTGAAAGACAAGGAGTAATATATATACATACACACACATAAAAACTTTTGCTTTTATATTAGTGTAATGTGTTAATAGTTTGATTTCGAATGCGTAATGTAAAATCAGAAGAATCGCAGATTCGTTTCCATTCTGGATGCAAACATGAGGAATAGTGTTTATTGTTATCAATCTTGTCGGACTTGTCAGTCAATCTGATGTTGGCACTTACAGATTATCAAGTCTGTTAAATTCTCATATTTCATTCACTAGAACCAAAAATATAACTTGAAGACACAAGAACATTTCAGTTATCTGCGACCCTTATAATTTTATACACCTCAACCGTATGCTCCACCGTGTCCTCCGAGCGGTCCACACAATGGTGGCACCCGGGCATTTCTTTCACACGAGTCCGGTGCAGGAATCTCCCGAACTGAACATGTCCGGTGAGGACCTGCGTCATACGGAAGGTAAGGACGGCGAGTTGTCTTTCCAGCCACTCCTCAAACAGGGGACGTATCGCCATAATAATGGCGTGCCCATTTTGGTTTTGCACTGGACCCTTGATTTTTCCGTCCGGGTACTAGAACGAGCGAGATAAATGCTTGGCTCCATTTTTATTCGGCAGTATCCGATTTACTAGATTCAGTTTAGTGAAACGACATATCACTGACGATAAGTTGGTGATTTGTCATATCACTAGATAGTTTTAGTAAGAAGACGTAATAAATAAGAATATTCGATATCTACCGGGATTTCGTTAGATATTATTACCGTGATTTCGTGGAGTTTCTGATGTCCTCATTTCCCTGCGACATAACACGAGACACCCATAAATGGAACAACTGTCTGTAGGTTTGTTTCGTACGGGAATCAAACCTACGACACATAGCGAATCAGCCAATCGCTCAATAACTGCGCCAACTATAATGTGATATAATTCATAAAGGTAAGTAGATAGTGAAGCCTCCCACACGAAGTTACTAGGTGTATGAACAATAATGATTGATGCCTTGGACGTCTGTTACTAATAGTTTGTGATAGTTTCACATAGAATTGCACAACTTTGAACGATGGGTGCTGCTTAGTAAAATAAATGGGGAGATGGAACTAGGCTTCGACCAGGCGTAAATGGTCCTGCAGACTAGAAAGTAGTTTCACGTTACTAAAGAGGTCTAGTTCAATGTCATTTCAGACCTCAATGTCAACATTTTGGTAAATGTTACTTAAGAGCGCTCAACTCGTGATACTTCCCATGCAATCGCTCTTACGTGAATACGACGTTGTTAGTCATGTTTCTCTAGACATTTTAGAAACACAGATATCTTGTGGTTACTATTGAAAATAAAACGTTTTGTGTAAAACTAATTCAGCTTGAACCTCTGAAAATCTTCTATCTTGCACATTTTTTTTTTGTAAAGTTCTGTACCTCAGAGGTAAACAACAGTAAGTGCCAAAAAGTAAATTTTACAGGAGAGGCAAAAACGCGCCGATAAAAACTTTAAATGTATTTTTGACATAGTTGCTTTAAAGATATTGAAACAAACTCAATTGTATTTTTTATAATTATTAGATGGAATTATTATGTATTACACATAATGGTACAGAGTTGGGGTTGGGCCTCCATGAGGTACACATTAATTATAAATTAAAGAAAAAATATTCATGGAACCTTTGTTTATTTAATCGAGATTTTGAAAGACGAAAATTTCTTCTAAAAATTATTAAAGAATTTTTTAAAAACATGTATTTCCCGGAACAAATTCTGTGAAATATTTAACTGAGCGACGGAAACTGCTTTGCTTCTTTGTCAAACATTGAGTTAAATATGATTCAAAAAGCTTCTCAACAATGTTGGCGCTTACGATATACAGAACGGGGCACTTTTAATATTTTCATTTTTTTCCACTGAGTCTATAACAACCAATAAAATTTATTTTAAATATAAATATATTTTAAATATAATGTAGAAATTATTTTCACTTATAATACCACAAGAGCTTCAAAATTATCGGGAAATTTCCCGATAGGTTCGTTGCAAACAAATGAAGGAGTCAAGTTGACGATTTTATTTGTTTGCAGGGAACCTTGAGGGAAATGCCAGATAATTTTGAAGCTCGTGTGGTATTCGGGGGATTATTTTTCCGTCCCAAATGTCGGCCAATAGAATTGCACCATGAGACGAAATGTATTACGACGGTATTTTTCATGCAAAATCTCCAATTTTCACAATTGAATTCAACCTGTCAGTGATCATGTTTTGTTTTTTATATATAGCAACGACCAGAGAAAATTTTCAAAAAATTATCAGTATAATACCATGTAGGTTGTACCACGTGACGTCGAATGGTGCAATTCTATTGGTCGATATTTGGGTCGGAAAAATAATCATTGTAATCCGTTTGTTGTGACTTGAACACTACTATATCTGATGATTTGTGTTGTTGATTTGCTTGCGGCGAACATTTTTTAAATGGAATCTGAGCCTGCTTGTGAATTAGATGCGGCTTAGCTCTATCTATTTTGGAGCTGTAAAAACGTTTTGAAATAAAACATTGGCAAGAACTTGGACTATTCATTTTGTCATGTTCCTTCGTGTGGGAAAGAATCCAATGCAATGCATCAAAGCGGACGCTACACATATCTGACGCTGTATACAGAAATAGCCGCTTGGGATTTTATTGAAATTTTTCAATTTTTGACAACTGGTCGTTAATGTGTATTTTTAAGCGGTTTCAAGAAAAGGACGAGGTTTTCGCCGAATGTTAACTTATTTTTGTGGTTCCATTTCAATTCGGTGAAAATCGGATGAAGAAGTTCGGAGATAGACCATGGAACTCATTTATAAATGATAGCAAATCTTCTGAAATTGCTACAATAAAAATTTTGCTTCATAAACCTTTCAATTGTTTTTTTTATTATTACCCGACTGCAAGAATGGTTATGTTTTTCGCGCGTATCTTGTATGTTTGTATGTACATATGTAATATTCTTTATTACCTTATATTTTCCAAACCGCTGAACAGATTTTTATTTAACATATCGTTAGATTCGTCTTGATAACCCAAGTGTTCTTAGATAAGTGACGTTAAAAAAAAAACAACATATCGACTGTGAGATGCTATATGTTAGAGTAAAAAAAAAAAGTATTTTTTAATTCTGCAATATGGGTATCAAATTAAAGGGCTTTTCATGAGGATTTTAAAATTGTATGTCATGAACATATTAAAAAAAAAGTACAACAGGAAATCTATGTTATTTATTTTGTACTGAGGCGAATGCCTAGGTCGGTTTTTGAACTTTATAGTGATTTATGACTAAACTATAGTGAACAAATAGTGATATTATAATTGTAACTAAAAAGTGTAAAATAAAAAATAATTTAAAAAATAAAAAAACCCGACTGCGTAAAAAAATACTTTAAATAAAAACTGAAAAGAATAATAAACAAGTTCAGTCCACAGTTCAGCAACAGTTGGGACCCACATTAGATAGAATGATTTTAGTCTAGATTATTTTAATGGGTCCCGAGTGTTGCTGAACTGTGGACTTAGCTTAATTTTTTAATGAGTAATTGCAATAACAAATTCTAGCACTGTGCGCTTATTCTGTCACTCTCTATTAGGATACAACAGACAATTAAATACCCATAAAACGACCATTAATTACAAATTACACAAAAACACATACCTACATTTAACTAATCTACGTAAACCAACATTAAACGCATTACCAACAAACACGGAACCGTAAATCAACATAAATAGTCCCGATATCTCGGCCGCGGGGTCCGTGGGACCCGCCACAATCGCTCGATGACATGTTTATGGGCCCGCGGGACCCCTTATAATACACTCACTTTGTATTTCATAAAAAAAGGCTTTGGTAACGAAATAGTTTTGGACTTGTAATAAAATAGTCCTGGTGGTTTTATGTAGTGGTTTACTGTATCTATGGCGTCACACAAGAACTAAAAAAAAACAAAATTCCTGCATCGCAGTAATGGAGTTCTTCGCGCAATTAGAACTTAGACAAAAACCTAAAATCATCTTACGGGCAGAGGTCCGGATCAGACGTAACACCCGTCTTGTAGGACGATTGTAGAGGATCTTCTCTTTTGGTGGTTTGTGTGGCTTTACACCCTGTTCCGCATACCTCTAAAATGGTACTGAAAAATAATCTATTTAATGAAATGTCTGGTTAGTATACTAAATACCTAATATATAAATAACATTTGTTTTGTAAATTGATTAAAAATAACTCTTTAACACGTCAAACTTTTTATGAAACTGTATTAATCCGGTGTTTTTAGCTGATTAGTTTATGAAGAAACTCAAACAAAGTCGGAAATTAAAGTCTATTTTAAAGTCCATGCAAATGTTTGGCAGGGAACTTCATATTGCCAAAGTCCATTCTAATATTCGTTTTAAATTAACCATTCATTTCGTGTCCATACAAATGTTTGGCAGCATCAGGAGTCAGGACCCGTTTTATTTACGAACGTCTACTACCTATTCGTTTCGATTTACTAAAAGTGCAACAATATAATAATACTAATAATAATGACGAGAAGCTCGTAAAAGCTGAGAAAGAGAAACAAATCAAATATCTTGACTTAGCACATGAGGCTGTCGACATGTGGAATGTGGACTCGGCTATCATTGTTCCGATTGTCATGACCACCAATGGCCTCATAGCGAAAAGCTTCGACGACCATCTGTCGAAGCTGTCGTTGCGCGGTTGGATCAAGGGCCTGACACAGAAGGCAGTAGGTACTCTTTGATACAGCTCGTATTGTGAGGAGGTTCCTGTCTCTGGAGCCTTAACCACCGGTAGCTTGGATCCTGCTCCCGACACCGGCGGATAACTATGTTTTATATTTTTGATGTTTTTTTTATATATATATAATTTTGTTAAAAAAATATTTAAAAATGTAGTATAATATGTATAAAAATAAATAAAGGGACTAATAATAATTTAACAACGTCTTAAAAACGTCCAGTAACTCGTAAAAATCAAAAGCCGTACGATTTACTTTTTATCACCGACAAATTGTCGTCATCTCTGATAACTTACAATATTTACGAGTATTAAAGGACATTACGGCGCTCTTACACTAATTGTAACTGCTCTCCATTAAAGGAACATAAAAGTTAAATAATGTGTGTTAGTCGAGTTATCGCCGACCTCCTGTGACGACTAACTACGGTAATTCCTTTAATTATGTACAGTATTTTTAAGAAGTTATATTATTATAACGGTAAAGTAATCAAGACGATACAATATGCAATATTACTTATGTAAGTTTAAATGTCTTAATAATTTCTATTAAATTATTCATCACATTTGTTTGAAATGTTTGTAAAATTGTAGTAATCAGTCACACCTTAACTGAGATTTTAAACACAGGTAGGTATAGACAATGAACGGGATTGCGGATGACGAGCAATGTTATGGGTAGATCGCCGTCCGGCCGTCCGTAAGGTTTGAAACCGAGTCATCTACAACGTGCACATAGTGTTCCATGCACGAGTTAATTGTGGTAACTCCGCTACAATTATTAGTTTTGTCAACAGCGTAGCTTTTTCCAAATCTAGCGAATAAGTAATTATAACATAAGACATTTGTCGTCATGTCACAATTGTCATCTTAGCATAAATCAGCTAGAAGTACTTTGTACCTTTAGAATTAAGACAGTCATTATTATTTTTACTGTTACTCTGTCGATAAATACCTAAAGTTATTTTTATAAACTCTTCAGGAGTAGTTAACTTAACTCACGCCTCAAAGAGAAGTCAGAAAAACCATAGGGACCTAGTAGGGCCAATTGACCACGGTATCCTGGTCCTGGAATACAAAGGGGAACTACAAAGCAGATGTTATAAACTAGTGCGCCTCACCATCAGAGATTGCAACACTGCTTACCATCAGGTGGGATCGCAGTCAAGCACTAGTTTATATCAATTAAAAAAAAGAGTTGGTCAATTAAAGTTTAACGTGTACACTCGCTCTACTTAATAACGGGAGAAGTTATTGGATGATTTCCCACCACACCACCACATTTGGATACTTTTTGTCAGGATTATGTTCTTCTAAGATATCTTAGATAATACAGGCCTATATTGTAATGCTTTAATTGTATTTACTCATAAATCTTTACTATTTGTATTCTCTATAGACATGGCACGACACACATTACCTTTAATATTTTCAATTTCAAATGAACAATATTATCCTTCGCAAACTTTTATGACAATAAATGTTGCAGAATTATTGTGCTCATATTCTTTTGTCTTTATTGTCATTGCTTTGCGTTTTACACTGAAATATGTCGGCGCCTTGTGGAACTGACATAAAGTGCTTTTAATATTTATCTTTTGATTCAATAAGTGCAACACAACCATACGTACCTTTAATCTAAATCTAAGTTGATATAAAGACGTAATGTTATTGAGTTATTTGTAAGACAAACTATGGAGGTACAGATTTGAACAAACTTTATTTTACTGTTCATAGAAGTATAGAAAGCAATTGTACTGCTACTGGATATCATTGGTTTCCTTGTCCTGAAAGCGTTTTGCCTAGTTGTTTATACCGCGTGCATCGAAGGACTGGAAAATTTTGCCTGCTGCGGTCTTCCCGTCCGATTATAATTCAGGCATCTTTAAGGCTAGAGTGAATAGGCACTTAATAAACTAGTGCGCTTCATCATCAACGATTGTATCACTGCTTATCCTCAGGTGGGATTGCCGTTAAGCACTAGTTTATGTGATTAACAAAAAAAACAAGGTTTCCAAGCAAATGACACGTGGGTAAAGAGTATTTCTGTATCTATACTGTTACACCTATCATAGGTTACATCTATGCTTTTACTATAAGCCAAATTAAAATTGAGAACTGTTTTTGTTAGAAATCATTGATTTGAAAATACTATCAGAAACCATTTCCGCGTTCCAGCATTAAACACGAAACCACAGGACACCCAGTCCCGCCCCCACCCGAGCCAGAGAATGCTCTCAATAAATAAAACATATTAAAAACCCCTTTATATGAGAAAGCTCAATTTTATCGAGCCTCCATTCATTAGGATCGTATAATGCTTTATTTGAATAGTTGTAATTATAAGGAGCGCAGGATCCCGTGTGGTCTGCAAGGAGTTTGTATGGGCCATTGTTATACTGGGGCTGTTCGCATTCACACACGTCACGATATTTTGGGATATTCTAACGTGACGTGTCTGAGCTATTGGTCTATTTTTTTTATTAATTTAAAGAGGATTTAATTTAGGCAAATTATGTCACTCTCATCGTTACAAATCCACTTACCAATTTACTTGTTAAATATTAAATACATTACGAATTTATATAGCTTTCGCGCCAGGATGATGTACTTTGTTATAGTTGGGAAACTGTAATCAGTCTGTACACTGCTTCTGAAGTAGAAGCTGCCTCTTAACATATTTATTTTCCTAATATTTAGTTTAAAAATAAATCTTTTGAATACTTGTATCGATTGAGTAACTAAATATTAAGAGTATGCCAAAGATTAAATATATATAAAACGAAACGAATAAAATGCATTTTACAAAAAGGTTTGTAAGTATACATGGAAAAGCAGGCCAAAGTAAAAATTACTGGTATGTATGAAGGTAAACAGGGTAGAACGAAAAAAAAACATGGGACAAGGGCAGGAAGGTAATGATGAGGAAGATGATTTTAATAAAATTAAAGTTGTGTATAACACAACACCATATTTAAAAAAATACAATTTTTGGGCTTAAAAAGTAATTTATGACACAACGATAGAATTATTTTTCAGTAGAATGATTTACGTAATCGATTCAGTAGATATTTACAGATCCCTTCCAGATAAACAATTTATTTATTTATTTAAATTTTTTCACAAACAAACAACTTCATATTTTTATTATAAGTATTAATTTAGATTTACAAGGTAACACCACAACCTTTATAACCGCTTAATAATATACAATTACAACAATATCGTGTATCAATGGAAACCAACCCGCTCACCCAACTATAGTTCACGGTGTGACACTTAATACTTCCTCCAGGGTCGGCTTTGAATAATGTGACAATAACGACCCATTTATTTGAGCTATCATCTCTAGTCGCGCCGGGCCTGTGGGACCCGCCGCACATTTTATAACGATTATTTAATAGCCGGCGTTTTAGGGTTGATGTATGACGTCATAATTAACGGCTACAATAGATTTTATCGGTTTCGGATTTGTAATGAGTTTTCGATATCTTTTTTTAGGGTTAATTTTTTGTTGACTCAAATTATGAAGGTATTTAAGTTGAATTAATGAGATATTGATATTGGCATTTGAGAAAATTATTTGTTATTCGCTTTTATGAGGTAAAATTATGATTTTGATACTTCATTAGCTGTGCTAATAAAAATGATCAAAAACTGCTAAAGAGTAGAATTCTCTACCGAAGTTTTTGTTCTCTTCTTCTGGAAGATCTTTTTTTGGAAGTCGGATAAAACTTGCATTCGCCTATTTTTTTTTTTTTTTTAAATACGGTCATTGCCAAAATGCTTGATCGCCCTTACGAGATTTATAAAGTATTAGTACTAATGTTTATAACGATAGTATTGTAACTAAACTTGATTGTATTTTTACAAAGTCAGTCTTCTAGTTGACTTTTAGATATTATTATTATTGATAGGCTCGCGTTTGACCACCATCTCACCTGATGATGTGGTCGACGATGGGGTACGCTTGCCTAGAAGTAACCTATTCACTCTTGACTGAAAGACCCCTGAGTTGTCTATCAGAAAACACAGACTTAAAAAATATTTACATTTCCATGTCTTCAACTTCAACTTAGGATAATTATGTGAAATTTCAAGATAGGTATACATTTTTTGGATACGGAACTGAAAAACCCGTCTTTAAAACTGGCTGCTACGTTTATGATCATCATAATGTATGGTAACGTTAGTTTAGTGGAAGTGGGCGCGATTCCCACATAAACAGCGCAAGTTAGCACGGACAGCACTGACAGCGTAATGTCAGATAATGACACAAACCATGGGAAGAGCGCGCGTTCACGGTCACCGTGTGCAATGGTCACATGAAAATACCTACAGTAAAATATACTGGCTTACTCTTTAGTAGTAGTAGTGTCTTTATTCATAACAATATAAATAATTGTCCATATTATGTACACACTATGCATTAATAAATATAAGGTACACTATGCATTAGTAAATATATAGGTATATCGATTTATTAATAGATATAACTCATCATAATCGTTTCAGAATTTCGGTACATCGAGTACATCTTTCATCTTCGGTTTGCCGACGACATAGCCGTCATGGCTGAGACTACGAAAGAGCTCAGTAGAGCTTCCGGAAGAGTGGGTCTTAAAATTAACATGGACAAAACTAAAGTCATGATAAAAAACTATGTAGCACCCACTCCTATCAAGATCGTAGACTCTACACTCGAAGTTGTGGACAATTATGTCTACCTCGGACAGACAGTCTAGTTAGGGAGATCCACCTTCGAAAAAGAGATCAATCATCGAACCCGACTCGGCAGGGCGGCGTTCGTGAAGCTGCGCGGTATCTTTTCGTCCAATATGCCACAGTGTCTCAAGATAAAGAAAGAAAGTCTATTGACCAGTGCGTGTTGCCAGTGATGACATATGGCTCCGGAACGTGTTCGCCCATTAGAAGGCTTATAGTCACCCAAAGGGCAATGGAAAGGGCTATGTTCGGAGTTTCCTTACGTGAACAAAACAGAAATGAAGATATCCACAGGTAAACCAAGGTTCTCGACATACCTAGCACGAAGAATCGCTAAATTTAAGTGGCAATGGGTAGGGCACATTGCTCGTAGAACAGATGGTCGTTGGGGCTGAATGGTTCTGGAGTGGCGATCGCGTACCAGAAAATGCAGCGTTGGAAGACCTCCTACAAAGTAGACCGATGGCCTGATGAAGGTTGCGGGAAGCATAGGATCGTTTATTGTGGCGACACTTGGGGAGGCCTATGTCTAACAGTGGACATCCACTGCTGGACGTAAGTGTTTCCAAATTAACAACTAGTCATGTGCGCCTCACATACATTGGATTCACGCAACCCTCACCAGTTTATTCGGTCCACCTTGTGGCAGGCCTGACAACACTGCAACTTCAGCCTGCGGTCGCCACTCCACAACCTTTTGGTAACCCATCGACTATCTGCGAGCTTCCGGCCCATTGCCATTGAAGTTTGGCGATTCTTCGGGCTATGTATCTTCTTTTCTAATTCGATCACGCTAAGAAACTCCGAGCTTTTCATTGTCTTTTGACTGACTTTAAGCCTTCCGATAGCCCTATTATGAGTGACCACAATGCAGATATAATAGGCTAGTTGTCTTAAAAAATGTAATTAGTCCGTCTTTTAGATTATTCAAAAATAAGGGACACGTATTTTTTTATTTGTTAATTAAACCAAAAATGACAAAGACACGTGTAACATCACGCCGTGCTGCATTTTTTCGCACGGGGTGACATCACACGTAACTTTAATTGGCTATATCTTTTTTATTTTTTGTTTAATCGAAAAAGAAAAAATACGTGTCCAATATTTTTTATAATCTAAAAACGGAGATGTAATTATTTTGACCCTGGAAACTACCCTATTATATGTCGTGGTCAGATCAGATCTTACAATTGATCACTTCATGTTGTGACCGACCATTTCATGAAATATGGCTATTGCAGTTAAACATATTTCATATTAATTATGGTCAAAAATTCTTAATTTAGTTACGTTGTCCACCGGTAGAGTTCACTGTTCCTCAATGTACCTATATCTAAATACTAACAGTGTACTAAAATATGCGCTTCTGGGTGGTGTAAATATAAAATAACCACGAAGTAGATGGCGCCACATATAGACATATATATATATATATAATATATATATATATATATTATTGTTAGTGCTTGATTGCGATCCCACCTGATGGTAAGCAGTGATGCAATCGTTGATGGTGGGGCGCACTAGTTTATTAAGAGCCTATTCACTCTTGATATTCCTTTCATAATATGTGTAAAATGCAAAAAACTGCTGACACATCACGAATCTTCACCTCTTTGATAGCACTAACGATGGGTATATGCACAATACAAAATTTTCTTTGTCATTATAAGCCGCAAATGCATTAGTGTAGCTCTTAACTGGTAAGTGGTCGAGCAACAATGAGCAATTTAGTTAGCGATCTAGCGCCCGCCTGCCGGCAGCGGTGATGTGTATCGGGGAGTGGAGCGGATGCGCACTACGGTGCTGCACAGATAGTGCGTGGTAATATATCGTGATGGCTCGGAGGGTACAAGCGTCTATCTAGGAAGGAATAGGTAAGACACATTTAATAAGACAGACACATTAATAAATTATTATTTATCATCGTCATCATATCAGCCGAAAGACGTCCACTGTTGGACATAGGCCTCCCCAAGCGTCGCCACAACGACCGGTCCTGTCAAGGCCTATGCGTCACGCATCCATCGGAAGCATTTTAATAATCTTTATTATACCCTGTAGTTTGCCCTATACCCTAAAAGAGGTTTATTTACAAAAGTTATAGATCAAAACTCCAAGATAAATCAAAACTAAAATTAAAAAAAAACTAGATTAAGAACATAATGTTTGTCCGCTTTCATTTCAAGCCGTGTGGTCGTTATGCAAAAATTTTCGCTCGTTCCACTACGATCCCATATGCTGGGGATCCTGCAAGAACTAATAAGTGCTGAGTCTTTACAGTTCCTTCTGTGTACACTCTTCTACACTGGGTATATAAACGGGAAAGGAACTCTTTCGGTATGTTGTTGCCTCTTCACGTTTTAACGGCAAAACGTATTTGGATGAAACTTGGCACATGGGTAGACTATGTCTTGGAATTTTGACTTTCACACTCTTTGGTAGAATCGAGTAGATTTATAGTAGGCGTCTATAGGTTATTGTTGAGACGGCCTGAGGGGTGCAGGCGTCTGGCGAGCAGCGGACTTAAACAATATTTGCGATTAATTCATTTTATAGTAAAACTCTGATTTCGTTCTTTAAAAATTTAATTCTTTAAATTGCATTGATTTTAAATATTCGTATTCGTATAATTGGCATTCAACTTATTAAACTTAAAACTATAATATTTAGTTATTATAATATTGCGTTAAAATCCTTAAAAAAAAATAATTTAAAAATTACTTATCATATCACAGTAATAAAACACGTCAAAACAGAAAACATTAAACTAGAACCACGTTAGACCGACACACGTCATGTGGACCACGCCTGATTTGTACGTACTCGTAAAACGACGTCGCCTGGCGTGGATCTAATGTAGCTCTATAAGTCCAGTTTCCATATACAACGTATGGAGACCGACGCGCCTAGATCGTACGTGGCACACGTGTGCGCTGTGTAGTTCTTCCTTTATTATATCTTGATGTGGTTCACATGTGATGCATGTTTCGCATGACGATCCTGGACTCGTGCGAGTCTCGCAAACCATCATTTAGTGCCCAGAGTGAAATCTGCTGACGAACCCAGGGAACATAACGCGCGAAGTCGATGAACCGCGCAGGTAGAGAGCAGCCTGGGCCTAGCACGCTCAGGCCTAGCTGTAACATAGAGCAACATTGTGTCAATACACACAGGACACAGGGCACATAGCGCGCAAGGTCTATAAACTACGGTGGGAGAGCGTAGCCTGGGTCAACACGCTCAGGCCTAGCTGTAACACAGAGCATCACTGTGTCACTGTTGTACTACTCACAGGACACAGGGCACATAGCGTGCAAGGTCTATAAACTACGGTAGGAGAGCGTAGCCCGAGTCAACACGCTCAGGCCTAGCTGTAACACAGAGCATCACTGTGTCACTGTTGTACTACTCACAGGACACAAGGCACATAGCGTGCAAGGTCTATAAACTACGGTGGGAGAGCGTAGCCCGAGTTAACACGCTCAGTCCTAGCTGTAACACAGAGCAACACTGTGTCACTGTTGTACTACTCACAGGACACAAGGTACATAGCGTGCAAGGCCTATAAACTACGGTGGGAGAGCGTAGCCCGAGTTAACACGCTCAGGCCTAGCTGCAACACAGAGTAACACTGTGTCACTGTTGTACTACTCACAGGACACAAGGCACATAGCGTCCAAGGTCTATAAACTACGGTGGGAGAGCGTAGCCCGAGTCAACACGCTCAGGCCTAGCTGCAACACAGAGCAACACTGTGTCACTGTTGTACTACTCACAGGACACAAGGCACATAGCGTGCAAGGTCTATAAACTACGGTGGGAGAGCGTAGCCCGAGTCAACACGCTCAGGCCTAGCTGCAACACAGAGCAACACTGTGTCACTGTTGTACTACTCACAGGACACAAGGCACATAGCGTGCAAGGTCTATAAACTACGGTGGGAGAGCGTAGCCCGGGTCAACACACTCAGGCCTAGCTGTAACACAACAACAACACAAGCAACACTAGAGAGTAGAGCAACACTGTGTTACTTTTGTACACAACCGCGCAAGGTACAAGGTAGGACAAGGTAACACATTTTTTTCTACGACAGTGACAGGACCGAAATCAGGACATCCACGTATTTATAAGAGATGAATAATCAAATTATTTCTGGATGGAGTAAGAGAGAGAGAGTAGTTCAACATAATTAAAAAATAATTGTAACAGTAGTAGACTCATATAAAGTTATTAGTTCTGTTACAAACCAGTTTCCATCTCCTGAGATGATGTACAGCGAGCGTCATACCGGACTCGAACACACACTTCTCAGTGCTGAACTTCTTGCGGAAGCATTGGTACTCCGTAGGGGTGATCCATTGGTTGTCCAGCTGGAATTAAATTGTTACATTATTGATAGACAAACGGAAAGCTCTTATATAGTCTAACAAAGATTTGGATTTCATAAAGGTAAAACAATTAAACTACGTTATCAATCTCACTCTCATCCCTATTAATTGATAATAATAATACTCCACAACTATCACACAACGCCATCTAGCCCCAAGCTAAGCAGAGCTTGTGTTATGAATACTAGACAACTGATAAACATGCATTTTTATTTCTAAATACATCCATATTCTAGATAAATTACACCCTGACACAGTACTTAAATGATCATGCTCATTACAGAAACATTTGTCCTGGGTGGGAAAAATGTAGAGTCAGCAAAGCATGGCTTCCCCTTCCACAAGTTTTTTTACTCCGGGACTATGTTTTACAATTTTCTACTGTCAACACGGAATAATTGCTGGCAGCAGCTAGCATTTCTACGCTTTAGTCCAAGAAGGATGACACTTACGTCTCTCTGCTTGTAGAATTTAATGCACTCACGCCGCTCGACATATTCCATCGTGTGCATCACTTGCTCCAACACTTCCTGGTCTAAAATAAAAGCATACTATATTGTGTTTGTACTCGTAACTATATACTTTGTATTTATTAATATTCTATTTCTTCATAGCAATTAAATTTTATCGATATTGTCTGTTAACAGCCAGCTAATTGTCATAATAATATGTGGATAACGTTGTTAGTAGTGTATATGCTACTACTATTTACTAAGTACCAATATTATTGTATTGTATACTGCTGTTTGTTATTCCAATAAAATAAAATAAAATAAACTAAAGTTTTCCAAACTTAATGGCTAATGCCTGTTTATACAAAATTTTGAGAATGCTTAAAAAGCTCTTTCTCTACTTCTCGTTTAGCATCATTAGTAGGTAACCCATTATATTTGATATCATTTCTTAAGAAAATTACTAGTATGTAATGTGCAATTACCAGGGAATAAACAAGGAAAAAATTAAGATCTAATATAGTTGACTTTAGTGCCAAAACCAAAACGAGCATAAGAAATATACCTGTGTTGATATTGAACATCATGTATCCACTCACCATCTACATATCCGAAGACATAAATATTCCCGACCTGCTGATTCATCTGCTCGTTCTCCCTGGGCCAATCCATCAGCACCCCTGTCAACATAGTCAAATAAAGTGGCGTATTGTAGAATCTGATTCTGCCATGGTAAAAGCGTGAGTTTACAATCGAATAATATTATCAATGATAATAATCGTCGAGTTCTTGCTTCCGCCCTACCGTACCCATTGAACCCTGCGGTATGGTATGATGTAACAATGGAGAGAGACCAGATCGAAAAAAATTGGTGCTTCTAGTGAGGAACGTAGACAAACGTTCCTCCTACGATACACTAAATTTAATGTTAGCGAAGGAGACGGCTACAAGCGTTAGAGAACGGACATCCTCACGCCCCAGTCGCCGAGACCCCGAATCCGACTACCAGCCACCGCAGGCTTTTTTTTGCATTCAACATTACAACGTTTAACTGAAAACAAGTAATTTTATTTAAATACTCTTAATTTTCCCGATACATAACACTTTAACATTCTAAAGCGAACATGGAACTAGGCCTCACAGTAGAGAGATTCGCGACAAGCACATAGCAGAGAGAATACATTACAGTGAAAGATATTCTCGTCGTAGTCGAGGTAGACAAGCGCGATGGTGTTCAGCGTGTCCTCGTTGAACTCGGGGTGGATGACGTAGTCCGTCACCGTGGCGTAGCGCACCGCGCCCTCTTGCGCCAGGAACATAGCCTTGGTAGTGTTCCTGAAAGAAGGTAAGAAAAAAGTTCCAGCTTTATCATATTGTGACTAACTTGGTTTGACTGTCCCTTTAAAAATTATTGGATCAGGTCTTGTATAGGTGTGGCCAGACATGGAGAATAAAATAAAAATAAAAATGTATTAGGTTAAATTGTTTTAGGTTAATTTTTCCATGGGTCTATGCCACCCGAAATAAACTTATTAATATTATTGTATTATGTTAAAGCTAGAACTACATTAGACTGACGCACACGTGTAACTCGCCTGATTTGTACTACGTAGAACGACGTCGCGTGACGTTGCGTGGTTTGGATCAAGTTTAGTATAGCTTTACAAGTCTAGTTTCCATAGCTTAAAATGTTTTTAGTAATAATAATATTATTGGGCTGCAAAGAAAGATATAAGGTAGAACTACACTGCTCACACGCCGATTTGGGCGCGTCGATCTCCATAAATTTTATATGAAATAAACTAGATTTGTAGAGCTACACTTGATTTATGCCACCGGAACGCCGTTGTACATACAAATCAGGCGTGTTCTACGTGTGCGTCAGTCTATTGTAGTTCTAGCTTTAGGGTGGCCAAATCCGATGGAACGGTACGCTTCGGCGGCGTCTCTTTGACAGCACGGATGGCGCAGTGGTTGAGCAATTAAATGTGTGCGCTGCGAGTCGCGGGAGAATCCTTACCGAAACAAATATTTGTGTTGCCGACAGATATGCGTTCCTGGTCTACGTGTAATGTGTTTTCGTTTTTTCCTGTTTATGAACGCATCCAAGTTGGAAGAGTTATTCCTAGTGTGGGGGAATGTCTAAAAAGATTATGAGATGGCACGTCAAAAAAAAAAAAAAACAATGTATATGCCGTAGCTAGATCTTTGAATATTAACATTTGATGAAATGTTAAAGTTTGGCCGAATCTTTGATGTAGGATTTCTATGATAATGAAAAGTCTAAGAAAGTTGGCCAAACGAGGATTAAAATATCATCAAAGTTTAACGTTTAAAACGAACTGGCTAGTTTAACTTGGCTAGATCATAAAGTGATCAATTTTTATGATCTGGCCACTACATAAATCAGATAAACGGTAACTTTCTCTGGCTGGACTAAAGTCGTTCAAAACAAACCTGATGTTAGTTTTCGTAATACGCGCCATGTCGTACGCATTTGATAGTCCGAGTTTCATTTTGATCAGGGTTAATCCGGTTAGAGCTTCAGGAGAAAATTTTGCTGTAAAGAAAGATGCATTAAAACATTATTGCAAACAAAAAAAAACACATCCAAACCAATTGCTTATGAAACTGAAACCTGAAAACGTTGTCTACAAGTCATACGGCCCGTTCACGACCTTGCCGCTGTGAGAGGTAGATAAGCGCGGGGTGGTTTACTAAGACCGAAGTCATGACTACGCCTCCAAATCAATATCTATATAAATCCAGATATATCTTTGATCTGACAACATTTCAACGCTCAGTCACGTGGTCAGAACTAAAGAATCGGAAGCGTGGCCAGCTCTTGGCGTTCGATACAAAAGAATAGAATAGAAACGGTCGTAACTTAGCTAGGGGAGCAGGCCGTAACTACCGTTCCTTGGTTGAGGCCATGGTCCGGAGTGAGGAGGAGTGGCAGGCGGTCGCCGACTTCAGCGAAGCAGTAATGCTCGCAAAGGAAGAGGCCGACCGCATCAGGCAACGGCGCTCTCGCCGCCGCCGGGATTCCGATCCCGATTTCCAGCCACCGTAGGCGCGGGCTTGCAGACAGTGAGCAATGGGTAGCTCGCTGTGCGGCCGTCCGGTAACTGTCCGGACCAAGCCCAAGTCATCGACGGCTCGCACTGTTCCCGCGCGCCTTAAAGAGTTGTCAGCAACAGCAGGGGCCCAGCCGGGTCGAAGCCTACCGGGGCCAGGGTTATCCGAAAGGGAACTCGAGCCTCGGTATGAAGGCTAGAAGGAACGGGGTGGGCTTTTAGTCAGTAAGAGTCTGACACTATCTCCCGCTCCGCCCAAGAGCGGGGGTTGTCATTGGATGATTTTTCCCACCATAAAAAAAGGCCATAACTACCGTTAGCAAATTAATTGTTTTGAGAATAAAAATACCTGGTATCTTAGGGTTCCTAGTCTAACCAGATGCAGTGGAGTACCGTTACTTTACATGAAATAACTGCCTGTCTGACTTCTACAACCCCAGTAAACGGGTTACCGATATCTCTTGGCAAGATTAATGTTAAATTTCTTGACTTCTGACTAACCGTAACGACTGTCAAATTTGTAGACCACAAATGACAGCTGGGACCAACGGCTTAGCGTGCTTTCCGAGGCACGTAAGAATTTCGGTGTACTTAGATGGTCACCCATTCACCTTGGAGATTGATCCATACGGCTGTTATAATTTTCACAAACGACTACACACGTCGCTTATGAACCTATCATTTTTAATTTTTCATAGGCTCTTAATAAATTAGTGGGCCTCACCATCAACGACTGCATCACTGCTTACCATTAGGTGAGATCGCAGTCAAGCACTGGTTTATATCATTTAAAAAAAACTAAAAGTGATGGCAGTTTTCGTAAATGTATTATCAATAGAACATACTCAATACTGTCGGTTCTTACTCTCTTTGTGGCTGAGCACGCCGACCCAGGGCATTGAGAATGACTGGATCCACTTTCTGTTGGAGCGGTTGGCTGTGTAGCGAGGATCAGCGTAACCTGGGTGGTCAAAATATTGCTTTTGAACAGCTTGTGTGTATGTTTACTTACTAGTTACCTACCAACATTTACCGACTAAAATTTCCAAGCAGAGATGATCTCACTCAAACTCATAGCATTTATTTCAATTGTACTATTTACAGACAAATCCCAGTCGTATACTCTTTGCATGATTTTGAATCGGATTCACTATCTTAAGCTGAGCTGTAGCACTAGCTACTACGCGACCAAAGGCAACTTTAATGTACAAATAGATTATGGATGTGATGTTAATATCAGAGAATAGGTTACTTCTAGGCAAGCATGCTTTACAGTCGCTTGCCTTCAGCTGAGGTAGTGGTCAAGCGTAAGCCTATTTATAATACAAAAAAAAAAAAAAGAACTTACCCAGTGACATGAAAATAATCCACATGAAACGCATTTTATCAAGAATCTGTACCTACACTGCAGTGGTACCTACGTCTTACTTTCACATGTGCTTCACAACTGCTTCTCAAGACCGAGTATTTTACGAAAGTAATTTGGTTATGTTGACCACACGTTATTATAAACAAAAACATCATGGTTTTGTTTTTATTTGTAACAAGATTTACGTTAGCTGTGGTATGTAAATAAATAAATAAAGATTCGGTCAACGCAGATTTGACATTCCTTCCCTGATTCATTATTTGATATGGTGGACAAAAATAAAATTCTTTTCAGATGTTAGGCAGTGGATTCTAGGGCTTTCTAACATATTTGTGAAAAGTCACTTCTACGATCCGGACTTAGCGTTTCGCCTCGACGTTTATACCACATACATTGAAGGACTGGAACAATCTGCCTACCTACTGCGGTCTTCCCGTCCGACTATAATTTAGGTGTCTTCAAGGCTTGAGCTCCTAATAAACTAATGTGACTCACTATCATCGATTCCACTTGATAGTAAGCAGCGATTGCTTACTATGTGTGTTCGCATAATCACTAGTTTAGATGATTAAAAAAAATCTGTATAATTATATAAAAGGCAAAATCCTGACTCATTCACTCACCAATTCTAGATCGGTTCGGCCCTTAGACCTAGAATGCTGAAATTTTGCATTTTATAAAGTATTTATTTATACAAAGAACGAAAAAGAATTTTCCTAAATTCATTAAACCCCAAGCGAACGCTGGCGTTCGCTCTCTCATTGTCTCTCTATTGTGTCTCTAATTACGGTAAGTATTGAAAGGTTAAAGTGTAAGTGGTAATTATAATACTGCATTACTTAAAAAAAACATTATTGGTATGGCACCTTCAATATATAACAGATTGCCAAACTGTATTAAGGATCAGCCCTTAATAAAATTCAAAAAACTCTTGTCATCGTTGCTGGCTGAGAAATGTTATTACTCTATTGCCGATTTTATAAATGATGGATTATTGTAATATTTGCCTGCCTTTATCTCTGTTAATATGGAAACAATTCAGCTAATTCATGATTTTATTTTTAATTTTAAGTAAGTACCTAGTTTCTAAGTTAATCTGTATTTTTTGTATGCCAACCGGCAGAATGTACTGGGTAAACATATTCCTGAATCGAACACCATTATTGTAACACCTGCATTCGATACAAATAAAGAAATTATTATTATTATTATTATTATTAAAGAGATGAAACGGGAGTCCAAACTTTGCATGGAGATACCTACTATTACGCGGCCGAAGCCGCTGACAGAAGCTAGTACAAGAATAACTAAATAGAGGCAGTGAGGCTCATAATGACCACTAGAAACCATTTATTGCATTATTATTGTCCCAAACAATCAACATAACAAACAAATTATGCAATTTTCACACAAAACACAGTACACAATAAAAAGGCAGAGAAAGAAGCGATGTAAATGAAGTCAGTTGATTTACTGGCGATTGTCTGCGGTGCTGTGGCGCGGTAATTACGAACACCAAACAAGGCGACGCTAATTACTGCGACTCGCTCCTGTGATAAATATTTAACATATGTATTTCTATGAGTGTTGCGGAACGTGTATTTTTAGTGATTTTGCAAGGGCTTAAAAGGGTACTCCCACATTTTTTGACAGTGTTTTGTTTCTTTTTCTACACCTACAACTTGACAAGACCACACGCGAACCTGGCTATGAATCTTAGGTATCAAGTCAACTTGAACCTTTTGCACACTGCACCTGATACAAATAAAATCTATCAATCTGTAACTTTCCCATGGAAAAGCCCTATTCTTTAACAGAGAAAGAAAGAAACAAAAAAGAATTAAACTCAGGACAGGACGAACCACTCTATTCTAATAAAACTTATTACAAAAAAAAACAACTGACTTCAATGTAAAAAAAAACAGTGTCGATGTCACTGTTTCTATAATAGTTTTGAGTTTTATCTCTTCGTTATTCACTTCATGTTTTTATTATTCTATCCTGTCAACCGTCACGCTATCACTGACTCCCTTTTCTTTGATATCGCCTCACACAATCCTTAAATGTTTTATTCCCTGTCTCTTTACAATTATTAATTTTAAAATAAATGTGAATATATCACATTTATTTTCAAAGCATGCGTTTCATCCGTCCTCATCACATACCCAAGCTACCAAGGTAAGTTCACTTAAAAGTGTGCAAGTCACCTGGCCTGAAATCAGTGCAAATATAGTGCAGCAAGATCTGTGCAGTTCTCAGGTATCAGTACAAGGCTACACCGTCGTGTCGACTACCAACAGGTACTCGTGTAGATCACACCAGACTGGTTTGTGCCCCTTGGGACTTTTTATTGCAAAGTCCGTAAAAATAATAGTTGGTTAAAAGTACTCAAGGGTTGGAACCGTAATCACGATGATCGTCAATCTTTGACTGAAAAGCATTTAGATTTCCTGACTGTGTGTAAAATACTTAATTGTGTTTGTTACATTCTTTTTTATCACGTCTGTCCGTTTTTTTTTTCGAAAGGGTAGACATTAGATTATGGTATCATCATCATCATCATATCAGCCGAAAGACGTCCACTGTTGGACATAGACCTCCCCCAAGCATCGCCACAACAACCGGCCCTGTGCGTCACGC
Organism: Mythimna ferrago; assembly: GCA_910589285.2. Lineage (NCBI taxonomy): Eukaryota > Metazoa > Arthropoda > Insecta > Lepidoptera > Noctuidae > Mythimna > Mythimna ferrago. Next base: position 398,837 of record OU342697.1, read on the forward strand.
ATCCATCGGATTCCCGCAACCCTGACCAAGTCATCGGTCCACCTTGTTGCAGGCCATCCGACGATGCTTCTTTCGGTACGTGGTCGCCACTCCAGAACCTTTCATCCCCATCGACCATCTGTTCTGCGTGCAAAGTACCCTGCCCATTGCCACTCAATTTTGGCGATTCTTCCAGCTATGTCGGTAACCTTGGTTCTCCTACGGATAGCAAGGAAACTCCCTTTCCATTGCCTTTTGGGTGACTAAGTCCTCTTATGAGGCCCATTGTAAGCGACCACGTTTCGGAGCCATAAGTCATCACTGTCAACACGCACTGGTCATAGACTTTCGTCTTGAGACACTGTGATATATTGGACTATTATGGTATAGTATTGTATATATTTACAGATAAGATAGTTTTGCCACATGACCCACAGACGAGACAATGAAAGAAATAAAAATAATTTATTTTTGACTTCTGTAGGATAAACAATATAATAAATGATTAACTTTTCATAAAACTTATGACTAAAATAAAATAACAGCATAAAAATGTTGTGTGCACGATTAAGGATTTCGAATTTCAGTTGCTATACCGCGCCATAGATGGGACAGTTCTGTTTGGACATAGCTAGTGTAGGGATTCATCCACATTTCGGATAGCGTGGTTGGGTTTTTACACGACTGACCCAAAAATGGAGTGCTATGTTTTCAGGGTTCAAAAGTATTGTGTTATTCTTGAAATTATTCAGTTTCACTCGCTCAAAACCTTGATACGTGCCCATTTTTTATGAGAAATATTAATGGTAAAGTAGTGATTGTTACGTCAGTTTTGCTTAGCTTTTCGGGAAATAAAGCGTATAAAGTGCATCGGAGCCCAAAAGGAACAAACCCTTTGCATTCCTGTAAACGTAGAAATAGTTAACCTTTCCGTACTTTGTAAGCCTGTAGACCATTATTTAGAATCCAACGCGTCCTTACTACGACCAAGCTATCTTGACCTACCATTACACTTTGCTATTAAATAGACTGAGTTCAAGCTGTACTAGTGACTGAGAAGTTCTCACCGAATAAGTATTTTCAGCGAGCAAGGCTCCAAAAGGTAGGGATTCAATTACCAGGCCGTGTAATTGGAGCTTCTTGGTTGGTGGGCAGTGGTTCAAGTTCAAAACAATCAAATCGTAATTTGTCCAACTTGGTTTTTGAACCTAAGACAAAGCATATACTTTAAAAAATTGACAGACAAGATGCAGTAGGCGAGGATCAGGTATTAAGACACAGTTTAGGAGAAGTCAATATCTAGCAAAAAACTCCGATAGTCTGAGTTGTTACCAAAATCAATCAAGTTTCATCTTTCGTCACGTGCCCTGTTAGCTGTTAATTTAACTAATGGATCTAATAACAGCGTCAGCGAACGGAAACAAAATAATATGAAAAAAAAAAATACCCAATTTTTGCCATCGACACTCTAAGATCACTCAGGCACCCCAACATTGAAGACCATTCACCAAGATTGGCCAAATAGTAGTGCTTAAAGAAGCTGAGATAAATTAGTTACCTAACTATTTCCTATTGACGACATTATAGATGTTTCTTTGTATTTTTAACACAGAATAAATAATACGTGAAGTGTTCATCGGTAGCGGACGTAGAGTAGTTGACGCTGTTTTTTTTTACAAACAGCCATTTTATTGGAATTTCTCAGTAGCACCCTGGAGGTTCGAAATGATAAACAACATTCGACAGTGTGAGTCTTTGAAATGTGAGTACCAGTAAAAAAAAAAAATATGGGGAAATGCTGAAACAAATGCTATTGTATTAAATTAAAAAAAAAAAACAAAACATTAAAGCAGGAAAACCATTATAAGTAGTTCCAAACAAGATACTTTTCGTGCAGTCTGATGCAGTTGGTGAAATTCACTTTTGAAAGACAAGTTACTAATCTACATCTGTTAAGAAAAATCTCATTAGTAGTTATTAAATCGATTAACTTAAGAATCATTAAAATCGGTTCTCGAGTTTGGTCTCCAGACCGCTATAAAGAAATAGAGACAGAGAGCGCCATTTATTACTGTGAAAAAATAACTAAAGACAGAAAAAAATAAAAAAAAGACAAGCTTGTCTTTTCTGCTGAATTATTTTTTTCTGTGTTCGAATGCGAAAAAATTACTTCATTAATCATTTATTTATTTATTTAATTCTTTATGCACAAAAGAGTACAAAGGCGGACTTAATGCCATAAGGCATTTTCTTTCTTTTTCTTAATATATACTCTGTGTTTGTAAACAATTTTGTGATTGCTTGTCACAAATAACAGCGTAATGAATTCCCAATGAGTGGCTTGTAGCAATTTCACGGTCGGTATAAACTGATCATTAGCTGTGATTAAGGATTGCTTTATGTCTGAACTTCATTTGTTTTGAAACAATTATTTTTACAATGAAGGGGATAAGTCTAGCCTTTGTGAAATTGGTAATTTTGTTCATTGGTGAGCTGATTGTTCTACTTTAATTATTGGATATTTTACTATGTAGTTATAATAAGAAAATAAATCTGCTGAAGCTCCGATAGAAGTACCTACTGAGCTACTATGTCGGAAAAAATACAAAGTTGTTATTTTCCAGGTTGTTTGTCAGCGGAGCATTGTGACGTGGCCACCACGGCGCAGGTGCGGGAGGGGAACCTCGGACAGAGCGGAGACTTCAACTGGCTCGGAATACTACACGTGCATAAATGTTAGCATCTTCAACATCGCCATGAACAAGTTTAATATTTATTTTAAATAGTCTTTAGTTTTGGCGAATATGAATAATACCGTCTAAGACAAAGTTTTCTTTGAATATTCAATTTAATTAGCTTATCCCAGCTTTGTCATAAAATTCTTCGCATACCTTTTTAACCTACATACTAATGTTGTAAATTACTTTCTCCATTTTTTGATTTTCAGCGAAATACCAGTGCTTTTTAAACAATCTTTTTTTGCCGTCAAGGATTGAAGCAAACTTGGTGTACCAATATTCAGTGTTGCAAATTAAAGACATTTAGTTTCATTTGCATTAAGTAAGACGTTATCACCTACGAATTACTTCTAAAGAAAAGTCACGTTTTATTTAAAAAATTGTGGGATGTGTTATCAGTAAGGGATATTATTAAATTAAACTAGAAAAAGGAAAGAACCAAGAAGAAACGACCAAGATCTGGGCCTCAAGTCTGCTATTACAATAGTATCAGAATGGCCTATCATTGATGTCATAATTGTCGATTTTGACAAGTTTGGTAATCTACTAATATAATGGCGTCATTATGACTTTCCAATGGTCAACCACTGACACTCCATTGAAAGAAGTGGTTTAAAATGGTATTCTCGTACATATTGACAAATGAATATTTGACGTTTGCGGTAATCTGCTAAAACTTTGACAGTTTATTTGATCAGTGTTTGACCATTAGAACGTTATTGTGCAGTTATTGGTTTTAATATTCTCGAAATTATCATTCTACCACAATTCTATTAAAAGACCACTGACCGATCAATGATCGATCATTATGAATTAGCAGATTACAAACTTTTAGCAAAATGACAATGGGATCGTGTTGCAATGACGAATTTATAAAAATAGCAGACTTGGGGCCCTGGTGGCAGGATCGTTTTTTTCTTCGACGAAAGCACTCCATTTTTCTTAACCTCTACACATTAAAACCATTTTAAATTAGATTTTTTAATTCATACATAGATGAAGAGGGCAAATTTCGAGTAGGCATGACTGGAATTGTGCTCATCAAGATAAAATACGCGCTCGCTAACGCCGACGATGTTGTCAGGATACCAATGCAAACCTTCAAGTTAGTGTCTTTAATATATTTAACATATTGTAACACCACTGCTCTCAAAACGGTGAATTAAAACATCGTGAGGAAACCGGCATGTCCTAGAACCAAAAATTTAAAGACATGTGACATTCACCAACCCGCACTGGGCCCGCGTGGTGGATTATGATATGGCTCATTCCCTCTCCTAGAGAATAGAAGCCTGAGTCCCAGCAGTGGTAACATTAAAAAGGCTGATTATGATGATGATTGAAACCTCTCAGTGGAATGATATACTACTAAAGACACTTCCGCCTGACCACCGCTAAATTCATTTTTGCTTGCTCTCGAAACGAAAACTTCAAGGGTATGGTTTGGCGCCGTGCCACAGGATTCAAGCAAATTTTTTTTTAAGTGATCAGGCAGAAATTACAGCGATGGTACTTTATACATCTGAACAAGAAAATTAAGTTACATTTGTAATTTAAGCACTAAAATTTTAGTTAAATGTATTTAGTGTTTTTTTTTTAAGAATTTTTCATTTATAAATTAAACCATGAGGGTTTAATTTATAAATAAAGTACAAAGGCGGACTTAATGCTAAAATAATGCTTAGTGCTTGAATTAGTTATTCTTATTAGGTGTGCGTTGGCCAGCTACCCACAAGGTGGACCGATTACTTGATGAGTGTCGCAGGAATCCGATGGACGCGAGAAGTTCAGGTCCGGTCGTTGTGGTGACACTTGGAGAGGTCTATGTCCAACAGTGGGGCAAATATCATCAGATCATCAGATATTAGCCCCACTGTTGGACATAGGCATCGACATACTACTTTGGAGGTAGGCGGAACAGAGAGTTAAGTCCCACATACCTCCGTTGAAAAGGGAGGATCCTCCGACCAGACAGGTGTTATAGTCTGGTGGGCGACTGCCCGATAGATGATTTCGGGCTGTCGTATATATTCAAATTACGCGGAGAACTTTGATTGCGCTATGCAGGATTTCGTATTTTCTTCGTAGTTCTTATGTGGTGCCATAGATGTCGCTACACTACAATGGTAGCGCATCGATATTGGTATCTACGCACGTACAGAAACACGTTAGTGACACAATCAAGTTTTATCAAGAACTTGCGTTTGTCCGCAACTTCGCCCGCGTACTTAAAATATAGCCTACGTCACTTATGAATAAAGTAGGTACTTAACTTTCTATCGGTGAGAAAATTTTTGTAATCGGACCAGTACTTCCAGAGATTACCTCCTACAACCAAAAAAACAAACTTAAACTTTACCTCTTTATTATATTAGTGTAGGTAGATATTGTAGATTTATAAAAATAAATAATTTTGTATCCTTTAAAATGATCAAGAATTATTGTAGTTTCCCCTAAAATGTATGAACTCTTGTTTTCACTCCATTTTCCGTCATCTGTACCAGATCCGACAGCAAGGCGATGTTCTTGCCAGCTCGCAACTCGCCCTGGGAAGCGAAGCCTAGGTCGTACGTGACGCACCCGGAATACGAGTACGCCACACTCAACACCATCGCCGTTATCGAGCTGGACTTAGACGAAGTTGACGATTGTAAGTAGTTCTTTTTTAGGGTTCTGTAGCCAAATGGCAAAAAACGGAACCCTTATGAATTCGTCATGTCTGTCTGTCTGTCTGTCTTCTGTCCGTCCGTATGACACAGCCGCTTATTTCGGAAACTATAAGAGCTATGAATACTGTTGAAACTTAGTAAGTAGATGTATTCTGTAAACCGCATTAAGATTTTCACACAAAAATATGAAAAAAGCAATAAATTTTGGGGATACCTACTTAGAACTGAAACTCAAAAAATTTTTTTTCATAATTTTTTTTTAGGCTAGGTCTTCAAAAATGATATTGAGGTTTCTAATATATTTTTTTTCTAAACTGAATATTTTGCGCTAGAGACACTTCCAAAGTGGTAAAATGTGTCCCCCCCCCCCCGTAACTTCTAAAATAAGAAAATGATAAAACTAAAAAAATATATGATGTACCTACATTACCATGCAAACCGCCAACGAAAATTGGTTTGAACGAGATCTAGTAAGTAGTTTTTTTTTTAATACGTCATAAATCTAAAAAAATACACTATTATTAAAACATCGATCAAAGTTACAACGAACTACAAGAACTTTTATGTTATGTTACTTGCTGCTACGGAACCCTTCATGGGCGAGTCCGACTCGCACTTAGCCGGTTTTTTTTTTAATTTGTTTAGTTGCTACTAGAGACATCTTCAGTATTTTTGTTTTAGTTGAGAAATCATCCAATGACTTCTCCCTCTCTATGGCGGAGCTGGAGGGTATATCAGACTGACTCTACTGACTTAAACCCTCACCTATGTTCCTTTTTTGCCTTGCATTCCATACCAGGCTTTCAGTTTTCTCTTCCGGAAGCGAACCCAAAATGAGCTACCTATTGATTGCCGTCCAGGTCTTCTTCTGCTATGGAAATAAATTAAATGATTTTTACTTTCCAGCTTTTGTTTACCTTACCGTTATATTTCAGTTCCGTTAAATCCGATATGTATCCCGACCGGCGAAACATTCAACACTTCTCGATATCTGTATCTCACTGGTTTTACGGACGGTAATTTTATTTATTTATACTTTGTGCACACAGGACAAACGTTGGAGTAATTTTGTGATATACACTTCTTTTCTTTATTAATTTTGCAGAAAACCGAAAAATGGAAAAAGTCATTTACAACGTACAGTATTTAGATAAAAATGTATGCGAAGAGTTTTATAACAGAGCTGGGGTAAGCCAACACTTTTAAATAAAACTCGGTATATACTTATTCAAATATTGAATTTGATGTGACCAATCAAAATGCGCTTGTTGAGTCAAAGCTCCAAAGCCTTGAGCATCGACGCCGAGTTGCTGGCCTGGCGGTTTTCTATCGATTATACTTCGGTGAGTGTGCGTTGGAATTGCACAATTTAATTCCGCCAAGTCCGTTCCATCATCGGACCACCAGACGTACAGCGTTGCGCCATCGGTACATTGTGGATATCTCACCCATTCGTACAAAGCGTTTTGGAAACACATTCATTATGCGTACAGCTAAAGAGTGGAATTCCCTGCCGGAGTCTGTGTTTCCTGATAGCTACAACCTAGGGGTCTTTAGGTCGAGAGTAAATAGGTTACTTCTAGGCAAGCGTGCTCCATCATCGGCCACATCATCACTTACCATCAGGAGAGATAGTGGTCAAACGCGAGCCTATCAATAATAATAAAAAAATAAAAAAAAACGAGAAATACCAACATCTATAAAAATATTTCTGTTTTCAGTTGTCATCAAAAAAACGCGTGCCCTCTGCGTACGTGTGCGGATACGTGCCCAGCAACAAGACGCAGTGCGTCTGGGACAACGGGATGGTGCTCGTCTCCAACGTGACTGGGTACTTCTACCTGGTGGGTATCATCATCATCATCATTCCAGCCGAAAGATGTCCACTGTTGGATATAGGCATACCCCAAGCGTCGCCACAACGACCGATCCTGTGCGTCTTGCATCCAAAGCATTTCTGCGACTCTCACCAGTTCTTGGTCCATCTTGTGGGAGGCCTTCCAAAGCTGCGTTTTCCAGTCCGCGGTCGCCACTCTAGAACCTTCCAGCCCCATCGACCATCCGTACTACGAGCAATGTGCCCTGCCCACTGCCACTTTATTTTTGCGATTCTTCGGGCTATGTCGGCGACCTCAGCTCTCCGGTCTGATGAGTATACTATGTCCCAAAGTCTATACAGTCTCCTGTACTGCATTACAGAACTTTGGCTTTTAATATATTAATTTCTCTTATACTTGAGGAAGATAGGTACGATAATATTTTACATCGACTTAGTACACCTTTCACATAACATACATGATGCAAACAACAGCGTCAACGGCGTACACAAATAATCAATACAAACGTGTGTTAGTAGTAATGCAGAACCGTGGTTATGAAGCCAAAAACATAAGATTTGCGACAGTATTGGGACTCTATTGCGATAATATAGGTATTGCTACTGGATCACTTTAAAAGGTTATCGTGGGATTCCTCCTTAAAATACTGAACTTTGACAGTTTGTCATTGCGGCGCGACGTACTTTACTTTTTTTCCATTTCAGCGTTTGCAACTTCTTATAGCTGACACTGGATTAGGGAATGCAAACCGGTTAACCCGAAAACCGAAAGACCGGTTTTTCGGCATATTTTGAATGATTAAAATAACCGGTTTTTTTTTCAAGTAACCGGTTTTTTCGAGTTTTTTTATTACTTTCAAATGATACTATTTTTAAGCAAACATAGTTTTAAAACGCTGTTGAGGCTTGATCAGTCGTAGGTTTGTTTATAAATATTTATAATAGCTATACCAATTGTAAAGTTTTTCTGTTTACGATCATTAAAAATCCAGTGGCAGTGAATGCTGTCAGGGCCAGATTTAAAATCTCGTAAGGACACCAAAATTATTATTCGCAGATGGGTATTCCATTTGCGAATGGCACGTTGGGGATACCTGTTCCGGATTAAAGCGGAAGTGACGCCTGGGTGTCGTCATTGTGCGGAATGCCTGGAGGACACGGTGGAGCCCACACTCGAGGTGTGCCCTGCTTCGGCGGAGGATCGCCGTGCCCTCGTGGGGGCGATCGGTGGCGGAGACCTTTCGCGCCGGGCCTCGGTTGAGGCCTTGGTCCGGAGCGAGGAGGAGTGGCAGGCGGTTGCCGACTTCTGCGAAGTAGTAATGCTCGCAAAGGAGGAAGCCGACCGCATCAGGCAGCGGCGTTCTTGCCACCGCCGCCGGGATTCCGATCCCGATTTCCGGTCACCGTAGGCGCGGACTTGCGGACAGTGAGCAATGGGTAGCTCGCTATCCGGCCGTCCGGTAACTGTCCGGAATAAGCCCAAGTCATCGACGGCGCGCACTGTTCCCACGCGCCTCCAGGAGTTGTCAGCAACAGCAGGGACCCAGCCGGGTCGAAGCCTACTGGGGCCAGGGTTATCCGAAAGGGAACTCGAGCCCCGGTATGAAGGCTAGAAGGAACGGGGTGGGTCTTTTAGTCAGTAAGAGTCTGACACTATATCCCGCTCCGCCGAAGAGCGGGGGTTGCCATTGGATGATTTTTCCCACCACAAAAAAAAAGACCTCAACCCGTGAACTACAAATTGAGATCTATATTAGAGAGCATGGGCTGCATGTAACAATAATTCAAAATCCCTAAAAAATTCTTTACGATCAGCAGTGGAAAACTTTCCAATGATCACCATGCGTAAACAGATGATGCGTGGCCTGAACGCTTAAAAGCCTGTGTTAAGGTTAATCTACACGAATACTAATACTCGTATAATAAAGAGGTAAAGTTTTTTTTTTTTTTGTTCTTATGTTTTTTTGTTTGTAGGAGTAACCTCTGGAAGTACTAGTCCGATTGCTAAAATTTTTTCACCGATGGAAACCTGCTTTGTTTCTGAGTGACATAAGCGATATTTTATGTACGCGGGCGAAGCCGCGGGCAATTGAAGAGCGACTGATTTACCAATGACGTGTCGCCGTCGGCGCATACCCGCCCGCACGTCGCCAAATAGACCTTAGAATTGAATACTGCGCATGCCCCTTCCACTTTTGCCGAGCGATCTTAATTCACCGCGCGACCTGTATGTATTAACTTCTAGTTTAAATTCTCTATTTACGACATCATTCTGAGACATTCGTTTTTATGAAGTTGAGATTTTTTTATTTTTAACAGGATTCATATTAGGTATAAAATATATTTTTTAATAGATAAGTTCCAAGATAAGTTCAAAAATATTTATTTAGAATTTAACAAGCAAAAAAAATTAAAATTTTTACTTAAAAATAAATTTAAAAAAAAAACTAATTTTAAAAACCGGTTACCCGGTTAACCGGTTTTTCTTTAGGAAAACCGAAAAAAAAAACCGGTTTGTAATATTGGCGGTTTTTGCATTCCCTACACTGGATTGACCACCATCACGGATTTTAATTTTGATAACACGAAAATTTCGCTAAATATCGGAGTTTGTTGGTCACTCGTTCAAAAGTTATAAGGGTTCAGGGAGAGGTGTTAAAATTAAAATTCGTAGTAGTGGCTAAGCTAGTGTCAGCTGTACTGCAAATCCGACATATTCTTCCTTTATATGAATCATGAGTGTTAAAGTAGTAATTCATAGAAATTTTGATTTCTGATGCACTTGCACTTGTGTACTTCAAATGTCTATTGACAATTTGAAAGTTTTTCTCATAATATCCAATAAAACAGTATTCGGTTATATTTAAGACATCACATCCTGTGTTCGACAGATTGGCTTCGGCGTCCACGGCCCCGGCTGCGCAGCTCCCGCTCGCTTTATCGACTTGTTCCCCTACTTCTATTGGATCAACTCCATCGTCAGCCCAGACGAGGTGTATGATGACTCCTACAGACGCAAGGAGGATGACGAGTTCGCTTCCAGACATGAATTCTTGAGGTTAGTTTTTTACAGCTCCCTATGAATTATCGCCTACGAAGAAGGTGCAGTAAAAGGAACAAAAAAAATATTAAACGTGGAACCCATACCCCTCAGCCAAACTTAAATATCTTATAACCAGAGTGCATCTCATAACGTTTCTAATAATCCCAAAAATGGTTAGATTACATTAATTTATTACTTCCGGCTTCATCACCAGATCAGTTTGATATGTCCCCTCCCTCTTTTCTTTCAGTCAGTCATCGACTACACACTACAGCAATTTTACTTGTTACGACAATTCTGCTGTGATCCTATGAGGAGTTCTGAAAAAAACCAATAACACGTCTTCCTATATTCGATATCCTATCGTTTATGTTTAAAATTATATGATTAATTTTGTGTGATCTTTATTTGAATAGGGATAGTCTGAGCTCCGTTACTTGATCGTCATTTTTGTGAACTAGGTTTTGCCAGTGGTTTTTTTTGCGTGAAAGTAAGATTTTTATACGAACTTTGGACCACCGTTTCATCTCCTTGAGGGGTAAGTTTCGGGAAAACCTCTCCTTGTGCGCGCCTACGCCATAAAAGGATCATTGCACTAAATTGAGACTTATTGTCAATTGTTTCAGAATAAACGATTCTCTAAATAAATCTGATGTTATCCGTCAAGACTTCAAGCCGCATCAGTTGGTCAAAGCCAACATGGACCATCATATTAACAAACTCTCCAAAGATGAAAAATCTGCACTTCCTTGTAAGTTATTTGTGCTTTTAGAGAAGAATATTATATTCGTAATGTTTTGTAACCAAATAATATTGTACTTTTTCTGTTAAGCGAACAGCTCCCGTAATTTAAGGTATGTAAAAGTTTAACCTATTAATAATAGTGTACTATTTTTAATTCAAAGGTAGCCTATGCACTACTCTACCTATATACTACTACTGTACATGAAGTTTCACTAAATTACCATTAGGCATTTTTTTATATTAATTTTAGAGTTAATATTTTCAATTATTGTGTATTTAAAAAGTTTTTGTTAACAAAGTGTCATTAGAGTTTTTCATTTAAGAACTCTTCACTAACCGACAGAAGTTTAAAAGCCGGTTTTGTAGGATTGTCGTTCCGTCAGACTTCTTTTCGAATCGATGGTTTTCTTTTCCGTCAAAGTTTTTGGTCCCAGTAGGTTACCACGTTAATAGCGGCGTGAGTGGCATTTTTCAGGTTCATCAAAGTGCAAGAGTAGGGCCGCTTTGGGTAAGTGGGCCATCGTCTGATCATTAACACTACTCGCACTGGGTGTCAAAGGGGTCTATAATCCCCATCTCGCTAGGCTGTGTTTGCAACGGCCTACTTGGTTGAGTAGTCTATTGTTTGCCTTCCATATAGGCCACTACAGATCGCGTCCTAATGGCAGATGTTCCTGGACTATTTTATTTATACTAGGACAGACTAGGGTGCATCGAAGCTTGAACACATATCTGTATATCTCCGTTAAAGTTGGCCACCGTGGCAAAACTCGATTGAAAAGATTATTACTTTAAGAGCTTGCTTGAAATACCACGTGAAATTTTTATCAAATAACAAACATAATGTACAAACAAATGAGGATGCTTGTAATGTTAAAAACTTGGTAAATCTAGTAAACACCTAGCAGCCCAATCGTGTTTGTCTACCTTCTGCTTGACGTGATATTTTGTTATTTTTTCAGTCAACGAATCGTGGGAGTCATTCAAGGACGCTTTCACCACAACGGAGAAGGTTCAATCCTATAAAGAAATCTACTTGAAGGTAGAAATACAGGCTTTTGTTATAATCCATACTAATATTGAGATTTTATTATTCTTTAAAAATTCCAGAGTTCTTACCACTATCTCTTAACGCGATCCATTAGACGATCTAAACTGAATTGTTCAAGGTACAGAGCTATACAGGGTGTATAGCTACATCTCTTTTTCTCACTCGCACGCCTGATATTTTAACACGTTATGGTAGGGCTCCAGGTTCATAGTAAGTACTTTTAACCACTGCGCGCTGTTAAACTATATAAATAGAAACTATATAATATTTTTTCTACCACATGATTAATGGAAAAATAAGTGTTCTTGTTTGTGTCACTACAGCCTTTACCGCACCACAGCTCCTGAATGGATTCGTATAAAACATGTCGTATGGGCGGACAATCTCTAAGGTGGTATGTTCCTATGAGATATCAAAATAATTTTCAGCTGAGACCAGCTGTGGGTATAAGATGCGTTAAATATCCGTGAAAAATAACGTAACCAACAACTGTACATTTTCAGGAAATCATTATTAGATTAGCCATAGATTTTCTTGCACGTTATTTCCCATAGAGAGCTTTGCAACGTGCAATTGTCACTGACCTCGACAATTCAAAAGTGCCTGTAAATGGTTTGATTGAATTAAATACTTTGAGTTTGATGTTGAACAGATTACGATTAAAACGGTATAAAAACACACAAAAATGCAATTTTCCGTCAATGCTCCTACTATATGTATATGCACAATTACACAGGTATATTTAAATTGTTTCTAAATAACTATTTTTAAGTAGTTGACCGACTAAATGTTCTTTTTCTACATTCTCCTTATTTTTTGTGCAGGTAAATCATCAAAGTAGAGTGAGAGGGAGTGTCAGACCTTTACTGACTTAAACAATCACGTGTTCCTTCAGTTGTTTTTTGTGTTTTCGTCACGGTGACTCCTTGAACGAGCGTTTGAAGATGATTAACTTTATCCAATAGTTTGTACTAAAAGAAAATTATTATAAATATTTTTATCTGAATTCGTTTTACTTTCCCTTAATGCAAGACGACAGTAAATAAGTTAAAGGTAAGCCGTCGACTATCCGAGGGACATTTCAAAAATGTTTGAACCAAGTTTTATTTACTTTTGCTCCTTATGTATTAAATTGAAAATTTTATTTCTGGTCACATTTTTTAAACATTTTCATGAATTCTACGTTCACGGTGTCCTACCAATTAAGGCATGCAGTATTATCACGAGAACGTTGTACGAGCACTTTGAGCACTAAATGTTTAATATGCACTCTATGATTAAAATAAACAAAGTAGTATGTTTATGTGGTATATATGTATATAAGTGTGACCACAACAACCGATGAACCGATCCTGAGCGTCTTACATCCATACGATTCCCGCGACCCTCATCAGGTCCCAGGTTCACCTTGTGGGAATCCGTTTAACTCTTTGTCTTCCGATTTCTACTTCTACTCCTTCATTGCGCACGCAATGCGGTTGTAGAACTCATTACTGCCAGACATTAGAATGGACACTATAATTATGGTTTTAAGTCCCCTCTTTGAAGAGTGGGTGGAGAGTCGTCACGGCATTCTCACCTTTCGCGTGACGCATGTTCAGGAGGTTCCTGTGCCGGATTCAGATGGACGAAAGACCTGTTTGTCAGCATTGTAGAAACCACTTGAAGGGCATTATGGAGCATACGATAGAAGTATGGCCTGCTTGAGCGGAAATACATTCAAGGAGAGCGATAGTGATAGGTCGGAGGTCACCCTGAGGCGACTGGAGCGTGAGGATGTCGGTTCCCTCACAGTTGTATCTATCTGCTTTGATCGTATTTATTACTAAGAACGCAACCGTCAGAGCTGGTCGTGATAATATTTAAGAATGTGCGTAAATTTGAAGTAAATACCAAAAGTCAGGCAAAATTTCAAATTCTAAACGGATACTGACAGATTTAAAGCTTATTATTAGACACTCTACTCAGATGTTACACTTACAATTACCAACTATGAATCGTACACAATTTGTATTTTATATAAATATTTTTGTTTTGCTCAAGAAATTGTTTGTATTTAGTTACTTCGGGATGTTTACCACTATCTTACGAAAACAAATATGTTATTGTATGATGTATAAACAGACTAGATAGCACATGGAATGCTCATTTTAAAAGAGAGATGCGTGACTGGAGTGAAAGTTATTAATGTACACAACTTCTGCTGCCTTGAAGGACCTACAAACGACAAATTTATTCTCTAGTGTTTGTAATTATTTCTTTTTACGTAAGAAACTAAAATGATGGCACAATGCGCTCAGTAGAATGTTTTTAAAAGCAGCCTTAGTGTTGACACAAAAAGACCGCTTTTCAGTTTTTTGTTGCTGCAAGATTGAGTTTTCCATTTGCTAATCACTCCATGTCGGTGTGCAATTTCAATAGTTTCACAAATTAAAAACAGTTTATAATTAACGTCAATGAAAAGAGTGACATTCAGTAATTACTCGGGCGATATCGAACAATTTCTGAACCTCGGATAATTTCTGCATCGATGACGGGATATTGGCTGTTCTTCAAGTTGATGATTGTTCTTAATGTTGGTGAGTTGATTGGTTTACTAACTGAATTAATAACCAACTTAATTTAATGATACTTCGTTCGTTCTTCGTTTGTTTGAAATATCCATTATTCATTTAATGTGTACAGTTGCACACCTACCACAGTGTTAGCATTTTTAACCCAAAGGTTGACAGGTAAAGAATGCCTTGTTACATTTATTCCGCCACTGTACGACTACTGTATGAGAAGTTTAAATAAAAAATAAATTAGGCATGTAACCTACTGTTGCTAGATGAATGAGACATAAATATGTAGAGGTATCTATACCCTTTTGAAATCAGTTGTGTTTTTCAGTTGTTTTGTGAACTATATTTCAACTCGTTAACTATTTTCCAGGATATTTGTCAGCGGAGCACTGCGACCGGGCGAGCACAGTTCAGGAGCGCGAAGGGAACCTCGGACAGAGCGGTGACTTCCAGTGGCTCGGAGTACTCCACGTACAGCTACGTTAGTAGAAATCTCTTATTTTTGGGATACAAAATGTTTATCTTCTCCTTTCGTCGTTCCTTGTCTGCTGAGGATCGCAATTACGAGCACACGGTCTTTTGTAGTGTGGCTGGCTTGATATATCGATGCCGAAGTGTAAGTAGTATCATCTTCATTTGGACATAGGCCTCCTTCAAGTAACTTGGGGCCGGTTTTTTGTCCTTACTTGGGGCCTATTTTTTTCCTTTTACACATTTGAGGGAGTATGGACCATAACGCGCCACGCTGTTCCATTACGTGTACGTGGCGGCTCGCCATAGCATCGTTTGTTAGTCAGCAGGGTGCACCACGTGCAGGTGAGGTTGGCTTGGGAATAGGTGTTGATTGGGACCCCGTATACACCCCCGCTGAAGTGCCAATAACTTCCCAAACAGTCAATGTCAAAAATTCCTTGTCCATAAAACGTTAGGAGGTAATACTATAAATTGACACATTGGTTTCGTTATGAACTGTTTCCACAATTTCTATCCGCTTCATAAATTTCATTAAAACATGCGGAAACACACATTTAAATTGTAGGCACTAAAAAGTAATTTTCTCTATAAATGTCACTTTACCTTCGATAGAGCAGCTTCGTCTTCAACAGCTTTTTCTTTAATTTTCTTTGTACATCTTTTCTATGTTCTGCCTTGCTTGAGGGTTTTAATCCATGATCATAAAGAGAGGGTCTTCTTGTGATCATGGATTAAAACCATAATATTGAAATATATATTTTTGTAAATTTGAGCATCAATTAAATCACAGGTGAATTGATAGCAACCTCTGGGATCGTTTTGATCAAATTCAAACACGCGCTCGTTAACGCAGACGACGTGGCCAGGATACCACAACATGTGTTCAAGTAAGTGTGAAGAATTTTCTATAACTTTTAAAATGGACTTTATGTTAATGAAAATTCGGCCTGTTTTATGACTGACGATTGAGATTTGTACAGACACTAAGCATTGAGTGAAGATTATATCGCAGTAGATTCCTATCGAAAAGTAATAACTATGACGGCGGCAGAAAGACATTGCGAGATGAGAATAGAATAGAAATACTTTTGTTTAGGACAGGCACAACATAATGGTTACAGATATAAAGTAAAAAAGAACAAAATTACAGAATGCACCGAGAGTGCCCCTAGTTTGTAGCGAAAGGGTGACCACCTCTGTATTTGCTGAGAGTGAGCTAAAAACTTTCTCAAAAAACCAGCTCAAAACTACAAATGACTCAGAAAGATGGGAGAAGGGAGGTCCTTGCACTGCAAAAGATAGCGCAAGCTCATAAAAATAAGATTTCATTAAAATATATTATAAGCGATGAGCACGAAGAAGAAATAGTATACGGTCATTGTCTTGCTTCGTCGTGATAGCTAAAGCTAACCCTTTGTTTTTGTAGATCGAAAAGCCGCGTCATGTTCCTAGCAACCCGCAACACACCCTTGTTTGTAAAACCGGTCTCCTACATCACGCACCCTGAGTACGAGTATATCACGCTCAACAGCATCGCCGTTATCGAGCTAAATTTAGATGACGTTAATGACTGTGAGTCTTTTGGCCATTAATGATTCTCCTTCTTCATCGGTGTCGATAATTTCTAAATATTCTTTGATCAGAGTTTATTGTTATATAAAGAACATAACAAGCGGTCAGCTATTGTTTGGGACGTAGCTCAGCAATAGGAAAAAAAAAATTTTTGTTATCTAACCGCTCATTAATTTTATATCGAGTCGCCTAGTTACTGGATTAAAGAATAAAACAAATAAGCTATCTTGTCATCAAAATCTACTAAAAGCTTCGAATTATACTAAAACAATCGTCTTGATACAGTTCGGTTGACGCCTGTCTGCCTCGCCACCACAAAATCATTTAGAGCTTCTAGATATCTCTACCTCACTGGATTTACGCACGGTAATTAATTTATTTATTTGTCAATAACCAAAATCTAAAAAAAAAAACAAAATATTGTACTTGTTTAGCACATGACAGCATAAGCATAATCAGTCTTTTGTTATTCCCACTGCTGGGACACGGGACACCTTCTCCCTAAGAGAGGGAAAGGGCCATAATCCACCACGGAGGTTGAAATTTAAATAAAACTTCAGGAGATTGAAATTTAAATAAAAGTCGTTAAAAAAACATTGAAGCCTTTGCTACGTTTTTTTACAGAAAATGAAGTACTGGAAAAAGTTATCTACAAAATTCAATATTTGGATAAAAATATATGCGATGAATTTTATAATAACAAGACAGAGGTAAATAATATTCCATAATATTGGTTCTGTGATGGAAATTAATCAATGCACATTTTTATAACTTGCCAGGGCTCTTTACTCACACAATTACCAACCAGGTGACTATTATTAAACTTCCACTGTTCGTCTGTCTATATGTTTGGTCTCTCTGATTAGTCTCTTAGCCGGCTCTATTTCTTGAACCGTAAAATGGTAGATAGTTGAATTTTTCACAAAGTGTATTTCAATTGCTACTAGTTGTTTTGCTCGCCTGTTTTGTCTCATTCTTAGGCAAAGCCCTTCCATCTCTTCTTCCATTTTTCGGAAGGCTGCGCTTGCACCTGCTAGTTCTGGCGCTATTAAAAATGAAAGAGAGACTGTGCAAAAAACATGATTAGTTTGACCGATGAAAGAAGGACGGGGTTTTAGTAATAGCTGAGAACGTAAAAATGATCAGTATGTCCTGTTTGGTTCTCAATAATTCTATAAAACTTTATAAAACTGTTCTTTCAGATATGTAAGAGAGTCGTTGATAGCTTGTATAAAATTTAGTTGAGGAAATTAATAAAATTAACTAACGGAAAAGCGGCTCTAAAGGTCATAGCACACTCAAACGACTGCTACAACACCGCTCCCACCCAACATCGCCCTAAACTATAATAAATAATAATAATAATTTATTGCAATTAATACACACATCATATACACAGAGAAAAAACAATTTTATACATTTGAAGTGCAAAATGTTGTTGAACTCTGGTACCCTAATTAAGATTCAACTTGTGTTAAGAGTACCAGGGCCCTCGTTCTTATTGATCTATTACAAACATATATGTTTTGCATCTGAGTGGAGTATGTTCACGTGCAAGGAATAAAAGAAAACAAAAAAAAAATGTAGTAAACATTGTTTTGTAAGTGTGATGGTGTGTGTGTGTGAGTGGAATGTTTGTGTAGAGATAATAGTAAATGTGTGTGTGAGTGGTATGTTTGTGTAGAAATAATAGTACGAGATTGAAATGTGTGACAAAGTAGGGTAATAGTTCATAATAAAGTTTTATATTTTAAGTAGGTTCTCAGTATCCTCGTATGATTTGTTCAGAAGCCAGTTTGAGACTTTCTTTTTACATTCGAAACTAGATAGTGGATAGATGTTGCAATTTTTGTTTATTTTATTATACAAGCGACAACTAATCACCCTATGGTGCCGTGCAGCCAGGGAGCTACGACATGGTTGGGTTTGGCATACTGCATGTGAACGGCGCTTTGTTGATACACTTTTGTCGTACTCTAGAGTGCTGTGCTTTCTCAAAACTGTACCCAGGACGAATAATTGCCTCACAGATAAAGTTTTACAGTCATCCATGAGCTGGACTGTCGGATACCTGAAGGGTTTAAAAGACATGACTTTGAGCACAGCTCTCTGTGCACGTTCTAGAGGCAGTAAGAGCGTTTTGGCAACTCCTCCCCACACGGTTATGCAATAGGTCAGAATAGACTGACATAAGGCACAATATACCATTCTAAGAGTATCGAATTCAAGGGAATAGCGAAGTTTTTTAAATATGTAGATGGTCTTACGAACTCGAGCGGTAAGAACTGTGAGGTGATTTTTCCAGTTCAACAAAAGATCAATATATACTCCAAGATATTTTACTTGGGTGGACCTGGTTAAGATAGGACAGCCACAGGGTGAAGAGGAGACACTTAAGGTACTTGGGTCACAAATATGGGCTTTGAGAGTAAAGTGTTCATTAGACGGTTGAGTAGAAGATGTCAACGAGAAGGTTAGGTAGGTCGTTTTGCTAGGATTTAAGGTTAAAAGATTACCTGACAACCATTGTATAACTTGTCTTAGAACCTGCTCAGCCGTAGCAAAGACCTCAGACCAATTCCTGCCATGAACGAGTAGCGCCGTGTCATCCGCATAAGTAAAAAATAGAGCAGTTAAACAGGGAAAGTAAGCATAGGGAATTAATATATAAGAGGAAGAGAGTGGGCCCCAGGATCGAGCCTTGTGATACCCCATAGGTTAATGAAGTGGTTTCACGTACAAAGGAATCGATCTGCACAAACTGTTTTCTATCAGAGAGATAGTCCTTGAAAATCCGAAGAGCATATCCACGGATTCCCATCCTTTCCATTTTCAACAAAAGCCGAGGAACAGAGACAGTATCAAAGGCCTTAGTGAGATCCAAGAAAATACCGAGACATTTTTGTTTTTTATCAAGGATATTAACTATTTGATCGATAAGGGAACTCACAGCATCTTCCGTGGATTTTGCATCCCTGAAGCCGAATTGGTTTGGTGCTAAGATGTTATTAGTTTTTAGAAAGTTTTGCAGTCTGATATTAAGTAACTTCTCAAGGACCTTTGATAATGCAGGCAGAACAGATATTGGCCTATAATTATTTACACTGTCTCTGTTCCCGCCCTTGAAGATAGGGTAGACTATGGCTTTTTTGAAAGCTTTGGGAAAGATACCGCTAGACATAGAAACATTGCATAAGTGAGTAATTACAGGTACTAGACTCTTAGAGCACTTTTGCAACAAGTGCGTTGGGATCGCGTCCCATCC
Source organism: Mythimna ferrago (assembly GCA_910589285.2). NCBI lineage: Eukaryota > Metazoa > Arthropoda > Insecta > Lepidoptera > Noctuidae > Mythimna > Mythimna ferrago. The sequence continues at coordinate 418,773 of OU342697.1, forward strand.
AACAGCAGAATCACCACGTAGGCCATGGATAATTTGCTCAATTTCACACTCTTCAGTTGGCATGAGTACGAAGGAGTTTGTGACATTCTTATCATCCAGGGATTGCTCCGAGTCTAAGACTAAGACGACTGCTCGCAGTCCACGCGGCGACAGCTAGCAGGCACCCAGCAGTCCACGCGGCGACAGCTAGCAGACGGCCAGCTGTCCACCCGCCGACCGCTCTCGCTTTTGTGTAAATACTGACCGAATGAGCAGCGACGGTGTGGCGACTGCTAGCAGTGAGCGCGCGGACACGAAGCCGACCGTTCGTCTACAACGTGCGGCCAGCGAGGCGTCAACTACCGAACCGACCGAGTCTGACGGTGGTAAGCTCGCTGAAAGCTAGCTATCTGCTAATTTATGATGCCAATGTAAAACATATCTTAACAGCAATATTTAAAGCCCATATTTGAATGATATTATTTTTGCCGGGTGGGAGCAGAGTCGTGTAAGTGAGCTATGACCTTAAGCTTGTAATATTTTCTCTACATCTACTTATTTTGTTTCCAGGTGTCATCACAAAACCCATCTGCTTACCTGTGCGGATACGCACCATACAGTTCATCAAAATGTGTCTGGGACAACGGGATGTCACTCGTGTCCAACGAATTTGGATATCTCCGTCTGGTCTGTATAATGTTCGCCACAAAATATGTCGTTATTTTTCGTTCTTATTTTTATGACATGGACAATCACAATCTATTCAGAGTATGTAAATACTCATGCTATTACTCTTGTTCTGTTGACTTTGTAAGTTTACCATCTTTTATATAGATACAGGTGTGTATTGATACTATTCTATGATCATCAGATTGGCTTCAGTGTCCACGGTCCCGGCTGCGCAGTCCCCGTTCGCTTCATTGACTTGTTTCCTTACTTCCACTGGATCAACTCCATCACCGACAGGGTTGACTACAGGCCCAAGATGGTCTCAAATGTTCCTATACACGAGCTATATACGTAAGTAGCCTTCTTTATAAGTTACAATAGCATCCTCGCAAGAGTGATTACAGGCGCCAGGACAAAACTCGTCCCAAATATACCTGAACGGTTCAATGAGTGCTTTGCTCTGTATCAGCAACAAGCTGTCTGTAGACATTGGCGGAGAGGACTTCCCGTCTACTCTGAGGCATGTTGCGTAGAAAATTGATGAAAGCTATACACATATTGCTAAATGTTATCTGCACAACTTGCCTTAGACTTTACAGCATCATGATTATCATCATTTCAGCTGAAAGATGTTCACTGTTGGATATAAGCTTCCCCAAGGGTCGCCATAGCGACCGGTCCTGTGCCTCTTGATTCTCCCAACTCTCAATAGGTCAATCGATCTACCTCGTGGGAGGCCTTTCAACGCTACGCCTTCCGGTACGTGGTCGCCACTTCAAAACCTTTTGTCCCCTTAAGTTCGGCGATTTTTCGGGCTATGCGAAGAAAACTCCGAGCACAGCCCTTTCCATTGCCCTTTGGGTGACTTTAAGCATTCTGATTAGGCCCATTGTAAACGACAACGATCACTTTAAATAAACTTTAACTACCAAAATCACTTATATCTTCAGACCTGACAGTTCAGTTCCTCCTGATCTATTGTTTCAGAAAGGGTTCTCGTCGCTTTGAGGTGTTAGGTCGTCAATACGAGGCGTATCCGTATGAACTCCTGACCACAAAGTTTCTCATCAGCAAGCCTACCGAGGAAACGGGCACTTATCTGATCTCTTGTAAGTACTCAGAGAATGAAACCCGTACAACAAACGAAAAAAAATCAAGACTTATACTGTGACTTCGTGTAACTCGCACTCTTTCTTCTAATTCGCCATGCAAGCGCATGGCGAATTACCCTTTCACAGAAAGTGGTGCTGTGATTTAGCAGTGAGAAAATTTTAGGCTTACTTTATTAAAAAAAAAAAACGCCATGGTTTTTTTAAATTTAGTTTTGTTCTTAATTATAATCATATTAAATGTTAATTTATTATTTCTTGTTTAAAGTTTTAAGCACTATTTAGTCTGAAACACGGGTTCATACTAGTTCAAAGAAGCGACTCTGTTATTTTTAATTTTTAAGACATTTTTATTGTAAACGCGTTTAACCGTTTATTTTATAAATTAAATGATTATTATATTATTATTATTGACAGGCTTTTTTTTTTTCATGGTGGGAAAAAATCATTCATTGACATCCCCCGCTCTTGGGCGGAGCGGGAGATAGTGTCAGACTCTTACTGACTAAAAGACCCACCCCGTTCCTTCTAGCCTTCATACCGGGGCTCGAGCGCCCTTTCGGATAACCCTGGCCCCAGTAGGCTTCGACCCGGCTGGGTCCCTGCTGTTGCTGACAACTCCTTGAGGCGCGCGGTAACAGTGCGCGCCGTCGACGACTTGGGCTTGGTCCGGACAGTTACCGGACGGCCGGACAGTGAGCTACCCATTGCTCACTGTCCGCAAGCCCGCGTCTACGTTGGCCGGAAATCGGGATCAGAATCCCGGCGACGGCGGCGGCGATAACGCCGTTGCCTGATGCGTTCGGCCTCCTCCTTTGCGAGCATTACTGCTTCGCAGAAGTCGGCGACCGCCTGCCACTCCTCCTCGCTCCGGACCATGGCCTCAACCAAGGCCCGGCGCGAGAGGTCTCCGCCGCCGATCGCCCCCACGAGGGCACGGCGATGCTCCGCCCAAGCAGGGCACACCTCGACTGTGTGCTCCACCGTGTCCTCCGGGCGTTCCGCACAGTGGCGACACCCGGGCGTCACCTCCGCATGAATCCCGTGCAGGAAACTCCCGAACGAACCATGTCCGGTGAGTACCTGCGTCATGCGGAAGGTAAGGACGCTGTGAGGTCTTTCCAGCCACGCCTCAAAGAGGGGACTTACCGCCATAATTGTGGCGTGCCCCACGCTTGACCACTATATCGTCGTTAATAGAGTCGAAGATGGAACACGCTTGTCTAGAAGTAACCTATTCACTTTTTCACATCCTGACTTAAAGACTTTCATTTTGTTAACTATCCGGAAACACGAACCTTTACAATAAATGTGTTAAACTGGATGATTAAAATATTTTTTCTTCGAACAATGTTTAGTGTTTCACATTTTCTTCATCACATGTCATTTTTCAGTAGAAGCGCGGTGTTCATATTGAAGATACGCCTGATTGATTTTATTAGGCAAGCTTCTCTAGATATAACTCTTTCTGTAAGGAATTTCCAGAGTTAAATATTACTAAAAAAAAATGGTATCTTTGGCAAATAGATCTATCTACGTATACCTCTGAATGCAGGCGTGATGTTTTTTCTTTTCTTGCAGTTTCAGAGGAATGGAGTGAAAATGAACGCTCCTGTATATTGCCCACAAGGCAATTATATCGCGAGATTTTCGAGTTGAAGGCAGTAGACCATGTGCAAGGATTTGTAACATATAAGGTTTGTTGTAGAATATGGGTGATATATGTAGTTAATTGATATTTATATGTCGCAGGGAAATGAGGATATTAGGGATTTCGCGAAATCCCTAGAAATATCACGAAATCCCGGTAATTGTCGAATATTCTTGTTCATTACGTCCTCTTACTAAAAGTATCTAGTGATATCACAAAACACCAATTTGTCGTCAATGACAATTATGTCATTTCACTAAACTAAATCACAGTATTAATATCATAACTAAATCTAATAAAATGTCAGAAAAGCGGATATTGCCGAATAAAAATCATGCCATGCATTTCTCTTACTGGCTCTAGTACCCACATGGGCACTTGAGGAGCGAAACAAATGCGTCGCTCGAGCTGGCCCGGCTGGTGTGATTTTAGTCACTATTATGAATCAAATGAAACTTGTAGAGAAGGTGAAATCTGCTTCTTTAACAAAAAAGTTGATCTAGGACCACCTTAGGCATAGTATTGGAGATAAAAAATAGTATTTATAAAGTTATGCCTTCAGCTGGTATATAAGGGATTGGTTACTCCGAAACTCAATTCTAAAAGCAGATACAACATTCACAGATTCAGTCCCAAAAATTGAACTGTCATTGCGAGTTAGCTATTCGCTAAGCAGCACATAAAACCAAACAAAACAACTGCGCTGTGTTAAACGCCCGTCATGAACAAAAGTACCCACTTTAATTTTATAAAAAAACCAAAATATAAGGTAGTAAACGATATCACAATGTTGCTAAATCTCATTTCGATACAATAATTTTATGATTTTGCTTACAAATAATATTATTTCCGTAACGCATGTTGCTAAAAAAGTTATGAGTTTACATGTGGATGGATGGAAGTGGAAGTGGAATGTGTGTGAGAAGCGATATGAAAGAAAAGGGAGTTAGTGATAGCGTGACGAGTGACAGGACAGAATGGAAGAAAAAAACGTGTTGCGCCGACCCCAAATAAAACGGGACTAGGGCAGGAAGATGATGATGATGATGAGTTTATTGAAGTCATGTCTATAGTCACTATTGTATTAGTACATATAAAATTTGCAGTTCACTAAAAATAAATTAATAATATTTTACAGATTTCTTATTGAACTTTTTTTTTATCGTGATGTAATTTTAATAATATAATTATCAGGCAACTAAGGCTTATGTACAAAAAAAAAACTTAAACGATTTATACTAAAACCTAAATAAATACCTTTTTTTTTTTTTTTCTATGGGAAAAATCATCTTATGACAACCCCCGCTCTTGGGCGGAGCGGGAGATAGTGTCAGACTCTTACTGACTAAAAAACCCATCCCGTTCCTTCAAGCCTTCATACCGGGGCTCGAGCGCCCTTTCGGATTACCCTGGCCCCAGTAGGCTTCGACCCGGCTGGGCCCCTGCTGTTGCTGACAACTCCTTGAGGCGCGCGGGAACAGCGCGCGCCGTCGACGACTTGGGCTTGGTCCGGACGGTTACCGGACGGCTGGACAGCGAGCTACCCATTGCTCACTGTCCGCAAGCCCGCGCCTACGGTGGCTGGAAATCGGGATCGGAATCCCGGCGGCGGCGAGAGCGCCGTTGCCTGAAGCGGTCGGCCTCCTCCTTAGCGAGCATTACTGCTTCGCAGAAGTCGGCGACCGCCTGCCACTCCTCCTCGCTTAAATAAATACCCCACGTACATAAATAAAATACAAAAATACAAAGTGCACTCAGGCGTCGAAGTACTCCTCCACATTGCTGTCATCCGGGAATGTGCCCAGAAGACTGGCAGCATTACCACGTTGAATGGCAATGCTAATTCTTTGAGCGAAGAATGAGCCAGCCTTCTGGTCACGCAAGGTATCGATCAGTCGGCGAGAAATTTCCTTAAAAAGGAGACGCGCATTCGGACCCCATGACCCAAGTGTTTCGACCCCAAACGGCTCAAAACTGCAATTACCAATAAGGTTACAGTATTTGCGCCGTTTAAGGGTCTCAGCAGCAGCAGCAGCAGCGGCAGCGCCAGCACAGCCCGCCGTAAATGGAATGTGGGATGGCGCAAGGGTGTCGACACAGGTTGCGTCCCACTCCAGAGGCCTACCCACCTTCCACGGTACCAACGTCATACCATCTGGTCTCTTGAATTTGTAAGACAATATAATTTCACTATTAGGAAAGGATTTGAGGAAAAAACAGTTTTTAACGCACCCTACTATCAGCCTTTCCAAAGACTATCATGTTACCCGGTGAATGGTTTGGTAAAGTCTAATAAACTGTCACTCCATGTAAAACACGGAAAAAGGCTAGGGAGATGACGACCATCTGTTTAGGTAGCTAACTAAATGTAAACAATCTTGATATATCTTTTTATTTAAAACAAATCGTACAAAAGACATACACAGATTTTTTTTTTTGTAGATCAAACAATACTTTATTTATTTAATCTTCATGCAAGAAAATATATACATAATAAACTTAAATATTAAAAAATATATATATCTATATTTAAGTGTGCTTAACCTAACTGTACACACTAAAGGCTACTCCCTACGATTATTTAGATTTAGTTAATGACATATCGGGACAGTAACGGCTGGAAAAAAAAATCATATCATCGGTTTAGATAAATACCTAATTGTAACCATATTTAGATAAAATATTTAGACATTTTTTTAGATATGTTAAGATTGTTTATATTTAGTTAATTACCCAAACAGATGGAGTATAGTTTTATTTTTATCAAACAAAATTGGTTCAAATTTAAAAATTCAGTGACCGAGCAATGTGCAATGTCCATATTGTAAATAATAGTTCAACATTGTTTTTAGTATACAGGGTTATTTGTAAAACACGAACAACCTTGCAGGACTGTATTACTAACATCATAAACAACAACTTTTGTTCTATGACTTTTTACAAAACATAACACAAACAACGATTTCGTTGTTCTATCTAACAAATTTCAACTCTGCATTTTGCTGTATCTACTTACGGCTCCCGAGCACTGTTCTCGTAATAATCGTAAGCAAGCTTCCGAAACATTGTAATTACACCTAGCAAGCATTCGCACCATTTCCGTGTACTCGACATTAGAATATTAATACACCATCATGTAAAGATCCGCACTGCCGGATTTCGCTACAAGAACACGTATGACGCGATGCAAGCGCATCAATGCGACTGACCTACTAGGAAGAGTCGCCCGTAAATAGGTCACGTTGATGTTCACCTACCCTCCACTATTGTACTATCGCTGGCTTCGCATAGACTTCGTAATATTTAGAACGTTCAATTTAAATATTCTTATTTTTGTATGAAAATCTGATGAACTAAAATTTGATATATTTTTTTAATTCATAGAACAAAAGTTCTTGTTTATGATGTTCTTAACTAGCACCTGAGAGGTTGCTAGTGTTTTACAAAGAACCCTGTACACAAAACCTGACTGAAATTTGTTCTGAATCTCAATTTTTACATCATGTTATATTTTTGCCAAAACTATTTAAAAAAGGTCTTTTTGAAGGTCTGTTTTTTATTTAGAAACCTTAATGTTAGTTTCACTTTAATTCATTAAACCCCAAGCGAACGCCGATGTTCGCTCTCTCTTTGTCTTTCTATTGTATCTCTAATTATGGTTTTCAAAAGTTTAAGCCACACCTATTCTCCTATCGGACCGGCTCTAGTATAATAGAAACCCTATACAAAAATGAATCGTCAGACCTGATGATTCTGTAAATATTTTTTCTCTATTAAGATTCCTTATATCATTCTTGTGCACGGAACTTTTTCCGTTTCAGTATTGTTGGGTTTTCTTGTGAGTCCTTGTAAGCGATTGTAATGTACATCATTTTGTTTTCAGTTATCATTGTACGACATGCGTCTCTCGAAATGTGTCTGTGTTCGTCTCACTGTAAGTATCACAAGGTATTTTATTATATTTACTATTTTGTTCCAAGAAGAAAATTAAAAAAAAAAATGTTTATTTCTTAGACAATAATATAACCATAAGTTTGTGATTGGAGCCTTTTTTTAAGCAAACAATACCTGTATTAAAATACTCTGCTCTTCCATAAAAGCAAAACCATAAGCGGACGAGATTGGCATAAGTGTAGTTTGTATATGAGAGTATAGGTGAGTTGTAAGAAACCTCATAAATAAGTGGTTTGATCCATTTCAGTATATAGAAAAACAGCGTAAGAATGAATTAATTTGCACGATTTTGGTGGTTCATTCTGGTAAACAAGTTCATCAGTTCTACTGATGACGAACTTATAATCTTTTTGTATGCTGATCGTATTTCCAGTAGTACCAATAGAAGATTAACGTACCAGTCGTTGTAGGCATACTATTTTAAGGCCGAAATATTTACTGACTATGGAGACTTTCGACCATTTCATTAGCAGCTAGGTAATATGTTGTCGGTTTTGAAAGTACTTGAAATAAACTTGCGTCAAACTGTTTATCTCGATCTTTAGTATTCTTCTCGGGTCAGCTAAAGCGTGATATTCATCAATTGATGAATATCAATTACTACGTGTGGTACTATAATTATAGTACCACACAAAGTCAAAGCCATGTTTATTTTTTACGTTATTTAGGTACGGTCATGCAAAGACAAGGGATGAAACGCATGTTACTGAAAGAATTATGAGTATACATGTGGATGGGTGGAGAGGGAGAGGGATGGATTGTGTGAAGAGTGATATGAAAGAAAGGGAAGTTAGTGATGATGATGACAAAGTCAAAGCCTAATTTAGATTTCGTATCTTCAGCTACAACTAAACGCCTCGCCACGCGCTCAACAAACGCACGACTAACCCTAGAATTTAACCACCTAAACGTATGAATTTTAGTGCCATTAACTGCAAACAGCAGTTTATTTTCTGAAATAAGCCAGGGTCGCGGCCATTTCACTGACGATTTACTATAATACCATCAACGCCCCGAGTTAGCATTTAAGCGGCTCCGGTACTGAAGACGCCAACGTGGATACTGCGCGCTTGAGTTCTCAAGCACGTATGGGATGTGGACAACTCCGAGGCCTGCTGCGACAGATCGTGGATGCTACGAGTGGGTTGATCGATCGCAGCTATCAAAAACGGGGCTGCCTGTGTGGATATTGTCGTAGATGCTGCGTTTATTGTGCATTTGACTATCCCAAAATGCCAAAATTGTAGACAAGCTGTTTCAAAATGCTAAAATTTCGAACCTATATGGTCCAAGGGTTTGAGTTTCATGGATAATTTATAATCAGAAAAAATATAATTACAATGTCTGTATAGTCCAAGATCCGAGGGCCGCCAGACGTTGGGCACGCCACAATCTTGGCGGTAAGTCCCCTCTTTGAGGCGTGGCTGGAAAGACCTCACGGCGTCCTTACCTTCCGCATGACTCAGGTACTCACCGGACATGGTTCGTTCGGGAGTTTCCTGCACCGGATTCATGCGGAAGTGACGCCCGGGTGTCGCCACTGTGCGGAACGCCCGGAGGACACGGTGGAGCACACAGTCGAGGTGTGCCCTGCTTGGGCGGAGCATCGCCGTGCCCTCGTGGGGGCGATCGGCGGCGGAGACCTCTCGCGTCGGGCCTTGGTTGAGGCCATGATCCGGAGCAAGGAGGAGTGGCAGGCGGTCGCCGACTTCTGCGAAGCAGTAATGCTCGCAAAGGAGGAGGCCGAACGCATCAGGCAACGGCGTTATCGCCGCCGCCGCCGCCGCCGCCGCCGGGATTCTGATCCCGATTTCCGGCCACCGTAGGCGCGGGCTTGCGGACAGTGAGCAATGGGTAGCTCGCTGTCCGGCCGTCCGGTAACTGTCCGGACCAAGCCCAAGTCGTCGACGGCGCGCACTGTTCCCGCACGCCTCAAGGAGTTGTCAGCAACAGCAGGGACCCAGCCGGGTCGAAGCGTACTGGGGCCAGGGTTATCCGTAAGGGCGCTCGAGCCCCGGTATGAAGGCTAGAAGGAACGGGGTGGGTCTTTTAGTCAGTAAGAGTCTGACACTATCTCCCGCTCCGCCCAAGGGCGGGGGATGCCAATGCATGATTTTTTCCCACCATAAAAAAAAAAAAAAAAAAAAAAAAAAAAAAAAAAAAAAAAAAAAAAAAAAGGGCCGCCAGACGTCACGTATTTTCTCACGAACGAAATGTGGACGATTGAGTACTGTAAGTATGTACTAAGAACGCATGCCTATCTGCTAGCTTGCTTAGACGACGGCCAATTTTTAGGTATCAGGTAATCAAGGTACATAATAACAGTACTTACTTTACGTAAATTCTCCAAGCTGATTTTTACGTATATTTTAGGCAATATCTTTAAAATCAAGTCGCCAATACTTCCAGACACATTCCGTGGGCCGTATTGCTTAACAAACGCTTTAAAGCTCCCAAAATAATGACATAGCTTCACGTAAATTTTCATGCTTGATTTTTATATATGTTCACCAGACAACTATTTTAAGACAACTATTGTAAGTACTGTTTTTATGTACTTTGAGTAACTGATACCTGAAAATTGGTCGTCTAAGCAAGCTAGCAGAATGGCATACGTTCTTAGTACATACTAACAGTACTCAATCGTCCACATTTCGTTCGTGAGAAAATACGTGACGTCTGGCGACCCAGGGATCTTACTCTATTATTGTGGGCATAGGTTACATACAGATGTTAAAACTTAATAATCAATTATAGTTTTATTATGTCCTGCCAATAAGGTATACAATAATAAATTACGGATTATACTAAAAAACATTTAAAAATAATGAGTCAAAATTTAGTCAGATTTATAATTGTCAAAATTGAATCAGAATTAAATTGTCAAAAATGCATATATTACACGACGATAATAGTGAGGTAGTAAGTTATAATTAAAGTAACAATGTTTTCGGTATGCACGATTCCTTCTGGCGTCTGCCTGGCATGACTGGCCAGGTGGTGAATTTCGATGATGCACGATCAAGTCTTCGAGTGTCTGCATCTTTTGAAGCAGCTGGTGCTCGGCGACTTTTATACTGATCTTGAACACCTTTATAGCATACTTGGGGACTAAGGGGAGATTCGAAACGAAATAATGTAGTGTTACAACTCATATACATAACATAAAAGTTAGGATAACACAAAAAGTGTTTTTAAAAAATTAGTTTAAACGTGATTTTTTTTACAGGTAAATTGTGATGATCGATCAGATGCTATTTTGGCGTTCAAAGAAGAGATTAACTTCAAAGAAGATACAGAAATGGTTGGAAACGACAAAACACCCGAAGAAATATTTAAATACTTTCCTAATAAAAAAAGAACAAATACAAATGTATGGGAAGCCAATCCAGAATTATTCCAGCCTTCTTATGTCGAAGACCACGATGTCCTATCTGAAAAAATAAAGAACTATGAATTGTATATTACATTCAAATTCACTGAGTGGGGTATATTGGAGTTTGAAATGTTGGCACAAAGGACAAAATTTCAACCTAGAACCATTGCAACGACAAAACTGACAGCACCGACAAAAACGGCAGAACCGACAGAACCACCTAAAGCAAGAAGAGCAAAAACAAAGGTAAAGGCAAAGTCAGAATCTCGTTGGGGAGTAGACAACTGGGCAGATAATATGTTAACAGAGGACAATCTGAGTGTAGTCACTGACGTGAAGGTATACGAGCTTCAGAATGCAGCGCGTGGGGAGAAGGCGCCGCGAACTACGGTAATAGTTGCTTCGCTGCTAGCAGGTACACTGATGAGAATGCTCTGAATTCTTTAGCCATTATCAGAATCTACTTACACTTTTACCCATAGAGTTAGGTTCAGTTTTCAGTTTAAGCAACAAGCGGACTTCCTAAATCGAAGACGATATTGTCCAGATGTCTATGGTTTAATAAGGATATTTATATATTCATGTGTTAATAATTAAAATAGTTACTTTAATTAATTGTTGTTCTTACATTTATTGAAATAATAAATGCGTTTTTTTTTTTTAATTTGATATTAATTTAAAATAAAACAACTGATTTCTAACTTAATTTTTCATAAAACTGAAAGTACATAAGAAGTACATGAGGACCAATTATAATTATTATTGCTTCAACCTAGCGTGAAACGTGACTTATGGCTTCTCAACAAAAAATCAGTACCCCACCGTTTTGCATATAAATGTCGCAGGGAAATGAGGAAATCAGGGATTTCACGAAATCCCGGTACCTAGATGTCAAATAATTATTCTTGTTTGTTACGTCTTCTTACTGAAAGTATCTAGTGATATGACAAAAAACCAATATATCGTTAGTGATATGTCGTTTCACTAAATTAAATCTAGTAAAATAAAGGACACTGTTGTTAAATGAAGTAATAAAACAAAATTACAAATTAACCCGTGCATTTTTATAAAATAAACTTTTAATCATTTAAATATAATAATCTGACAATGATGTCAGGTTTTTATACGTTTTTGTATTATGTGGATTCGTTCATTAGGTAGGTAAAAAAAACTAAGTATACGAGGCTCAACAATTAAGACGTCGACTAACGCCTGATGGAAAATGGAAAATCTTGTTATTTATTTAAACAAGGCAGTGATTTGTGCCACCTTGAATTACACAAACCATAGCCTCTTCCAAATACATCTTTTTATACTGGATCTTTCATCATCATCACCATCATCATTTCAGCCGATATACGTCCACTGTTGGACATAGGCCTCCCACAAGTGACGCCACAATGAACGATTCAATGCGTTTCGCATCCATCGGATTCCCAGAACCTTTACCAGGTCATCGGTCCACCTTGTAGGAGGCCTTCCAACGCTGCGTCTTCCGGTACGCGGTCGCCACTCTAGAACCTTGCTGCCCCAACGGCCATCTGTTCTGCGAGCAATGTGCCCTCCTGCCCATAACCACTTAAGTTTGAGGATTCTTGGTGCTATGTCGGCAACCTTAGTTCTCCTGCGAATATATTCATTTTTGATTCGACCACGCAAGGAGACCCCGAGGATAGCCCTTTATATTGTCCTTTGGGTGACTGTAAGCTTTCTGATGAGGCCCATTGTAAGCGACCACGTTTCGGAGCCATATGTCATGACATACCTGGATTTTTCACAATTACATTTTTATAGCGCTGTTCTGGCCCTTGGGTCTTAAAAATCACACGGACCGCGCCAACTCGAGCAACGCATTTGTTCGCTCGCTCCCACTAGTGCACGTGTAGATACTAGAGCGAGCGAGAGACATGCATGGCTCGATTTTTATTCGGTAGTATCTTCTTTTCTGACATTTTACTAGATTTAGTTTAGTGAAACGACATATCGCGGACGATAAATTGGTGTTTTGTCATATGACTAGACATTTTCAGTAAGACGAAGACAAGTAATAAACATATATTCGACATCTGCCGGGAATTCGCGAAATCCCTGATATCCTCATTTCCCTGCGACATACATATACAGGGTTATTTATTTTTTTGGTGGGTATAATTATCGAAATGACATCTCCCGCCCTTGGCCGGAGCGGGAGATTGTGTCAGACTCTTACTGACTAAAAGAAGGAACGGGGAGGGTACCCCGTTCCTTCTTGCCTTTTATACTGGACCTGAGGTATCTTTCGGAGCTAACTCTAGCCCCAGTAGTCTTCGACCCAGCTGGGCCCCTGCCGGCTCTGACAACTCTTTGAGGCGCGCGGGAACAGTGTGCGCTGTCGACGACTTGGGCTCGGTCCGGACAGTTACCGGACGGTCGGACAGCGAGCTACCCACTGCTCGCTGTCCGCAAGTCCGCGCCTACTGTGGCCGGAAATCGGGATCGGAATCTCGGCGGTGGCTAGGGCGCTGTGAGCGCCGTTGCCTGATGCGGTCGGCCTCCTCATTTGCTAGCATTACTGCTTCGCAAAACAATGCGACCGCCTGCCACTCCTCCTCGCTCCAGACCATGGCCTGTACCAAGGCCCGGCGCGAGAGATCGCCGCCGCTAATCGCCCCTACGAGGGCACGGCGATGCTTTGCACAAGCGGAGCACACCTCCACTGTGTGCTCCACCGTGTCTTCCGGGCTTATTTGTAAAACACTAACAACCTTGCAGGATTGTATTACGAATATCATAAACAACAACTTTTGTTCTATGAATTTTTACAAAACATAACCAAAAACAAACCTTCAAGATATCGTTGTTCTATCTAACAAATTTCAACTCTGTATTTTGCTATACCTTCCTTCGTCTGTATGATGCGACGCAAGCGCATCAAACCCCGCCAATGATGATGATGATGATGAAAATCTGATGTAGGTACTAAAATATGATGCATTTTCAAAAGTCATTGAATAAAAGTTGTTGTTTATGATGTTAGTAACATTTTACAAATAATCCTATCTGATTAAAAACAAGAAAGGGCCAAGAATAGTACTTTGTATTTTATATTTCAACAATAAATACATGTATGAAATGGAAATTTGCGGGATTTACCCAATAAAAAGAAAGAAAAAAAAAACCTTTACATAGACTGAACAAAAGGAAGGATTTGAGGCTGTCAGTGTCACTTAGTGTGGTAGCAACCCCTCGCCACACACCCTCACACTTCAATAGAATGTTATTGTACTTACCTACGATACTTTAGAGCAGGCGCCAAAGGGAGTTGAGTATGCAAAATATGAGGACCGCTGTATGGTTTGTTACCATACGTCTTTTGCTGATTGATATTGATTGATAGGGATGCTGAATGCTATAAGTAAAACTATGTAATTCACTTGATACGTGTATTGAGTCCACGACCTTAACTAATGATAAATGAGGTGTTGCTATGACGCGGTCCGAATGTGAACTGAAGTTGATGTAAAATGTGTGTTAATTAATTACAATTCAATTATGATGAGAGAGCATTTACGCAATGTGCGGTTGCACCGTACATACTCCCGGGCGCGAGATGACTGATGCTGATGATGCTTAGATGTGGTGGTTAGTATGTTCTGATGATACAAGGTGATAGAACAATTTTTACTTATGGTACTAAATTGTTAGTTGATGTTTTTAAAACTACATTTTTTGGTAACAGGTGAAGTTGCTCTATCAGTTACGAAAGCACTTGAATTGGTTTCTACTATCGCGCACTGATCACTACGAAACACTTCACTCGCGCAGTGAAGATCCTCATATTTTGCATACTCAACTCCCTTTGGCGCCTGCTCTAAAGTATCGTAGGTAAGTACAATAACATTCTATTGAAGTGTGAGGGTGTGTGGCGAGGGGTTGCTACCACACTAAGTGACACTGACAGCCTCAAATCCTTCCTTTTGTTCAGTCTATGTAAAGGTTTTTTTTTTCTTTCTTTTTATTGGGTAAATCCCGCAAATTTCCATTTCATACATGTATTTATTGTTGAAATATAAAATACAAAGTACTATTCTTGGCCCTTTCTTGTTTTTAATCATATAGGATTATTTGTAAAATGTTACTAACATCATAAACAACAACTTTTATTCAATGACTTTTGAAAATGCATCATATTTTAGTACCTACATCAGATTTTCATCATCATCATCATCATTGGCGGGGTTTGATGCGCTTGCGTCGCATCATACAGACGAAGGAAGGTATAGCAAAATACAGAGTTGAAATTTGTTAGATAGAACAACGATATCTTGAAGGTTTGTTTTTGGGTATGTTTTGTAAAAATTCATAGAACAAAAGTTGTTGTTTATGATATTCGTAATACAATCCTGCAAGGTTGTTAGTGTTTTACAAATAAGCCCGGAAGACACGGTGGAGCACACAGTGGAGGTGTGCTCCGCTTGGGCAAAGCATCGCCGTGCCCTCGTAGGGGCGATTAGCGGCGGCGATCTCTCGCGCCGGGCCTTGGTACAGGCCATGGTCTGGAGCGAGGAGGAGTGGCAGGCGGTCGCATTGTTTTGCGAAGCAGTAATGCTAGCAAATGAGGAGGCCGACCGCATCAGGCAACGGCGCTCACAGCGCCCTAGCCACCGCCGAGATTCCGATCCCGATTTCCGGCCACAGTAGGCGCGGACTTGCGGACAGCGAGCAGTGGGTAGCTCGCTGTCCGACCGTCCGGTAACTGTCCGGACCGAGCCCAAGTCGTCGACAGCGCACACTGTTCCCGCGCGCCTCAAAGAGTTGTCAGAGCCGGCAGGGGCCCAGCTGGGTCGAAGACTACTGGGGCTAGAGTTAGCTCCGAAAGATACCTCAGGTCCAGTATAAAAGGCAAGAAGGAACGGGGTACCCTCCCCGTTCCTTCTTTTAGTCAGTAAGAGTCTGACACAATCTCCCGCTCCGGCCAAGGGCGGGAGATGTCATTTCGATAATTATACCCACCAAAAAAATAAATAACCCTGTATATGTATGTCGCAGGGAAATGAGGATATCAGGGATTTCGCGAATTCCCGGCAGATGTCGAATATATGTTTATTACTTGTCTTCGTCTTACTGAAAATGTCTAGTCATATGACAAAACACCAATTTATCGTCCGCGATATGTCGTTTCACTAAACTAAATCTAGTAAAATGTCAGAAAAGAAGATACTACCGAATAAAAATCGAGCCATGCATGTCTCTCGCTCGCTCTAGTATCTACACGTGCACTAGTGGGAGCGAGCGAACAAATGCGTTGCTCGAGTTGGCGCGGTCCGTGTGATTTTTAAGACCCAAGGGCCAGAACAGCGCTATAAAAATGTAATTGTGAAAAATCCAGGTATGTCATGACATATGGCTCCGAAACGTGGTCGCTTACAATGGGCCTCATCAGAAAGCTTACAGTCACCCAAAGGACAATATAAAGGGCTATCCTCGGGGTCTCCTTGCGTGGTCGAATCAAAAATGAATATATTCGCAGGAGAACTAAGGTTGCCGACATAGCACCAAGAATCCTCAAACTTAAGTGGTTATGGGCAGGAGGGCACATTGCTCGCAGAACAGATGGCCGTTGGGGCAGCAAGGTTCTAGAGTGGCGACCGCGTACCGGAAGACGCAGCGTTGGAAGGCCTCCTACAAGGTGGACCGATGACCTGGTAAAGGTTCTGGGAATCCGATGGATGCGAAACGCATTGAATCGTTCATTGTGGCGTCACTTGTGGGAGGCCTATGTCCAACAGTGGACGTATATCGGCTGAAATGATGATGGTGATGATGATGAAAGATCCAGTATAAAAAGATGTATTTGGAAGAGGCTATGGTTTGTGTAATTCAAGGTGGCACAAATCACTGCCTTGTTTAAATAAATAACAAGATTTTCCATTTTCCATCAGGCGTTAGTCGACGTCTTAATTGTTGAGCCTCGTATACTTAGTTTTTTTTACCTACCTAATGAACGAATCCACATAATACAAAAACGTATAAAAACCTGACATCATTGTCAGATTATTATATTTAAATGATTAAAAGTTTATTTTATAAAAATGCACGGGTTAATTTGTAATTTTGTTTTATTACTTCATTTAACAACAGTGTCCTTTATTTTACTAGATTTAATTTAGTGAAACGACATATCACTAACGATATATTGGTTTTTTGTCATATCACTAGATACTTTCAGTAAGAAGACGTAACAAACAAGAATAATTATTTGACATCTAGGTACCGGGATTTCGTGAAATCCCTGATTTCCTCATTTCCCTGCGACATTTATATGCAAAACGGTGGGGTACTGATTTTTTGTTGAGAAGCCATAAGTCACGTTTCACGCTAGGTTGAAGCAATAATAATTATAATTGGTCCTCATGTACTTCTTATGTACTTTCAGTTTTATGAAAAATTAAGTTAGAAATCAGTTGTTTTATTTTAAATTAATATCAAATTAAAAAAAAAATAACGCATTTATTATTTCAATAAATGTAAGAACAACAATTAATTAAAGTAACTATTTTAATTATTAACACATGAATATATAAATATCCTTATTAAACCATAGACATCTGGACAATATCGTCTTCGATTTAGGAAGTCCGCTTGTTGCTTAAACTGAAAACTGAACCTAACTCTATGGGTAAAAGTGTAAGTAGATTCTGATAATGGCTAAAGAATTCAGAGCATTCTCATCAGTGTACCTGCTAGCAGCGAAGCAACTATTACCGTAGTTCGCGGCGCCTTCTCCCCACGCGCTGCATTCTGAAGCTCGTATACCTTCACGTCAGTGACTACACTCAGATTGTCCTCTGTTAACATATTATCTGCCCAGTTGTCTACTCCCCAACGAGATTCTGACTTTGCCTTTACCTTTGTTTTTGCTCTTCTTGCTTTAGGTGGTTCTGTCGGTTCTGCCGTTTTTGTCGGTGCTGTCAGTTTTGTCGTTGCAATGGTTCTAGGTTGAAATTTTGTCCTTTGTGCCAACATTTCAAACTCCAATATACCCCACTCAGTGAATTTGAATGTAATATACAATTCATAGTTCTTTATTTTTTCAGATAGGACATCGTGGTCTTCGACATAAGAAGGCTGGAATAATTCTGGATTGGCTTCCCATACATTTGTATTTGTTCTTTTTTTATTAGGAAAGTATTTAAATATTTCTTCGGGTGTTTTGTCGTTTCCAACCATTTCTGTATCTTCTTTGAAGTTAATCTCTTCTTTGAACGCCAAAATAGCATCTGATCGATCATCACAATTTACCTGTAAAAAAAATCACGTTTAAACTAATTTTTTAAAAACACTTTTTGTGTTATCCTAACTTTTATGTTATGTATATGAGTTGTAACACTACATTATTTCGTTTCGAATCTCCCCTTAGTCCCCAAGTATGCTATAAAGGTGTTCAAGATCAGTATAAAAGTCGCCGAGCACCAGCTGCTTCAAAAGATGCAGACACTCGAAGACTTGATCGTGCATCATCGAAATTCACCACCTGGCCAGTCATGCCAGGCAGACGCCAGAAGGAATCGTGCATACCGAAAACATTGTTACTTTAATTATAACTTACTACCTCACTATTATCGTCGTGTAATATATGCATTTTTGACAATTTAATTCTGATTCAATTTTGACAATTATAAATCTGACTAAATTTTGACTCATTATTTTTAAATGTTTTTTAGTATAATCCGTAATTTATTATTGTATACCTTATTGGCAGGACATAATAAAACTATAATTGATTATTAAGTTTTAACATCTGTATGTAACCTATGCCCACAATAATAGAGTAAGATCCCTGGGTCGCCAGACGTCACGTATTTTCTCACGAACGAAATGTGGACGATTGAGTACTGTTAGTATGTACTAAGAACGTATGCCATTCTGCTAGCTTGCTTAGACGGCCAATTTTCAGGTATCAGTTACTCAAAGTACCCATTCAACTGTACGCGGTGACTATAGTCACCAAAAAAATTCATAACATTCGTGTCCCCGGTGACTATAGTCACCGGGACACTTGACACGGGTATCGTTCAGTTTAAACGCCTACAACTCTAAGTCCATCTGTTAATAGAACACGGAAAAAATATCATAGGGCGCTCTATTAAATATATCGTCTCATATACTAAATTTTATCGGTGGCATAACAGAAAATCATAGTAAAAAAAAATGTTAACAAACCTACAAACCGCAAACCTTATCTTAATTGCCCGCCACTTGAGACGTTTTTTATGGCCTCCCGCCGCGCGGGTTCGAATTTCAAATAAACAATCCATTGAGCGTCAAAATGTTATTATAACTCGTAAGTGTTATGTTTTTTGTTTATAGTATGAATGAGTTGACCTATTGAAGTGCTTTGTTGATGTTTCGTCGAGTACGGAGTCGAAATATGATACTGTAAACACAGAGATAAGCGCTTTTTAGCCACGACTTGTTTTTAAAAAATCATATCTCGAAATCTAAAGCGATGACATAGTGTTTTTTTTTTTTAATTACGATATTTAGGGTATATAGATTAAGAAAAAAAATAATACCATACACCCGTCCATACAAAATAATTAGTTTTTGAGCCTTTTCATTTTGCATAAACATCTGGCGGCGCGCGCCGTAAAACCGTTAAATTTTGCGTGTTGATTTACCGTTAAACTTCACTTTAGGCCTAGAATAAAAGTATTACAATAATGTAGGTAGTCTAATATACTTACAAAATAAACAAAAGTCATAGCGATAGCGTTTATCTTTACTGAGAAATACGACAATTACTGACAGTAACTTAAAACAGTAAATTCAAATTTTTCGCGAAACCGTATCGCCAAGTTTCGGGTTTTGACGAGTAAATTTCGTGTTTCATACTAAAAACTTTACTTCTACGTATTCGTTGTTAACTTACCTTGAAAATAAAACAAACACCAAGCAAATCGAGCCACTTTAACTATTTAAACACACTTTGTTTACACAAGCGTAACACGGCACTGACAATTACGCAACATTGTATTTTTTTTGCCAACTTCAACTTTTTTTTTAATTTTTTTTTTATGGTTTGGATACACGGTCTTTTGAGTTTTTGGTTGAAAATGTTATGGGGAAGCGAAATAAATTTATACACATAGACTACAGACGTAAAAACCACAAAAAATCTTCTCTTAAAATTGGCAGTCCGCCATTTTTGTGCGAACTCGTTTTTGCGTAACGTTGCATTTTGCCGACTTCTACATTCATTTTCACCCTTCTTTAGTTATCTGGACACTTTAATTTTAGCTTGATTAAATTCTGGGTTCTTTTAGCTTTTCGTAGGTATTTTTTAATCCAATATAGCTGTAGAAGTTTTTGAGTAGTAAGCGTTTTTGTTGAGGTGGTCTCGCGCAATTCTTCATAGTGCTTGACTACTTGGTTTTGTAAATATTTTTTCGAATAAGAATCTAATAAGATTCTAATATGATTCTGGTATCATTTTAAAGGGTATGTTATGGCCTATTAGAATACGAATAAGAATTGTTTCGGTATCTATCATAATTTTTTCGTACGACTCAAAATAAAATAGAAATACGATATTTTTTGCATTTTGCCGACTTCTACATTTATTTACACCCTTCTTTAGTTATTTGGACACTTTAATTTTAGCTTGATTAAATTCTGGGTTCTTTTAGCTTTTCGTAGGTATTTTTTAATCCAATATAGCTGTAGAAGTTTTTGAGTAGTAAGCGTTTTTGTTGAGGTGGTCTCGCGCAATTCTTCATAGTGCTTGACTACTTGGTTTTGTAAATATTTTTTTCTAATAAGAATCTAATAAGATTCTAATATGATTCTGGTATCATTTTAAAGGGTATGTTATGGCCTATTAGAATACGAATAAGAATTGTTTCGGTACCTATCATAATTTTTTCGTACGACTCAAAATAAAATAGAAATACGATTTTTTTTTTTTTTCTGCCGACTTCTACATTTATTTTACACCCTTCTTTAGTTATCTGGACACTTTAGTTGTTTTTTTATTTTAGCTTGATTAAATTCTGGGTTCTTTTAGCTTTCCGTAGGTATTTTTTAATCCAATATAGCTGTAGAAGTTTTTGAGTAGTAAGCGTTTTTGTTGAGATGGTCGTTAAAGAGATAGTGAAAGTCGTTAAAGAGATAGTGAAAGTGCATCGCGGGACAGGGGAGGCGATTGACCGGGGATGCGTTTGGACAGCTGAGTGGGTACATAAAAACAGTACTTACAATAGTTGTCTTAAAATAGTTGTCTGGTGAACATATATAAAAATCAAGCATGAAAATTTACGTGAAGCTATGTCATTATTTTGGGAGCTTTAAAGCGTTTGTTAAGCAATACGGCCCACGGAATGTGTCTGGAAGTATTGGCGACTTGATTTTAAAGATATTGCCTAAAATATACGTAAAAATCAGCTTGGAGAATTTACGTAAAGTAAGTACTGTTATTATGTACCTTGATTACCTGATACCTAAAAATTGGCCGTCGTCTAAGCAAGCTAGCAGATAGGCATGCGTTCTTAGTACATACTAACAGTACTCAATCGTCCACATTTCGTTCGTGAGAAAATACGTGACGTCTGGCGGCCCTTTTTTTTTTTTTTTATGGTGGGAAAAAATCATGCATTGGCATCCCCCGCCCTTGGGCGGAGCGGGAGTTAGTGTCAGACTCTTACTGACTAAAAGACCCACCCCGTTCCTTCTAGCCTTCATACCGGGGCTCGAGCGCCCTTACGGATAACCCTGGCCCCAGTACGCTTCGACCCGGCTGGGTCCCTGCTGTTGCTGACAACTCCTTGAGGCGTGCGGGAACAGTGCGCGCCGTCGACGACTTGGGCTTGGTCCGGACAGTTACCGGACGGCCGGACAGCGAGCTACCCATTGCTCACTGTCCGCAAGCCCGCGCCTACGGTGGCCGGAAATCGGGATCAGAATCCCGGCGGCGGCGGCGGCGGCGGCGGCGATAACGCCGTTGCCTGATGCGTTCGGCCTCCTCCTTTGCGAGCATTACTGCTTCGCAGAAGTCGGCGACCGCCTGCCACTCCTCCTTGCTCCGGATCATGGCCTCAACCAAGGCCCGACGCGAGAGGTCTCCGCCGCCGATCGCCCCCACGAGGGCACGGCGATGCTCCGCCCAAGCAGGGCACACCTCGACTGTGTGCTCCACCGTGTCCTCCGGGCGTTCCGCACAGTGGCGACACCCGGGCGTCACTTCCGCATGAATCCGGTGCAGGAAACTCCCGAACGAACCATGTCCGGTGAGTACCTGAGTCATGCGGAAGGTAAGGACGCCGTGAGGTCTTTCCAGCCACGCCTCAAAGAGGGGACTTACCGCCAAGATTGTGGCGTGCCCAACGTCTGGCGGCCCTCGGATCTTGGACTATACAGACATTGTAATTATATTTTTTCTGATTATAAATTATCCATGAAACTCAAACCCTTGGACCATATAGGTTCGAAATTTTAGCATTTTGAAACAGCTTGTCTACAATTTTGGCATTTTGGGATAGTCAAATGCACAATAAACGCAGCATCTACGACAATATCCACACAGGCAGCCCCGTTTTTGATAGCTGCGATCGATCAACCCACTCGTAGCATCCACGATCTGTCGCAGCAGGCCTCGGAGTGGTCCACATCCCATACGTGCTTGAGAACTCAAGCGCGCAGTATCCACGTTGGCGTCTTCAGTACCGGAGCCGCTTAAATGCTAACTCGGGGCGTTGATGGTATTATAGTAAATCGTCAGTGAAATGGCCGCGACCCTGGCTTATTTCAGAAAATAAACTGCTGTTTGCAGTTAATGGCACTAAAATTCATACGTTTAGGTGGTTAAATTCTAGGGTTAGTCGTGCGTTTAAGTAAGTGAATCCCTTATGGGTGTCAAAATACACCCTTTTTTGCGACATAAACGGCCGTATCTTATCGTATTTGTTCAGTCAATTTACATGCTGCTTCACAGAGAGGGGTATAAAAAAAATGGGCCAATATGCCTCCTGGCAACATCCAGAATCTGCATGCTTTTACCCGAGTCCGAAACCATTCACAAAAGGCGGTCCTCATATGTTGTATACTCAATTCCCTTTGGCGCCTCCTCTACTTCCTTCGTCGAGCTTGATGTTATTAATAGGCTTGAATTTTAAGGGTGAGTTGCACCATTTAACTATAACGATAACAAAGCTGTTAACAGTTGTCAAATCGTCGAATTGACCAATAGGCGGCCGTTTCACGGCTGGTTAAGGTTTAGTTATCGTTATAGTTAAATGGTGCAACTCACCCTAAGTTCTGTCGTTTAAATATTTCCCGCTAATGTAGAATTTAGAATTGCTCAATTTTCAAATTCGTTTGAATTTATAATGGCAAAACAATTGAAATAACTAGGATTGATGCAACTATTTAGTCACAGCGTTGTTTTGAATATATCAAGTCGCGCATAAAAATGAATAATCTCTCTAAGGAAAACGTTCGTGCTATAATTTTTTACAACTTTCGGAGAGGCCTAACTCAGATTCAATGTTTCGAGGAGTTAAGATCTGTATTTTATGATGCAGCTCCTTGTCTACGGACTGTCGAACGCTGGTATTTAGAATTCCAGCGTGGAAATACTAGTCTCAGTGACAAATCACGTGAAAGACGTCCAAAATCCACCTTTACTGAAGAAACATCGTTGCTGTGAGACAACTAATACTCTAAGATCGTCATGTTACATATCGGGAAAAAGAGTAGTTAATAGGCATCTCAGGGACAACCATTCAAAAGATCTTGCATGAGGAGCTTGATGTGAGAAAGCTAGTTTGCCGATGGATTCCGCATTTGCTTTCCGATGATCATAAGGCGGCCCGCGTCAGATGGTGTAAGAAAACTTTCCAAAGGCTCAAGCGAGGAGAGTCAAATTACGTTTACGACATTATCAGTGGTGACGAATCTTGGATTTATGCCTACGACCCTGATTGCAAAGAGTAATCCACAACTTGGATCTTCCGAGATGAGCCAAAGCCGACTAAAGTTGTTCTGTTCGCCCTCGATGCACTTCGAAGAAGATGGTGGCTACGTATATGGCGAAAACCGGTCACGTTGCAACAATTGCGCTTGAAGATCGTAGAACGGTTAATGCAGAGTGGTATACCACAATTTGTTTGCCACAAGTCATCGCCGAAGTTCAGAACTCTAACCCAAAGCGACGCATCATCCTACACCATGACAACGCAAGCCCACATACAGCTGATAAAACAATTGATTATTTGAAGCAGGAAAACGTAGAAATTCTCGACCATCCCCCATATAGTCCTGACCTAAACCCTAACGATTTTATTACATTTTCTAAAATTAAGAAAACTCTTCGTGGGCAAAGCTTCCAGTCCAGTGAAGAAGCAGTCGACGCTTTCAAGTCGGCCATTTTGGAAATACCGACTTTGGAGTTGAATAAGTGTTTTAATAACTGGTTCGAGCGAATGGAAAAATGTATAAAATTTCGAGGTGAATACTTTGAAAAACAATAAATAATACTTTAAGGTTCTAGTTGTGTTTTTTTTCTTCAAACGAAAAAACGTAAAAGGCATCTTTCGTATTTATTAGAAAGTTTGTAAGGTAGCAACCCTAAGTCAATAATCTTGTCCTCGAACATCCCGGTGGAGCTTAAGCAAAATAGGAATACATTGGTGTCTGCATGCCATAACTTCTGGGGATCCCGTCTCGGACCAAAGGCGTCAAACTATGTGCTTTTAGAGAAAATAAATAAAAATAAAATTTTAAAGTTTTACTTCTTTATTCGATACTACATATAATGTACGAGTAATCGATTTTACACTGAAGTAACTGTATTCTGAAGAACAAATCTATCAGATTGGTGCTTAAAAATAAATATATTTCTCTTAAATGTATCAGCCAGAAATCGTATGAAAAGATAATTACAGATTTGTATTATCAAACTCTACGAATGACCTTATAGTTGATATTTATTACCTAACTAGCTTTTGCCCGCGGCTCCGGCCGCACATACAATAAGTCAGTCCCTAAAGCAGCTTTCTATCGGTGAAAAAATGTTACTTCCAGAGATTACCTCCTACAAATAAAAAAACAAAAAGACAAACTTTACCTCTTTATAATACTAGTGCAGATATATAATTTATTTGTATTAAATAAAATGTGCTTATAATATATACAAGGTGTCGTTTTGAAGCTGCAAAATATTTCAGGAGGTAATTATGTTAGTGATTCTCGATCCGAATCAATAATAAAATAAGTAGGTATTTTTTTTTTTTTTTATAACCGCGCTTTTTTTCACACACACAAACACGGAACAATAAAGGGCGTTTTCACACACACTAACTCGCAACGATAGTTTCATAAATAATGTATCATCCAATCATCATCCCGCACGCCACACCCTAGCCACGCCCTCGCGGCCATCGATCAATCGATTTAGTTTAGTGTAATTAAAAAATTAAATAACAAGTATTACTGATTATTGACCAGGTATCGTTTTTTTACATGATTATTTATGAGTTTTATTACAACCTCCTGAAATATTGTGCAGTTTTAAAACTGCACCTTGTATGCTAAATATTGCACTTTCCACAATTTGTCTGTACATCACAGGATTCAAAGGGCTGACTGGTAGAAAATGCCTTAAAGCTCAAAGTCCGCTTCTGTACTATAGTGTGTATAAAGCAGGGATGTAACGGAGGTCATTATATCGGAACCGAAGGCGGAGTCGGAGTTTTTAAATTTGATTTATCGGAGCCGGAACCGGAATCGGAACCGAGTCTGAAGTTGGTCAGAAGTGGTGGCAGGATAGAGATTTTTTATTTAAGGACTAATAAAACATTATTCAGTCATTTTTTTTTCATTTTAATTTTTAATTATAAAATAAAACACAGTGAGAAAAAAATCATGATAAACAACCATGTAGCACCCACTCCTATCAAGATCGGAGACTCTATACTCGAAGTTGTGGACGATTACGTCTACCTCGGACAGACAGTCCAGTTGGGTAGATCTAATTTCGAGAAAGAGGTCAACCGTCGAATCCGACTCGGCTGGGCAGCGTTCGGGAAGCTACGCGGTATCTTCTCATCCAACATACCACAGTGTCTCAAGACGAAAGTCTATGACCAGTGTGTGTTGCCAGTGATGACATATGGATCCGAAACGTGGTCGCTCACAATGGGCCTCATCAAAAGGCTTAAAGTCACCCAAAGAGCAATGGAAAGGGCTATGCTCGGAGTTTCCTTGCGTGATCGAATCAGAAATGAAGATATCCGCAGGAGAACCAAGGTTGCCGACATAGCACAAAGAATCGCCAAACTTAAGTGGCAATGGGCAGGGCACATTGCTCGCAGAACAGATGGCCGTTGGGGCCGAAAGGTTCTGGAGTGGCGTCCGCGTACCGGAAAACGCAGTGTTGGAAGGCCTCCTACAAGGTGGACTGACGACCTGGTGAAGGTAGCGGGAATCCGATGGATGCGGGACGCACATGATCGTTCGTTGTGGCGACGCTTGGGGGAGGCCTATGTCCAGCAGTGGACGTCTGTCGGCTGAAATGATGATGATGATGATGAGAAAAAAATGGCATGTTTCCAAATAAACAACAGTCGACGCAGACCGCCCGCCGCCGCTATGTTATGCTTTGACCTCCGTTTAAAACCTCCGATTTAAAAAGTATCGGAGCCGAAGTCGGAACCGAAGGTGTAATAATATCGGAAGTTCCGACTTAACGGAGTCGGAGTCGAAGCTCCGTAACATCCCTGAGTATAAAGTATTGAATCAATAAAAAACTGGCCCTGAAGAATGTCGTGAGACAAACTGAACTAAATACCTACTGATTCACATTAACTTTCGATCTCAATAGACCTGGATTAAAAAAGCTGTAAATAGTGAGCGTTAGCCTAACAGTCGAAAGATGAAGGCTAAGGGCCTTTTCACACTTACGACAACCACACCACGCCGCAACGACAAAATGCTGTCAAGCAGTGGTTTTGTGAATAGTGTCGCTGCAGCTTTTTGTAGTTGCGTTGTGGTCGGCCACTAGTTCGCAGTATTGCTGGTAGTTGCGTTGTGGTTGCGATGTGGTCGGTATCACACACACGGTTGATATCGACTGCAAAATGAGGTACGTGTGAATAGTCCTAATTATTTTCAATACGAAATATACGCCCGACCACGAGGTATGGTTGTGGTCGTGGTATGGTTGTGGTACGTGTGAACAAGCCCTAACAGTAATCAGTTTAGTAATTAATCTAGAGCGCCATCCTCAAAGCAGCCGCCAGCAGCCAGCCAGCCATCACCGCAGCTACCGGCGCTCCCTCCCCGCGCGACACACTCTGCGACTTGTCCAGCTTCAAATTTAGATCCAGATTCAGATTTATTTGCATAAACATGGTAAGATGCTTGTTAAAGGTGTTAGGCTCAACATGTTTGAACATGGCTAGTGTGCTTTGGTCGAAAGACAATAAGATTTTAAAAATACAAAAACCAATAATAAAAATGTAAACAATAACAACAATTATCATTAATATTAAATTAAAAGTTTAGGTCAATAGTTGTGCGGTACCTTATCATTTAAAAAATCATTAATATTCTAATAGGCTTTTTCTGTCAGTATTTTTAAAAATGTTTTCTTAAATTGGTCTCTATTTAATTTTTTAACATAGTTAGGAATATGATTATAAATTATTGGCGCTCTGCATACAACGCTCTTACACAGTAGCGCAGTCTTAGCTGGCTGAACACGAATTTTGCTACCATCTCAGCGATTCTGTATTACAATATCTGACATTCGAGGAAACAAATGGAGGTTATTTCTAACAAATAGGGCTACTTCCAAGATATAAAGTTCCGGAAGTGTGAGTATTTTACGCTCACCTTCTCGACGTGTGCTACCACAGTCTCATCATCCCCTTTGAATATACTATCCTTCGTGTTGACTGTTCTCGTAAGTAAATTTGGCTTTGTCTGTTCCTTAGTTTTTGGTTTCTCCTCAGGAGGATGTTGGCCACTTCTTGCCTTTGGCGGCATCTGCTTGTTTGCCTGCGGCGGCTCTTTCGATTCTGTTGACTCTGTCGGCTCAGTAGGCTCAGTACGCTCCGTTGTCGTGCTTGTTTCTGCTTTTGGCTTTTCCGCTAACATTTGAAATTTTAACTCAGCCCGCTCAGTAAACTTGAATGTAATATACAAATCATAATTTAATACTTTTTTAGACAAAACATTATCGTCGTTAATGAACTGGGGAGTGAGCAAATTTATATCTTCTCCCATTTTTGCGACAGGAAAATGTATCAATAATTCTTCGGGTGTTCTGTCCATTCTGTTTTCATCCTGATAAGTATCTTCTTTAAAGTTAATCTCTTCTTTGAATGAGAGAATAGCATCTGAACGACTGTCACAATCTACCTGTGAAGAGAATAGGTACACATAATCTGCAAATATGTTTTTAAAAATAAATAATTAACTAAATTTCAGTTAGTAGATACGTTTTCTTTTTGAGCATACGTTTAGTGAGTTACAATATTCCTTAATTCATTAAATTATTACGTTTCAAGTAGCTTGAAAATAACAAGAGTTCGAAAGTTGACAGAATCATCATCTTCTGCAGTTCACATACATAAGCTGCAGCCGGTTGTACGGAAGACTTACGGCTATGCACCACCGGTGTGTGGTGGATATCCCACCTACACGCACAAAACATTTTGGGAACACATTCATTGTGTGTGCAGCTAGGGAGTGGAATTCCTTTCTGGAGTCTGTGTTTCCTGATAGCTACTGTTCGGGAATCTTTAAGTCGAGAGTAAATAAGTTTCTTCTAGGTAAGCGCGTTCCATCGTTGACCGCATCGTCCCTTTCCATCAGGTGAGATAGCGGTCAAGCGTGAACCTATCAACGATAATAAAAAAAAGACCGGAGAATATAATCTGCTTCTCTGTCGAGCTTTTGTGAACTTAGAGAATGCCTTCGATCGAGACTTGGGCCGTGCTGCAATCATTCCAATAGTGCTATTCACTATCGGTACATAGAAGTGCAAGTGTTTTTGTTTTACGAAAACACGTCCATATTAGTCGTGAGAGCTACGTAGTGAGGCTAGGTGACGTCATTTTCTTCGAAACAAATCATAGCCGCAATGGAGGATAGTATACCGGTATGTATACTTTTTTTAGGTGGAAAATCATTCATGACTTCTTCTACTTAAAGGTGGAGCAAAAAAGCGTGTAAGTCTTTTGCTATTTAAAACCATGAGTTTCATTTCCAGAAATTTGCCTTGGCCCTAGCGGGTACCAGCCTACTATACTGTACTGTGGTTAGAAAGCTTCTATGGTATTCTAACTTAGAACTGACTTCTATGAATTTTACCAAATAGACTGAGCTTAATACAACCGCGGGCCCCGCTGAATGAACGAGGTGATTAACTGTAATTTCTATGAAATTACATCGAACGAACAAAGTAGTGCAATGAACATAAATGGGAAAAAAGACAGATCTATGCGGTACTTACAGTGAGTCGAACACAGATACACTCCGTGTGATATGAATCATACAATGATAACTGAAAAATAAAAATTGTCATTAGGTATTTATTGCAACTGATAACCATAGGCATCTTCTACCTAGAACTCTTTTAGTAATGTTACTAAAAGAGTTCTAAGTAAACGCATGTGCGTTTCATCTCTCTTCTTCACGTGACCATACCAAGACAAACGATTTCCTTTCCACTTTTCAGTCACTAGTGCCACTTTCGAATTTCCTCTATTATATTAATTTCTCCGCCATTTAAGTTGGCCGATTCTTCATGCTATGTCGGCAACCTTGGTTCTCCTGCGGATATCTTCATTTCGGACTCGATCACACAAGGAAACTCTGAGCATAGCCCTTTCCATCGCTCTATGGATCATTTTAAGCCTTCTGATGAGGCCCATTGTTAGCCACTACTTCTCGAACGCTGCTCAGCCGAGTCGGATTTGATGGTTGATCTCTTTCTCAAAATTAGAGCTTCCCATCCGGACTGTCTGTCCGAGGTAGACGTAATCGTCCACAACTTCGCGTATAGAGTCTCCGATCTTGATAGGAGTGGGTGCTATATGGTTGTTTATTAACACTTAAGTTTTGTCCAGGCAGCGTTGGAAGGCCTCATACAAGGTGGAACGGTGACCTGGTGGAGGTTGCGGGAATTCGATGGATGCGAGACGCGCATAATCGTTCGTTGTGGCGACGCTTGGTCCAACAGTGAACGTCTATCGACTGAAATGATGGTGATGATGGTTCTTTCTCATCGCATCCACACATCCATCTCAACATTCTCATCTCCGCTACATACAATCTTTTTTCATCCATCTTTTTCACAGCCAAACATCCTGATCCATACAGTGTGATAGTTTAATGAAAGTTAAAAATGAATGAAATGAATGAAATGCATGAAATGCATGAAATGCATGAAATTAATGAAATTAATGAGTGAAAATAAATGAATGAATGAATGAAAGTTAAAAAGGACGAACCCACAGAGACGAATCTAACCTTATAAGTGGCAGATCCTTGTAGATGGTCTAATGCCGTCACCTTGAATATCTCTTCATATATTACGACTGTGGGCAATTTGCAAGAAGTCTCGTTTCTTTCCCATTGTTCTTTGACTAAAACCAAACATGACATTTATAGGTATTCCTCGAAAGAGCATAGATAGGAATTGGTACGGTTACATTTCCTTAGTATTACTTGTTACTAAGGAAGTAAGCCTGACGATATCAACTAGGTACTACTATTCTACTATTGAGAAAAAACATCTGAAAAGCAAATGTTCTATTTTGCTTGAAATGTGTTAGAGAGAACAAACGAAATCTTGAAGGTTTTTTTTTGGTAAATCTACATTAATTGTAAAGAGGTAAAGTTTGTTTTTATGTTTTATTTTATTTTATTTGTAGGTACTGGTCCGATTGCTATTGTTTCTTCACCGATGGAAAGCGGTTTTATTCCTAAGTGACATAGGCTATACTTTATGTACGCAAGCGAAGCCGCGGGAGAAAGCTAGTGAAGTAAAGTTTGTAAAAAGTCATAGAACAAAAATTGTTGTCTATGATGTTAGCAGTACAGTCCTGCAAAGCTGTTAGTGTTTTACAAATAATCCTGTGTAGGTTGAATTATGTATTTTAAAATAAAATGTTTTTTTTTAGTTTTCTGAATACTTACAGGGAAAGACAAGATAAGTGTTAGCATCTTTTGTAGGCTTAACGAGGTGGAACTTCATGCTGTTACTGTCGAATGGATACTTTTCGAAGTAATGAAGGACTGAGTCGTAGCGGCGATAGTCGCCCTTACTGAAACAACAAGCAAGGTCTACATATATAGGAACTGTCAGAAGATCCAAGTGATCTAAGCAAAATACTTTCAATGGTTGCTATCGTCGTAGACAGAATATCAACTGGTCATCAAAATTGTAAAACGACTTTCAAGCAATTGGTCTTATATTTCAGCGAGCCAAACAATTAAATTATGTAAATAGTTAAAAGAAAAAAAAAGAAAGCTATTCTAGCTGATGAACAGAGAACTTACGTGAACAGTTCGTGTATAGGAATATTTTGATCGACCTTTTTGCGTTTGTATTTTGGAACAAATTCATCCTTGCGTCTGTAGTCAACACTGCCGGTGATGAAGTTGATCCAGTGAAAGTAGGGAAACAAGTCGATGAAGTGAGCGGTGGCCGCGCAGCCGGGGCCGTGGACGCCGAAGCCAATCTGATGAGGACATTTGTATAGTCGAATAAACAAGTATAAAGTCGCATATATTCTAAAGGAGAAGAAAGAGATGAAATACTTATAAACTTTTCACGATGTCCCATGGTTGTAATAGAAGGTGTACTATTGGATGGTTTTATCACGCTAGTATTTCTTGAATAAATAGACTATTCACAGATGTCATCAGTTTTTTCCTTAAAAGCATTTTGCGAAAAATTCATGATGGTAACTCCCAACACCATTGTAGGTTCTAACACAAAACTCCATGTGAACCAACATATAAACAGAGAAATAGAAGACATTATACAGACCAGATTGAGATATCCAAAATCATTGGATAAGAGCGTCATTCCGCTGTCCCAAACACATTCTAACGCACTGTTCGGCGCGTACCCGCACAACTGTGCAGAAGGAATGGGTCTTGATGACAACTGAAAACAGAAGCATTCTAACGTTGTATCACAAGTTTTGTCTACACCAATATTATAAAGAGGTAAATTTTGTTTTTATGTTCGTAGGAGGTAATTTCTGAAAGTACTGTTCCGATTACTGAAATTAGGTTTCCGATAGAAAGCTGCTTTACTTCTGTGTGCTATGTAGGCTATATTTTATGTAGATACGTGAGTCTAGTCGTAGGCAAAAACTAGTAGCCTGTCTAAAAAGTCAAGCGACTTGAGAATTTTGTATAATATTTACCCCCGATTTCTGATTTAAGCATTTGAAGTTGAGTATTTCTCAAACTCTACTTTAGCCTTAAAACCTGTCAAAATTTGGTATTTAAGTATGGTTTGAGACGTTCTTAACTCAAAATACTCAATTTCAGAAACCCGCCGTTAATCATTTAAAAAATACTTATATTCGATAAACAATGATGAAGATCTCTTAATCAACCTTGATTATTGAACCAGGGTTGACTACATCAGATTTCATTTTGCTTTAATAATTACCCAAGTCATTTTAATTTTTAGATAGACTCTAAGAAATACAGCTTACGAAATATTATAGGATGAAGATGAGTAACACTGAACTTGAACGTATTGGGCAAAGAAAGAAAGATATGATGGTAAAAAAAATAAGAATAAGAATGTAAAAGGGGAAAATTAACGGGCTCTGTACTACAGAGCCCGTTAATTACTACTACTTCATAACCCTTGTCACATATGAACATTAAGTATGAATATAAGGACATACCTCTGTTCTGTTATAAGATTCTTCACAAACTTTTTCATTCAAATGTTGTATTTTGTAAAAAACTTTTTCCAAAATTTGATTTTCTGTAAAAAATATGATTGGTTTTACAAAAGGTCTTAAATAGTTAGAGGAACAATGTCGTCAAGCAGATCAGTTTACTGATAAATTAGTGAATTTCTTACCACGTGTAAAACCAGCGAGGTAGAGATACCGAGATGCACTGAATATTTTTACGGTGGCGAGGCACACAGGCGTCAACGGAACTGAAGCCAATATACAAAAAGGTTGACATGTTTGTATTAAAAAATCCCTGGTGACGAGAAAGAGCGAATGTGTTTGAGTCAAATTACTATATATTGGTAGTTAGAAAAGAAATGGTTGGTAACGAAAATAATGAACATTACTTAAACTCTCTCTCTCTCTCTTTGTCTCTCTTATCTGTTTATTGTAGAACTCTCCGCTTTCATGGGTCTTAACAAAGTGACGTTATATGGCCGTTGGGTCTTTGCATTTGTAGGTGACTTACATTTGTCTACGTAGACAAAGAGTGAACATCAGACTCAATCAGATCAACCTACCAAGAGCTATCGTATTTCTCATTAACCTGGTGGTGTAGGTCAAATAAACAGCAGCTCCTGAACGCAAAATACTGGTTAGGCTGGAATCCAACCTCATAATAAACATATTTGGGAAAGGAATATGCAAATCATTAGTGTAGCTGTACTGTCCTGTGGCGGAGCAAAGGTTTACCTCCATTTCTTACATGTTCCATGTGACTTTTGACAAGCAAATGATAATATGAAAAAATAAAAACTCACAGTGATTAACGTCATCAAGGTCTAGTTCGATGATGGCGATGCTGTTGAGCGTGGAGTACTCGTACTCTGGGTGCGCGATGTAGGAGGCAAGCTTCACAAACCAAGGTGTGTTGTTAGATGCTAGGAACATGGCACGGCTGTCTGATCTATAAGTAAGAAAGAAAAACAAGTACTCAACTCAGTAGATGAGGCATCACTGAACAACAAACAATTTTCGCTGCTGTTATCTTATGTCATATATTTTAAGCATAATCATTAAAAGTCCTCCCAGGAAAAGGGACTGATCAGCGAACTATATGGGTGGAGGATATTGAATTTTATATCGCCAGCATTATTGTTACCTGTAGTCCCTACATGGGTCATAATCAGAGGTATAGATAATATTACCGTGTCAGAGACCGGAATTAGGTAGAGTTAGGTATTTAACTCTTTATACTGATTTCATACAGCGAAATAATAAAGTGAATATGCCTCAAATCTCTAGATTAATTTTATAGGGCAGATTTTTTAATGACACTATCAGAAATAAGTTGTTCCTACATTAATGACGAGGAGGAGGAAGTATATAAAGTTAAGCTTACCTCAATTGACACAGAGAGATCTTTTTTAATGAAAAATATTAATATAGATTGTATTAATTTTTGTTTTATTTGTCACATTTTATCTCTGAGGTTTTTGTTATTAATTAATTTGGAATATTGTTGAAAACCCCGTGTTTTCATTAGTAATCTCGGAAAAATCCATATTTCGATGCAAGTACGTACAACTCTACCAATTTTAATGCTAATTCTAATCTCTGGTCATAATATAGGAATTAGGCCAATTTTTTCACACGGTTTTCTTTTACTGTTTAGCCAGTAATAGTAGCAATGAAATAAAATACACAAAATAAAACACGTCCGAACCCACAAGCACAATTCATCAATATGGAATCCCGAGCTAGCATTGTTTATACTTATGTTTCCGTGCTTATGTTTTCATTTATCAACGTTTTATAATATTGACAAATTACCACACTCACTTGAAGACATGTTGTGGTATTCTGGCTACGTCGTCAGCGATGGCTAGCGCGTATTTAATTTTTATTAAAACTATCCCAGTCGTTGCTATCCATTCAGAATCTGTGAATGAAGCGATGAAAGGTCTTTCTTTATAACTTTGACCACTTTTTTTCGATTATGCATCAAAACTGAGGCATAAATAAAATCACAACTTTTTTATTCAACTGCTGATCTTAGTGCATTCATATATTTGATTTTACATGCACGCCTTTGTGATAGTACCTACTCACGCACTTGAATTTTCTGAACAATATGGCTAATAAGATCTGCATACTTATTTATTTCATGGTTGTCTCTTCTCGGTGTTTCCACTCACATCTGCCTTATTAAGTTAATATCGACTATTGGTTTGTAGTCTTTTTTATCACTTGGTAGATCAAAATTAAGATCCCAGACCTGACGTCACTCAAATGTTACATCATGCTATCAATGTGCATGATTGAAACATATACAACAGTCCAACAACAATCATCGAGCAGTTGCCTACTAGTCAGATGGATGCTATTGGAGGATCCCCCATTTTCAGTGGAGGTGCTGGGACTTCCCACTCTTTTTCACATACTAACCTAGAGGTACGTGAAGTACTCCGAGCCAGCTATAGTCTTTGCTTTGTCCAAGGTTTCCTTCACGATGCTGCGCCGTGCTCACCCGGTCACAGTGTTCTGCTGAACGACCTAGTCATAAAGTAGTAGTAATTGATTAGGTAGTGGATGTAAGATTAATCTGCCTAGGCCTTATCCAACTAGGTCGAGAACGGCTTGCGGTCTATCTGGATGTAGCTCAGTAAATATCAGTGTTTTGCATACAGCCAATGGTTAACTGAACTGCACGACCCGGTCATTGTGAACAGCTTAGCAAATTTTCAGTTTCAACAGATTTCAAAAACAGTTATAATTATAATGCAATTCAATTCAATCCAAATATTTATTTTAGATAAACACCCGTATACGTTACCATATTTGTTATTTAGTAGTAGTATAACTTAGCCTAATGTTAGTATAACAAATACATTAAATAATAATAATAAACAACTAATGAATGAATCAATGCCAGTCATTTGTACGTCTGTAGTACAACTTGCAAACCTGCGGGTCAGCTTTTAACAACCGGTGACCTGCGCTCCCTGTCTATGTCTACATGGTTTTTTAACTCATCAGTATATATTTCTTCTTCGTCCTGCCCTTATCCCATATTAATTGGGGCAGCGCGACATGTTTTTTTCTTCAGTTCTGTCCTGTCACCCGTCAACAAACAACAACAACAATCCATCCAACTTTTCTTCGGCCTCCCTCTCATTCTCCATCCATCTGCATGTATACTCATAACTTTTTTAGTGAGATGCATTTCATCTCTTCTGTTTACATGTCCTTATCAAGACAAACGATTGCCGTACTACTTTCATTCATTTCATTTAATCATCAATACTGATGATGTATTTAAAAGACAATAACACATACCTTCATGTATCATCCAATGGCTACATTCATAATGAAGTTGGTAAAATAATCAACTCACCAGCACCAAGAAGAAACATCAATTTTAAGAACAACCAATGTCCCGATGTCATTATTTCAAAAATAAATAATCCTAAGAATAGGTTCTGTTTTATACAGTCCGCGGAATATTACTACAAGTCACTGTTTTCAACGAGTAATGCCAGACACATTCATTATAAAACTGAAGTTATTTAGACAAACAACATAAATTGCACATCTACACGTAGTGTTTTACAAATGGAGCATTCAGTTTTGAAGTGAGAAATATCTTTAAAGCGTTATTACTGCTTTAAAAAAGAAAGGTGTTTTTTGAAACATTATTTTGAACAAGATAAACAATTATATTAATTTTGTATCTCAAAAGAAAATAATCGAAATTCCCACAGAATCACTTGGCTTTCCATACGTCTGTCAAAGTTATCATAAATCCAACCTACCAACGCACGCACTTTCAAATGGGCACTCCATGTGCCATTTATTCTGTATTAAAAAGGCATAAACTAAAATTTCTGTTTCGTAAGTTATTAGTAAACATCCCGAGTTAACTAAACATACATCGTTTTCGTCGTTTCATACAACAAGCACATAATAGGGAGGTGTGCCTAAAACGGGTGCCCTACCTAAACCAGTATACTCATTTGGCTAAATGAAGTAAAATTGAAGTGTGTGCGAGTATCGAATCCATCTGCCCACCCATCCTTCTTTCTAACACGTGCGAAACCGGGCAAACAC
Source organism: Mythimna ferrago (assembly GCA_910589285.2). NCBI lineage: Eukaryota > Metazoa > Arthropoda > Insecta > Lepidoptera > Noctuidae > Mythimna > Mythimna ferrago. Next base: position 455,535 of record OU342697.1, read on the forward strand.
AAGCAGTCGGATAGCTGCAGTGACGCAAGTACTCGTACTTTTGAGTTATAGTCTAAGATCCGATTAAGAACGACCTTCACCGGTCTGTTTAATGGATGAAAAGTATTTTATGATAAATTTAGTGTATTAAATAATATAACGCGGGTGGGTTGCCTAAGAAATTCCTGGCCAGACTATTATTAATTAAAAATTGAAAATTTACTTTTTCTTTAGAAAAATGCACAACCGTTATTCACACCGGATTTTTTTGCAGACAACATTGTAACATTGTATTCGTAATGAAACAGCGTTTATTTAGATATAGAATTTGTTGTATATCAATATAAACACACCTGTTTATACATACCTGTTTATACCTGGCAACCCATAGTTATGCCAGGAAACAAATAGGCAATCCAACATTTTTATGTTCTAAAGGCTTCACTCTTTCGGTTAGTATTAAATTTATACTTTAAACACACCGGTGCATTTTTCAAAACAAAAAAAAGTATTTGACCAGGAATTTCTCAGGCAACCCACCCGCGTTATATTATTCAATATACTAAATTTATCATAAAATACGTTTCATCCATTAAATAAACCGGTGAAGGTCGTTCTTAACCGGATCCTCTACTATTAGAAAAGAAATGCAATTTCGATTTGAAATATTGAAATAGAATAATTCAGATTATTACAAAATAGTGAAAAATATATTCTCAGATAATTTACACGCCAGTTTTGCTTCTAACAGTAGTTTCGCCCTCGTAAAGTAAAAATTTATCTCAAGGGAACATCCCTCGATAAAAAATCTACTCATGTGCTAAATTCGAATAGATACACATATTTTCACCTTTATAATATTAGTGTAATTATTGTAATCAAAATTGCACATCATCATCATCATCATCACCAGCCTTTTTGATGTTCCCACTGTTGGGACTCAAGCCTCCTCTCTAGGAGAGGGAATGGGCCGTAATCCACCACGCGGGCCCAGTGCGTGTTGGTGAATGTCACATGTCTTCGAATTTTTGGTTCTAGGACATGCCGGTTTCCTCACGATGTTTTCCTTCACCGTTTTGAGAGCAGTGGTGATGAAATAAATTACACAAAGTAATGCGCCTGGCTGGGTTCGAACCCGCGACCTACAACTTGTAAGTCGGGGCCGTTACCACTCGGCCACCAATGCTCCAAAATTGCACAGCTTGCTTAAACTATGTTTTTTTTTTCATAATTGAATTGATTTTTATCCCGCTACCAAGTTTCATACATGATATTTTTTTATCCCGCTACCACTTTTCCCACATGATATTTTTCATCCCGCTACCACGTTTCCTACATGATATTTTTTATCCCGCTACCACGTTTCCCACAATATTTTTTAACTAGCTACCACGTTTCCTGCATGATATTTTTTGACTTTCACGCTGGCGTATATAATCTCAAATGCAAGGAGCTGTGTAATTAGGTAAGCAATATTAACAGTGTTGTCGACACGCCACCACGGGATGCGAGAGAGATGTACTCGTAACGAGAAATATGCGCCCCGGGCGACTGATGCGAGCGACACGGGAACTTACATTGATGCTAGAGTATTCGATACAAAAAACATTGTTTTTACACCACCTGCTCGATAATGTCGTTTTTCACGTCATACAAACCTCACTTAAAGCAAGTCATTATATGCCTAGGGAGATAATGCAGTATGGCCGATCCCTAGGGAATAATGAGATTTGAATTTGGAGCATCAAGAATCGTCAACATTGTGAATTAAAATGTAGGCGTATCGAACAAGTTGACTCGAAATTCAAACCAAAGAGTATGTAATCACTATGATTCAAACTGGCCACTTACAAAAAAAAAGAAAATAGAATAAAACGTGCGTACTGACGACACGGGAGCATTATAGCAAATTGAAACTATAGAATCTTGGAGTAGTGAATTTTGTTTGTTTGATGAACTTGTAAACATAATACTTATATTTCTCTAATATATGATTTGGTCGACCAAATTTTCTTTTAATTATCTCACAGATGGTGTAAAAAGTAGAGTATGCAACACGGGGCTAAAGCTGTCTTTGTCTTGGGCGGCTTAAATTCCTCACTTCACTCAGGTTTCTTTATTAACTCCCTCGCAATGCTCGGGAGTTAATTTTATAAATCCCTCACTATCGTTCGGGATTAAAATCAGCAACCTTCGTTTCGTTCGGAATTCAACATGCCGCCCGCGACTTAAAGACACTGCTTTATCCCCTAGTCACATAAACTACTATTAGTGCTCACTGATGTATTAAAATTAACTCTCGTGTAATTCTCTAAAGTAAAATGTCACGCTTTAAGGCCAGAAATTTAGACTGGGTTAAAATTTTACTGAGTTAAAGCCTGCTCTCAATAGACCTTACTTGATAGAAAGTGATATTAATTTTACAAATAGGTTTAAAAAACACTTTTACCCGTTTTTTTTAACCGACTTCTAAAAAAGGAGGAGGTTCTCAATTCGGATGTTTGTATTTTTTTGTTTTTTATGTATGTTCGCGCATAACTTCGTCACTTGCCAACCGATTTGAAAAATTCTTTTTTTGTTGGAAAGGGTATACTTCCCAAATAGTTCCATAGTCACCAAGTCGGGATCGGATGATGGAATCTTGGCGAAATCGAGGGAACTCCTCAAATATTATAGGCAACTATATAGTTCTTTTGGTATTTTCATCAAAGACTTAGCATTTATATTCAAAACATGACATTTGATGAAGTGGAACTGGTGAAGAAGACCAGAAATGGCCAACGGAAGTTCATACTCACACAGATCTCTCAATGAACATAGTTACAAATAAATGAATAGTTCTGAATAGGTATGTTGAAAATGGTATCATCGATGTGACCTGATGATGATGATGGAGCCGGAAGATAGGCACCGGAACTCCGTAATTAATCAATGTATTCTAGCCGTGTTTGTGCTTATTAGAATAGTCATGAGATGCACTTTGGCTATAAGGTACTATCGAACTGATCTGTTCATGATGATGGAGCCGGAAGGTAGACACGGGAACTTCATAATAAAACAATGTATCCTAGCAGGGTATCAGTTAATTGGAATTGTCATGAGAAAAAGGTACTCTGGCTGTAAGTGTATTGCAACTAAAAAGTGTGAAATAAAAAACTTTATACAAAAAAAAAAACCGACTAACTAAAAAAAAAACACTAAAACCATCAAAATAACTTTAATTTCGGAAGTCGGTGTTAAATAACGAAGAAGCAAAACTATTATAGAAACACCGACTTCCGAAATTAAAGTTATTTTGATGGTTTAGTGTTTTTTTTAGTAAGTCGGTTATTTTTTTTTTTTGTAAAAAGTTTTTATCAGTTTTAACTAGATAAGGCCGGTATACCCTGAGAAGAAACGCCGAAACAAACTTATGGGTCAAAGTCTCTTTCAAAGTTTCCATACAGTAAACTTGTAATGGTCAAATCATATGTTCTCATATGACTTGACCATGTTTTTATATAGATTAGTGTCTGAGATGGTGTTTTGAAAAAAAGATCAACACAAATTTGTTGACTGTTGAGATTTGCAGTGAAGTGACCGAGCCTAGTAGATGCCTTGAAAGCTGATGCGTTATACATAGGCAGTAAGGAACAATAAAGCATACAAGCTTGCTGCACCTTTATTTAAGACCCTTTTCAATATTTGTTTACATTAATAGTTAGTTATTTTGACCTGTTAACACGCTCTGTCTATATTATCTACCAAGGAAAGTTACATAGTATAACTTCAAATCATCTATATTACTGGAAAAAGTCACAAGGTGTATCAACACACTGTCTATATTACTGGGAAATGTTACATAGTGTATCAACCCATTGTCTATATTATCTACTAGGAAAAGTTCCATGCTCTAAGAACAGATCGTCTATATTACTGGAAAAAGTCACACGGTGTATCAACACACCGTTTATAATGCTGAACAAAGTTACAAGGTGTATCAACACACTATCTATATTACTGGGAAAACTTACAAAGCGTAACAAAACACCATCTAAGAAAAGTTACAGTGTTAGTTTTCCTAATAACAGTGACTTTTGTGTTATATTTTGAGATTCTGAATACTATTAATGGTATTACATCGTGCGTATCAAGAATACAAAACTCAAAATCAAAACTGTATTAAACTCATAGTCACCAACCAGACTACACCCATTTAATATGCAAACCGCTATCGACATACATCGTCCGTGACTTTTTGTTTGTTTCGCATTCATCGTAGGTGTTAATTATATTACAGACATCGGCAGGTGCGAGGCAGCAATGTACGACGACGCCTCGGGGGCTGTCGACGCGTTATGTTGATCATTCAATAACTGCAGATTGGATGGGAGATGAGACTATAAGGAATGCATGCATAGTATTAGACTTATAGCGCTAAATAAGGGAATATTGGACCTTGGAGATATTTCTGTCTGTAATGTATGCCTTTTTATAAAATCTCACAAGAAAACTGTGATCATTTGCAATATCTGCAGAATTACAATTCCTCGGTTTTTCATTTGGTTTTAAGCTAGTTAGAACATGGAGCTCTAGATGAAACTATTAGTACGAGACCATTAGAAGAAATTTCTTCCCTTATCTCTTATTCGATTATAATAAATATTATGTGCTACATAATGCGTTTATTAAGATATTCCGAATAGCTTGCTTAGCTAAATCTGGTGCCAATGATATTAAGCAATAAAATTTGTTTGAGATCGCGAACATTAATTTTATATTTTCGACTTTATTCAAATACTTACAAATTGAGTTCTAGCGTTACTTATAGCTTCTATTACACTAAAAACACTAATTATCATTAAAAAAAAATGATTGAATAACAGATGAGGATAAATTATGGCCATTTACTCACATCTTTATGCGAGGCAACCCTCCTATTTGCACCAAAAAAAAAGGAGGTAACCTACAGTTTTTCAGTTCCTTGGGGCACATTCTTTCAGCTGATGCTCGACTTTTCCAAATAACAAATAAGGGGTAATTAATGTCAAAAATATAACAACAAATATTGTTTAACATCATTGGCACCAGATTTAGTGAGGCAACCTATTCGGAATGTGTTTATAAACGCATTATCTAGCACATAATATTTATTATAATCAAATAACAGATAAGGAAAGAAATTTCTTCTACGGATCTTAGATTATAGCGGCTCTAAGTCATCTCACATGATGAATGTTCTGTACAGAGTTTCTTTCATCGGTAGGTACCTTTTTGGAGAGTATAATATTAATAGTACATTATAAATGGACTAATATTGATTCAAGTTTGAAATAAAGAACATTATCGAGTAGTAAAATTTACTTGAGAGAGTCCTACTGTTTTTTTTTTTACATATTATAATGTGAAAGAGTAACTAGTCTAATTTCATAGGAGTACATCTTATATTAATAAGTGAATAATTTTTTCATTATTTTTGATTCCTACAGTAATATAATATTTGTAGTCTCTTATAACATAATTCTGTAGTCTTCTTCAATAAATGGGGCTAAACGCCACTAAAAGATTTTTTCTATTCTAACCGCAAAGAAACAAAACTTTCAACTGTATAATATAATAATAATATATTTATTTAGTGAGATAATATGATCTATTATGGTTAGTATCATTTGAAACTTATAAACTATAATAATAATTTATTTATTTAATAAGACAACAATTTCATAACGATCAGTAACTATAGAATCTTATAAACTATGTTAGTAGATACAAAACACATCTACAACATACATTTCATTTCAGAAATTAAGATTAAGATTTTTGGAATATACAGATTGTTAAAGCGGTTGAAACGCCAACATGCTTAGAATCGACTACGTGACAATCGTATATACAACTGTGTTGTAAAATATGTGCCTGACATATTTTACAACACAGTTGTCCGGAAAAGAATCTAGGCGTGGACTGCAAAAGGATCTATTATTATCTAAAAAAATATCAAAATGATAATTATTTCAAACTAAAGCTTAACTTCTCTCTAATGAGACTATAGGTATAGTGTGATTCTAAAAATATCTTGAAACGATAGACTATGTGAGTAGTAAGTGAGATATCACTTGTTTGTTTTTTTATTTAAATTGTTATAAAAATACTTACTAATATATATTTTTTAAATTGATTAAAAAAATAAGTATCCATATCTTGCGGAGAAGGCTTCAAGGAAAATATTACAACACTTGCAAATCTCGCAGACACCAAAATACACATTTTACGAGCAAAAACTGAGTGAAGAATTTCACACGCTCCAGCAATCCAGCATGTCTGGAAGACTTGTTGATTATCACAAAAACTTCCCGAAACATAATTAGTTTGCTGGAATTGAGTTGGCGTGTGAAACAGACAGCTTTGGAACAAGGAGTAACAACATAAATGGAGCCATCAAACATTATGACCGCGATAAAACTTAGTCCTGAAGGCATACTCAGAGTCACCATAAAAATTAAAGAGACACAAAGTGACACAACGCCTGCAATGTATAATATGAAGCATTTCGTCAATTAACTCATAAATAAAAGAGAATTTTCTCAAACCGTTACTTGGTCTTGGCCAACATGAGAATAGAACTCAGAATCGACACTCAACCGACGCGCTTGCAACCATGACAGTACCAGGTCAGTTGGTGAAGTTGTGAGCCGATTTATTTATTTGTTTGGAAATAGAAAAGAGGACTAATAGGTTTTTCATTACCATTCATGCATGTACATGATCAAATTGAGTACATTTAACCCCTCGCGTGCAAATACACTTTTCCTGTTTTTTTTTTCAGGAAAAACGAAGATATATAGAGACCAAAATCCGTAAATTTGTAATGTATACACTATGAAAATTAAGATTATTTCAAAGTCATTCAAGTATAACCGAATGTACAATCGGAGCTCGAAGAAGCGTACATAATTCGAATGTTATTGCGAATGCAGTGCGCTAGTCTAAAGTGCAGAGTTCTTCAAAATAATTTGCTTTTTGACTAACTTGAAAAAAAAGACATGATAAAGACGTGGTCAGTTTATCTGCAGTGTTTCCACTTATTTAATACTCTTTGGAGAATTAATGGCATGGGAGACAGGAACCAGTTTCAAGAAAGTTTTTGTGTGACTAAATCATGGTTGGGTAGCAGTTTTGGTGATGGCAACACCAAGTTCTAACACATTCGTTCTTATATCCTTAAGAACACTACAAAACGCTATGTTACTCTAGTTTGTCTCTCTGTTGTTGTACTTTTGACTCGAAAACCATTAAAAAAAAACATAAATTGAAATTCCTCGAAAATACGTTAATAATTAAATATCATACGTTAATAATTTAATAATTAATTATTGATCTAAAATATAATCTTCAGATATATTCATAAGCCAGCAATTAGCAGAAGATTCGGCCAGTACGGGAAGATACAGAATAAGATATGCTTTTGCTACAGAAAATCGTGTAACCTAGTTACTGAGTGTGGATATCAATTATGCAGCCATTACATATAAAGTAGGTACTGGTTTTTTATACAGTTAGTTTGGATGACGACCCAAATATGATAAAGAAAAGACTAGCCAGGATGAAAGTCCATATGAGTAAAGTCGTAGATAAAAATGATGACTCAATGCAATGCACAAACATACCAAAAATAAACCAAACTGTACTGTAACAACAGATTAACGAAATGACCTTGCTATACTTTCCATAATGCAATAATCTATTGACCACTATTATTTGACTTGTCCCATCCTACTGCATCCTGTACATTTTGTTCTATAGCTTTAAACATAAACAGACGTACGAAAGGTCGTATCAGACTGGTAATCAGTATTGGGAAAACAAGATAGGCTTATCAGATTATCTCTACCACATTGTTAAGATATGACAAAGAGAAATGTACTTTATGATCAAAATGGAAGGTTCGAATTTCACTGAATAAAACAGAGGAAGATTACTGACAGTCAGTCAGCTATGTAAATTGTTTTTCAATAGTATATTTTGACGTGGGAGATATTTTTCTATTACGATATAATATCCTTAAGCAAGCAATTGCCTTGAGAAGCACATAATCCATTGATACTGGGTGTAATTTGTAGATCTTTGACAGTCGATGCCAGTCTTGCCAAGGCATATCATGTTACGCAGTTACTGGGTTGTGGAAGTCAGACTATACTGGTAATCAGTTACATCTGGTTTGCCTGGAAACCGACCCTAACACAGTTGGCAATCTGAGGCAGAGTATTTAACTTACAAGTGTTTCTAAGCATCCTCTTGAAATTACTAATTTACGAAACTCCGTGTAAAATTGTATGAGTTGTTACCAACTAAATGCACAATGTTTCGAGTAGGTAGAAACATGCCTTTTTTTATTTTTTTTATGGTGGGAAAAAATCATGCATTGACATCCCCCACTCTTGGGCGGAGCGGGAGATAGTGTCAGACTCTTACTGACTAAAAGACCCACCCCGTTCCTTCTAGCCTTCATACTGGGGCTCGAGCGCCCTTTCGGATAACCCTGGCCCCAGTAGGCTTCGACCCGTCTGGGTCACTGCTGTTGCTGACAACTCCTTGAGGCGCGCGGAAACAGTGCGCGCCGTCGACGACTTGGGCTTGGTCCGGACAGTTACCGGACGGCCGGACAGCGAGAGGTAGAAACATGCCTGCGCAGACAAAACTGTGGCAAAACTTCTGCGTGTGGTTGTCGCGTAAAGTAAAGAATCCAAGAAATCTAGCTAACGATGCACTACAACTAATGTCAAATGAGTCAAATATGTAACTGCATACATACACATCGTAAACACATAGATTTTGTGAGCACTCAGTATCGATAGTCAAATAAAACTGGTGTTGAGTTATTGATTTTTTGGCAGGTTTAAGTTTGGAACCAACCAAACATTTAGTAAAGTGACAGAATTCGGTCCCACAGTAACAATACGCATAATAGATTTTCCAGCTAACATAAAACTACTAAAATCAACCTACAAACACAAAAGACAACCAACACAGTGTCATTGATCGATCATACTGTATCACAATCACTATCTCTCAGAGAAGATATAAGATCAACGTCAGTTGTCAACGAACGAACGAGAAAGAAGACACGATCGAATTGGGTTCGAAAATTAAAATCTTTAGTGAGAGTCGAAAGTGTTATTCAATCTTAAAATTTAGATAGAATACCAAGTGTTTTTCGATCTAGTCGTTTGTGATACGAAGTATTTTTCGATCTAAAATGTTTTTGGCGGTAAAAGAGGCAGTGTTTGTGTGTTTCCTAGTGGTTGTGTTCTTTTTAGTGTTTCTGTACCTGCAGATCTGCGATGCAGTGATTGGGCAATATGTCTTTAGAGTTTTTAGTAAGTTTTTTTTCTATTTTTGGCGTGATTCAAGTTATTTTGAATGAACGATCGAATTTATAGGTTATATATCTCAATCATCTGTGGCACTACTATCTCTTTATCTTCGCTGATATTGTTCAATTCAATCTGTTTAACCTTATCCGAACTATTTTGCCGTCGGCTTCTAGCCAAACTATACAGTTGGATATCAGCATTTAATATGGAGCGACTGCCTATCTGACATCCACCATCCAGTTACTGGGCAACAAGATAGTGCTTGTATAGACTGATAGTCTGACTTTTTGGCATCTGCCTATCTGTATCGACTGTCAAAGATTTAAAAATGTCTACTAGGACCTGAGCCTTTATGTGCTTTCCAAGATATGGGGTGTCAGTACAGTCCTAGATAAACTTTGACAAGATCAAATCAACCTCATACATAAGAGATAATAGGTACCTTAACTACTAGGCGATGGCTCAGTGGTTAGGGCACTTACCCACGTCACAAAATTGCCATCAATATTGCTAGAAATCTAGACGTTCTATTTTCCCTACCAAATTAAAAAAAAATGCCATTTAAAACAATAATTATTGTGGTTACCAATTTATTTTGCTATTTTTATAACGAGACGAATATTATGTTTGAAAATCAAAATTAGTAGATTTTAAGGTACTTACTGCCCAAAATTGACTTTGTCAAGGTAATACAAATGACTTTAAAAGAATTTGTTTGTTAATGAGCGCTTGCGGTCATTGACTGTCCGAGCATTGTATCGATTACAACGTAATATATCTAATAATTCGCATACCTAATCTTTATGACCTTGATTACGTTGATGAAGAGGAGTGTCTAGACAGAGGAAAATGTATAAACATAAAGGTACTCTCTGAGAAGCTGAAGTGGCTGGAAGAAATCAAACCCTCAGTGAGACTGTGTAAAAAAATCTTGGAACGCAAAAAACCACTGAAAAAATACGAGTGAATTTTAGTTAGTAAAAATCTGACACTTCCTCTAATGATTGCCCCTCCCAAATTTTGGTGATGAGATCAGTTGTTAAAAGCATCAGCAATAGAAGCATCAGCTATAGACGCAACTGCGTTGTGCGGGATTGGAAGAAAAGATTGTGCTAACGTAATTTTAGTAGTAATGGGTGTTTTTTGAGGGTGGGAAATCATTAAATAACCTCTCTTGCTCCAAGTGGAGCGAGAGCGAGTGTCAGACTTTCACTTACTAAAATCCACCTGTATTTTTTGAGCATTCCAGTGGGTTACTGCAGAAGAAGAGCGCTAACGAGGCGAGAATAGAAAGAGGTGGCAGGATACGTACCGCGAGGACTGGAGACGGCGCGGGAGAAGAAAGACAGGAAGAATTTGGGGGTCCAACAGTGAGATAGTATGAGGTAGAAAAAAAAGAATCCTTGATTGGTCCTATACGTTCTAGAGACGTGGCAGCAAATTCTACTCCTGCGACAGAAAAAAACCTAACACATTTTTTACCTACTAGGATTGCACCAAATTACAGAATCAAGTGGTAGCTTTAATCATCAATGAGAATATCATGACACAATGAGTAGGTCTTTCCAAATCCTTTCAGCATTTTGTTAACAATATCTGACTAATTACATTTGGGTATCAATTTGAACTGATACATTATCTACCGTTTGATAATACTCCGAAACTTTCAGTTGACGACGCGAGCTGGTACTATCAACATGGAGTACATCGTTCTATTCCTTCCTTTCTTAGTGCTCATCATTTTCTACTCCGTTACTTGTTTGTGTCTACATTGCTACAGGATTTGTGGTAAGTGTTTAGTAGTAGTAGTTTTAGTCATACCAGCTTCTGCCAGCGACTTCGTCCATACAAAATTTGGGCCTCCGTTTCATCCTCTTAGGGAGTGAATTTTAGACAATTCTCTCTCACTGCTCGCCTACGTCATAAAAGGAAATCTCGTGCAAAATTTCACGCTCCTAGGCCTTGTAGTTTCGGCTGTACGTTGATATGTCAGTCAATCAGTTTCCCCCTTTATCTATACTATAATAAAAAACCGGCCAAGAGCGTGTCGGGCCACGCTCAGTGTAGGGTTCTGTAGTTTCCCGTCCGTCACAATAAGTGTACCCACTTATGAATTTAAAAAAATGCTTGCATATACAATTATACTACAAACTTAGTCCAGAAATTATTTTGTACAACCTTTTTGTCTTTTTTGTACAAAAACTGTTCTTTCCATCAAGTTCAAAATGATTTTCCAAGGAAGTTCTTATAAAGTTCTACTTTTCAGACTTTTTTCATATTTTCTAAACTTCTGGTTCAAAAGTTAGAGGTGGGACACACACATTGTTTTAGTAGTAGTTAAATAAGTGCACATGCACATGGTTTTTTACTTTTGGAGCGATTATTCCCGAAATTATTGACATTATCAAAAAATGACTTTAGTAAACCCCTATTCATTTTTGAATACCTATCCAACAATATATCACACGTTAGGGTTGAAATTAAAAAAAAAATAACTTCCCACTTTACATATAGGGGCGCTACCCTAATAAAACATTTTTTTCCAATTTTTATTTTGCCACTTTGTCGGCGTGATTTATATACATATTGGTACCAAATTTCAGCTTTCTAGTGCTAACGGTCTCAGAGATTAAGCGAGGACGGACAGACAGACAGACAGACATGGCGAAACTATAAGGGTTCCTAGTTGACTACGGAACCCTAAAAATGAATCGCTAAATCTGTTGCTAAGCGCAATCTCGAGAACAGATAGATAGACAGATAGATTCTTTATTGTACATCAAAAATAAAAATCACAAACACAACAGCTGAACCGATTTTGCTAATTCTTTATTTTTTGTGTTTGTTATTGTGAGGAGAAGGTTTTTATGGGAATAAAATGAAAATTAGGGTAGTGTAGGGTAGAGTAGGGTAGAGCGGGAGCGAAGCTGCGGGCAAAAGCTAGTACATATTATATAGACAATGGAACCGGGAATATTTTATTTGTTAGTCTTTTGGTTTCATTCTAGTGTGTTTTCAATCTGGTCTAGTTTGTTGTTAGTTACATAAATTGGTAATTAAAGCTAATTGATCAAAAGCTTTAGCTTTAGTTTTTACACCTTTTTATTTCTGTTTTTTAAGTTTGTCTCACATTAAGAATTACTCCTGTATCATAGGTGCTATTAAAAACATGTAAACTCTCTTACAAAAGACCTACTCCCAGATGAGTTATCTGTATGTAGGTGATAAAAATATTTGTCCGGTGCGGGAATCGAACCCTCGATACATAACGCAGCAGCTAATCTCTGAACCACTACGCCAACCACGCCGTCAATATTAAAAAAATAGTTGTCACATACTAGGATTTAAATACTCCTGTATACACAAAACACCTATCAGTAGGCCATACAAATATTAGTTTTGCGTGGGAATTTAACCCATGACACGTATTGATTGCGATAACATAAACGTTTATTTATTTTCAACATCATGTAAAGTAGTGGCATATAGGCGGACTTAATGAAACAAGCAGCAAGCTGTTGTTTATGTCAAAGCATATTATGCACCAACCGTCCGGTCCGATTATCCTCAATTTTTATTGGAGAACGCGAGACTTTCCACCCTGTGCCTGTGTGTAGTACAGTCAGTTGTAAATTTTAACACCAGACGCCAAATAGTTTGACCATCAATCTATCCAAGGAGTATCGTATTGCCCAGTAACTGGATTATAGAGGACTGATAAGCATTCATTAAAACACAGGTATTCCGCCGCATCCGATTAGACTGGAAGCCGACCCTAAGCTAGTTAAGAGAATGTTAGAGAGATGATGATGACCTAAGAACAATTAACATCTTGATATCTTGTAATTCATGGTTGATGGAACTGAAGCAGATGGTTATGTGACCCTTAGTCGACGTTCTGAAAGACGTCTATTACACTTAGTAATGCAGTTATGGTAGGGCGAATAGAAAAGTCTTCATTTCATCTCTTACTTCTGCAGAATACAAACTTCATGTACGTACTATGCTGTTTGTTACTGGCAAATGAATGACGATAGAGGTGGTAATCTTTTAGCTACCAGTTCTAGGGAAAGATTCTTTGAGATGTCTTTTTAAATCAAATCCCGCGAATCGGAACACTCTGCGAGCAAAATATAAACATAGAAAGTTGGATTTTCAGACTCTCTTGACTTGCTCTTGGATTTTCTGTGAGTTTATTACTTAACACCTTTTTGCGAGTCGATCAATAAAATAACTCCGGATGAATTTGGTATTAGATTCTTAAAACAAGCTTCACCGAGTCAAAGCGGGTGGGTGGTTCTGAACAAATTTATTAGGTAGTTTCCAAGTTTCATTTTAAGAACATATTGATGTTTACAATTTGACCTACTAGAGATGTGTGTTAGAAAACAAGTGTGATTGTGAGAATTTGATAACGAATCGGACTGATTACAAAAGGCTGTTGACAATGACAATGGACTGCAGGATCTCTGTCACTCATAGGTTTGCTGGAAAAAACTCATTGAGTCTTTATACATGATCTGTCAAACCACTAGGAGTTTCTTGCACATTCTTCTCCATAGAGATCTACGCTTTGGAATGTGCAATTAGCATCGTTTTTTCTGACTGACTGACTTCTTGACATTTCAAAATTGCCTGTATATGGTTTATTTTGTGAAATAAAATGCTCTGAATATCGTTAATATGTTCAGTTTTGTGTACTATAAAGAATTAAGATAACACAGCTAAAAAATGATCGATGACAATGAATAGTCATTATTTCACGTAGAATTATGGTTTGCCACTATAACATAACTATGATTTGCAACAAATTCGAGTATATGTTTGCTGTTATTGAACAAATTTGGTATGAATTGTCATTTGGGTATGTGGTGGTGACAATTCGATTGAAGAATGACGTAAAATCGATATCAACGATTGTTATTAATCTCTACTAATCCTATAATGGCTTATCTAAATATAATTGCATGAACGTGCAGATTTCTATACTTTATACAAAACTTATATGTAAATCAATCAATTATATTGAAGTGTCAGTTTGTAACACCAAAATAGTATTTTTAATCAATCAATCAATCAATCAAATCATTTATTTGCTAGAATATGGTACATAAGGTGTTACAGTAAATTTGTTTCAGCATATCCTGCCTTAACATGGCGTGCAAATATATTCACAGTCAGTGTCGTCAATTAATCTAACTTGCACATTACAGGTTCTATTGACTTGTCTTCTAGATATTCTTTAACAGTATAATATTTTTTAAATAGTAACAGATTGAAAAGTATTTTTTCAACATTGTCAATGGTAGATCTTGTAAACTATTTGGTAAGTGATTGTAAATAATAATCGACATGCAGTACACATTTTTTTTAAACAATTTTAGCCTGATTGGTGGCAGTCGAAGTCTGTCTTTATGTCGTGTTCGGCTATTTGGCCTGTCAGTATTCGTTTCGAATAATTTATAGTTTTTCTTGACAAAAACACATATTTCAAAAATATATAAACAAGGCAAAGGTAAAACTTTAAGTTTTTGAAATAGTGGCTTACAGTTGTCTAAAAAGTGAGCTCCACAAATGGCACGAATACATTTTTTTTGAGCTTTAAAAACTCTGTCAAAATCGACTGAGTTACCCCATATTATAATACCGTATCTTAGTACGGATGATACATAACCATGGTAAGCCAGCATTGCAGTTTCGTGGTTTACCGTTTGTCTAATTCTTTTTAAGACATGTATAAAACGATCTATTTTTGTAAGAATTTTATCTACATGTGCTTTCCAGTTGCAAGTTTTGTCGATTGTTATACCTAAAAATACACAATTATCAATAGTTGTCAAGTGAGAAGTTTTATACTGAATGTCAAGTTTATTTATGTTAGAATTGTATGTCTGAAATTGTATGATGTTGGTAAAAATAAATATGACTAACATATTTATTTTTAAATTGTTTTTTTCAAGCCAATTGATAGCATTATCCAAAGCTTGGACGATTTCATTTTCTAAATTTATATCAGTGTCACTCTTAAGCATTATTGTCGTGTCATCAGCAAATAATATGCAATCTTTGCCTATTGCCTCTAGAATATCGTTGATGTAAACTAGAAAGAGTGGCGGGGATAAGATACCTCCTTGTGGGGTGCCATAGTTATTTTGCTTATATTCTGACCTATAGGTTTTTTTTTCATTTTGAGTGGTTTTTGTTATTTCCACGCATTGTACTCTTTCAGAAAGATAACTTTTGATCCAGTCGTTGGCCTTACCGCGGATTCCATAATGTTCAAGCTTTGAGAGTAGTGTTTTATGGCAAACAAAATCAAAGGCTTTTGTCATATCTAAAAACACGCAACTTGTCTTTGATTTTTGATTCAGACTTTCCGTTATGTATTTTACTAGCGTAAAACATGCTAAAGTAGTGGAACTGCCTTTCCTAAAACCAAATTGTTCTTTTTTAAGAATATCACATCCTGTTAAGAAGTTTTCTATTTTGTTACACATAACTTTCTCAAATATTTTCGATAAAATTGGGATTAGAGTTATTGGACGATAGTTGCTCATGTCAGTTTTTACACCTTTCTTATAAAGAGGTTTGACAATTGACCTTTTAAGGCGAGTTGGAAATACTCCTTCTGTTAAAGAGAGATTTATAATATAAGTTAAGGGACACAATAGACTCCTTGCACATATTTTTAGCACCTGCGTGCTCAGGTCATCATATCCAGTCGAATTAGTGGTTTTTAGACCGTGAATTATTTTATAAACATCAGATTCATCAACTGGTGCTAGGAAAATGGTTTTAGGATTTTGAGAAATCGTTATTTTTACGTCATTTTGCATGTTATTTTGAGCGGAATTAGTTGTCTTTGTTTGGGATATATAAAAGTCTTTCAATAGGTCACATATTTTGGTTGGATTGTCATACATTTTATTATTTACATTTACAGCGTCAATTTCAGAGTTACCTGTCATATTAATCGTGTTTGTTTTAATCATGTTCCAGGCCGTTTTGCTTGTGTTTTTGGCTTTATTAATATAGTTTAAAGTAGTTTAAACTATTAATCTGCTGAGCCTTGTGTATGCATTTTTTCAGTATTCGTGTGTAGTTGTCATATTTTTTTTGTTTTGTTTTTTTATTATGTTTGTAGAAATGGTATTTTAAATATAAAATTCGCTTTTTTATGCAACATCTCTTTATACCCTTAGTCAGACCTCTGTTTTTCACTTGCTTAGAAGTATTTTTTACTTTAACTACAGGAAAACATAAATTGTAGAAAAGGGTTATTATTTCGTGTAATCTATCGAAGGCGTCATTTGTTGATTGAACTTCGTAAACTTCTGAAAAAGATAAACTTGAGATGCAGTCATTAAATTTAGTTATATTTTCGTCACTGAGTTCTCTTACATTTTTAAACCAAAAGCTATGAATATCTTTAACTTGAGAATCAGTTTGTAAGTTAACCGTTATTGATTGTGCTGATTCGTGGGCTGAAAGCGCTAGATAGTGAATTGCAGACTTAGCGTCGTGGATGTTACTTACTATTAAGTCCAAACAAGCGTTTTTTCTCGTAGGCAGTTTTATGTGGTTTATTAAGTTATTATTACTAAGTATAGACTTTAACTCAATTGATGTTTGATTTGTTTTCAGTATATCAATATTCCAGTCACCACAGATGATAATTTGTTTATTACCTTTTACTACATCATTTATTGGAGAGAAGTTCTAGATTATTTAAGAATATTGAGGCATCACATGTAGGTGTTCTATATATGCAGACTATAATTAGGTTAAATTTAATTATTTCGACGGCACAGCATTCGAATTGAAAGGGAATGGGGAGTGGTAGATTTTTTACTTCTCTAAATTGTAGGCTATTTTTTAATATAATACAGGAGCCTCCCCGTCGTTGGTTAGTCCGAGAGAAGAAGGATACTATTTTATAGTTATTAAGTCTAAGGTTTTGTTCACAACCACTTTTAAGAAAAGTTTCTCTAAGACATATAACATCTACGGAACCCAGTTCCTTTTGTAAACTTGAAATGGCCACCTCTACTAATTCTTGTTTGTTTAATACGCCAGCAATATTTTAACTAAATACATCTGACATATATATTCGATATCTACCTATATCAAAAAACAAATCTACATAAATATTTTGTTTTGTTTTTGTTTGTAGGAGGTAATCTCTGGAAGTACTGGTCCGATTGTTGTGTTTCTGTTTGTTCCGGCGATCCCTGAAATGATGGACCAATTTTGACGTCACTTTCACTGGTAGCTGATGTTATAAAGAGATGAAGAAGACTTAAAAAGCAAATGACATATTCTCAATCGGTATTTAAAAAACCTACGTGAAGCAAGCCTTGTACCTGATAAGTATTCTCATATTTCTGTATTCTTTATCTTCATAATGTTTACTAAAAACAAAGAATTTACATTAACGTATTATCTACTGATTAGCGATCGAAAGAAAAACTGTAGGTAAATATTGATTGTGGAAGATCGACGAAACGAAGAATGGAATGTAGACAAAAGTATCCTTTTGTCTACATTCCATTCTAGGATTGATTGAAAGATTTAAGCCCTATCGGGCTTAAATCCTTTTTAGACGTCATAATTTCTAGTGTGTGAGGTTTTCGGGTGACTACTGAGATATTGATCTAAGATCCGATAGAAGAAATCTCTTCCCTCATCTGTTATTTGACTATGATAAATATTATATGCTAGATAATGCGTTCATTAAGACATTGCGAATAGGTTGCTTAGCTAAATCTGGTGCCAATGATGTAAACAATAAAATTTGTTATTACATTTTTGACATCAATTACCCGTCATTGTTATTTGGGAAAGTCGAGCATCAGCTGAAAGAATGTGCCCCAAGGAACAGAAAAACTATAGCTTTTTCTTTTAGGTAAGCGTGCTCCATCGTCGACCGAATCGTCGCTTTCCATCAGGTGAGATAGCGGTCAAGCGCAAACCTATAATACAATAAAAAAAAAGTAGGTTGACTCTTTTTTTTTTGGTGCAAATAGGAAGGTTGCCTCGCATAAAGAGGTGACTAAATGGCAATAATTTACCTTCCTCTGTTGTTTAATCGATTTTTTTTAATGCTTATTAGTGTTTTTTAGTCTAATAGAATCAATTAGTAACGATAGTGCTAAAGTAAGTATTTGGATAAAGTCGAAAAAATGTTCGCGATCTCAGACTAATTTTATTGTTTAACATCATTGGCACCAGATTTAGCTAAGTAACCTATTCGGAATGTCTGAATAAGCGCAATATCTAGCATATTATTCATCATAATCGAATAACAGATGAGGTAAGAGATTTCTTCTACGGATCTCGTACTATATCTACAAGTGAATAAAAATATGTGAAAACAAAAGATATGCTGCCTCGATCTCTAACACATTGGGATAAAGGCTGGAGGAGGATGTCATAATGGCAGTTAATAGCATAAAGCGTACTAAGGACAGCCGTAACAACTGCATTAACGAACCCGCGAGCCACCTGTAAAAAAAATTCGTAACATGTTATCTGTAACCTTAAATTCTCTTATTGATAATGAGGCCTATTATGAATTAGTAACTAGACGTAGTGACGTATTTATATCTATCTGATAGAATGTTCCAATTTTATAGCTAGCTCCGCCCGTTCTAGTATTCTCTACGTAAATAAGATAACAATAAAAACTTATTAATCTACCTTATTTTAGATAACTCCAATAAACCACCTCATTAAAAAAAAATCCCATTTTCGAGCTTAGCCTAACATAATGACCTAATCACTTCCATCCATTTCTATTCAGTATGATCGTAACCTATCCAGCTAGTCTAGCCATCTCCTTTGTGGCTTATCGCAACTCTGTCTCGAGAAAACTGTCAGAAATGATAGATAGATAGATACAGAGCCCCCTCCCGGCCCAGAGGACTACGCCACTGACCAAGGAATATTTGAGACTGATGGAACTTTTTTATCCTAGCCATTGCTATTGCTACTGCTGGGCACAGACCTCCCCAAGTCCTTCCAGACATTCTTTTCCCGCGCCGTCTCAAACCAGTATAATATTCCACGATATAATATTCCACAACTACCACACAACGCCGTCTAGTCCCAAGTTAAGCAGAGCTTGTGTTATGGGTACTAGACAACTGATAAACATACTTATATATTTCTAAATACATACATATTATAGATAAATTACACCCAGACACAGAATAAATGATCATGCTCATCACATAAACACTTGTCCTGGGTGGGAATTGAACCCACGACCTCCGGCATAGCAGTCAGGGCCACTAACCACTAAACCAACAGGCCAGTCCCCGTGATTTGCGTCCAGGTCGTCTCACCTTCTGATGGAACTTAAGGGGCCGGCGGAGGATGAATTTCCATACAAACGTAATACCACGCTCATTTGCAGTTGGAGCATATATCCAACATATTATGATGATATTCGGTTAAAGACAATATTTATCTAGGTTCCTACGTCGAGAATATTAGAAATATTGTTATTTTTAATACAAGAAAAGCCAAATGGCATGTTTTGCCATTTACGCTATAAAAAAGTGCGAAATACAATTTGCTTAAATTTCTTTTTGTTTTTTTAAAAAAGAAAGACGTAGGAACCTAGATAAATATTGTCTATAACCAAATATCATCATAATATGTTGGAAATATGCTCCAACTGCAAATGAGCGTGGTATTACGTTTGTATGGAAATTCATCCTCCGCCGGCCCCTTAACTAGTGTAAATAGTAACTCAAAGGAAAAGTCAAATTATCAGTATTTGTGTTATGGCATAAGATGATAAAATAACAATCTAACTATCTACTCAGATAACTTTTGTATTATTGTCATTTGAAAGAGTTACTAGGTCCTAGAAAGCAAAAGGTAACTGAAGGACACGGGTGCGTTTTAGTCACTAAAAGTCTGATACGTCCTCCAGGGTAGAAACCCTAGAGTGTGAGAAGGCATTTCTACATAAAAATCTTACTGAAATTATGGACAGCGCCACCTAGTGGTGAGTAGCAGATTTAAACTAACTGCTTTTACTACCATCTAGTATGTAATAGCTAAACTTATTTAGTGTTTACTATCTGTACTAGATGGCGTTGTGAGTCTTATTGGAGATCGTCAACAACGTTGTTTACTAAATATTAAGAAGATAAGAAATAAATGCTTGTTCCTTATAAAATATACGTAGATCGATCTTTATTGATATTGATCTAATTGGTATCTAATTGATCTTCATTCAATATGTTGTTGATATTCAATTATTTAGCCACTCCAACCTTCTAAAAAAGGGCCCAAGTCCCAGCTGCGGGAACATTAATAGGTTGATTTTGTTTTTGAATATATTTTACTAGTGACCCGCTGTCGTTGTAACTAACCTTTCGTATCGTAATTAGAGACACAATTAAAAAGTTATTGTGTCACGCGTGGATTCGCGTTCAGGACATACAACGGGTTAAATAAACTTTCTTTGTCCATGGTTTTTTTCTATTTATTTGTGAAAACTGCATCAAAATCAAAAAGAAGGAAGAGTTAACGAATGAACGAACAAACGAAATACAGGATACATTTTGGAGAGTGTGTGTGGGAATTGCATGACTTGATTCCGCTATCTCAATTCTACCATCCGGCAACCCGACGTACGGCAAGTTTCTACTCTTACGTTGTTGAAACCTCTACTGTCTGGACTAAGCGTTTCGCTTCGTCGTTTATACGGCGTACATAGAAGGACTAGAACAATTTGCCTGTTGCGATCTTCCCGGCCGATTAAACATTGGGTGTCTTTAAGGCTAGAGTGAATAGTCTATAATAATAAACTAGTGCGCCTCACCATGAACGATTTTATCACTGCTTACATCAAGTGGGATTATGCAATCAAGCACTAGTTTATATCAATAAAAAAAGAAAACAAAAATGCCGTTGTTGTATAGCATGTACCTAATGTAAAGAAAGATAATAAAAAACTTGTAAAAATAAAGAAGGTTATAAACCCACATAGTAACATATCGTGTTTTAAAAATTCCGGTCATTAACAACAAAAGACCCGCCGTAATGAAGTTGATTACCACAACGAGGCTCAATCTCGTTCAGATCAACGTCACGCGATCACTGGAGCGTCAGCGTCGGTCACATTACCCGCTGTCCTGTGACACACTCGTTATTGCTAGTGCATGACGATGGCATCACTTGTCATCACGTGAGGCATATATATCTACAGGAGTTCTGTCAATTGGTTTGGTACCAATAACTGTGAGCCTAAACCTAGTGTCATCTTATCTACAGTAACTACTGTCAAAAATGCAAAATATATATTATAAGCTAATATATATAACTAACTTTTGCCCGCGACTTCGCCCGCATACATAAAATATAGCATATGTCACTCAGAAATAAAGCAGCATCGGTGTAAAAAATTTCGGATCTGTGTATTCAGAGATAACCAAACAAAAAAAAAACAATCTTACCTCTTCATACAATATTACTGTTGATTAGTGTAGACAAAGAGGAAGGCTTTTACAAACAATCTCGCAGTCCAGTTATCCTGACTCAGGCAAGTAAATGATAACTAAGATAGCTGGGTGATGTTCTAGCGCAACAGCTATATTTTCTTTTATTTGGCCCTAAAAAGCATCGTTGTTCATGACTCTGAGAGAAGCCGTTTGGATTTATCATCGTGGAGAAAAGACTGATCAGCTAGACTCTGCGTTACCGAGTGCTAGTTGATCAGTGTGCGCCGGGCATTAGAAATCACAAAACGATTTGAGATTTATTCCACTGACACCGCTATAAACTGATTATTGGGCCCAAAACTTTGAAGGAAGAGAGAAAACCATCGATTTGAGAAGTAGCTATTTTGTGAAGGATAAAATCGCAATGTTACACCAAGTAGGACATACACGTAAGCAATCAAGTAAATAACACACCTTATCTAATGGCGGCGTAAAAATCTTTGCCAAAAGTAATTGGTGAAATACTGTTGAAATTTTGTCTACAAAAGACTGATATGGCCCGTGTATTTACTGAAATGGTATGTAAAGTTATCAGAGGTCTTGCTACGAGCTTTTAATGCGATCCATTTCTCGCCCTAAACTGAATTGTTAAAGAGATGGAGCCATATAGGCTGGACCTCTCGCGCCGGGCTTTGGTCGAGGCCATGGTCCGGAGGGAGGAGGAATGGCAGGCGGTCGCCGACTTCTGCGAACCAGTAATGCTCGCTAAGGAGGAGGCTGACCGTTATCAGGCAACGGCGCTCTCGCCGCCGCCGGCTTGGTCGTCCGGACCAAGCCCAAGTCGTCGACGGCGCGCGCTGTTCCCGCGCGCGTCAAGGAGTTGTCAGCAACAGCAGGGGCCCAGACGGGTCGAAGCCTACTGGGGCCAGGGTTATCCGAAAGGGCGCTCGAGTCCCGGTATGAAGGCTTGAAGGAACGGGATGGGTTTTTTAGTCAGTAAGAGTCTGACACTATCTCCCGCTCCGCTCAAGAGCGGGGGTTGTCATAAGATGATTTTTCCCATCGAAAAAAAAAGCCATATAGGCTGTAACTCCATCCCTCTTTCTTGCTCACATGTTGTAACGTTTGAAATGTCATGGTAAGACAGAAACGCAATACAGCATTGATGCAGTCGCTAAATCATTGCACCAATTGCTTTTCTTAAGTATATCATATTAGTTAGTATCATAGGTACTGAAATGAGCCTAATATTAATAAGAACTTGATTTCACAGACATTTAACAACCGAGTTATAGGTATTATAATATTCCACAATAATATTCCACAACTATCACACAACGCCGTCTAGTCCCAAGCTAAGCAGAGCTTGTGTTATGGGTAATAAACAACTGATAAACATACTTATATATTTCGAAATACAGACACAGAACAAATGATTATGCTCATCACACAAACATTTGTCCTGGGTAGGAATCGATCCCACGACCTCCGGCATAGCAGTCAGGGTCACTAACCACTAGAACAACAGGCCAGTCAATATATTGTACAGCCATTTTGTTCCCATTCCTTCTGCAGGCCTCCTTTCCAGCCTACCACGTATCCAGATTTTTAAGTGTACCTTAAGGTATATAAATTCGGTCAAGAAACGGAAACTTGGCAGACAAGAGTATTTCGTCACGTACACAACTGAACTGAGCAGCATTACTAGACCATGTCA
The DNA here is from genome assembly GCA_910589285.2 of Mythimna ferrago. Taxonomy (NCBI): domain Eukaryota; kingdom Metazoa; phylum Arthropoda; class Insecta; order Lepidoptera; family Noctuidae; genus Mythimna; species Mythimna ferrago. The sequence goes on from OU342697.1 coordinate 479,042, forward strand.
GATATTCGATCGACATAATCACAGTTATGCAACTTGAAATTCGAACTGTGCCATGTAGACACACTTTTTCTTCTCTGGCTGTGGGTCGTATTGACACGAAGTGTATAAATATGCCAATTACACTGGCGCAAATCAGAGAAGATTATTAGAAAAACAGAAATTAAACTTTTGGTTTTGTATACTGAAATAGGAAAAACAAAAAACGTAAAAAGTTATAATTATGCAGTCTAGGCAAATGTTCCTATTTAAAATATGGCGTCAAAAAAGTAAAAAAAACTAAAACTACGACATAAAAACGCCACGGAAAAAGTATGTAATAAAATTTTTGGGATGCTAAAATAAACAGATCAAAAGAAAAAAAAAAATCGTTTATTTATATAATAAAGGGCTCATTTACGCTCATTTTTTTTTTATTTCAAAAGCCGTAGTCACGCGTTATTAAAGAGTTACGGTTGGTAACTATTTAACATGTCACTATATACAAATATAGATCCGATAAGAAGTTTTAGAGCTATAAGGAAACAGATCGGTCGTTGTGGCGACGCTTGGGGGAGGCCTATGTCCAACAGTGGACGTCTTTCGGCTGATATGATGATGATGATGAAGGAAACAGATGAACATACACATACATGGCCTGTCCAAATCATAACCCTCGTTTGGTATTGCCGTAGTCAGAAAAAAAATTTCTCCGCGTTACTGTCGACTGGAATTATGCTCAAAAGGCTGGCGGCATTGCCACATTGTGTGGCAATGCTTAAGCTCTGACTGAGGTAAAAGGCAGCCTTTTTTTTATAACGCGCTAAAAGTTGACACTCTGACTCTTAAACTAGGAATTCCTGTGTCTTAGGAGTCAGTGTTCTACTGCTCCTTGGACACTATAAACCCATTTAAAAGAATTTTTAGAGCCAGTAAGCTGATATTGCACTAAAGATTATATATTAGGTGCTTAGTAAAAAAGAATAAAAAAATAAAAGTAAAAGGTTAAATTAAAAGTTAAATATATTAAAAGTAAAATGACTCTGCGGTTGATTCTGTGTGACTGAGAATCATTGGACCACATGAAGTGGCAACTAGGCGTTGAGCTTTTAATAGCTACCAAGAGTTTCATCCATAAACTATATAGCTCAAAAGTGACACTGTTGAGGTTGTTATATTAGATAAATAGAGAGATGTCAATCAGACAAAAGAGGCTAAAAATAAAACAAAATAAATGCCAGTCAGGAAGATGGAAGCGGGACCGACTAACAATGGACAATGCACTGTAGCGTGTCGATGACATCAGAATCAAATTATGCCTGCCCGAGCTACGTATTAAGCGTTATCATCGTAGCGTACATTAGTTCCGGTTGCTCCTCTAAGCGCATCGGCGTGCTGCCTATCACAGCATAGCACAATTATTAACTTTGTAAGAAACCTTTTCTTTAATATTGTTAAGTTCGCGATAATGTGATCTAGGGAGCACGCTTGCCTAAAAGTAACCCATTCACTCTTGATTTAAAGACCCCTAGGTTAGAGGTATCAAGAAACTGAGTCCAACAAATTCGAATTATACTATCGTGCAAAGACCACAGTAAAAACCGAGGCTTTAGCCCTTTTTTGGGTGGAAAATTATTGCACTAAGTGGGAAATAGAATTATTTTACAGCCAAGAGCGCGTATTGTTATCTGACAGATTATCATGTTGCAGAATACACAAAAAACTGGGTCGAGCATGAGGGAAAGTCAGACTTTTACTGACTAAAACTTACATGTTTTCCTTCAGTAGTCCATTTAATTCCAGAGTCGCGTTAACCTTTCAATCGTCGAAATTACAGACACAATAAAAAGACAATAGGTGCGCGAACGGCGGCGTTCGCTTGGGGTTTAATGAATTAACACTTTAGAACAATCCTGTTGCCCTGGCAAACGTCGACCTTCAGCCTACAATGAGACAGTTATAAACTGGTGATTCCGACAGGGGATTTCAGTCCTCAGTTGTACGCACAATAAACGTGTTTCCAAAACCTGGTGTCTATAAGTTATCAACCATCAACTCATCTGTGTCTGTGGATTAAGTCAAAAGCACTGAGCACACACTACTAATAAGGAATCTCTCCATGTAAGACACGGGTATTCATTTGCATCCGGTTAGTCTACCCTAAACTAATTAGGAACAAACTAGGGAGATAATAACACGCAGGTGAAGCCATAGGCAGAAGCCAGTCTACAAATCAAACGGGTCATCTCGTCTCAAACACGATGGTACTTACATTACTCAACCGGTAAGCGCTTTGATATGTTTCGTAAGACAGCCATTCGTTTCTACCTCTAGGTCGCGGCAGACGTGATCTAATGCACGTTGGATTTTAATGATTTTTGATGACTCATTAGCAGTGGTGGCCGAGTAGTAACGACCCGGACTTACGAGTTGTAGGTCGCGGGTTCAAACCCAGCCAGGCACATTACTTGGTGTAATTTATTTCATCACCACTGCTCTCAAAACGGTGAAAGAAAACATCGTGAGGAAACCGGCTTGTCCTAAAACCAAAAATTCGAAGACATGTGACATTCACCAGCTCGCACTGGGCCCGCGTGGTGGTTTACGGCCCATTCCCTCTTCTAGGGAGGAGGCCTGAGTCTCAGCAATGGCAACATTAAAAACGACTAAGAGTCGAACATCCCAAAGAGCAAATTAACAAATATACGTTATACAGTATATTGCATTTATCACTAATTGCATCATTTGCCGAGCCTTTTCTTATCACGTTGAGATCCTATTTCCTAGACATGTGATATCTCTTCATATTCATGCTTCTTATGCACCTTGGACTAATTGGTAGTCTAAATACGGAAAATAGAATCCTTATCTATCTATATATCTATAGAGCTCTCCATACTGACAGTGATGACAAACAGTATTATTTTTATAAAAGATACTCACGTTATTAATAGATCTATCACACACTACGTGTCTAAGATTATAACCAGCAACAACAGTTATCTAAACTCTCAGATTTACGGTGACTGTACTTTAGAATCTTTCAATCTGCTTTCCTGTCTCTTAACAAATTCTAAAGATCAGTGCGTCGGATGGTGTAATCTAAATAAATTTATTTTCACTGATCGTAGACATAGATTTGGCTATCACTTTCATATTACTTTGTTTATAATATTTTATCATATTAATTATGATTGTTTTGCTTTCCATGTATTGTAGGCACAGATATAAATATAAGTCTGTGATTGTTGGATGTAGGGGTGTAATATGTCACTTTTCAGTGCATAATTGCATTGCATTGTGCTTTGCAGTGTGAAATTGTGTAACATATAATATGTATGTATATATATATATATATAATTATATATTATGTTTTAAATATAGTGATCAATTTGTTAGCAGTACACCACAGACTACCCCCTGTATTATTTTAAGTTCTTATCCATCCTAAGGTTGTCTGGAAGAGATCGCTCTCAGCGATAAGACCGCCTTTGTGCCCGATAATTTAAGTTTTTTCTTAAGCTGTATTACTTTTTGGTGTACAATAAAGTTTATTCTATTCTATTCTATTCTATTCACCTCCCAAATTTTTGACACTACAAAAAAGTTACCTTGAGGAAGAACTTAATTAAATGTTAAAAAACCAAACTTGGTAGAAGTAGTTGCGTTGGTCTTGATGGCATTAATCACATTCACGAGTCATCATCTTCCTGCCCTAGTCTCGTTTTATTTGGGGTCGGCGCAACACGTTTTTTTCTTCCATTCTGTCCTGTCACTCGTCACGCTATCACTAACTCCCTTTTCTTTCATATCACTTCTCACACAATTCATCCATCTTTTCTTTGGCCTCCCTCTTCCCCTCCATCCATCCACATGTTAACTCATAACTTTTTTAGCAGCATGCGTTTCATCCCTCCTTTTCATCACATTCACGAGTACTTCTGTAATAAAATATTTTCATCATATCTCTCTCTATTTATTTGATAATATGACGAAATATGCTACTAATGATTGTATGTCAGATACTCACCATATCTGTTTGAGTTTATTCAGTTCCTTCTTGGTTCCTGACTTTCATTTACCTACTATCCCGTAAGTATTTAAGGCGTGTCACAGCAGCTATGACATCACCAGGTGGGTTATCAGACGCTTTGTTAGCCAAGACATTATCTAAAAAATGACAAGTTTATCTTAATTGATTGAAGACACGACCAATTACGTCATGTACAGTTGATAGATGGAATACGGTCAACTAGAATCGAATAAGAAATCACGACATGACACTTAGCTCAGACAGTTACACATAAACATAATTCGAAATGATAATAATATTCATGGAAACTGCTTGTGTGAATTAAATTTATGAACAAATTATGTAATTAATTAAAAATTATTTCAAATAGACATAGAAGAAAAACAAAATTAACCTAACGTCTGGCACAGTAGGTACCGCTACTAAGCAGCATTAGGAGATATATCCAAGGTGCCAAGATGCTTGATTTATTTATTTAATTAATTACAACGGTTAAACAACCAATTACAGTAACTAAACAAAGAGTAAAAGTATAAACATTTAAACAACACGTACATCAATTCCTCTCACAGTACTTCTGACATGCCAATAAAATCATCTTCCATTCATCCGCAAACAGATCGTTTGTTGGATAAGAATCCAAGAGATCATTTAGTGCAGCCAAAGTGCGAGGTATTGGAGACTGAGCACGGGCAACAGTGCGACACTGAGGCACAGCAAACATTCTGTGCTTCTTGCCGCGGCAGTAATTGTCCGGGACAAAGAAACGTGCCAGCACAGTAAGTAAATCAGGCGCATCAATAGTGCCACGGAGCGTCTTGCAGGCTATGATGAGCTGATCTCGTGCTCGTCTTACCTCTAGCGAGTTGTATCCGAGGCAACCCAAAAGAAATTTTGTCGGATAGAGGTATGGGTAGTAACCGTGCATCCGCTGATAATAAATGATTTATTATTATATCCTACGGGGAGATTAAAAGGATTCAGTGAAACGTTCCAGCTATATATTTGGGAAGGCTAAACACTTGCGCCGCCGAAGGATTGATTCATTATAGCTCCTCTTTTATACTCTCTTGGGTCAAAATGATCTCGGTTCTACTCCGAAATTATTATCGTTTGCCCATCTAGCTGCCACCAACATTTCTTCTTCCATTCCTTGACCATCACCCGCTCAACAAAAACTTATTCTAAAATATATATTCTTTTTTTTTGGTGTGGAGAATCATCCAATGACAACCCCCGCTCTTGAGCGGAGCGGGAGATAGTGTCAAACTCTTACTGACTAAAAAACCCACCACGTTCCTTCAAGCCTTCATACCGGGGCTCGAGTTCCCTTTCGGATAACCCTGGCCCCAGTAGGCTTCGACCCGGCTGGTGCTGTTGCTGACAACTCCTTGAGGCGCGCGGGAACAGTGTGTGCCGTCGACGACTTGGGCTTGGTCCAGACAGTTACCGGACGGCCGGACAGCGAGCTACCCATTGCTCACTGTCCGCAAGCCCGCGCCTACGGTGGCTGGAAATCGGGATCGGTATCCCGGCGGCGGCGAGAGCACCGTTGCCTGATAACGGTCAGCCTCCTCCTTATCGAGCATTACTGCTTCGCAGAAGTCGGTGACCGCCTGCCATTCCTCCTCGCTCCGGACCATGGCCTCAACCAATGCCCGATGCCAACCGATCACCCCCACGAGGGCACGGCGATGCTCCGCCCAAGCAAGGCACACCTCTACTGTGTGCTCCACTGTGTCCTCCGGACGTTCCTCACAGTGGCGACACCAGGGCGTCACTTCCGCTTTAATCCGGAACAGGAACCTCCCGACCTTGCCATGTCCGGTGAGGACCTGCGTCATGCGGAAGGTAAGGACGCTGTGAGGCCTTTCCAGTCACGCCTCAAAGAGAGGACTTACTGCCATAACTGTGGCGTGCCCGTTTGCCCGCGGCTTCACCTGTGTACATAAAATATAGCCTACATCACTCAGAAATAAAGCAGCTTTCAATCGGTGAAAAAATGTTAGCCGAACCAGTACTTTCAGAGATCACCTCTTATAAACAAAACAACATAAAAAAGAACTAACTTTTCCTCCTTATTATATTAGTGTAAATTTATTACATTATTATTATTTTATATATTTATGCAAGCTGTATAAGTTTGACATTTAATTATGTACTTACTACTTACCAAATAGCCACCCAGTGACACCATCAATATTTACCCAACCATTATAATAAAACTGTTGAATAGCAAACTTTGCACAAATGTCTTAATAATCACCACAAATCATCGCCTCCGCCGTAATGACGTCAACGACTAACCTCATTTAGTCTCTGGTCGATGGGACACTCAAATGTAAATGATATTGTCTTTGTTGTATTCAAAAGTTTTTCTTTTTGTTCAGATAATAACGACACTGTTTAAGCTGTTGGATTTTTTTGGCTAGATAAATTTAGTTGTCTTTTGATCCGGAAAGATAGGAAGAAAAAACCAAATTGAGTGTAGTTTAATGGAGAAAATGTAAGGAAAAGCGATCCTACTATATTTTTTGAGGTAGGAAATCGTCAATTAATTTTTTTCCACTTTGGGTAGACCGAGAGTGTCAGACTTTTACTGACTTAAACCCACCCTCATTCAGTTGCCTTTTGCATTCCGAGGCCACGGTACTTGCGTCTTTAGGAACGTAGCAACTTGATCACTCACTAGGGCTTCATAACCAGCAGGTTTGTACTCACTGCTGAAACACATGCCTCCTTTCTGTGAGAGGAAGAGGGTCGTGAACCACCACGCAGGCCCAGTGCGAATTGTCACAAGAGCTTCATTACAATTATTGAAAATTACATAGTACGTTGTAATTTTCAAATATTTTAATGAAGCTTTTGCTAAAATAATTTAATTATGCTATGAATAAATTGAAAATTACGATCCAAAAAGTAATAAAAATGTATAATTATGCAGCACAGCTAGGAAAATAAAGTGTGTCGTACACATACATTACAGATAACCTGTTTGTTTCTCAAATGTTCTAGTATATTTTTTTACTACAACTTATAAGGAACTGTTCTAATAATACACGAAACGTCTTAATATAGACCTGTCGTTCAGTTTTGAGCGAAGGTCGATTAAGGCCATTGCTTCCATTTAGTGCCATAAAAGAGTGATTTTCTTAAGCCTACTCGTTGGTAACGGCGGATTCATATATAACATTATCAACATATGATTTATTCGTATGACTAATATCTTTGCCAAAAAAAAAATATACATGATACTTTTTCGCTTGTTTTCCCTACTCTATTCTAACGGCTTTAATTTTTAGAAATAATTATGTTTACAAAAAAAAAATGTTGGTTAAGTGTTCGGCAGTACGAGTATGTAGATAGATAGATATATTCTTTCTTCTTTCTTTGTGTATATTTAATTCCGGCCAGATATTCTAGGGACTATACGCCTTAACGACAAGACTGCTGTAATAAGTTAAATAAATATACGTACCTATTGCTTACTAACTTGATATAGGTAGATACAGTATTTTATTTGCCTTTTAAACGTATGCAATGTGCCCATTAGCAACCTGCTATTGAGCAGGTTGCTAATGGGCACATTGCTCGCAAAATAGAAGGTCGATGGGGCCGAAAGGTTCTGGAGTGAAGACTTCGTACCGAAAGTCCCAGCGTTGAAAGACCTCTCATAAAGTAGGCCGATGACCTGGTTTCGGTCCCCGGAATCTGGATACAAGACGCAAAGGACCGGAAATTCTGGCGACAGTTGGGAGAATCAGATTGGATGTATCCAGTACCTAGTGGATATATTGTGGCTGCAAAGATGACGATGATGATGGATAGATACCCGCAACAACATCGATAAGGTCATCATGTACCATTAGTAGTAGATACTACTAAATAGATACATATATAGATTTTATAAATAATAGATACCATCTAAGTCGATTTTATTTATAAACGCATTTTCAACATAGATAATCCACTCTTTTATTTATGATCCTGTCTGATCTCTCAACGAAAGATTTACTTAATTTTTTTTTTATTATTGATAGACTCGCGTTTGACCACCTTCTCACCTTTTTTTTATGGTGGGAAAAAATCATCCAATGACATCCCCCGCTCTTGGGCGGAGCGGGAGATAGTGTCAGACTCTTACTGACTAAAAGACCCACCCCGATCCTTCTTGCCTTCATACTGGGGCTCAAGCACCACCATCTCACCTGATGGTAAGCGATGTGGCCGACGATGGAGCATGCTTGCCTAGAAGTAACCTATTCACTCTTGACTTAAAGACCCCTAAGTTGTAGCTATCAGGAAACAGACTCCAGCAGGGAATTCCACTCCTTACTTATTTACTTTCTATTTGAGAAAGAAACCACTTACTAGAAGGCACAGCATGTATAGCTTCTTCTCCTACAAGATACGAGTAGATGGACGATCTAGCAAAGGGCATGGATAGTTTTCTTGAGAAGGACGGGATTGTACCATACTTGTAGGTGGCTTTATCCTTGATGATGATGATGGTGATGGTGGAAAGATTCTCCAGTAAGCAAGGATATTATTTTTAAATACCTCTGTTTTGCTGTCTCAAGCAGCTCTCTCGTACTCAAGTTAATTAACTATAGTCATTTGTGAGTACTGATTGACATGCAGTTTTAAAGTCAATCAAAGCATAACATTTTTTTTTCTTATCACACGCGATTGTATTGTATAGATGAAAATAACTGGAACCGTTCAAGACTTGATAGTTGCAGGAATGTATATTTTTAATTCGGTGTTTTAATATCTGTGCACTCAGAAGAAAATCCCTTTTGTGTGTTTATTTTATTTATAGCGTGTTTTAGTTTATTTTCCTGTATTGTTAAATTGTTTTCGTAAACTATAAATTGGGTTTATTTCATTTACAAGCATTTTCCACGTAATAGTAAATCTGTTCAGGCGTTTAAGCGTGAATAAGTAACAAACAAAGAGCATACAAACTTTCACCTACAGATGATCTTTTGCCCTGGAGTAGAACAGTATTGAGACGATTTTTTTTTGCCCTTTACCTACTTGAAATTATAACCTATCTACTTACCTTCACACGGGTGTCACAAATATTTCAAGTTTTGAACAATCCTGTTGCCCTGGCAAACGTCGACCTTCAGCCTACAATGAGACAGTTATAAACTGGTGATTCCGACAGGGGATTGCATTCCTCAGTTGTACGCACAATAAACGTGTTTCCAAAACCTGGTGTATATAAGTTATCAACCATCAACTCATCTGTGTCTGTGGGTTAAGTCAAATGCACTGCTGCTCCATGTAAGACACGGGTATTCATTCGCATCCGGTTAGTCTACCCTAAACTAATTAGGAACAAACTAGGGAGATAATAACACGCAGGTGAAGCCATAGGCAGAAGCCAGTCTACAAATCAAACGGGTCATCTCGTCTCAAACACGATGGTACTTACATTACTCAACCGGTAAGCGCTTTGATATGTTTCGTAAGACAGCCATTCGTTTCTACCTCTAGGTCGCGGCAGACGTGATCTAATGCACGTTGGATTTTAATGATTTTTGATGACTCATTAGCAGTGGTGGCCGAGTAGTAACGACCCGGACTTACGAGTTGTAGGTCGCGGGTTTAAACCCAGCCAGGCGCATTACTTGTTTTAATTTATTTCATCACCACTGCTCTCAAAACGGTGAAAGAAAACATCGTGAGGAAACCGGCTTGTCCTAAAACCAAAAATTCGAAGACATGTGACATTCACCAGCCCGCACTAGGCCCGCGTGGTGGATTACGGCCCATTCCCTCTTCTAGGGAGGAGGCCTGAGTCTCAGCAATGGCAACATTAAAAACGACTAAGAGTCGAACATCCAAAAGAGCAAATTAACAAATATACGTTATACAGTATATTGCATTTATCACTAATTGCATCATTTGCCGAGCCTTTTCTTATCACGTTGAGATCCTATTTCCTAGACATGTGATATCTCTTCATATTCATGCTTCTTATGCACCTTGGACTAATTGGTAGTCTAAATACGGAAAATAGAATCCTTATCTATCTATATATCTATCGAGCTCTCCATACTGACAGTGATGACAAACAGTATTATTTTTATAAAAGATACTCAAATTATTAATAGATCTATCACACACTACGTGGCTAAGATTATAACCAGCAACAACAGTTATCTAAACTCTCAGATTTACGGTGACTGTACTTTAAAATCTTTCAATCTGCTTTCCTGTCTCGTTACAAATTCTAAAGATCAGTGCGTCCGATGGTGTAATCTAAATAAATTTATTTTCACTGATCGCAGACATAGATTTGGCTATCACTTTCATATTACTTTGTTTATAATATTTTATCATATTAATTATGATTGTTTTTCCATGTATTGTAGGCACAGATTTAAATATAAGTCTGTGATTGTAGGATGTAGGGGTGTAATATGTCACTTTTCAGTGCATAATTCACCTCCCAAATTTTTGACACTACAAAAAAGTTACCTTGAGGAAGAACCTAATTAAATGTTAAAAAACCAAACTTGGTAGAAGTAGTTGCGTTGGTCTTGATGGCATTAATCACATTCACAAGTCATCATCTTCCTGCCCTAGTCCCGTTTTATTTGGGTCGGCGCAACACGTTTTTTTCTTCCATTCTGTCCTGTCACTCGTCACGCTATCATTAACTCCCCTTTCTTTCATATCACTTCTCACACAATCCATCCATCTTTTCTTTGGCCTCCCTCTTCCCCTCCATCCATCCACATGTAAACTCATAACTTTTTTAGCAGCATGCGTTTCATCCCTCCTTTTCATCACATTCACGAGTACTTCTGTAATAAAATATTTACATCATATCTCTCTCTATTTATTTGATAATATGACGAAATATGTTACTAATGATTGTATGTCAGACACTGACCATATCTGTTTGAGTTTATTCAGTTCCTTCTTGGTTCCTGACTCTCATTTACCTACCATCCCGTAAGTATTTAAGGCGTGTCACAGCAGCTATGACATCACCAGGTGGGCTATCAGAATCTTTGTTAGCCAAGACATTATCTAAAAAATGACAAGTTTATCTTAATTGATTGAAGACACGACCAATTACGTCATGTACAGATGATAGATGGAATACGGTCAACTAGAATCGAATAAGAAATCACGACATGACACTTAGCTCAGACAGTTACACATAAACATAATTCGAAATGATAATAATATTCATGGAAACTGTGTGAATTAAATTTATGAACAAATTATGTAATTAATTAAAAATTATTTCAAATAGACATAGAAGAAAAACAAAATTAACCTAACATCTGGCACAGTAGGTACCGCTACTAAGCAGCATTAGGAGATATATCCAAGGTGCCAAGATGCTTGATAATAAATGATTTATTATTATATCCTACGGGTAGATTAAAAGGATTCAATGAAACGTTCCAGCTATAAATTTGGGAAGGCTAAACACTTGCGCCACCGAAGGATTGATTCATTATAGCTCCTCTTTTATACTCTCTTGGGTCAAAATGATCTCGGTTCTACTCCGAAATTATTATCGTTTGCCCATCTAGCTGCCGGAACACCAACATTTCTTCTTTCATTCCTTGAACATCACCCGCTCAACAAAAACTTATTCTAAAATATTTTTTTTTTTTTTGGTGTGTAGAATCATCCAATGACAACCCCCGCTCTTGGGCGGAGCGGGAGATAGTGTCAGACTCTTACTGACTAAAAAATCCACCCCGTTCCTTCAAGCCTTCATACCGGGGCTCGAGTTCCCTTTCGGATAACCCTGGCCCCAGTAGGCTTCGACCCGGCTGGTGCTGTTGCTGACAACTCCTTGAGGCGCGCGGGAACAGTGTGTGCCGTCGACGACTTGGGCTTGGTCCGGACAGTTACCGGACGGCCGGAAAGCGAGCTACCCATTGCTCACTGTCCGCAAGCCCGCGCCTACGGTGGCTGGAAATCGGGATCGGTATCCCGGCGGCGGCGAGAGCGCCGTTGCCTGATAACGGTCAGCCTCCTCCTTAGCGAGCATTACTGCTTCGCAGAAGTCGGTGACCGCCTGCCATTTCTCCTCGCTCCGGACCATGGCCTCAACCAAGGCCCGGCGCGAGAGGTCTCCGCCACCGATCACCCCCACGAGGGCACGGCGATGCTCCGCCCAAGCAAGGCACACCTCTACTGTGTGCTCCACTGTGTCCTCCGGACGTTCCTCACAGTGGCGACACCCGGGCGTCACTTCCGCTTTAATCCGGAACAGGAACCTCCCGACCTTGCCATGTCCGGTGAGGACCTGCGTCATGCGGAAGGTAAGGACGCTGTGAGGCCTTTCCAGTCACGCCTCAAAGAGAGGACTTACTGCCATAACTGTGGCGTGCCCGTTTGCCCGCGGCTTCACCTGTGTACATAAAATATAGCCTACATCACTCAGAAATAAAGCAGCTTTCAATCGGTGAAAAAATGTTAGCCGAACCAGTACTTTCAGAGATCACCTCTTATAAACAAAACAACATAAAAAAGAACTAACTTTTCCTCCTTATTATATTAGTGTAAATTTATTACATTATTATTATTTTATATATTTATGCAAGCTGTATAAGTTTGACATTTAATTATGTACTTACTACTTACCAAATAGCCACCCAGTGACACCATCAATATTTACCCAACCATTATAATAAAACTTGAATAGCAAACTTTGCACAAATGTCTTAATAATCACCACAAATCATCGCCTCCGCCGTAATGACGTCAACGACTAACCTCATTTAGTCTCTGGTCGATGGGACACTCAAATGTAAATGATATTGTCTTTGTTGTATTCAAAAGTTTTTCTTTTTGTTCAGATAATAACGACACTGTTTAAGCTGTTGGATTTTTTTGGCTAGATAAATTTAGTTGTCTTTTAATCCGGAAAGATAGGAAGAAAAAACCAAATTGAGTGTAGTTTAATGGAGAAAATGTAAGGAAAAGCGATCCTACTATATTTTTTGAGGTAGGAAATCGTCAATTATTTTTTTTCCACTTTGGGTAGACCGAGAGTGTCAGACTTTTACTGACTTAAACCCACCCTCATTCAGTTGCCTTTTGCATTCCGAGGCCACGGTACTTGCGTCTTTAGGAACGTAGCAACTTGATCACTCACTAGGGCTTCATAACCAGCAGGTTTGTACTCACTGCTGAAACACATGCCTCCTTTCTGTGAGAAGAAGAGGGTCGTGAACCACCACGCAGGCCCAGTGCGTGAGTGCGTGATGGTCACAAGAGCTTTATTACAATTATTGAAAATTACATAGTACGTTGTAATTTTCAAAAATTTTAATGAAGCTTTTGCTAAAATAATTTAATTATGCTATGAATAAATTGAAAATTACGATCCAAAAAGTAATAAAAATGTATAATTATGCAGCACAGCTAGGAAAATAAAGTGTGACGTACACATACATTACAGATAACCTGTTTGTTTCTCAAATGTTCTAGTATATTTTTTACTACAACTTATAAGAAACTGTTCTAATAATACACGAAACGTCTTAATATAGACCTGTCGTTCAGTTTTGAGCGAAGGTCGATTAAGGCCATTGCTTCCATTTAGTGCCATAAAAGAGTGATTTTCTTAAGCCTACTCGTTGGTAACGGCGGATTCATATATAACATTATCAACATATGATTTATTCGTATGACTACTATCTTTGCCCAAAAAAATTCTACATGATACTTTTTCGCTTGTTTTCCCTACTCTTTTCTAACAGCTTTAATTTTTAGAAATATGTTTACAAAAAAAAAAAATGCTGGTTAAGTGTTCGGCAGTACATGTATGTAGATAGATAGATATATTCTTTCTTCTTTCTTTGTGTATATTTAATTCCGGCCAGATATTCTAGGGACTATACGCCTTAACGACAAGACTGCTGTAATAAGTTAAATAAATATACGTACCTATTGCATAACTTGATATAGGTAGATACAGTATTTTATTTGCCTTTTTAAACGTATGCAATGTGCCCATTAGCAACCTGCTATTGAGCAGGTTGCTAATGGGCACATTGCTCGCAAAATAGAAGGTCGATGGGGCCGAAAGGTTCTGAAGTGAAGACTTCGTACCGAAAGTCCCAGCGTTGAAAGACCTCTCATAAAGTAGGCCGATGACCTGGTTTCGGTCCCCGGAATCAGCCCCCCTAGCCAAGTTATAACCGTTTCGCTTGCGTCGAACGCTTCGAGTTGATTTTGCCGCCAATTCTTTTGTGCTGACCACGTGACTGAGCGTTGAGATGACGTCATTCCCGTACATTTGAAGCTTTCTACTAGCGTTAACTATTGCAGATTTGCAACTTGGCTAGGGTTACTGGATACGAGACGCAAAGGACCGGAAATTCTGGCGACAGTTGGGAGAATCAGATTGGATATATCCAGTACCTAGTGGATATGTTGTGGCTGCAAAGATGACGATGATGATGGATAGATACTCGCAACAACATCGTTATTGTCATCATAGACCCATTAGTAGTAGATACTACTAAATAGATACATAATAATATGTTGATTTTATAAATAATACCACCTAAGTTGGTTTTATTTATAAACGCATTTTCAACATAGATAATCCGCTCTTTTATTTATGATCCTGTCTGATCTCTCAACGAAAGATTTACTTAATTTTTTTATTATTATTGATAGGCCCGCGTTTGACCACCATCTCACCTTTTTTTTATGGTGGGAAAAAATCATCCAATGACATCCCCCGCTCTTGGGCGGAGCGGGAGATAGTGTCAGACTCTTACTGACTAAAAGACCCACCCCGTTCCTTCTTGCCTTCATACCGGGGCTCGAGCACCACCATCTCACCTGATGGTAAGCGATGTGGCCGACGATGGAGCATGCTTGCCTAGAAGTAACCTATTCACTCTTGACTTAAAGACCCCTAAGTTGTAGCTATCAGGAAACAGACTCCAGCAGGGAATTCCACTCCTTACTTATTTACTTTCTATGTGAGAAAGAAACCACTTACTAGAAGGCAGAGCATGTATAGCTTGTCCTCCTACAAGATACGAGTAGATGGACGATCTAGCAAAGGGCATGGATAGTTTTCTTGAGAAGGACGGGATTGTACCATACTTGTAGGTGGCTTTATCCTTGATGATGATGATGGTGATGGTGGAAAGATTCTCCAGTAAGCAAGGATATTATTTTTAAATACCTCTGTTTTGCTGTCTCAAGCAGCTCTCTCGTACTCAAGTTAATTAACTATAGTCATTTGTGAGTACTGATTGACATGCAGTTTTAAAGTCAATCAAAGCATAACATTTTTTTTTCTTATCACACGCGATTGTATTGTATAGATGAAAATAACTGGAACCGTTCAAGACTTGATAGTTGCAGGAATGTATATTTTTAATTCGGTGTTTTAATATCTGTGCACTCAGAAGAAAATCCCTTTTGTGTGTTTATTTTATTTATAGCGTGTTTTAGTTTATTTTCCTGTATTGTTAAATTGTTTTCGTAAACTATAAATTGGGTTTATTTCATTTACAAGCATTTTCCACGTAATAGTAAATCTGTTCAGGCGTTTAAGCGTGAATAAGTAACAAACAAAGAGCATACAAACTTTCACCTACAGATGATCTTTTGCCCTGGAGTAGAACAGTATTGAGACGATTTTTTTTTGCCCTTTACCTACTTGAAATTATAACCTATCTACTTACCTTCACACGGGTGTCACAAATATTTCAAGTTTTCAGCTTTTCTCTACTATAATATGCATGTATTATAAACTTAAGCCTTCCTATTAAATCACTCTATAATTATGAAAACCACATGAAAATCCGTTTAGTAATTTTTGAGTTTATCGCGAACAGACAAACGTGGTAGGAGACTGTATTTTAAATGAATATTTAAATATAATACGTATATCTATTAATAGATTTCTGTTTTGTTTTATGTATGTCTTGTCTTCTGTTAATCAGTGCCTTTGTACGTGCTGACAGTATTTGGTTTTTCTTTGTGCTTGTGTTAGGTGTCGGTTCACATGAACAACGATTCAAAACGAACTGACAGCACTATATAAGCTCATAATTAAGTATATCAAACAAGATTACAAAGTACACCGCACACAAACCATTGAAAAACATCTTTCTACCACGGGAAGCGTTAAAAAAGCGTACAAAGAACTAAGAACACATAAATCATGGATTGAAGAGCTGAAAAACAAAAATAATACCACACAAAATAGAACCGAAATACTAAAAATAGCAACAGATTTCTACAGAAACCTATATGGCTCGCCAAACCAACCAGCATATAAATTACCGAGTAACGTTGCAGAAATGGAGAAAGAAACCATTGACGAAGACGAAGTGCTAAATGGTATTAAAGCACTAAAAACAGATAAAAGCCCAGGGTCTGACAAAATCACTAACGAAGCCATAAAATCAGGTTACATGTATCTAGTCAGACCTCTAACCAGACTGTTCAACATGATACTGAGTAGCAAAAACACTCCACGTCAATGGTCAGAGTCGGAAATAATCTTGCTCTACAAGAAGGGAGATCCAAACGACATTAGTAACTACAGGCCTATTAGCCTACTGCCTTCATTATATAAACTTTTTTCCTCCATAATAGAGAAAAAAATCAAAGAAACAACAGAAAAATTTCAACCGGTCGAACAGGCAGGCTTCAGGCGAGGTTACTCTACAGTTGATCATATACACACGCTGGAGATGATCAACTGTAGAGTAACCTCGCCTGAAGCCTGCCTGTTCGACCGGTTGAAATTTTTCTGTTGTTTCTTTGATTTTTTTCTCTATTATAGAGGAAAAAAGTTTATATAATGAAGGCAGTAGGCTAATAGGCCTGTAGTTACTAATGTCGTTTGGATCTCCCTTCTTGTAGAGCAAGATTATTTCCGACTCTACAGTTGATCATATACACACGCTGGAGATGATTGTAGAAAAATTCCAAGAGTTCAATAGACCACTCTATGTTGTTTTTATTGACTATCAAAAAGCCTTTGATACTCTACTCCACACCTCGATCTGGGAAGCTCTACTCTCCCAAAAAGTTGAATTGGATTATATTCAAGTCTTAAAAAATATATATGATAATAATACTAGCAGAGTCAAGTTGGAGACCATAGGGCCAGCAATACAAATAAAGAGAGGTGTTAGACAGGGAGACCCAATTTCCCCAACAATATTTATAGCGGTACTAGAGTCCATCATCCGTAACCTCAACTGGGAGAAAGCCGGCATAAATATAAACGGAAATTACCTGAGCCATCTTAGATTTGCTGATGACATAGTTCTGCTATCTGAAAATACTAGTCAACTACAATTGATGATAAATTTTTTACACGAAGAAAGTCGTAAAGTAGGATTGGAAATCAACATTAAAAAAACGAGTGTTATGACGAACCATACTAAAATACCTATACACCTTGAAAACCTGCCCTTAACCTATGTTGATACCTACATTTATTTAGGAAAACAATTTTCATTCAACCGACACAACAACGAAAGAGAAATAGAGAGAAGAGCAAACATCACGTGGAAAAAATTCTGGAGTCTAAAAGAAATTTTTAAAAGCGAAATGGCCATAAAACTGAAAAGCAAAATCATGAACACCTGCCTACTACCCTCACTAACATACGCCTGTCAAACTTGGAAATTTACTAAGAAAACAAAAAATAAGATCATAACAACACAACGAAGCATGGAAAGAAGCATTCTGAAGATCAGAAAGATCCAAAAAATCCGCCATACCAAAATCAGGCAAAAAACTAAAGTCATCGACGCTCTCAGTTATGCTCAGAAACTGAAATGGCGATGGGCTGGGCATGTGGCTAGACTTAACGACAATCGCTGGACTAAAATAGCAACATCATGGTTAGGACCATCGGGCCACAGAAAAAGGGGTAGACCAAATACACGCTGGACAGATGACATTACAAAAGTAGCAGGTACTCACTGGATGAGAGTAGCAGAAGACAGACAGCAGTGGTTGTCCCTGGAGGAGGCCTTCACCTTCTAGTGAGAGGGGTTCTTGCAAAAAAAAAAAAAAAAAATATTATAAGTGTAAATTTATTGTGTGCAAGAAATAAAAGGCTTTTTTATTTTTATTTTATTTTTTTATCTATTAATAATATTATTTTATATTAGAATCAATGTTACAACGTAATATTTTAAGAGACCTTGACCTTTATCCATAAACATTAATGTATACCATAACAGGCACTGATAACACTTAGTTATTAATAACACAAGATAACACTACAATAACATAGTATTAGACGCTATTATCATTATCTTTCTTCTTGTAACAATCGATAATGGAGGAAAATTACTAGATCTGAGAGATAATTACAAATTAGAGTCGTATTGTCAGGAGATTTATTTTCTCTGGAGCCCTGACCGCTGGTAGCTTGGACCCTGTTCTCAATACTAGTGGGATACTTATTTTTGGATTTACAAAATTCTTTGTTTAAGTTTGTTAAAAACTATATATTTAAAAATTCTAATTTGTGTTTCTATATTTAGATGAATAAACAAAACTACAAATGATACAATATGAACTATAAACGGCTATTAAAAGTTTTCTTGCGGCAAAGTCACGGCGGTTTTATCAATGAACTAGAGATAATATATTATGTGTAGTAAAACGGCCGACGCTCAGCAGCCTTTCTGTTACTGTTTACTTCAGAACCGACGCGAAGCTAACGTGCGCGCCTACAACATCCAACAATACGCTTTATAATAACTAAAATAACAGACACTTTATTGAAAAATTCTGAATTGATACTTATATTTTTTTGAAAAGTGGATTCAGTGTGCTTAATTCAATTAAATTGAATAAATTTCGTAGAAAATGTGATCGATTTTTAAATTCAAGAGTGAATTGAAAATATAAAATTGGCTAAAATAAAATTCTTTGAAAAATAAGTGTGACATTATTGTCAAAATAACTTGTTATTTTGGTGTGAATTAAGTGAAGAACACTTTTTATTTTTAAAATGGAGGCTCAACATGCGGAAGCTAAGGGAGAGGAGTTCCCTTCATACGTGGCTGACAAGAGACTGATAGGCTTACTGCCTATGTTCATACTAGTTCTAATTATTGTCTTAAGGATATCTTGGACCCTATACAAAAGTTTCGGTAAGTTTAAAACAATTAGTTTATAGTCTTATTTATTCAACCGGTTTGAATTAGAAGTTTAACGTGTTTCAAGTTAGTGACCAGTTTTTTTTTTCTATTTGATTAAAGGGCTTTGTCGCTTAGCGACCACTTTGCCCAGTAGTGACCAGTTTTAGTGGAAAAAAAATGTGACTTTTGTTATTTAATACGTTATTGCGAAGTTCGGATTAATTTATAATCGTAGACTTAATCTACATAAACAATTTAAATGATTAGTATATAATATTATATGTGATACAACTCAAAGATAAACATTGTAAACATTTTATTTCGCGCTCTGGTTAACTAACCTCAATACTAATCGATGTTATCGGTGGATTATGGATTCCAAAACGAAGCAATCATTATCAAAATCATCCAGATTGTAGTAGATTTCAAAAAACCTTCGTTTTATTGCAAGACACACCCCCATTTTTTTTTTTTTTTGGGTGAGAAGTCATCATATAACTTCACCCGCTTTATGTTTGGCGAGATGATGTGTCAGATTTATACTTATTTATTTATTTAATTAATTACAACGGTTAAACAATTAAAACTCACTGTGTTCTTTCCGTTGCCCTTTGCATTCCAGGGCAGCAGTGACTCTTTCAAACGTTTCCGCAACCCTGAGAGTGACACAGAGTCGTTTACTGAATTTAGTATTTGGGCAACAAGAACTTGAAACATTTGGGTACTTCTAAAACTATCGGCTAAATATTCAATTAATATATATTTTGGTATGATTAGACACGTTCTTTGTTCAAAATTGTCAATTTTAAACCTACTTCAAGTAGAGTCTACCTTTTATAGAGTTTTAGAAAAAAAAAAATCTAATTTAAAACGTATTATGAAAACTAACCTAAAATAATTTTAAATTTTCAAAAAACCTGTCAAAGACAATTAATTTGTTTCTACGAACTGTCTGTACAAAAGGATCAAAAATAATTATGGTTAAATATTATTGTCATCTTATGCGTAAATACTGCTTATTGCGCAAAATTAAATGCGAATTGAAGACTGGCATTTCCAATATTTATTTAAGAAGGTGAACGTGAAGGTGAATGAACGCAGTCTCCATCATAGGTTCCGGGTTCGTATCTATTTTGAAACATATGGAAGCTGTCGTGTTAAAATCTAGGACTTACGGTTTAATTCATTAAACCCCAAGCGATTGCCGGCGTTCGCTCTCTCATTGTCTTTCTATTGTGTCTCTAATTACGGTATTCAAAAGGTTAAGTAGCAGTAATTCTTTGTTTATTTATTCTTCGACATAAAATCATTTATTCTGCCTGCCTTCTCTTTACTATCTTAGCGTTGGCTTGATAACCTGAAGCAGTGGAGTATCAGTATTTTAGATGGACCGACTGCCAATCAGACCTTTACAACCAGGTAGAATATAATATAGCTTAAAAACTAGCTCAGAACTAAAAAAAAACCGTAAGATTTCCCGGATTACAATAATAATTGAATTACACAATACCTTTCGCTTTCTGACTATCCGAAATATTCTCATTTGTAGATTTATGATCAGGATCAACGGCTTTACACCCTCGCTATACTCGTTCATAAAACGCCTAAGTTCCAAAACTGTTACTTTGAACTGTTACTTGCAAATACATTCACCACGCTTTCTTAAAGTATTTTTAGAAAACTAGCGTCTGATAGCATCAGTCTGTCTCAGATTATTGTTGAAATGGACCATTTTGGCGCAATTGTGAGGCATAATGTGATACGATTATCATCATTAAATATTTTATTGTTTTTTTCGAAACTACATGGGTCAATGTTTAAAATTAAACAATGCTTGCCATTGTGCATCGGTGACCATCTCAACATATCGAGATTCTCCGATGCTTTCTTTTCTTTCCACTCATTATTTTGGCAGTCGTTACGGAAAGCTAGAAGTCAGAAAATCTGCCACCCATTTTGTCAAAGGGAATCGTATTACTTACCCAATTACTGGTCCTTGTCAAAAGTACCTATACCTAGCTGCATTTGGTTAGGCTGGAAGCCAACCCTAACACAGTTAGGAAAAGGCTGGAGAGGCTGACCATCTGTTTTATTTATTTTTTTAGGTACCAAGCGAATCTAATAAACCGATGCTAAATGCTTCAATGATACCTATCTTTTCCACTATAAAGTTATACGTACTGTTTGACCTTCTAAATAGGAGCTTTGTAAATGTTTTGTTTTGATTCTCAATAACATTGTACTGCAGCTGCATCCCCCCACAGTCTTGCCTCTCTCTCTTTTTGCTCCGTCCACATTCCTGCGCTACAGTACATATCA
Organism: Mythimna ferrago; assembly: GCA_910589285.2. Lineage (NCBI taxonomy): Eukaryota > Metazoa > Arthropoda > Insecta > Lepidoptera > Noctuidae > Mythimna > Mythimna ferrago. Next base: position 500,504 of record OU342697.1, read on the forward strand.
ACTATCGACTGCATTCGATACGACCCGCTCTATCGAACAAACTCGTTTATAGACACAGCTTGTACACTTAGTTATAATTGTACTTTGTGACCTCTTGACACTACGATAACCAGTCTGTTTAATGGAGTAATTGTTTGATTAATAGGTACCAACTTGATATATTCTATTTATTAATAGTGATCAGTAAGAAATTATAAAATAATTATCCATCAATATGCAATGTGCAATCATTCCGTCTCCTGGAAAAGATACCTGAGTTCCAACAGTAGGAACATTACAAGGTCGATTGTGCTTATATTTAGAAATTATAGGAGGCTTCAATAAAAAAAAAAAATCTCGTTATTTGTAATAATCTTGAAAAAATCTCTTGCAACTCTCTCCCCTTCTTCTGTTTAGTCTTCTTCGTTCTATTTGTCATCTCTGGTTTACCATTTTGTAAATACTTCAACTCCATAAATTGGTCTATTTTTGCGTCCTACTAAAAATAAATGGACGTACTGTTATGTGCCCTGTCCATCTTCATTTATCTTTATCTGCGCTCGTTAATCCATGTCTTAATTACTAATTTACCGTTCGTGAGACAATTTGACCTTCCTGACAATATTCATGATAAAGATTCCATCGTGTCTACAGTCAACCTCCCTACTAATTTCGTTCGAGTGGCTATATAATTATTTTTTGACAAGTCCGAACCCTCAGCTATATAATTTACTACCGTAATTTAATAGTATAACTACCGTCCTTGATACTAAATGAATAGAGTCTCCGATAATAAGTTCAGTGGCTCGACGAGGTCTCGATTTTTATTGCGTAACGTAAAATAAGTGCCGCGTCCGACTTAGCTGTTACAGTAGACTGGTATGTTGTAAAACTTGACAGAAAATGCTGTCATGTTATTCCGATTTAATTAAAACTAAATGCGGTGCAACCAGTTAGGTGTTCTGTGCAACTTTAGAATTTGTTAATCGATAGTATTTGTTATTAAATGTTTTGAACATTGTACTTATACATTTTTATTTGAATAAATTTTCTACCAAATGGTAGAGATTTAAATGTAGTCCCAAGTAATGCATTATTACTGCAATGCCTTTGTATTTCAAACATTTAAATGTTTCATATAAAAAACAATACGGCAGCGGTGGTTTCTACGTCATTTGAAATAATACCAAATGAGTATCTACTGCTAAATTAGACATGGTCTCTAATTTATTCAAAATTATTCGAATAATAAAAAAATAACATTTCCATAACCGTCTCTTCAAGATTTGTTAGGGCAATCTATTCATAGACTAATCTAATCTATGCTCTTAGACATACCAGCATATAAATAGAAATCTATTTCGTTCGGAAGTACTCTAGATAAATTATTTTAAAACCAGTTCTATACGTTTCTTCAGATGAACTAGTTTTGAACGACTTTGCAATCGTATCAAATAGTTTGTATATTACAAATAACGACTCACTAATCACCTATAAAACAACAATTAACTAATCGGCGAAAGTTGTATGTATGTGTGTATATATGTATTTGTTTATGTCTATTTTACAACTGTACACTCAAACCACTGAGCAGATTTGGATGAAATTTGGTAACAGTTTAGCTTAATATCCTATTTTGACATATGGAATATATAACTTACAATCGGAGGAAATACAAATTCAATGCGGGTGAGGCATTTGCTACAAGCTAGACAACTATAAATAAAATATATCCTAGTGGAGTATAAATGCAGTAGCAAAACAAACATAATATTATTTTATAAGAGTATTAAATCTGATAACATTCATAACAGTTAAGTAGCTTGAAGACTACTAGGTTATTGTCAGATAGCGCTGGATACATAGTGGAATAGGGTCATAACAATCCACATTTTATTACGTCGGTGATGCACCACTTTATATGTGTGCATTTGTAATGTTTGTAAGGTTGGCTGTCGTTAAGCATAATTTCTTTTTGGGTTGGTCAATCAAAACTTTTAATAACTGAAATCTATCTGTGTTATTTTAGTTACCATTTAAATCCAGGGCCACGGTAGCTCATTGTGAACAATCCTTCTCTGGCAGGCGTCAAGCATTATTATTTTTTAAATAATCGTCATCATTTTCCTGCCCTTGTTTCTTGTGGTCGCCGCAGAACATTTTCTTCTATTTTCACAAGTCGACCATCACTTTATCATATACTCCCATCTCTTTCATGTCAGTCGTGAATAATTGATTAATTCCTCCTCTCCCTCTGGATCCATAAAAAATAATCATATTTTAAAATACATGTCATCCCTCCTTATCACATGCCTGATAAGTCTGCAGAAAGATTTCTCTGAAATAAATCTGCGCAAAGACAAAATTTGTTTTTACAAAAACAACATGGTGTTCATACGGACTTAGCCATCATTTTATATGTCTGACTAATGTCTGACTAATGGCTACCAATATTTTTTTATATGCACACGCCCCAAAAATATATGTCAACTTGTCAGTGCTAATCTTAATATCTGGCCAAAAACAATTTTTCACATGATTCACTACATTGTCATCTCGCCTGTCAGTCTGTTTGTCCGTCTATGCCGATGACCGTCTGAACATAATCTTGTATTTTGGGGTTATTGAACATTGTATGAACTTTAGTTACACTTCATATAATATATTTGGTTGCATATTCATTTCTAGTTATGTAGATACTACACAATATTTAGTTTTATAAATTTGTGTATTTGGTTGTTACTTCTTCACGTCAAATTTAACACACGTGTAGGCATACCCTAGAATAGCCAATAGGATACTACGGTATAGGGTATTTTTTTCGTAATCATTGGGATATCACCTTTGGGATATTTTTAGATATAATTATTCATGTCGTCGTCGCAGGCCTGCGACGACGTAGTCAGAAGCAAAGTCCTCTATAGATTAGAGATATATAGATTTATTTAAATAATTACATACGTAGGAAGTGTCTTGGATAATGAGCAAGATCGTGATGATATTATGACAGGAATAATTAATTATTAAAATATGCATAATATATGAGTTTTCATATATTATGTACATTTTAATACCACTAAAAGTTACCTTACATCTATTTGTTATCTATTCTAGAGTTATTGTCAGATTTTAGTAATTATTAAAATATGCATAATATATGAGTTTTCATATATTATGTACATTTTAATACCACTAAAAGTTACCTTACATCTATTTGTTATCTATTCTAGAGTTATTGTCAGATTTTAGTATCTTAGTTTCGTTACTTCTAGTAAGAGTTTTAGTGATAATCCGCAATCATATATTTCGATCAATTTTGACCTAAAAATGATTTCGCTCAACAACGTAAATTAAGTAATTATTTTTATAGTACCAATTTTAAATGAAAAAATTATTTAATTAAAAAATTTTATTAAAAAAAGTACCAATTTTAAATAAAATTTTAAATGGAGGAAAAAAACGAGTTGCACCTTTCTTATGAAACACGGGACAAGAGAAGAAAGAAGATGATTAAAATAAGGATTCTGTCAACATAAAAGGCATTGCCATTTCAAGTGTCATCTCATGACCTTTGTGCATACTATGATGTGGCACTTAAAATTATATTTGTAGAGTCCTGTGGTTTAGTTCTCTTTGCTCTGTCCTCTTTCTGAAAGCCTTGTATATGTTTATACTAATACACATTCGTTTATTTATTTAGGATTAACCATTAGGACTTTGTTTGTAATAAAAAAATATGATTATAATTTTCCACATGGAAAAGAAAGATAGAAAATGAATTTATAAGGCACACAAACAGTATTTAGGTAAACATGAAACAAAAATAAAAAGAAATACAATTGTTTAGCTCACGGCTGTGCCCAAATAGGTCCTGTTTAGCATGAAGACCAGACAACCAGTATCTGATACTGATTTTCAACGGAACTTGAGGTTTTGATGTAACTGATGGGCGGATGGCCGGTTATTGTAACCACAAATTTATTGTATCATGCGTAGATATTCTTATTAATATTTTTATTGTTTTTCTTTCAAACATTTAAATCTGTTCAAGACTGGCAAAGTTCTGTAGCTAATACGGACAATAACCAGTTGAATAAATATTTATACCTAAATTATTGTTTTCAAACACATTGAGTTTGAAGTCACCTTCTACAGAATTCTTCACAGTTTGGAATACGAATAATATATTATAGTCTTATTCTAAGGTTCAGACCCTGACACCAATGCTGTGACTATTGGAAGCCATCACATCACCGATGACAAGACAAACACATATTTATGTCGAAGCAAGGCAAACTTGTATGTAACACGAATAAAAAATAGCAAATGTGTCTGTAGATTTGTACGTGAAAATATTTACACTGAGAGTATATTAAATTTAAAATAGACGATTTATTACCGTGATTATGTGTGCCATTTAGACAGAATCAGCTTAGAAACACTACATTTGTATTTCTTGAAAGTTTGTGCAGAGATATGGTCCATTATATCGCTGCTTTATTGGGTTTTTAAAGTTTCCCACATTTAAGAATTGCTCCTGTATCGTGGGTGCGTTTACAAATATGTAAAGTCACACACACAAGACTGAAGACAGCTATCTGAGGCAGATAAATATTTGTTTATCTACTAAGCCAATCATATTGTCAAGAATATTTCACCATAAGGAAGCCTGCCTATAGCTATCAATTTCGTACAAATCTAGACTAAGGGCTGCTATTTACCAACTCCAGGTAAAAAATCTATAACCCTGACTAGGAGGACCAAGGTCCTTATGTACAGCAATGATACTAGCATTTAACAAATTCCCTCCTCCATGCGAAGTATAGATTCCGCCTTAGGGCAGTTGAGTTAAAACAAGTGCACACATAATTTACAATTTTAGATGGAGCGACTGCCTACCTGACCTGTGCAACTACTGGGTAACGAGTAACTGTACTAGATACCTCTTTAGCAAGACCGTGTATCGCAGGTGTACTGGAAAAGATTTATTTAAATACTTGCTTTCCAAGGAAACATTCTCCTGGGGTAAAAATATCCTATTGGATCCTATTTAGGTTCCCATTACCAGTGCCAAATATCATCCAAATCTGTTCGTCAATTTGAGCGTGACCGAGTAACACAAGCAAAAACTGACTAAGACATAATTACAAACTTTCGCCTTCATAATGATCATATTTATACCTACGGTATGGTAATTGGTGAATAAATTGCCTAATCTATATCAATGAAGGGGAAACAGATTGACTGACATGTCATCGCACAGCCGAAACTACTGGGACTAGGAGCGTGAAATTTTGCACAAGGCTTCTTTTTATGACGTAGACGGGCACTAAGAGAGGATTTCCTAAAATTCAATCCCTAAAGGGATGAAACGGGGTCCAAAGTTTGTGTGGAGAAACCTATGTTTTTGCGGCCGACGCGGCTGGCAGAAGCCAGAAATATTTTTTTTTGTAAAGAATGTAAGTAGAAACAGTGGACTACCTATAGGGTATAGATTCAACAAATACCGTGAACTGGTTCCACCAGTTCGGATGGCGCTGGAAATAGATTCGAATTCTCTCACACATAATAGTTCAGGTTTTGGTGGTCCTTTTATAGATAGGACTTTCTAGATATACCGGCTAATCATGGCGTGCTTCGTTAAAGGTTAATTACATCGTTTTTGGATAAAGGTTGTTAGCATAGCTAGTTTGTTGTAAAAAGGTTAGCAAGTAAAAATTTATTTGTTTAGACATGATCTTATGATACATTTCATCATAATAATGAAATATAAATTCTGGTATGTTCAAACGCATATCGTGGCGTACAAATATTTAGGAAGAGATGGTGCATAAACCATGATCATCAAAATTTTGTAGGTGCTTATAACATTTAGTTTAAAAACCCTAAGTTTGTCTTCGTACAGTTAGTATAATTATTAAGATGAAAGCGTCAGAGTAGCCCACGAAATACAATTTTCCTAAAGTTTTTATTATTTCGTAAGTCAGTGTCAAAATTGTAGTAGACGGCCGTAAAAATAATAAATTTTTTGTTTGTAAGAGATAAACTTTAGTGGTGCTAATTGCTCAGACTAAGTTTATCTCACTAGGATGCCATTGTAGGCGTGGCCAGTGGCGCTGTTCACAGCGTATGCAGTTTATCACAACCAAGTTAAACTTAGTAACCTACCTCACCTCCATACAACTACATACATTTATTTGGTAACATGGCTGGTTGCATCGCTACTAGTGTTATACTAAGATATTGGCCTAACAGAATAAGTCCGTATTCTTGAGAGTACTCTTATAATTTTTGTTCTTGTTATGCCGAGAAAGAAAATATATCTTTTTTCTTACGGTGATAATAAACCCTCAGACAAATCTACTGTTAACCTCAATTCTGGGTAACTCAAACCTTTTACGAGCCAGTGCTTCCTCCTTCCGGTTCTGATGAAGTCTGTCCAGTTCCTACCACCGTTTAGACCCTATCTCACTGTCTCACGGCACCAACTCAGTGCTACTTTGGTAGACAGTGTGTTCCCCTGAGAGTCCCTTTTAAGTTGTGCAACCTTTTGAGCTACATCAGTTATTCTGGTTTTAGAGCATTGTATGGTGTTTCGAACTCCATTAATTTAACACCTAGTATTACCCGCACCCCATTGCTCGTTAGCAAACCTTGAATACTAAAGATTACTTACCAAATTGGTTTTCATGCTGAAACCTACGAACTGTAAGCCAATTTCAATTACGTTCTAAGGTAGGTAACTAATATTGATGTCCGTTCGTCCGGTATAATTAGGTTAAATACACATGTATAGGAGTGGCGCTAATGGTGAACGTCTATAGAGTATAACAGATTGGCGTCGGTCTCTTGTGGGCAGAGCGACGAACCTTTAGTTGTAGCCAAGGATGACGACATTCACATAGTTATTTGAGACTTGCTTCTGGCAGTGGCGTTGGCCTTGTGAAAGTTGAAAATTACTTGAAGAAGACGAGGTGTAGGGACTTCTTTTTTTGCACTTATACTACCCGGGATAAAAAGTATTCTTTGCCCTTTTCCAAGGTTTAATACATCTCTGTAGCATAATTCATTAAATTGATTCAGCGGTTTAATGATGAAATCGTAACAAACGAATCCCTTTAGAATTTATAATATTAAGTGAGTGATATCTTAATAACTAGATAATGTTTAACTCATTATTAATAGTTTTCAAGTACTATAAGTACAGTGAAAGTCTCGTAAAATAACAACAAAAGTTGATATATATGATAAGTTACTAGGACCAATGAGTCTATATTTATAAAGGTTGACTGGTTTAGAATGCCTTGTGGCAATAAGTCAGCCTTTGTGCAGTCACGAAGTTTAGAAAACAGTTTCAGATAGTACCTTAGTTAATTTTTTTTTCTAGTCTAAATTGTGTACCATTGCTTGGCAGTGGCCTCTTCGTTTTCCTTTCAAACCTCGCTGTCTGGGCCGATCTATGTCTGAGTTTACTCCGCGAATGTAATTAGATCGTCACACCACCTTAGCCAGTCGATCTCGACGACGTTATCCACCCTCAGGCGTCCAGTGAGCGACAATCCTCGCCAATCTGTTTGGGTGACAAATATCATCCCGCGGTCTATAACTCAAGTGGCAGATTTCTGAAAAAAAAAAAACTACTAGGCTGAAGTGAACGACACACGAAACATTAGTTGTTAGCAAGAAATAATCAAAATAAGATTGTAGGGTGTAATCCAAACATAAGTATGATGTCAATGCAATGCAAATGTACTTAAGTGTAAAAATGCAGAAATGTCACTGAGTGCCTAACGGGACGAGTGTAAATAAAAATGCAATTAGTCCGTCTCAAACCACGTCTAATTGGAAACTCAAGAAAAAATACTTTACAAAAAAGCATACAATCATTTAAATAATCAAATTATTATCTTGTACGTACACCGTTCAAAGATTATTATAAAAATAGGAATTTATAATAGTAAAATCCAAAATCAAATAAAAAATGGACTTTGAGTTTATATATCTCGCTATATAACTCGTGGTTCAAGCCATTTTAAAGTATGTTTTTTTGTTCATGTTCTCGAGTATTCCACCCATTATACCAGTCAATGTTTGATGAGTTCACTCACAAAAAGTTTCTATTCAAAATTATTACTAGTCATTGAAACATAGGTAAGTACCTAGGTAAACATGAATGTAGCTGAGTATTTTGCATAATATAGTCACAAAATAGATAGGTCTACAGAAGTCAATCTCATATATTATGTACTTCACTTTTCATACCTACGCTCAGCAATCGCGTTAGGGTCGACACCGTCCGAGCGCGCTCGGGCGCGGCGATAAATACCTAATATCAATTGTAAAAATATTACATGGCCGCAAAGTCATGTACTTATTTTCCTACCTAACTGTCCTGCGTTACGTAAAAACAAACTATCAAAGTAGAAGCAAATAACTACCTAATTACGTCTTACAACCGCTAGCTTAAAAATCGATAATTCAGCAATTAAGGGTGAAATTAAAAAACAGTTATAACTTTTTTTTTGCTCCATTATTTCACAAAAATGTTCACAGGTGCATGTCTCAACATTCGCGCTCGCAATGAGCTGAATCGATCCGAGATATCGTATTCGTGAGCGGAGTCTATATTGTGTGCATTGGTCCAGCGCGCTTTGTTTGTAGATTGACTTCTGTACCTATCTATATTGTGGTATAGTGCTTATTAAATCATGATTCGAATGTGATTGTAGATACTCACGATGATGATTGAATCTACAAATGAGTAGCTATTAGTTAAACTGGGGTTTTAATTCTTTAAGGCTGTGTGATTGTTCATAACACTGCGGTGTTAGAATAGAAAGAGCAGCTATTGGAACACAGGGCTAATAAAGCTAGAACTGCATTAGACCGACGCGACGTACATGTAGACTACGCCTGATTTGTAAGTAGAAAGACGACATGTGGCGTGGATCTAGTGTAGCTCTACAACTCTAGTTTCCATATGAAATATAGGGAGATCAACGCGCCTGGATCGGCGTACGTGATACAAGTGTGCGTAGTGTAGTTCTACCTTGAATGAATACTCTCTCTCGTATTAGCCATAGCGGGAGATAAAAATGGAGTTATTTTCCTGTTTTTATTTGAATGAAATAATTTTGCTGCTAAGTTAAATCTCATATTTTTATTTTTGAATCTTAATGTCACAGCAATCAAGGTTGTTTTTCTTTTTCATATTTTAGTGAAATATTTTACGTTTCTGACTTAAATTAATATTAAATCACTTAATATTTAGCTTTTTCCTTATTCCAATTTACTTGGGGCTGATGAAGAACCTCTCAATCTCCATACAGTTGTAAAAATAATAAAACTTCTATATCCCTGTTCTTGATTCCCGGGAAATTATTTTAGTAAATGCTTTTTGTAAATTTTTTGTATATGCAAAACCTGAATATAGTATGTTCAAAATCAGTAACTGAATCGATTCCAATAATTTTTACACCATGTTATATTTTTTTACAAATTTTTTTATAAAAGTCCTTGTGACTTTATCTTGTGCATATATCTACAAATAAGGTTGTCTAAATAGATATATATAAAATGAATAAATTACCAATAAACTTCTAGGACACAAACCATCTAAAGAAAGTAAAACTCTCAACAATTAATGATAATTTTCTTTTTATAGACAGTTAATATTGACAGTTGATACGTGACCACGGCAACGTAAGCCGAAGCCTTAGAGAAATCGAGAGTTGGTTACTTGATATGCCAGTGTCATTCGTATTGTCATGGCACCCGCGTGAGCTGGTAGCGAAGACCTTCATACTAAGTACCAGGGATGTAATGGAGCTCCAAAACTATCGGATACCTATAATAATATAAAAATATCCGTAACTATAAGTGAAATTGATCTAAAAGTGTCAATTAAAGGCAAGGTCTAAATGCCAGATTACGACAGATTTTTATTAGTTTTATCCGGGAAACTAAATAATAATTAACACTAGAAATAAAAGTAAAATCTTGCTAATTGTATATTATCTATTTGCTAAGGAAAATTCAACAGCTTTCATATACAGCGTTTCAAAATCAAAAGTTTTATTGCAAACAAAGTATATAATGTTGATATTATAATTATTATTTTAGTGCATAAGACTTAGTAGACGTTTTCAAGCATTGCGATTACAGGTATAGATAACAAATTGCCTAAGTGTTACACAGTCGACAATTATAGGTCAAACAACATTCACCAAATAAAGATTGATATACGAGTATGTATAGTTTATTATAATATGTTAATTTCTTATATCCGTAATCAAAACTAGAGGATAATCAGAAATAATTTCGTATGCATAACCGTATCTGATACTGGTACAATATTATTCGTATGTCCGTATATACGGATCCAAAATTTTGTACCTTTAACATCCTTGCTAAGTACTTACATATTTGTATATTTGCCAGCTAGCGTGAGTTCGGGAGAGGTCACCGCTCTACTTTAAGTTAACTTCAAATAGTATTTTCATTGTGTTGGAAATTCTGAAAATGCTCCAACATAAATTATTTGGCGTAGCTACATTTTCATGAACGGTTATTTTTAACAAAAGACCAATTTTATATGGTTCTTTCTATTTGAAACTGTAAATTTTTGTGCAAAAAGAAAATCATTGTAAAATGTTAACCTTTAAACTTTTGTTCTCATGAATATTTATTTCCAGTCTGGAAAGAATGATGTCATGTTGATTTTTTATTGAAATTTTGATGCATTTATTTTTGTTTTTTTTTTTATTTTGGATTTTGATTTTTTCATACCTAAATAAAATCCTGTCGAGACTACATCTGGCCAAATTGCTATTATTTACGTTTTATTGAGTATATATTATTTAACGCAAGTGGTCTCGTTTTTGGTTTTATGCAACGATATGAATTTTAATCTATTTTTGTTAAAACAATAAAAAAGGCTTTATTTATGTGACGCTATTATTCTTAAGACAAAAAGTTAGGTACATGTAAAGGTGCTTATGGATATTAGGCACGCCCTCTGCATTCTGATGTTGGACTTGTTTGTCTGATAGATTTCCTTAATACTCAGAGAATGCCTAAGGCATTAAGTCCGCCCTTGTATCTTTTGTTGCATGAAGATTAAATAGAATAAATTATAATAATAATAATATTCTCGAAGTGTTCCTTAGTAACAGTTCCTAACATATTCCCTACTCTTTTAGTTATTTCTATCGGCCAATTAAAATCCTCTGCTCGATGCATCTGTTAAACGGCAACTTGAAAATAGTAAGTATTGAGTTTCTCGTCAATTCTACACTCAACCAAACTCCTTTTGAAAATGTACCAGGTCACTAAAATTGTCGATTTTGTCTTATAGGTAAATGATATTCACATGGGATTTTCAATAGCATAATTTTAAAATAATGATTTTTATTCAAATCTCATCACTATAATATCAATATTTCTCCAAAATTACTTTGCATTTACCAAGCTTATTGCATTCTACAGTTTTGACCTAAAAGCGAAGTAGCTAGTTTCTCTGCGGTTACAGGGCGTGCAGCCATCACCTAGATATTGTGTTACCTTACAATTACGCACGATCGTGACATAACGTAGGTTAAACTAGTACCGACAAGTATAGTTCGACGAAGGCGGTATTGAATTCCATGGAAAAACGAGGGCAAGGCATGGATCTATTAATGGTTTTTTAATAATTAGTGGAAGCTTTTAAAAGCAATGTCACTCTATTACCACCATTGTAACCATAAGTTTCTGTTTATGTCTTGTTACTTTTTGGTGTACAATAAAGATTATTCTATTCTATTCTTTTCTATTATTTGCATATTATTTGATTTAGGTTTCAGTTTCAATTACCCAGAAATGTACTAAAACTGTTACAATTCTTGATTTCCTGAAATGCGGGCTCCAAAATTAGTTTAGGCACCAATCTCCCACAATATGCTTACTGTATCTACTTTTACTCTACAAACTATGTAATTATTGTGTATTGTGGTGAGAAAATAAAATCTATGTGCATAAATTAAAATCTGTATGCAAAAAAATATCCGACAAATTAAAAAACTTATTACAAAAAAAAAAAAAAAAATAACCGACTTCACTAAAAAAAACACTAAAATCATCAAAATAATTTTAATTTCGGAAGTCGGTGTTTCTCGATATTGTTTGTTCCCTATTTAAACAAAACCAAAAGAACTATATGATTGCCTATAATATTTGAGGAGTTCCCTCGATTTCGCCAAGATTCCATAATCAGATCCCAACTTGGTGACTATGGGACCGTTTGGAATGTGTACCCTTTCCAACAAAAAAAGAATTTTTCAAATCGGTTGGGAAGCGACGAAGTTATGCGCGAACATACATAAAAATACAAACATCCGAATTGAGAACCTCCTCCTTTCTTAGAAGTCGGTTAAAAAGAAGTAAATTAGTATATATCCTAGTTGCAAAAATCCCAATCAAAAGTATGTAGAGTATGCAAAGAATCCATTACTTTAATTGGGATTTTCACAGTTGTGGTGCCAAAATAGGCATGCTGTTAATTGTATTATGTACAAACGACGTCATCACGTTAGTTACAATATTTATAAAGATGTTCTTAAGCAAACAATACAAGCACGAGATGACAAGCATTTTGCTGTCCCATCGTTGTGACAGTGTCGCATTGCAACTGTCTGTGAGCAGCCTCAATGTGTCTTAAAAGCTAAAATACTTTACACTAAATTGCTTTAGTTGAAAATGATCTTTCCTTAAAAAAGAGCCTAAAAGTCGACCAATTTAATACATCCATCTTTGCAAACACTGCAATTTGACAAAATACTTTAATAAAGTGATATAAAAGGATGTAAAAATCTTACACATAGTAAAAATAATCTTCAAAATATTTTAACTACTAACTTGTTTAATTACCACGATTAGTCTACACGATTCACCTAAAGATTTGCTCTCATTTAAAACGTTCGAAGAGTTTAACAGAGCTGTTCACAATATTTGCATAATTTATCTAAATTCCATTCCGATTTGGACATGAATAATGGATATTAGCATTCTTTACCCACGTACACTTTAGCTTGGTCAACAAGTATATAGATGAAATGATTCTTTTTTTTATAAAACCGTGTAAGGAATTTTGATAACTACGAATACATGGAGATTGAAAGGACCAGTTAAGTTTGTTTATAACTATTTTTTTAACAATGTTCTAATCCACATAATCTTATCAACACTAGTACATATTCCATTAATAGTATCACAGTATAGACTGAATAATTTGCAATTCAATTTAGTTATATTATTCATCGTTGTTCCAGAAAATTTATTCAGAAAATTATTTACTGTCGAGATTGCTATCATCATTGTTTATGTCGTGGATAAATAATAACAAGGTTAACTTCAAAGGTTAAGGAACAATTAAAAAAAAATAGAGAAGTTCTGGGATTCCTTCATTCTTCAGCACATTAAGCCACTCACTTATCCTGATTTTCATTGGTATATCTTTGGAAGTCACGGGTAGTCAGAAGCCTGAAATTCTGCCACCAATATTATCATAAAAAAATTGTTTGTTTATTTATCTATAATATGTATGTATTTAGAAATATATAAGTATGTTTATCAGTTGTCTAGTACCCATAACACAAGCTCTGCTTAGCTTGGGACTAGACGGCGTTGTGTGATAGTTGTGGAATAGGTATTATAATTATATTATATTATTATTATATTACACCTTCAAGTTTACAAGTTTACCAAGTAGTCAAAAAGTTGTTAACAGATTTATTTTAGTATATCATAAAATATTCTGTTATCCAGTTACTGGGCTGTGGAGGTGAAATAGATAAAATCAAAAGCATTTATTTCAAATAGACCATTTGCAGGCACTTTTGATTAGTCAAATGTCGATCAATCCAAAAAAAGTGAAGCTAAATTGCACATTCCAAAGCGTAGATCTCTATGGAGAACGTGCAAGAAACTCCATGGACACTGTTTAGTCTCTTAAAAAGTCGCTAGATGGGGCTGAAAATCGACCTCAATATAGCTGGGAAGATACTAACTAGATTAACCTGCTTTGCATTGCATTGCGATGTACTTTCTACCCAACTCAATAGTAGATAGTATTTCATTCTTAGTACTTATTGTAATAATGAATATTTGAATAATTCATCACTGTTCTCCGAACATCAATTAAGAACGTTATTTACGGCATCATTACTATAATGAATAAAGAACTTTACGACTTTAACTCTGAATGACTTGGGTAGTCTCACATTGTATTAGTTTTTTGGTCCTTAGTTACTCAACACTCTGAAAAAATTTGGTCCTTCGAGCCGGATACTCCAGCAACGTGCCGTATTATTCAAATTTTGAAACGTGTCATCACGACTATTTCTCATTCAAATGCACAAAGTAGGTGTCTATGTATTTCATATTCTAGCTAAACCCACTTGACGTGAGCTCAAACAATATTTACTGCGGATCGTGCAATGTTTGCGCAAATTGTAAGATAAGTGAGCTCGAGTGAGGCAAGGCTGCGCAACCATGCATATTATTTTAAGAAACTAAAAGAGATCTTTGGTAGTTCAGCCAGCGATCTATTGTGGCGTACAAATGATGTCTATGGATGATTTCTGAACAGAAATATGGCTAGGTAATTTCTTTCTGTTTGTTAGATAACCTTCTTTGATTCATTTTAGCAGTGTCTAGTGCTCTAGGTCGAAGTCAAAATTAAAATTGAGCAAAGTCAATGTACATGCCAAGGTTTCCAGGAAAAAATAATAGATTCTAGTCCAACCAAAAGACTTAAATAGTATGGAGAAGGACGGATAGCAAAGTCATTACTTGCCTTGTTGTTTGTAATAGTTGGTATATATGCCGCTATCCCAAGGGATTATAAGTGATCAAATCAATCAATTCTGACAATCTGGTAAGTGCTGCTACCATAGCAAGGGCTATTCTTGTATGTATGTCAACACAGAAAGATCCCTATATTGACATCTAAAGCGAACTTCAGAAGTAACAAGGATTATTAGATACTTTATCACTGATCCATGTGAGGAAATAAACACCGAAAACGAATTGAAATAAAACTCTTTACATAATAGTTATGAGCCTCATAAAATGTAGCGTCATAACCACGAAGATTAAATTTAAGAGAACGTTAATATTGACTCAAGACTCGGCTAATTATACAAAGATAGGAACGGAAAGCCCCGCCAAGTGTTCGTCATTGAGGGTAGAGGAAGATTCTAATTTTAATCTTTTGAATGTCTTAAGTTACACAGTAAGACATAAGAAATTGTCTTTCTATTGTGTCTCTAATTACGGCATTCTATGAGTTAATCTTGTATTTACTATTCCATCTGTAAAAACTATTACAATTAAGAATATGCGTCAACCATTCATAATATTACAGTGGTAATTTACATAAGGTAATTTATGATTTAAAATGTTGTTGAAGGCTGCAACACGGACAGAACAGTAATTATTATTTAGACGCCATTGCATTTGCGAGAGTGTCGACTAAACATCATTCCATATTCGAATATGACCCTTTCGCTCGAAAGGTATGTGCAGGAAAGGAATGGTCTTTGGTGAAAATTTATAGCGACACAGAATCAACTTAATCACTATCATTAATATTTCGACTAGTGTTACTAAACACCACAACACTTATTATGTGCACATTCAAAGTGTTGAAGGATCAAATACGCTTGCTGAGGTACAAAGTTTCCTCAGTGCTTTGTAAAGCACGTTGAACTGTTGGTCCCGACTGTTATTTGCATATCTTTGAAAGTCATAACGGACAGTCAGAAGCCACAAAATTTGACACCACCCTTTCCAACGGATATCGTTTTACCCAATTACTGAGTTGTGGAGGTCAGTTAGGAAACTGTTAGGTTGGAAACTGGCCCTAAATGTGGAACCGAGCGTGAATAGAGTACGAGCCGTAGCGTCGCTCTCGTGCTCGGCCCCTTTAGAGTCGGTCGAAAATTCACGGTTTTGAGATCGGTTTGTGATCTGATTCTCTAGTGGAAACCCCACCTTTACACATTCGAGAGAAGATTATACAAATTTGCAAGGTGTTAAACTAAATTCTGTCTCCTAGCAAGGAACACAACACAATTTGTATCGTACTAATAGCTTCATCTTCTTTGACAGACCGAATTTGATAATTAAAAAGTGCCTCTAAATAGTTTAATTGAAACAAACGCTTTGAGTGTAAGATTAAATTTTTATCGTAATCTGATCTGAAGATCTCACTTGTTCAAATGTTTTCCGGTGCAATCAATCTTAGAGATACATCTGCGTTTTATTTTTTCTCACCTTAATGTCAAACTTGAGTGGGTAGATTGGAATTGTGATCAAAGAAATTTCTGATACATAGTATCTATTGTTACATTTGTTTCCAATAGGTCATTGAAATTTTGAGGCAGTTGCACAATATTAAATATTCAAACACACAGTACTCAACTATCCACTAAGAAAAAATCCACTTTAAATTGTTGAAAAGTTTTTATTCGTTGTAATTTTTTACTTCTAAAATTACATTCTAACCACCAAATAAATTTTACGAATACTTTCGAGCCTTAACTACTCTTGAGAAAGTCCTGTGTCTAGCTGCTGTCAACTCATTTATATTATGCGTTTCAATATTATAATCATAACATTTATCTTAGCCTTTCTCTTTTCTATTGGTACTTGTACAGACATCATCCTTATCATCAATCTATCTAACTTGTTTCAAATTAGAGACTTTATAGACATCTTATTTTATTTAAATATGTTCGTTCCTTTTACTTGTTTGTCTTGTACGTCAGTCCTTTTTTTTTTAATTCGAGTTCATTTTCACTTTTCTTTAAATAGTTTACCACAAAACCGTAAGCAAGTTCTACGATAAAGTATCTATAGGCATGAATAAAGCCTAAAATGACCTAAATCTATACATTGCTAAGTCTATTTGTGAAATGAGAGTGAACTATAATTATACATCTGCGCATCCTATCAGAGCGTACCGGCGTGATGTTACGTTACAAATTGTTGTAAACGATACTAAAATATACAATCGTAGCGATCAGCGGTCATTTGCTGCCAGTTACTGAAGAGTTCCACTATCTCCGAATATCTTCATCAAATTATAATTTATTGTATACCTACTAATGTTTTTTCTGTAAGATATGCATTTAAATATCATATTTCTTGGTCAGATCGCTCAGTTTCAGTCAGGTCAGTTTAAAATTATCAATTTAGTGTGCACTCCCATTTCCTTATAATTTTGTTGTACTTTTTCTTTCCACTCTGTTAAATTAAATTATTCTTACTGTTGCATTTGTGATCATAGCTCATTTTTACTTTATTTTTAAACCCGTCATAAATATTTTAAATCATGTCCAATATAATTGTTAAATTTACCTATCAGTGCTGTACACCTAGTAATAAATTTACTATGCCTAAAACTATATCGTTATTATTTTTGTTTGTGTTTGTTATAGTGAGTAACTCGTTGAAGTACCTCATAAATTAATAAAATAAAAAGAATTACTTGTATTACCAGATTCTTCTATAAGAACCATGTCTACTCTTGCGACATAAAGTGACGCAAAAAATTAAAACAATACCTATAGGTAACCTTGTGAATATTGAAGATCAAACAGGTGCCTTTGGTGGTAAAGTAAACAACGTTATTGATATAATCATCTTTAGGTGTACAATACCATTTTAAATATTATGAAATAAATAATGTTCTGTGAAGGTTGCATGCTGGAAGGAACCCCTGTTTGCAAGCTGTTAGGAAAATATTTCTGGTTGATTTCGAACACTTATTCGAATTTAGAAAGAAAAACTGAGCAAGTGCGAGTCGGACTCGCGCACTGAGGGTTCCGTACAAACTACAATTCCCGAATGGAGTCTCAAAGATTTTTCCGAATTGCAGTTTTTTTTTTGTGACTTTGGTAACAGCAAATTTACTGTTTTCCGATTTTTTCCTATATTTGTGCTATAAAACCTTGCTTTGTGCCAAATTTTAGGATTCTGGGTCAACGAGAAGTACCCTATGAATTTCGATCTTTGAGAGTACCGAAATATACGTTTTTTAGCGACATAAACGGCCGTATCTTTTTTATTCGTTAACTTAGAAGTTTGATTTTTTCACGGCTTGAAGAGACTGCAGATCTGAGTATATGGTTTTAATTTCAACTCAACGCGTACAATACCTCCACGCGTTCTCGAGATAAAGGGTCTTGACAGACAGACAGACAGACAGACGGACGGACAACAAAGTGATCCTCCAGGGTTCCGTTTTTTCCTTTTGAGGTAAGGAACCCTAAAAATTAATTGCATAACCTAATTCCGCCTAACCCGTTCCATCATCGGACCATGGTGAACATCCCACCTACACGCACAAACGTTTTAGGAACACATTCATTGTGCGTACAGCTAAAAAGTGGATTTGTTGCCGGAATCTGTGTTTCCTGATGGCTACAACCCGGGAATCTTAAGTCAAGATGAATAGGTTACTTCTAGGTAAGTGCGATCCACAGTCGACAGCATCGTCGCGTCGCTTTCCATCAGATGAGATAGCGGTCAAGCGCAAACCCATCAACAATAAAAAAAAAACCATCACGCTATAATATTATTTGTGAGGGTATGAAATTTGACACACGGGTGGCTATTAAAAAAACCCTAATGGAAAAACCTAATAATAACTCTTTTTTCTGACCCTGGAATTAAACCCAGAACTCCATACCCAGTAGCTGGCAACTTTGAGAACAGCGCGTAAAAAAAATATAAGAAACGGAAATAGTTTTTTTTTATTCTAAAAGTTAAACTAAAGTACAGGAACACACTGAGTATGCCTCCGTATCGATAAGGCTACGTAACACCTAAGCAATCGCTGGGTGTCATATAGTCGGCGCTGGTTTTCAGCTGGCACCCCGCAGTGACGCACGGCGAGTGTAAACAAATTATATAATACTTAAACTAAATATTAATGTTCATGTTCTATGAGATATTATTAGATAGACAACCGTAGGCAACAAAACGTCTTTTTTCTCAATTCTCGTCGTTTTTTTTTAAGTTACGTGAAAGTCATTACGTAATAGGAATAGGAATATGGCTCCGAAACATGGTCGCTTACAATGGGCCTCATCAGAAGACTTAAAGTCACCCAAAGGGCGATGAAAAGGGCTATGCTCAGAGTTTCTTTGCGTGATCGAATCAGGAATGAGGTTATCCGCAGAAGAACCAAGGTTATCGATATAGCACGAACAATCGCCTAACTTAAGTGGCAATAGGCAGGGCACATTGCTCGCAGAACAGATGGCCGTTGGGGCCGAAAGGTTCTGGTATGGCGACCACGTACCGGAAGAAGTAGCGTTGGAAGGCCTCCTACAAGGTGGACCGATGACCTGGTAAGGGTTGCGGGAATCCGATGGATGCGAGACGCACAGGACAGTTCATTGTGGCAAAACTTGGGGGAGGCCTATGTCCAACAGTGGACTTCTTTTGGCTGAAAGATGATGATGATGAGTAATAGGAATAATTCTAATGCATCTCCGTGATGTGACCGAATAAGTTGGTATTTTAAGAGTTCGATTAGAGAACGGAATTGTTACTCCAAAGTGCAACCACAATGTATGCAAGAACTAATTATTATCTGTAGTATTGTAAACCGTTCTAATTTCTACAAGGCTACAATGTCAATAACCTCGCTTTATCGTAGAATTGGCTAAAAATAAATAATTCATTTACATTAACCACAAAGTTCCGTTGGGCCAAGTCAAACTTAGTCGTGTATTTTTTTAATCTATTAATTTGGACTCGTGTCTTCACCTAATTATGTTGTAGCGACATCTATGTTGCAATATAGGAACTAAAATTCAAAATTCTTTATCGCTTTATTAAAGTTCTCCACGTGATTAGAACCTATACATCAGCCTAACATCAACTATTGGATAATTGTCTGGATCACAAGCAACACTCGCCTGGTCGGACAATTCTCCCTTTCAACGGAGTTTTGTGGGACTTTAACCCCTGTTCTGCATACCTCTAAAGATCTGTGCATACCGCGGTTTTTAAATGTGCCGTTGGCGCGTGTTTATAGCTATACAGACGCGATACGCGCGCGATTCAGATTCAGCCTGTAGACCTTTAACTCGTTAAACTCCAAGCAAACAACGGCGTTCGCTCTCTCAATATCTTGTCTCTAATTACGGTATTCGAAAGGTAATAGGATGAGAGCGCACCGTTGATGCGCGTATCTAAAACGCGCGTCAGCGGTACGTTTAACAAACGTGGTGTGCACAGGCCCTAAAAGTATTTCAAGAGGATTTTAAAAAGCCGAGATAAGACGCAAGAACCATCAACCGAGCACAAATATAGGCCCGATGTTGCTACTGAGAAATTCAAAATGGACAAATCCATCACACTCTCAAAAAAATGGTTAACATGACCTTTGAAAAACCAATTAAAAATCATTCCCTGTCATTGTCCATGACCTTTTCAGTAATCAAGCTTTTAAATAATTTTATCATAATATCATTAAGTACTGATAAGTTAAACTTGGACTACGTAATCATATTTCATACCTAGTTACGACTCTTTTACGGTCAAATAAAAATAACAATTATTATAAAACCGCAGATTTATATCTGGACCTGACGTAAGGTTACTTAATAATTATTTGTTATATAATATAATTATTCAATTGCGGGATTGTTCGAAAAAATCTCCGTAACCTTGGAACGCAATGAGCAACAGAAGAAACATAGTAAAATTTTGACACTATCTCTGAAAGAAAAGTGTACGGCGAAACCTTACACTAATAATGCACTAAAGTTTGCATTTTTCCCTCTTTTCACTAATTCATATTAGTCGAGCATTCAGTACCTACACGATAAACGGTCATCGCGGGTTCTCCCTCGCTCCTTTGTCTGATGAATATAATTATTTAATTTCACTTTCTAAGGCTGCAGAATCATTTATACGTCTTCTTAGTTTTTATGTGGTCCTTCGAGCCGGATCGTGTTTAAAACAATAACGACTGCATAGATCGGTCTTAAAGGTTAAGCATCGCTAGCCGAGGTCGCTTTATTGATAGGTAACCATTTTAACATAGGTACCAAAATTGCACAAATAAAACAAAAAAAAAATATATTTTAAAAGTTTCTCAAAATAAAATAAAACGAGTTTGTTTTCGAGTTTCAATGTCAGAGACGAGTCTTTTAATCGTCTATAAATATAGAAATAAGTCTAAATATAAGTGTCGTATATTTCCGAACTGGTTTTAGGAGTTATTTAAGATTCTTCGACGTTGTCCCGACACACCTTATCTGATCAGTCAAACCTGTTTGCTTGGTATATGCTGAGAAGAGTAACGGCAATTTCTGCTTAGTACTTCTAATAAAAAAATCCTTCCAGGCGAATTGGAAGTTACGTAAATAAAAATCTTATAATAACTATCCCAAAGCAAGACAAAAGCCTCCCCAAATCCGTGAGCAAAAAGATGTAACTTAAAATTTTTCTCTAGTTTTTCATCTCATCATCATCATTATCAGCCTTTTAATGTTACCACTGCTGGGACTCAGGCCTCCTCTCTAGGAGAGGGAATGGGCCGTAATACACCACGCAGGCCCAGTGCAGGTTGGTGGATGTCACATGTCTGCGAATTTTTGGTTCTAGGACAAGCCGGTTTCCTCACAATGTTTTCTTTCACCGTTTTGAGAGCAGTGGTAATGAAATAAATTACATAAAGTAATGCGCCTGACAGGGTTTGAACCTGCGACCTACAACTCGTAAGTCGGAGCCATTATCACTCGACCACCACTGCTCTAGTTTTTCATCTATTAATTAATATTAAAACTTATTGCACTAATACTACCCTCGGTGTGCCCCAGGGTAGTATTTTGGGGCCCACCCTCTTCATTATGTATATTAATGACCTTCTGAAACTCAACATCGCCCAGTCAGATATCATCTGCTATGCTGACGATACTACCATCATTTTTAATGGAGCTACTTGGGCTGAGGCTCAGCGTGCAGCTGAAAACGGAATGGCAGTCATTGTGGCATGGCTCGAGCAAAATCTCCTTACTTTAAATCTGAAAAAAACACACTTTTTGACTTTCCATCTGACTCGACTAAGTAGACCAAACTTTGAAACACTGAAGATACACCACAGTGGATGTGATGGCCTGCCTAGGGCGTCTGTCTCAGTCAACAGTTGTAACTGCAATGTCATCCACAGAGTAGACTGCACTAGGTATCTAGGCGTCATTATAGATCAGAATCTGTCCTTCAAACCACACATTCAAGCACTCGCAAAAAAGACGCGCAAATTTATCTATGTAGCGAAACTTCTACGAACTTGTGCTCCTAAAAACATTTGCATCCTGGTGTACACTTCCCTGTGTCACTCTGTACTACAATACTGTGTCGGTGTCTGGGGCGGCGCTTCCAAGACATACATGCTGGAGCTAGAACGGGCTCAGCGTGCTGTTCTTAAAGTACTCCTGGGGAAGCCAAGGCGCTTTTCTACAGATGAACTGTACAGGGAGGCGGGAGTTCTACGCGTTCGACAGCTGTTCATCCTGGAGTCTCTATTAAAACTGGTTAAGGACAAGACGGCACACACTGGCTGCAGTAGAAGTGGCAGGATAACATACGATAGAATCCGCCTTCCAAGACTAAAGACCTTGTCTGCAGCCCGGTTTTCGACTTATCTGTCAATACGTATTTTCAACGCCGTGAGCAGAATATTCGCAATACCGAGTGAGTTCTCTGAGGCCAAAGTACAGCTAAAAAAATGGTTATTGGTCCGAACATACGAGGAAACAGAATCCTTGCTTTGTTGTACTAGTTAATACAAACTGACAGACACAAACACACCACAACACTCACTCACACTTTACACTTACACACTTAACTCTTCGTTTGCTAACAGGTAGTATAATTTATTAGTATAGTTTTTTTTTTTCTTTTTTACTCTCTATTTATATTCTAAATTGTAATCATGAAAATTTGTACGTAGCGCAGGCTAGATCATCTGGCTAATTCTGCATAACTATTGGGTCACCAAGATACAGGCTATGCCTAGTTTGGGACCCATCGATAACCTGTTAATGTAACTCCTAGTGTAATTTCTTAAGATTTTTATGTAATTGTATCAACTGTTTGTCTCAATAAATAAATAAAATAAATAAAATAAAATAAATAAAAAATAATAAGAATGACTTAGTCGGAAGAATCGCCAAACTAGTACCGTAGGGCACATTGCTCGCAAAACAGATAGCCCTTAGAGCCGAAAGGTTCTGGAGTAGCGACCGGATATCGGATCGAACTGGTTAAATGAAGAAGTAGTGTTCGAAGGCCTCCCACAAGATGGACTGATTACCTGGTGAGGGTCGTGGAAATCTGATAGATACAAGACGCACAGGACCGTTTGTTATGGCGACAATTGGGGCGACTTATGTCCAACAGTGGATGTCTTTCGGCTGAAATGATGATGCTGATGATGAAGAAAGATGATTTTCTTCAATAGATAGAGTTATTCATGAAGAAAGTGTATGTAGATGAGAATTCCAAAAATTTCGAACACCCATACGAAGCTGAGAAGCCAAGTGGGGCACTAGTTATATAAATCTATACCTTACGTAAAGTCTTAAGCACAGTTATAGATAACAACCGCATAAATTACGCTATCCTACCACATGTAGGTCAACGGCCGATAACAAGACAATAGTGAAAGATTAGCAAGTCTACATCATATTCAATAATCACATCACAATAATCTACGTATGTGAAGCATTTTATACTAATCTTAATATTTTCAATGTCCATCAACGGTTGACCGATATCAGGAGGGATGACGACAGGACGACAGAGTAAGATATTTGGATTCATAGGCCTTAAAATGGGCTTATCTATAAGATATCTGTGATGTTGGACTGCTTTGATTTTTTAAATTTTGAAAGGGCTCGCGTTTGATTACATTACTATCTCTCATGATGGTGATCAAAGTTACCTACATATTTCTTGTGAAGGACCGCCTAAGTTTTAAAGTCTCCATTATTACGGGATCGTTCGAAAGAATCAATGTGACTTTAGAATGCAAAGGGCTGATGAAGGAATACGCGTGGTTCTTACGATTGGGTCTTATTAGCTCGCGTGTTTAGACCGACCAATTAGGAACTGGTCCACAATTTAAAGAATTAATGAAATCACTATCAATTTTAGAACTGACTTTTAATTGATCACCAGTTCTAGTCTGTCCAGAATTTTTCTGCGTCACACGGCTATATTGTAAAATATCAAATGTTGATGCACATAGTTATAGAAAAAAAATCTGTTAAATATTTACAGAGACTTTATAATACTCGAGACGTTTTATAAACTTACGGTTTTTGCAATTATCCAGGGACATAGAAAGAATTGAAGAGTGGTAACCTAAACTGAAGCTAAAGCTACATGGTTGGCACAGTGGCTTTTGTATTGCAGGCGGTCGATTCTCATAGGGAATCAAAAATTGTATGGCCTACATAAGGTGTTTGAGTCTAAAGTTATGTATCGTTTACTAAACATGTTTTTGAACGCACCCACGATATTGAAGTCAACTCTAGATAGGAGCATCGCTAACATATTTTATGTGTACGATGCAGATGTTTTAGTTCTATGACGAGACAAAATAGTTTCCTTATTTACTGAGATCACATCAGAATGCCTCTACATACATATTTAATGTATGTTTTACTCATATTATTTATTGAGTATATGGACAATTTATAGTTTCCTTAACATTACGCAGGTTTTATAGTAACTTCTCATAAACATTATTTAGCTCTAGCAATAAATAATATTTTATTCCATTATTAACAATAGCAGTTGCTAGTAGCTTAGTAATAATAAAAGCAACACAACAGCAGCTGCAGTTGTGCAACACTTGACGAGATTGGTTCGCGGATGGGACCATTCATTACATATCAAAACAATATAATATTGCCCCTAGTTTTCATTTCTTAATTATCAGAAGACATAAAATCTGACACTAATATTTTTTTTATTATATGTATATATTATTGGTATGTATATATCAGTGGTTAGTGGCCCTGACTGCTTTGCCGCAGGTCGTGGATTCAATCCCCACCCAGGACAAATGTTTATGTGATGAGCATGATCATTTGTTATGTGTCTGGGTGTAATTATCTATAATATGTATGTATTTAGAAATACATAAGTATGTTTATCAGTTATCTAGTACTCATAACACAAGCTCTGCTTAGCTTAGGACTAGACGGCGTTGTGTGATAGTTGTTAAATATTATTATATTATATTATATTATATTATATTATATTATATTATATTATATTATATTATATTATATTATATTATATTATATTATATTATATTATATTATATTATATTATATTATATTATATTATATTATATTATATTATATTATATTATATTATTATTTTATGTTCACTCGTCGTGCCGGTGGCACAATGCCATATGTCTAGTGATGCGATGATGGAACGGGTTTAATGGAATCAAATTCTGCAAATCCAAAGTATAATCTTCGAAATGTAAACGATACCCAACCGACAGCAACTCTACTTGGCAGCGATAGTCAATAATTTAATATTTTGACTCAACTAGTGCATCATTACCGTTGATCATGCCAAAGGACATCTTTTTATCCAATTACTGAGTTCTGAAGGTCAGATAGGTAGTCATTCTATGTAAATACTAACTCAGATGCACCTTATTTTTTTTATTATGGTTAGGCTCGCGTTTGACCATTATATTATCTCACCTGATGGGAAGCGATGATATTATTATGGCCGACGATGGAGCATGCTTGCCTAGATTTAATCTATTCACTCTTGACTTAAAGACCCCGAGGTTGTAGCTATCAGGAAACACTAAAAGCTGATCCCAACATGATTAAGAAAAGACAGACAAATTGATTGAAGAAAGAAAAGCAAACAAAATTGCATCCAAACAAATTACAGATTAAATAATAGACAGGCGGATCTATTTTCTGAAGTACTCAAGATATTTTTAGCTGACGCAAATAGAGGCATGATGCCTCTTCAAGTTAATATAGTACAGGTGACAGATTTCCGATTATTTGGGCATGCACGATCGATAAACACAAACGATAACATTAGTCATGAGTCCCGTGACTTCTTAGCATGCAGTTGTTTTGTTTTTGCTATCTAAAAGATCAATGGAGATGAATTGTTCGATTTTTTATCAAAGTGTTTTTCTGGTCCTTAGTGAATAATCTTGTTGAGTGGTTGTAGTGATAGATCATGAGGATGTATTTCTTGTTTCTTTAAGAAGTCTAATTAATAAATTAATGCTAATATTGACAGAATTTTTCAGATTTATAGCAAGTTAATGTCTACCATCGGTTTCATTTGCGTGTAATTCGAAAATTAAGCCAAGGACCTCGTCTGCTGTTTCTCATCCTAACCTTTTCAGTCCTTTGAGCATGAAAGAGTAATAGACATACACACTTTCGCATTTATAATATTACTAGCGTTTGCCAGCAACTTCACCTATCTGGGTGTATGTCGGAAATCATCCCAAGAAAAAATACTCTAAAGATAATAATAGTCATCATCATCACCATCATCATTTCAGCCGATACACGTCCACTGTTTGACATAGGCCTCCCCCAAGCGTCGCCACATCGAACGTTCCTGTGCGTCCCGCATCCATCGGTTTCCCGATAACTTCACCAGGTCATCGGTCCACGGCCGCGGTACGCGGTCGCCACTCCAGAACCTTTCGGCCCCAACGGCCATCTGTTCTGCGAGCAATGTGCCCTGCCCATTGCCACTTAAGTTTGGCAATTCTTCGTGCTATGTCGGCAACTTGTTATGTAGTTTTCCTGCGGATATCTTCATTTTTTATTCGATCACGCAAGGAAACCCTGAGCATAGCCCTTCCCATTGCTCTTTGAGTGACTTTAAGCCTTCTGATGAAGCTCATTGTGAGCGACCACGTTTCGGAGCCATGTGTCATCACTGGCAACAGGCACTGGTCAAAGACTTTCGTCTTGAGATACTGTGGTATGTTGGACGAGAAGATACCGCTTAGCTTCCCGAACGCTGCCCAACCGAGAATAATAACAATAGTGATAACTTTTAACTGTTCTTTAATTGTATCTAGCTGTTCCTCAATTTATTCCTGTTCGTACTGCAAAAATAATTACTGATTGTGCACTCAATTACGGTCACCTGGTTGGTTTAATAAATACCCGCGAATGGGGTGGTGGAATCTGTGTTTATTCTGCTCGCACACTAAACCCCGCCATTCCATTTTGATTTATTCCATTTTAATACCACTCATCATAACCAATATTGAGAGCAGTGGTGGCCGAGTGGTAATGGCTCCGACTTACGAGTTGTAGGTCGCGGGTTCAAACCCTGTCAGGCGCATTACTTTGTGTAATTTATTTCATTACCACTGCTCTCAAAACGGTGAAGGAAAACATCGTGAGGAAACCGGCATGTCCTAGAACCAAAAATTCGAAGACATGTGACATCCACCAACCCGCACTGGGCCCGCGTGGTGGATTACGGCCCATTCCCTCTCCTAGAGAGGAGGCCTGAGTCCCAGCAGTGGGAACATTAAAAGGCTGATGATGATGATGATGATGATGATGAACCACTGGTATTTGTTTGAACGCTATTTTATTACCTATTCTGAACGGAGGCCATTTTTTAAATAATTTAATTCAATTTACGAACCCATACCAGTGACTTGAATTTAGTACAGTCAGCTCAAGCCAAACCTAATAAAATTTTGGTTTTCTAATAATTTTATACGATTGTAATATACAAAAACTTTCACTAACTAATCACTTTTTTTTAGATATGTCTGAGGAAGCTATAATCAACCCTCAACATCTTGGGGGAAAACAGAAACCTTGACTTGCATAGAAAAAATGGTGGCTTGTTGTTATTTAGAGCAGGTTTGCAGTACACAATTTATTATTATACTAGACATTTGTTAACTAAATACGTTTTTTTGGATTTTATTTCAATTAAAGGTCCTATAGAAAGCATTTTGGCTGACTGTACTTTAGATCCTTGAATTTCTTTTAGTATAAGTTGGAGCAATGGTATTCATTCGGAATAGACAATTAACAAGGGTTCTAACAAATACCATTGGTATTAGATGAGTGGTATTAAAACGGAACAAATCTCCATTTTAACCTAACCTGTTTGAGCCGTTAGTAATTGCAAAAAAGTTCATTAATTTTTGGTGTAGAATTTGTATTTTTAGTGAAGAATATAATTTTTGATGCACAGTTAAAAATATTCTAAATACGGATACTACAAGTTGACCCAATGTTTCGATATCTATACTAGCTATACGCATTTCGAGCACATAAAAATTTATTGTTGCGCAACCCGCGCATGCACGAGGGATTTATTTAGGCCAAACCTTGGTAGCTTAAAACTGTCAGGTGCAGTGCATGTGTCAATATCTCTCAGAGATAATCAATTTGATGCGCTGCTCTTTTGATCCATGATAATTCACTTTACCTTGAAGAATGAAAAACAAGATCAGAAACCGGACCCCTTATTTTGGAACAAGTTTATTGACATGACAAAAATTAAACATAAGACAATCGATGCGATCGCCTCTTGATAAAACAAATGAATTCAAACAATCGAACCAGGTAATGCTTGAAAATATAATTATGTATTATTATATTAATTTCCAACTACACACATAATTTTTCTTTTTGAAAATTGTCTCTATGGGTATCTAACTATTAATCACTTTATTATTAAATAAAAGTATGCGGAACAGGACGTAAAGTCTCCATAAACTTCCGTTGGAAAAGGAGAATCCTCCAACTAGACTGTCTGGTCCAGGCATCTACCCGATACTTGATTTTGGGTTGTTGTATTATGTTCTAATCAGGTGGAAAACTCTAACATACAGGATTTATAATTGAAGTTCACACACATATTGCGTTGCTATATCCAGCCTGTTCTGTCCCACTGTTGGGCAAGGCCTCCCTCCATTCGTTTCACTATTCTAACAATGTACTCAGAATTTAACTTCAGTTAGACCCTACGTTCACTTTTGTCCTTGTTCATACAACACCGCTTCAAACAAACAGGTATTGCTGTCAACTATTATAGTACCGACCTCCATAGATTACAGATCATTATCGGTACCCCATTTGTCTATCCAATATGTAGTTATGCCATTATTAAGGCACTTGACATATCTTTGTGTAGCCAACAGTGTTGCTCGTGTGAAAGTAAGAAATTATTTCAAGAGAACATACTCCCACCGTTGGTGCGGGCTAGCGGATGGTGAACAATTGTCAGCAACCGTAAGGGCCCAGCAGGGTTGAAGCCTACTGGGGTCGTGGATGAAGCGAAAGAGATCCTCGGGGCCCTGGAACAGTGGTAAAGAAGGAATAGGAGTGGGGTTTTAGTCGGTAAAAGTCTGACACTATCTCCCGCTTCGCCCGTGAACAGGGGAAGTCTTCACCTAAAAAAAGGGAACTTACTCCCTGGATCCTATGCGCTATATGCCATGTTCTCTTCCAAGATACGGTCTACTCGTATGCCAAATTAGATCTAAATCCGTTCAGACCTGAGCATGAGAGGGGAAGAAAGAAAGTCCAACATACTGCGATTGTATATCAAGGATCCTCCCACCAGATGCGTGTTATATGTGGTCCGGACAATTGCCTTTGTAATATTAATGTTTTCTGATATTTAAAGGTCATTTGCTAATTTTGCGCTTTGAGATTTGAATTTCAAAAGGTACGGAAGTACTAGCTTCAAACGTGGTTTTGACGTACATCTTGCCTCGTGGTCTAAAGTTTTTTTGTCAATATGAAAGTTACTTGAGCGCATTTATATTGAAATGCAAATTCATAGTCGTGATGGACGACGTGCTAAACACACACTTTCTCGTGGTCATGCAGTTGTAGCAATACATATACATTTACAGAGCACATTAAACAGTTATCACCATTTGTTTATTACGAAGTGATTTTTTGAAGTTAGACAAAACAAACTAAAATAAAATCTCACGACAAAGAGTTTGGCTCAAAAACAAAAATAATTGTTTAGTAGGTACAATCAGATATAAATATGCATAAACATGACCAACCTTATAATTTTCCCATTGCTGAGACTCATGCTTCTTCTCCAAGAAAGGGAATGGGCCGTAATTTACCATGCAATAAGATACAATCTATCAAAATAATTCTTCAATTATGTAGAAATCTGACATTCCATGTCAAGATTATTTCATTGATAAGTATGCAGCCTTCTACTTTGCCGCCACTAAACGATCGGCAGATCGAAAGACTAGATTAAAGAAAATTGACGAGTACAAACTCTGCCTACATCGTGTTATTTTAGCAAAGCCTCGAGATTGTCCGATTACAAGATAACGTTGACATTAGTGAGGAACAAGAAAGGCGTGAGTGCATTAGAGTCAAATCTCATAAATCCTCGGGTTTGCTTGAGGTTTTTCGTTAGTTTTATAATCATTTTTCTTTTCATCTCTCTGACTTTGGTAACGTAAACTTAAGTCAAAAAAGAGGTAAAAAAGGAGGAACAAAAAATAAACGATATATAGAAAGTTAAAAAATAACTAACAACACTTAAAAAATAGCGTACAGCTTAAAGGCTCCCATAGACAGGCTCGATGCTGTAACCATATTTATAGAAATTTTAATTGATCAAGTTAGTTTAGTAAGTAATATCTCTAGCGTAATCTTTAGTTGGAGCAATGATATCTATTCGGAATAGACAAGTAACACGGGCTCAAACAAATATCAGTGGTATTAAAACGGCATAAATCATTCACATCACTGACTGTGCACATTATGTTATTGCAGGACAAGCCTAAATAAATTTACTGTAACACCTTATGTACCATTTTCTAGCAAATAAGTATTTTGATTGATTGATAAAAATTGGTTGAAGCATTGAACCTGTCTGTGAAAACCTTGAAAACTATATTGAGTTTTTTACAGTACCAAAAATAACGCATACTCAAGGACCTACAGACTCCTTTCACTATACATATGTAGATGAAGATATGATCTCTAAGATAACACTGAAGTGGAATCATGTGATGGAGTCACGCTGGGTAGTTATCAGTAATTTCGCTAAGCCCACTTCAGACCGGCACTTTTGAAACGAGAGGCTCGTAGCGTAATGTTCCTCGAGTGGATTTATATTTAAATCTATACCGTATTTTTGTTTTTCTTAAATAACCGGGTTTGTTTTCATTGGAGATATGAAATCAAGGTGTTCTTATTTCGGTTTCTATTGTTTACTAATTTATATATATACTTTATTATACACCAAGATAATAAATGTTACAATTTGAGCCTTAAATTTAAAACCTTATTTGGTTGTCTTATATGGTATAGCTATAGTATTGTTTTCACTAAGATTAGAATCATAGAAATTAAGCTGTTATAAATCCTGTATGAGCCTTAAAATAATATACAATTATTTTTTTTACTAATAGGGACTATTTATTCCAAAGTGTCGTCACAATGACCGATGCTATGCGACTCGCATTATCTGGTACTCGCAACCCTCATGAAGTCGCCCGTACACTTTGAAGAAATCCGCAGGAGAAACAAGGTTACCGGCATAGCCCGAAGAATGCTCGCAATACATATGATCGATGGAGCCAAAAGTTTTTGGAGTGGCGACCGCGTTCATACCGATGAAAAGTCATATAGGAAGACGAAAAAGATATGAAAAGGGCAAACTATCTAATTACTTAGTAAAAAAACCCACACAGAGATAACTGCTGTTTGCCCACATTATCGCACAGATTAGCACTCAACACGGGTTTTGCGTTAGCTACTCATAAACAGTTAAAACTGAATTGTTTGTATTTCCTTAACATTATTTCTTTCTTTTTACAAATTACGAAAGAATTTCCAACGATTCTTTGGTTCGCAGAGTAATTAAATAAAGAATTCCATTGTGAATAGGTGAAATATGGTTAGTTATTTTTTCCTTATTGTGGTTCATGGAAACCTTTTTTTTTATTGCTGATAGGTTTGCGCTTGACCGCTATCTCACCTGATGGAGAGCGACGATGCGGTCGACGATGGAACGCGCTTACCTAGAAGAAACCTATTCACTCTCGACTTAAAGATTCCCGGGTTGTAGCTATCAGGAAACACAGAATCCGGCAAGGAATTCCACTCCCTAACTGCACGCACAATGAATGAAAACTTATTTCTATTTAACCTATTTCTCCAATAAAGTAATCCGATAAATTACTGAAATTATAATCGTAATACCTCATGTCCAAGCTCTGTTTGGCAATAAATATACACATATTGACGATATAACTCATCATCTTCCTTGCCTTTCACCCCTCTTCGACTCTAATCTAAGACTCTCTATTTGACTTCCACTATTCAGTTACCTAATCGTAGTGGATCTATCTCACTGCGACGAGTTACTCTTGGATGTGTATGTATATTTACGTGCTCATTTGTTTCTATGTGCGTAAGCTCGGAGTATATTCGTGAGATAGATATGGAGTATGATATTCCTTGGTAAGATTTCAGACTTTTTGAGACCCTACCAGACCCTAACAGACTTGTTAAAATTAATCTTCTGAAAAAGGAATAGTGGTAGGTATCCATCTTATATAGCTCTGTCTCTCTCTCATATCATAGTTAAAATGATTGTGAGACATCTTAATAAGCCAACAGCTTTCTGATGATCCGAAACGATGGTAAAAGATTAAATATCACATACTATATGTATTCTAAAAGATTCAGGAATCATAATAAAAATTGCAATGTCACTTAGAAAGCGCGAGAAGCCATCAGCAATCGCTAGTTCAAATCAAACCCCTGCTGATAATAGCCGATAATGAACCGATAACAATGATTTATATTGCAAACTAATGGTTACCGTAATAACCTTACTTTCCTTGTTAAACATAAACGTAATCTGAAATGTGCAAAAAAAATATACTACAAATTGAGAAGAAAATCTAGTTTGTCTATATAGCAAAATTTATTCATAAACAAAAAAATTGCAAATCTAATTTAAGCATTTGCACAAAAATCTGGTGTCTATAATAATAAAGTGTTAAAAGAAGATTCAAGAATGGAGGCAAATTCAACAGAAATAGATACTCTAGCACAAACGAACGTGGTCAGGAGCATTTGGTTCAAGCTCGTTGCGTTACCATTAGCCATATCGTTTATAATTCTGGTTTGCTTGGTGTACACCTGCTACAAGAATAATCTGGAAATGTGAGTATTTCTATATTTGTTTAAAAATAAAAACAATACTTTATATTAGACGATAGATATTGTGTAAAATAATTGTAATTTATTTTTTGTAAATTGCCATCGCATCACTATCGCATTGCACCTGGTCTATCGGCAGAAGGCAGGGTCGGAATATACGTGAAAGTTTTCATATATATGACCTGTTATATTATTGCAAAAATTAGGTGCCTAAAGCTTTAAATAATTCTTTAATTGGTGTATTAAAAGAACAGAAATTGAAAGTATTACTATAACTTGAATTTCAAATTGTAATATTTATCATATCAATCAATAATTTTTCAACGTGTTACGCACTTTATTTATATTTCGGAATAAAATAATATTATTTAGACAGATTATTTTATTATAGAACACTGTAAAAAATAAACTACACTTAAGTTTAATATTTTCATTGTGTATTGCAACACAGTAATGTCCTGAATAGATATGGGATATCTTATCGTCGCCATAAGCTCCTTTACTGTAATATGCTAATGGCATTATGACACACTGTAGTTCAAGCATGTGTTGAAATATTACTATTTTGTAGTGATGTATGCGTTAAATAAACTGAGAGTTCTACAACTGATTTATTAACAAAGGTAAACAATATATTCAAATGTGATTTAGATGTCACAATAGAAGGCCACGAAGTAAATAAAATATATCGTTTAGGGAAAAATAAAGAAGGCAAGCCGAGACCTATTCTTCTCTCTTTTGTCAATAGCTGGAAAAAAACCGAGATTATGAAAAACAAAAAGCTGTTAAAAGAAATATACATTACAGATGACTATCCCAAAGAAGTCCTAGATAAAAGGAAGTCACTACAAGCTAAGCTCAAGGAAGAAAGAAACAAAGGAAACATTGCTTATTTAAAATATGATAAACTCATAGTCAAGGAAAATAGTCACGAAAATGAGAAAAGGAAAAGAGAACGGTCTACTTCACCAAGTTCTAACTTCCAAGCAAAGAAACAACAGACTGCCACACATTATAAGGGCCATGTAATAAACGCATTTGAAAAAATGAGAGCTAAACCTAACCAACAGCCTAACCCTTCAACTAGCAATCATAAAAATAAAAATCAATAGCAATTAGAAATCGGCAAACGGAAAAAACAACGAAAAGATAAAGCAGAAAATGGAAAAAAGGTAAATCACCCACCTCCCCCAAGCCGACTGGTCATCGTGGGGGAAAAAGACCATCACCCTCTAAAGGAGAAAACAAAAACACACTACAAACATAATAAAGAAACTTTGAAAACTTCTGACGTATATATAGCTTCTTTGAACACTAGATCACTAAAATCAGTTGAGAAACTCATAGAATTGGAATTAGCGATAGATAAACTGAAATGGGATATTCTCGGAATAAGCGAAATGAGTCGCCTGGGCGAAGGGATTGAAGATAATGGAAAGTATATCTTACATTACAAAGGAGAGACGCCAGGACTCTACGGTGTCGGGTTTTTGATAAAAAAGGAACTATCTAATAACATAGAAGAAATAAAATGAATCTCTGAAAGAATAGCACTAATTAATATAAACCTAATCTCGAAAGAAAATAAATACGAAAAATGGACAATCATACAAGCTTACTCCCCAACAGAGTCAGATAAAAGTGTAGATACAGCCAAAATAAAAAAATTCTACGACGATTTACAAACTGCTGTTCAATATGCATATAAGAATATTATTGTAATGGGAGATTTTAATGGACAGATAGGAGAATGTAAAATAGGTGAAAACCCGATTATAGGCAAGTACGGATATGGGAAAAGAACTAAAAATGGTGAAAGAATAGTTAGCTTTGCATTACAAAATCACTTAAGTATTTTGAATAGCTTTTATAAAAAGAAACAGTCTAATAAATGGACCTGGAGATCACCTAACGGCATC
This sequence comes from Mythimna ferrago, assembly GCA_910589285.2. Taxonomy (NCBI): domain Eukaryota; kingdom Metazoa; phylum Arthropoda; class Insecta; order Lepidoptera; family Noctuidae; genus Mythimna; species Mythimna ferrago. The sequence goes on from OU342697.1 coordinate 535,683, forward strand.
CATAAAAACGAAATAGACTTCATTATGTCGAACAGACCAAAGTCGTTTAGAAATGTATCTATTATAAAAAGTCTCAATTTCAATACAGATCATAGAATGATTAGAGCGGTTCTTGCAAGGACTCAGATCACAAAAAGAAGAACATTTCAAACAAACATCACCGCACTAAAATGCACGGGTCATAGTAGCACTCTAATGACTAACTTAAAATCATCACTAAACATAAACGAAGGAAAAAGTCTATCAATCCAAGATAAATATGACAAATTGGTGAATTTACTTGAAGTCGAGACGAGGAAAGCAAATGCAGAAGGAAAAAAAGTTATTTCTCTGGAAACACAAAAGTTACTGAAAGAGAGAAAAGATCTTCTTCAAAGGAAAGAAAATAGGAAAAACCATCACAAAATTGCAGAACTTAGTAAACAAATAAATTCAAATATTAGAAAGGATAGAAAACTAAAAAGACAAAATACCCTAATAAGTTGCATCGAAAAAACTGGAGGTGTAAGAAAGGCTCTTAAGGCACTCGATCACAAGAAAGATTGGATGTCGAACATGAAAAACACAAAAGGAATAAGCACAAATAAAAGATTTGAGATAGTAGAAATTGCCACAGACTATTATAGAACTCTTTATAGTAGTACGAAATTAAATAAAAATGAAAAAAGACATGACACCACGACAGACTCAGAACTAATACCAGCAATACTGAGAGAAGAGACAGAGAAGGCCATTAAATCACAAAAACTAGAGAAAGCACCTGGACCAGACCAAATAACAAACGAACTTTTGAAAACTACAATGCCAGTTCTTGCGCCAAAACTAACAGACATATTTAATGAAATTATGGAGAGCGAAAACATCCCAACCAATTGGACAAAAGCTACAATAATACTTTTACACAAGAAAGGCGACAAGGGAAATATTAAAAACTACAGACCTATAAGCTTAATGTCAAACATATATAAAGTGTTCTCTAAAATAATATTATCCCGAATAACTATCACTCTAGACGAAAACCAACCTAAAGAGCAGGCTGGCTTCCGAAGCAACTTTTCCACCGTAGACCACATTCATGTTTTAAGACAAGTAATACAAAAATACAAAGAATACAATAAAGTATATTATCTGGCATTCATAGATTTTAATAAAGCATTCGATTCTCTGGAACACGAATACATCTGGGACGCACTACAGTCACAAGGAGTACAAGCAAAATATATAAGAATTTTACAAAATATTTACTCAAGAAGCACTGCACAGATAAAGCTGGATAGAACAGGAGAGGAATTTCCCATCAATAGAGGAGTTCGTCAAGGGGATCCAATCTCACCTAAGCTGTTCTCTGCAGTTCTAGAAGCAATATTTAGAAAAATGAATTGGGATAAATACGGTCTTAACATTAACGGTGAGAACTTAAACCATTTACGATTCGCTGACGACATTATCTTATTCTCAGAATGTCCACGTAACTTAGAAATAATGATACAACAACTGTCAGATGAAAGTGCTATTGCAGGTCTGTCCATGAATACAACAAAAACTAAAGTCATAACCAACTCCAACCAACCAGTGCCCATCAGAGTGAACGGTGAAGAAATAGAATTCGTAAACGATTATATCTATTTAGGACAACTAATATCCCCAGAGGACACAATGAATAGGGAAATAAATAGAAGAATCGCCAACACTTGGAAAAGGTTTTGGTCACTGCGAGAAATTATGAAAAATAAGGACATGCCTATCAAGGATAAAGGAAAAGTGTACAATGCGTGCATCTTACCCTGCTTAACATACGGCTGTCAAACTTGGGCCTTAACAAAACAACTTTTAAACAAGCTGAACGTCTGTCAGAATAGCATGGAAAGAAGTGTAATCGGGGTAAAGAGAAGAGATAGAGTAAGGCTGGATAACATTAAACAAAAAACCAAATTTAAAAATGTAGAAAAGGTGTTTAAATCTCTGAAATGGAAATGGACAGGACATATATTAAGAGATAAAAATGAAAAATGGACGAGATTAATAACAGAGTGGTACCCAAGAGATGGAAAAAGAAATAAAGGACGTCAGACGACACGATGGGAAGACGACATAAAAAAAGTAGCTGGTCCAGAATGGACAAGAATAGCAAAAGACCGAGTAGAATGGAAAGCTTTAGAGGAGGCCTTTGTCGAAGGACAAGCTAAACCGGTTGCCGATAAATAAATAATATATTTATATATATATAAATAAACATATTAGTTAAATAAGGTAAAATGGAAGGAATTAATACTTTCTATTATAAACTACTTGTAAGGCATGTAAATAATTATTAATTGTATTAAGAAAAGAAAAGCAATAAAGGCTATTTTTATTTTATTTATTTTTTTATGCGTTAAATAACGCATCATTAACCATGTTGAAATTTTAAATTGTCAAAGACTCGGGCTGTTTGTGACAAAATTGATACAGATTCAAGACATTATTAACTTTGTCACACATTAGCTTCTCGAGTTTTATCGTAATCTATTTAGGCATTCAAACGTGAAAGAGTAACTAAGATACACACTTACAAATTATTTTTAGTATTGTGTGATAACTGTAATAGACCAGACTAAAAACAAAGGACCGCGATACTGGGTAACAAAGAAAATCCAAAAATACTTAAGCATTTATTGAGCCACTAGTACTCACGTATGAGATGATGAAATGCTTTCATGTCTATCTACATTGCTTGCTATCTCTATGGGAAAGTGATCTGTGTTTGTATTGCTTATCTACAGTATCGATTATTTGCCACGCGTCCATGCTGTTGTGCTTATTATACAAATATCAATACTTTAATCATAAATTATATTATATTTTTTATGGAAAAATATTCAAAAACTTATCTAACTACTATTTATACACTTAACTCAAAAACTCCTAACCAAATATTTTTTAAATAATTTTCTTAATTTTCTGATTCGTTTGTATACACTGTGTCTACATCTCTTCCAACTCTCTCCTCGCAGGTCTGCTGGAAGAAATTTCATTTGAAATAAGCACAGTACTCTTTTTTCTGTATTTGTCCATTTCATTATTAAGTGTTTGTGTCATATGTACATAAATTAATAAATAAATTAAATTTTGCGTCAAAAATTCCTCCATATTGCTGTCGACAGAAACTAGGCTCAAAAAACTGGTGGCATTGTAATAGCAATAAGCTTAATCTCTGGTCAGGTTAAAAGTCAGCCATTAGGTCACGCGAAGTATAAACATTATTAGTAAGTCAACATCTTACCAGCGTCTAGAAGCTTTCCATAAGCCTCGTGTATATAAAAAAAGATTATTTTCAATCACACTAGATAATCTGAGTTTTACTCATCCCCGATTTTCCTCTATTTGAAGTGGATACAAAAATTTTTCTTTTTCCATTTTCACCCATATCTGAATATAGGTGAAATACCACACATATCTGTTTGTGCGTGTGTGCTAGTTTAACATATTTTCTTTTTTTGTTTCTGCCAATTGCCACGTAGCTGTTCCCATCCCTTTCTTTCACTTCATTCTATAGACCATCCATCTTTTCCTTGAAAGTCCTCTCCCTCTTCATCAATTACTCTTTTTGTGATATTCAGCCTTAGTCAGAAAACTAAAAATATCCTTATGTAGCCATACTTCCTGGACCTTGCGTCTACAACAAGGTCTCAAGACTAATAAAACAATTGCAGTTGACAGCCTATTAACTCAATCTATTAGTTGTGTAGATTAGTGGACGAGCGCACCAATCAGACGAATCATTCAGTTTTTACGAGCTCCGGAGTAGCATTCATACGTTTTTATGATCCAGTGATTAGCATTATATACTTGTATTACTACAACATATGTTAGCAAGGCAACTTGAGTAGTGAAGGTGAACCAAAATAAGTGGTAGGGGCAGAGTACATAATATTGCTGTCAGCCGACTATAAACTTTGAACTTTGTCTGATTTCTGATATCAAAACCGTTAAGAACCAATCTTACTAGCGAAGCTACTGATACTGCTAGCGGCTTTGCTTGCAAATCCGAATTTGTTCAGCCATTTGAACGTGAAGACGTAACAGACGTTCCCACGCATATACATGCAAACTAATAATCATACTAATAGAGCTATTTTAATCAAATGGATGGTTTTTGTTGTTAGTTACATTATTTATTCCGGAAATAACAACTGTAAAATTTAATGGATGTTAGAAACTACCTGAATCTTTAACTTCTTAGAAAACATCATCAAGGATGATATTTGTGACTGTAGTTTTAGGTACATCTTACTGTATTATAAAACTATTTTTGTACAAAGCCTCAAGATCTACTAAGATAACGCTGTTATGTACTTTTATAGTTACATAGTTTTATATAACTTCCTTCATAGTGACGTCAGTGTTTTATATTCAGATGCTAAAGGAAAAGTTTTGGGTGTTTATGGTGAAGAGTATTTTTGACTCAAAGGATTAAGGGTAAGGTTAATAGTGTAGCGTCATTTGATAGTTGTAGTTTTCCAAAAGGGTGAAGGAAATCATCAAGAGGAAAATGGCTTGTCCTTTACTTAAAAAACAAACGAAGATGTCGTATAGGACTAGCTTCTGCCAGCAGCTTCACTCGTGTAGATATAATTAGAAAAATATTTTAAGGTAATATACTCCCTAGTTAAGAAATATCCTATGTTCTATTTCAAGATATGGCCTCGCCGTATGCTAAATGTCATCTAAATCTGTTTAATCGTATATGCATGAAAGTATATCAAAAATACATACGTACAAGTTTTTGCCTTTACAATATTTATTTGTGTGATTTATCAACCCGTAATGAATGGGTTTCCTATTTGACTGCGAAACTTGATGATTAGATTTTTATTATATCGAATACGGTGTGTCAATAATTCAGTTGTACGATGGAAATGAAATGATACCTCTATAATATAGTAGATAAAAATCGAATCATCAAGTTTCGCAGTCAAATAGGGAACCCATCCACATTATAATAAGAATAAGTAGTGACATTTACCGCACTACATCGAAACTATCCTGCACCGTGGTGTCAGAGTTACTGTTCTCCACGCAATTAGACCATCAGCTCAAAATTAACTATCGGCCAGTTGCCCGAACCAGGCACAACACCTGTCTGGTCACAAAATTCTCCCTTTTCAACAGTGATATAACTTTACATCCTATTTCGCATACGTCTAAAGATCTGACAGAAATCTTAGTAGTGCGAACACTATAGGTTGACTGCGATAAAATTAACATGCCTTACTAGAGGCATATTTTTTCTATAAAAAACTTCTAAACATTCATTGAAGAGCTCGTGGCTACATTGGTCGATCTTCGAGGTTAAGCCGTTGGTCTTGGCTGACATTTATAGAACTTTGATAGTTGTTACGGATGGTGTAAAAAGCAATAAATCGGACAGCAATCTTATCAAGGGGCATCATGCCGCCGGGATTCCGATCTCCATTTCCAGCCACCGTAGGCGCGGGCTTGCGGACGGCGAGCAATGGGTAGCTCGCTGTCCGGTAACCGTCCGGACCGAGCAAGTCGTCGACGGCGCGTACTGTTCCCGCGCGCCTCAAGCAGGTGTCAGCAACCGTAGGGACCCAGCAGGGTCTAAGCCTACTAAGGCCAAGGGTCTGCTTCCGAAAGGGAGGTTCGGCCCCGGTATGAAAGGCAACAAAGGAAAGGGGTGGGTTTTTTAGTCAGTAAGAGTCTGACAATATCTCCCACTTCACCCAAGGGTGGGGAATGTCATCTGGATGATTTTTAACCAACGAAAAAAAAAGGTGTGTCGTATTATCCAATTACTGGGATGTAAAGGTCAGATGGTAGTCTTTACAAGTAAAATACCGGTATTTAATTGCATCCGGTAAGACTGAAAACTGACCTCACATATTTGGGAAAAGGCTCAGGCAGTACATTAGTTGTTTCCTGAAAGGTTTCCGTTAGAGAACAAGAAATAAAAATAAATAACCTTAAACTTGATGAACAATACATTAACCTTCAATTATTATCTTGTTTATTCACATTTTAATTTACTGTGTACTTTCGCTAAAGTACACAGAGATAGAAAAGATATCTTCAGTATCTTCGTCATTCGCATAGACCGAGGCCGCTAAAAAAGTTTACATATATATTAGCAGTGTTCAGAAAAATCAAGATCTTCTGAAATCAAGTTTCTATTTCTAGTGTATCTAAACATTTCTGATCGTGTACGCGAATTCCTTATACTCAAACATCCTTGTAGAGCGTCAGTGTTTTCCAAAGTTCCGTGTAACTGATTTTGACGATCACTCAATATAGTATCTCAGTCAAAATGATGAATGATGTAGTAGGATTGATCTGTGTTGTGTTTGCACCAATTTTTTGCTACATAACATATTTGTTGACGCTAATGCTTCTGTACTATATGACGAAGTATCGAGATGGTGAGTTTTTGTTTTTTTGTAATTAACATAAATGAATAAGCATAACATCTGTTTTGCTCAAGGTCATTTTTAGAAACGTCTGAGTGTTTTTAAATATAGCACACGTTTAGACCTATTTTCTTAGCGTAATTATTGGAAAAGGAGTAAGTTTTCTTTAAAAGAAAATTAATAAGTCTTGCTTCTTGTCTTCCAAAGATTTTTTTAAAATTATCCGCATTACCATTTAAACGAATCTAAAGATTTCGTTATTTATTTCCAACGGCAAGGAGTTTTATTAAAAAAAAAAGTAGTTTCACGTTTATAAATGAGTAGGTAAACTCACATCAAGATACCCAAACCCAAAAAAACTATCTGTAGGCTATACAAATATTCGTTTCGTGCAGGAAGCAAACACATGTCAAAAAAGAAATATTATCTGAGTTAGACTGCTCTGGATCGGGGTGTTAACCATCGGTTGTGTTCTTAAATAACCAGAACCAATATTTAACACCTCACTTTTGGTAAAACCAGCTAGCTTTTTGTACTAGTTTCCAATAGTATATGTCCAAAAAATGGATTCCTTTTTTTATTAATATATATTATTTACCTACCGTAGTCAGGGCTTTTACTGTAACATGTACATTGAACATTTAGCACAGAATTTGTCTCCTTACAATAATGATCACACAGTGCATTCATAATGAATATATAACATTAACAATCTGTGTTACAGTAGGAAAGAGGTCCCAACTTTATTATATTTTGTGTACTTTTCCCTAATTTAAAACATTTATTTAATGGTGTCCCGGTGGAAACAGCCCCGCCGTTTGCAGGTCGCAAGTTTAAACACAGGCAGGCACATTACTTTGTCCAATTTATTTTATCACCACTGCTCTTAAAACGGTGAAGGAAAATATCGTGATGAAACTGGCATGTCCTAGAACCAAAAATATGAATACATGTGACATCCACCTATCCGCATTAGACCCGCGTGGTGGATTACGGCCCATTCAGAGCGTCCATGGAGTTTCTTGCACGTTCTTCGCCATAGAGATGTAGATCTTTATGTATTCTTTCTTTATTGATTCATTTCTTAAAATCTCTAATCCCTCCTTGCCTAACCACTTCCGCCCAATTTCTAATCTTCCTTTCCTGTTCAAAGTACTTGAGGCCTGCGTCCATAAGCAGTTATTAGGATTTGTTTACCGTAACAACCTTGTTACCTCATTTCAATCCGGATTCAGGCCTGGTCACAGTACATCCTCTGCTCTCCTTAAAGTGACTGGTGATATTTGAGAAGCCATGGAGGATACCAAGGTTACTGTTTTGGTTTTAATAGATTTCTCTAATGCCTTTAATGCTGTCAGTCACGATATTCTCCTATCTATCCTTTCCCATTTTATGGTTTCGTCCAAGGCGCTGGAATGGTTCTCCTATCTTCGGGGACGTCAGAAGTCGGTTCGCGTTGACGAGAATTCATTAGGTTGGCATGATCTAGATTCTGGTGTTCCACAAGGCGGTATTCTTTCTCCGTTGCTATTTTCCATCTTCATAAATTTTATAACACTCTGTTTTCGGTGTTCGTATCATCTTTATGCCGATGATCTACAATTATATACAGCTGCGCGTGTGGAGAGTTTGTCAGATGCTATAGAGGATGTAAACCGAGATTTGGATGGTATTAAAGACTGATCTGATAGATTTGGGGTGTCCGTTATTCCCTCAAATTGTCTGACTATTTTTATTGGTAGCTTGCGCATGATGGGTAAAGTGGTGGTTAACTCTCTTCCTCCAATTGTTTTTAACGGTGCCGTCATTCCCATCAGTCCTAGTGTAAAGGATGTCGGTTTGCATCTTGAATCGATACTTGTCTGCCAAAGAGTCAACGGGACTTTGCGGTATCTGTATCGTCTGAGGAGTTTTTTGCCTGCGAAGACAAAGACAATGCTTGTGCAGACTTTAATTTTCCCTATAATCGACTATGGTGACGTGTGCTACTTTGACCGAAATGCGGTGTTGTTAGACAAGCTTAACAGGCTCCTCAACAACTACATCCGGTGCATATTTAACTTGAGAAAATATGACCATATTTCGAGTTACAGAACTGAGCTCAAACGGATGCGCCAGAGAACAAGATCACACTTTTCTCTCTGCTCAACTCTTCCACCCCTTCTTCCTATCTTATATCAAACTTTGAATGTCTATGTTCTTCTCATGCTAAGAATCTGCGTTCTTCCAACAATCTTCTACTGCTTTGTCCTTCTCATACTTCTGATTTTGTCCATTCTTCCTTTCATATTCAGTCCATACTTCTGTGGAATGCGCTTACTCTTGATATATATCAGGACGGCCTCCAGTCAGTATGCACTTAAGCGGAAGTTACAGTTTTATTTTCTGCACAAATAGCGGAGTAGTCTCAAAAATCCTTTCATTTTCCTTATTATTATATATAATATATTTATATATATATATGCAAGTTTATATTATAGTGAACATATTTGTATGTTTATTGTATATATTTTTTCCTTGTTTTCTTGTTCTCTTTTTTTTTATGCACCTGCCATGTTTTCGCTTCACCACCCTTGGTTCACTGGTAGAGAATGCCTAAGGCATTAAATCCGCCTTTGTACTTATGTGTTGCATGAAGTTTTAATAAATAAATAAATAAATTCTCCATAGATATGTAGATCTCTATGGAGAAGAACGTACAATTTAGTAATTTTTTTTTTTTAATTGACCGACATTCTGACAATTTAAAAGTGCCTGTAATCGGTCTATTTGAAATAAAAGTTTCTGATTTCTGATCCCCTTTCCTAGAGTGGAGGCCTGAGTTCTAATAATATAAGGCTGCTACATATTTGGAACATGTAAATATGTAGATTCAAGCTATAACAAACATGTGTTTTTTGATCTAATGAAATCACAATTCTAAATAAAAAACTCAAGGGCAACGCGTTGTACAGGTCGATACTATTTTTAAACAGTTTCCGGCTTTTGGAATTTTCTTCAATCTCTTCAGTATATGTAGTGTTTGCTTGATCGGTTACCTGCTTGTTTCTAATTCGCTAGTTAAAATGTTTGACAACCTAGCAGCTCTCGTGTGTTCCATGTTTGGGTTATTAGCTATTTTATGTTTTCTAGGGTACTTATTTGCTTTATATTACCTCTTATCTTCGTTCCGAAACAGTGAGTATACTTATGTTATTAAATTATTGTCATCACAGTTTTAATAAAGCGAATTTCAAATTTTCTTTTTCGGAAAGTAAAAAAATATTGTTAGATAAATTGTGACTCAGTTTTGTCAATGTACCTACTATTCTTCAAGGTACAGGATTATTTCCTATTTTAAAGAATAGTATAGTATATATATATTATTACTATTATATAGTATATATAATAGTAATAATAATTTATAAGAATCTTATTCGTGAGAAATAGCCACTCTAATTTTTTGTTTTTCATCAGTGATGATACTTCATCATTTCAGCCGATAGACTTCCACTGTTGGACATAGGCCTTCCTCAAGTGTCGCCATAATGAACAGTCCTATGCGTGTCGCATCCATCGGATTCTCGCAACCTTTGCCAGGTCATCGATCCACCTTGTAGAAGGCTGCGTCTTATAGTACGCGGTCTGTTCTTCGAGCAATGTGTCTTGCCCATTGCCACTTAAGTTTGGCGATCCTTCGTAATTCGGCGGTAATTCCGACATTTACTCGAATATTTTATAAAACTTGTTGCAAATACGTGATTTTTTTTTTAACTTTAAAAGTTTTTGGAAACAATATTCGTAATTTGTCAAACCTAGACTATGAGTTATTACTTTAAAATTCAGGCTTGCCTTTGCAAGACCCAGCAACCGAATCCAGGTCCCTGTGCTTAACAGCAAAACTTGCAATGATAAGAACACTAACAAGATTTGGAGTTTTAAGTTGTTATTCATTTTTTTAAATTATATTATTGATAGGCTCGCGTTTGACAACTATCTCACCTGATGGTAAGCGACGATATGGCCGACACCTCCATGGTGATGGTGAGGCCCACTAGTCTAGTAGAGCCTATAGTTGGGTGGATACTCTCTGTTCGTCGGGTTGATTACCTTATTATTACGTCATTACCCTTTTGTTGTTGAAACCTTTACGGTCTGGACCAAGCGTTTCGCCTCGTCGTTAATACCGCTTACATCGAGGGACCGGAACAACTTTCCTGCTGCGGTTTTCTCGTCCGATTATAATTTAGGTGTCTTCAAGACTAGAATGAATAGACTCTTAATAAACTAGAGCGCCTCACCATCAAATTTTGAAGGTAAGCGGAACAGGGAGTGTAAAGTCCCACGTATCTTCGTTGGAAAGGGGGGATTCTCTGACCAGACGGGTGTTACGTCTGGTGGGCAACTGCCTGGCAGATGAATTCGGGCTGTTCTACAGTTCTACATATCGACGGCGAAGTGCCAATAACTCCTAACTGTCAAATTAAAAATTTCCTGTCCCAAAAATGTTAGGGAGGTAATACTAAAAATTGACACGTTGGTTTAGTTAGGAAGTGTTTCCACAATTATCTTGATGGAGTTTCAATTAAATATCTGCTTCGGAGATTTCACTAAAACATGCGGAAACACACGTTTAAATTATAAGCGCTAAAATGTAATTTTCTCGAAAAATTTCGATATATATCGACGGTGAAGTACCAATACCTTCTAACTGAAATTTTAGGAACATATGTTCCAATCGCACGGAGAACTTTGATTACTCGATGCAGGATTAGTTCTTATGTGACGTCATAGATGTTGCTACAATAAAATTACTAGTCCTGGGAAAATCCTAAGCTTTATTTATTGACTACATTGGTAGTTTATGTCATATTTCAGGATATAATCTGTATACCAAGCAAAACAGACAGATATGGTTCTTTCTCATTCGTAATATTAGTACGGATGGCAACTAACACATGAACAAAGCTAAATGGTAATAATTACGTTTTATCATAATTTACTTAAATGATTACCCGTTATTATAAATATTGTGATAATACATAATGTCTGAGTGACGTACTGTTTGTTTTCTTATGCAGTATACAGTGTCACAGATAGGCCCGATGATATCAATTGCAACATCAATGCGAGTGAAACGACAAAAATTAAGACGACGAACGGCTAATATCCACCCTTACGTTGTTGAAACCTCTACGGTCCGAACGGAGCGTTTCGCCTCGTCTTTTATATCGCGTACACCGAAGGACCGGAACAATTTGCCTGCTGCGGTCTTCCCGTTCGATTAAAATTTAGGTGTCTTCAATACTAGAGAGAGTGTCTTAATAAGCCCTTTAATAATTTAATAAACTATATAGTGCGCCTCACCATCAACGATTGCATCACTACTTACCATCAGGTGCGATCACAGTTAAGCACTAGTTTATATCAATAGAATAAAAAAGTTTCACAATTGTTTATGTAATGGTAGTAAGTATTCCTCAACACAAAAAAGCACTTAACTGCGATCCCACCTGATGTTAAGCAGTGATGCAATCGTTGATGGTGAGGCATTATTAAGAGCCTTGAAGACACCTCTCCCTTCTTTTTTTGAGTTGAAAGGTCATCAAATGACTTCGCACTAGGGTGAAGTGAAAGGGCGTGTCAGATTTTTATCGACTAAAACCCACCTGTGTCCGGTAACTACGGTAACTGAATTACCGAAAAAGGGTCGCGCTAACTCTTTCAAACGAGCAGCTAACTCGCAAACACATAAGCAACCATAATTTTATATCTACACAATGCTTCCGACCACGCACAGAATACATTGTTAGTACTTTCCATCCATATCAGTATTCATTCCATTGTGTTACATATATGTGCACAGCATTACCATATGTTGTCCATAGTATTCATCACAAATAAACACGACATCACGACTTCTGTGACCAAGTTATAAATGACACATGGTTACATCCTTTATAGCCTTCCGATCGAAAAGCGTACCAAGAAGATCATAGGCGAATGATGCGCTTGTCAAGTCAAAACGAAGAAAAAGAGTTGCTAGCCTGTCCGTTTTCTATCGTTTACATTTCGGGGAGTGTGCACTAGAGTAACACAATTTAATTCCGCGAAGTCCGTTCCGTCATCGACCCACAAGGCGTACGGCGTTGCGCAACCGGTACATGGTAGATACCCATACGTACAAAGCGTTTTGGGAACTTATTCATTATGCGTACAGCTAAGGAGTGGAATTCCCTGCCGGAGTCTGTGTTTCCTGATAGCTATAACCTAGGGGTCTATAAGTCAAGAGTGCTTCTAAGCAAGCGTGTTCCATCGTTGGCCACATCATCGCTTAACATCAGGTGAGATAGTGGTCAAACGCGAGCCTATCCATAATAATAATAAAAAAAATAACTCTTCTCTTCTCTTCTACTTAGGGTGCTGCTCTATGTTCTTCATTTGCTCTTTGCACATCTTTTTATACGTGCAGCCTGTGGGTTTCCTACGCGCAGAAATCCTATAGCGCACGCCTCGTACAATATGCGCACTGGGGGCATTGCTGCGGCAGCCTCACTTCTGCAGCGTGTCGGGAATGTTCGCAGAGGTACGCACTGACTGTGATGGCTTTTACACCAGCATGCGCAAGAGAGCGACCTCGTTAGCGAGTAGAGTGCGGGACAGCAGTCTTCTTGCTGTCATTGCCACTAGCTTGGACGGGCCCTTTATACAGCACTGGCAGGCCTTCCATACACACGTGAGCAGTGTTACCTTGCCATATAGAATGCCAGCTATCAAATCAAGCCATTAACTTTTATTGTTGATTGCAATACAACGGAAACGAACTAATTATGTTTCGTAATATTAATTTATAGTTATTTCGATTCAATGTCGTTTTTAGTGGTTTCCTTTCTGCGTCTATTTGATGTTGTAAATATCGCTGTAGGTACCTGTCGATTCACTTTTAGGTTGGTAAATCATAAAATACCTTCTCCCGCTCTGGTTGAAGCGAGAAGACGTTTCAGACTTTTATTGGCTAACACCCACCCGTGTTCTTTCATGCCCTTTGCGTACTAACCACGGTAACTCTTTCGGCCATTCCTGCAGTTCTAATAAACCCCTGATGTGCCTTCTATTGACTGCTTTGCAAGAGAACGGCGGTGGTATTCAGAACGAATAGCTCTATCTTTTTCTCACACCGGATTCATAATAGCAATGACATGTCTATCTGTCTATCGGAGTGTGGTTTCTGCACTTAGACCTATGTGGAGCATTGAGCGTGGCCCATGGCGACCAACCTTTGGTGGGCTTATGTCATTCAACCCATCTCTCTCTCCAAAAACAGGTTAGGTCTCCTGGGTTTCTCAGGGCGTCTGTAGGAGAGCTCAGAAATCCTTGGGTTCGTTTGCCCATACACGTCATATTCATCATCATCATCATCATTTCAGCCGAAAGACATCCACTGTTGGACACAGACCACCCCCAAGTGTCGTCATAGTATGGGCTCGAAAAATTAAAAAGTGGAACAATGGCACAATTTGTTAAATATATCTACTTGTTGATAATAAAATATCGTAGGCGTACGTAAAACCCGGATATTTTATAATCTCAATGGATTAGTAGGTATGATGATAAATCTCGCATAGTATTAAAATTCAGTGTAATCAAAAAAACGTATTCATCAATTAACATCTATATAGGGCTTCGTGGCACGAAAAGATTGTGAAATTGTGAACAAAACACAATAATGATTGTAGATTATGAAAAGTGGGTCTGCGAAGTGGGCAATCTAATCTAACAATGATTTAAAAAAATATAATTATTAATTTAACGTACACCCTCGACCGTGATTGTATTGTGTAAACAGTATTTTTTTTAATCACTTTTATTTTAAATTAACAATTATTTTTTAAAATACTTAAAATGGAAAGCGTTCTTGTTATTATTTTCTGTGTGATATTTCTTGGATGTTTTATATTTGGAATCGAATATTATTTACGTGAGTAGCTATTGAAGTTGAAATTTTATTTTTATGCCTTTAGTGTCTAATTTTATTAATTTGTGTGATGTAAGCACTTTTACTGTGGTACTAATAATAATTTAGTGTACTAAAAGTTTTTTTGTGGAAGAGCTTTTTATATTTAGAAAGGTACCATACCTTTCTAAGCTTTCTAGTTAATAGCCCACAGGCTTAATATTAAAACTCCGATGAATCTGTTATTCAGTCGTAAAATTAGTAAATATAGTTATGTGCTGCCATCTAGTATCGAGTAGCAGTACCTTGTTTATTTCATTAAACTTTGTCTCACCAGACTGATGGTCGCCGGACTGATTCAAACTGTATAACATAGATGGCGTTAAATAACATTAATATAATACAAAATCTGTGAAGTTTTTGTGCCTGAAAAAATCTTAATATATCTTTTGAGTCTTATTTATTAGAACTTAAATTCCTGTACGGAATCATGTTTTTAATTTGGATTTTGAACCATGGGCGTAATAGCTACCACCGTATCAGCCTATATTGGGCCTCCTTTATACACTCGAGAGCAAAAAAATCGCACATCATAACTCTTTTTGTTAAGGCAGTTTTTGTCATGAATGTGAATAGTTATTGAAATTATGTCGTCCACTAATTGAAAGCCTATTTAATTACCTTTCTAATGATATGAAATACAGTGTAAAAAAATATCCTTGAAAGGGTTTAGAGCACAAACTCCAAGAAGTGGGAAAAATTACCAAATTTCACTTAAGAAAGAATGAGTCAAACTTAAATTTCTTGGTCATCCTGTTTGTCAATAAAGTGTATTCACCCTCTTAGCCTTATTTACAGCTGCTACTCGATTTTTTATCAGCCGTATTAATTTTACCATGAAATTTTAGGGTATACCGTTCCATTTCTCGTCAATGACATATTGAAGCTCTTGGAGGCGTGGAGAGCCAGGCTTTTTGCACTAAGTCTTCTTTCAAAGTCATTCCAGATATGCTCAAATGGATTAAGATCAGAACTACGAGCTGGCCTCTCTATCGCAATGATTCCAACGTCTTACGTGTAGTCGCAAACTGTTCTGGCGACATGAGATCTGGTGTTGTTCTGCATTAAGGAAAAAAATCTACCATATGCTACACAAGTGGCTTCACATATTCTTCGAGCACATTTTTGATGTATCATAAAGCTGTCAACCCTCTCGATATCAGGCCAGTAATGGCCCAGTGATGAATACAATGTCAGTTTTAGTGTCCAACATTATGCCACCCCAATTCGCCTCCAAAACCCACTTCTTCGCTTATGCAGCATTGTTAAAATTGCCCTGATGGCTTTTGTAGACCCTGCAGCATCGATCATGGTCGTCTAGGTTATTCTGCACTTATCAGAAAATACAACAGCTTGTCATTAGGCATACATCCAATTTAAGTGTTTCGTGGCAAATTATTGCCGCGCTTGTCGGTGAGCTGTGGTCAATTTGGTTCCATTTGAGGAGTGATGTGTAGTCAGGCCTGCTTCATCCAGTCTTTTCCTAATCGTCCACTGACTTATACTGATATTGCAAATTTCTTGAAGCTTTTGTGTCAGTTCAATCGTGTTCAGTAGCCGATTTCTCAAAGTGCTTGTTACAGAAAAGCGATAATAACGCCCTGATCCTATGCGCCACCGGCCATATCCTAGTGGCTGAATATACCCACGGGTCTCTTAAAACCTCTGGTATACCAGACGAACAGGAAAGCAGCTAAAATTTAGCTATCGGGTGACTTCATTTTGATTATGGCCTGCTTTGGGCAAGGCAATAACTTTAACGGCTTCTGCGGGCGTGGTATCCATATTTTTCCAGTAAATCCGTCTGTTTCTAATAGAGAAGTTATCACCTTAACGGAAACTGATTAAAACTCCAAAACAGCACCCTTTTTGTAGCTCTAGGTAAAGATGCAAGTAGTGAAATGAAAATGGGTGAATTTGGGAAATTGGGTATACCGCTGGTTTTTGTGAGTTACGTGAAGGTATTGGATCTTAATTTTTTGTTTTTGTAAAGCTAACTTTGTATGGTTCAATTTTGCTTAATAATATGTACTCAATATCTTTAGATTTAAGAAAAAAACAGAATTAAACGAAATTACAAGCCATGTGCGATTTTTTTGCTCTCAAGTGTAGTTAAAGTACTGCTTAAAACTGTTTCCCTGCTCAGATAACTCTTCTTCTTCCTGCCCGTATAGCATATTACTTGTAGTCGGCGCAACATATATTTTTCTTCCATTCGGTCCTGTCGACCGTCACATTATCACTAACTCCCTTTTCTTTCATATCACTCCTCACAAAATCCATCCATCTTTTCTATGGCCTCCCTCTCTCTCTCCATCCATCAACATGTACACTTTGAAGTCTTTCTACACTATAATTACTTTGTTTCGTTATATGAGGGCAATGCCATCTGAAAATCCTCCACTCATTCGTAGACTGGACCCATCCTGGCCTTGCACCAGCCCTATCACTCGGCTCACGTCACAAAGCCACTTCACACCTCTCCCATTTCCCGATAGACAGCGATAAGATTAATGCTATCTCTTTATGTACAAAAGGTTTTAATATTAGCCCCCCTTTACTGATAAACTACAATAGATGGCTAACCGTGATTGTTGCCACCTACTAACAATTAGTACTGAAGGAATTTCGTTGCTTAAACAGCTTTAAAATACAGTTTACTGAAAATTTAAAGATCATTCAAAAAATTTAAAGAATTTAAAAGTGTTGGAAAAATTCCCAAGTGAGTTTTGTAAAGTTTGACAATACCAAAAATATTTTTGAAACTTTCAAAAGTCTTGTTGTAATGTAAAAGACAATTCTAAAGCAATGAATTCTACAATTTTAGTAATAGTTTTTCCTAGTGTCTTTGCTGCTGTAGTGCTCTCGTTCGTGTGTCTAAGATATTGGATGATGAACTGCAGTAAGTTAATATGATTTTGCTATTATTAGGAGCATTTAAGTGATCCTTCAAATTCTGATTAGCAATTACATGAAAATGTTGTAATTATGTTAAGTGGTATCTATTATTATAATTGAATCGTGTTCCACTTTTAAGCTGTAAGCGATTCATTGTAAGTACCAATATTGTTTTTGATTGATTGAAGACGAGTTTCACAGATTACAGAAATAGGTGTTAATCTTTATAAGTAGACAAAGAGAGGTTCAATATGCGACACCTATTGTTGGAAAGTGAAAAAAATATGAAACTGTCAAGCAGTAATAACGAGATGAAAATTTACAATTCTGCAATTAGACATTTGTGTAAAGCCCAATTCTAATTCAAAAATTTCTTTCATTCGGTTCACCACGGTCCATATTGAGTCTATCTGCTACTTCTACTGCTGTAAGACAAAGTCTTTATAAGCGTCTTATACATAATTATTCTTTTTCGTTTAACGCTATTTCTATTAGTGAGAAAGAAATGAAAAGAAATTTTGGGATAGTCAATGAAAAGACAGGGGTGTAATGCATGGTACTAAAAGAGTTATTGATTATATTTATGTGGATGGATGGAGAGGAACGGGAAGGGTAAGGAAAAGGCGTGACGGTTGACAGGACAGAATGGAAGAAAAAACATGTTGCGCCAACTTCGAACAATGCGAGATTGAACAGGAAGATTACTTTCTTTATTTCGAATTGATGACAAACTTGTTAAACTGTTTTTGGCCTCGTAAGGGCTACGTTGGTGGCACTCATTAAGTACTCGAAAGTGCAGATGTATTGGCACTTCAATGTGGCTTAAAGAAGGAAAGAATACAATAAAGATGATGATTATGATGAAGATGATGATGATGATGATGGATTAGAAGAAGTAAGCGAAGAAACTGACAAAGACAGACTGAGGGTCTATTTTATGCTATTTAGAGTTCAGTCTGTCTTGGGACATCCCACACGTAACTCGATACGTCATCCCACTCAAGCGCGTGTCCTGTTAGGATGACGTTAATTTACTTTGATAGGTATATAAGGTTACCTAGCTTATAACAATCTACGTCATTTCTTTAAAGGTCTTATGAACAATAGAAAACCCAAGTATATGTATATTTGCGCAGTTACTAGTAGTGACTTATTAATGCGTTTCAAAGAAAGTTAGTGGTTACTTCAATGACGTTTTGCCGTATGGATTTTTTAAAATTAGTCTACAATGTGTTCCACTAATGGAAATTCTTGTACCTTAGCCTTCCAAATTTCTTTGTCTTGGTCGATATCTGGCCATTTCGCTAACATAGATTGACACAATTGGTTTATGATTGAAATCTAACTGATCAATAATTGTAACTTAAGTTTTTTTCTTAAATCAGTTTTACGTATCTACACTAATATTGTAAACTTTGTTTTCTTTTTTGTTTGTAGAAGGTAATTTCTAAAAGTACTAGTCCGATTGCTGAAATTTATTCACTGATTGAAAGTTGCTTTATTCCTAAGTGACATAGGCTATATTTTATGTACCTACGTAGAGGAAACCGCTGGTAAAAGCTAGTTTAACATAAAACATCACGCCTATCTTGTTTGAAGGATATGAGGAAAAGTCTCAAACTAACCTAAAGTAGGACTCAACTAACATTTCATGCAATAAAATTTAAAATCTCGTTGTTTAAAGGTTTTTCAATTTAAATTATATTTAATCGTTTGAAGACCACCCATTCTAAGTCGTATTGATCACAAAAAGTCAGATAGCCCCTTTAGCCTGATAATAAGAGACAATCAATTACATTTGCAACCAAGTCATTCATCGCTGGTGACATAATAACTGTATGAAGCCATACACGGGCACTAAAGGTCCAGCATACCAAGCATTGTGGCAAAATATCGAACTATAAACGATTGTTCTGTATTGACAGATCGTTGACAGTTTGTCTTGACAAGTGGCGCCACTCTGATAGGTCAGGTTAATTTGGATGATACAGGGTACGGTCGTCGCTCAGTTGACATGCAGGTCAATTGGATAATTTCTTTCCTGTCTTCTTTGTTGGTTCGGTACAATATAACGTTATTGTAGTGGGTAGATTCGTCCACATCCCTATTACCTATATTTATATTATAAAGCTGAAGAGTTAGTTTGAACGTGTTTATCTTAGGAACTCTAAGTTTAAATTGAAAAATTAAGAATCATCAATTTATATCAAGTTCATAAAGCATCTACAAAATTACCGCGTATTTTAAATTCAGAATCAAGAAGAAAGGAACATAGCATGAAATCTGGGGCTTTGCCATGACGTATTAAAATGTCAGGTGTGCGTGTCGTCAAGGCACGTTAAGAGCTCATGGTAGAGTCTCAGCTTTATTTTCTCCGAAAAACACGCTTTTTAAACCTTTCAAGCAATACTGTTCTTTTAAGGATGTAGATGAATTTTCAAATAATTTCATTCTTAGAATGCTCGCTGCATCGCTGCCGCGGTATGAATCGGTCTTTAGTCCTATAACCTAGGCTCTCTTGAGATTATATAGGACTCCTCCAAAAACGGGGCACAAATCTCGATTTCTAAGTAATTCTAGACGGAAAAACCTAATATCCATTTGCTAGACCTGAAACTTCAATCCTGACTCTCAACCTCAGCAGTAGATCTGGCGATATAAACCAACAGGCCAGTCGAACGATGTTTCTTCACGGTTTTTTCTCAGCCCAGCTGTGTACCTTTCCTGTTTTTATAGCTCTCATACTTAAAAGGAATAACTGACTGACTGACTTATCAACCTAAAGCCAAAACTATTGGAACTAGGGCCATCAAAATTTTACACAAGTTTTATTTTATAATGTAGGCGAGCACTAGGCAAGGATTTTTGAAAAATTGCTCCCTAACGAGGGTCCAGTTTGTATGGAAAAATATAGTTTTATGCGGGCAAAGCCGCTGGCAGAAGTTAGTGTTATATAAAACTGAGTGTCACAAACAAGTTGTTTTGCACCATAAAACTGCAAATCGTAATGTAGACAAGTTTTATATTTCTAATGTGATATTATATGCACCGTAGCGCCTTATCGTAGGGAGTCAAATTCTAGGAGTGTTGTGTTCCAATCGGTACGACGTGTGTCGATTATCGACACAAAATGATTGGCTAGGAGAATGCTGATGTATGAGACGTGCGGTAAATGAGGTTTAATTCTGTAAATTGGTTTAAACAAACATTTATTTCTTGTATCAAATAAAATTATATAAAGGGAATGTGGTCGAAAAAACTTTTTTTACACTTTTATATCGATACCTCCTAAGTATAATGAGTCAACTGACATTATAGTTATTTTATAGGAGAGTGATTTGAAGGCAAATCGTTTATATTTTAATGAAATCAAATAAATTCGAAATAAAGTAAATGTTTTTTTAATAAAAATTGTAAGCTCTTCCTTTGGTATAAAATGATTTTGCTGATTTTTGTTTTTAAATGACATTTTATGTACATGACTGGGTGTACGCCGGCGGGACTCAATAGTGAAATGGTTTAACTACCAGTTATATTCATGTACGTTGTCCATTAAAATCCATCGTTTACACCAAAATCACATGAAATATGATTGAAATTTTATTAATATAATTTTACTTTTGTTTGTTTTCGGGGTTTTCTGTCTCACTTAATAATAAAATGTTGAAATTATATCACTTGACTCATTATACTAGGAAAGTACTTAGCAATGTTAACATTTGAAACCTCACGTATACTGGACCAATGTAATTTACCGAGGTTTTTTATTAGTATTTTTTTTTTGTAATACCTTACGATATGTGGGATTAATAAAAGCTAGGAAGAAGAACAAGAATCATAAACCAAAAACAACTCATTTTGAAGAATCACAATGTATTTTTCGCCATAATTAAGTAGGAATATCTTTTTAACATAATAGCTTTACTAAAAGCTACACGTAAACAAATCCACCACCACATTAGCCGCATCGGGAACAAACTAGCTTCATACCCTGCGGGTAGTAAGGCGTTTTGGTCCCTGGCTAAGTCGGTTGAATCGAACTTCTGCCGCCCCTCACTACCGCCACTGCTGAAACCCGACGGGTCGCTGGCACATACCGCTGAGGAGAAAGCAAATTTGTTTGCTTCACTCTTTGCGGAATCTTCGCGTCTAGGCCCAGGTAACGCGCGGCCCCCTGCTCATCCTGATGGTTGCGATGCGAGTATGTCAGATATTCGCATCCATCAGAAGGACGTCCGTAGGGTGCTGCGTAACCTTGACGTGAACAAGGCTAGCGGTCCGGACGGGATACCAGCAATTGTTCTGAGAACGTGTGCGCCTGAACTGTCTCCGATCCTGACACGCCTATTTAGGCTTTCATTTGAGGCTGGAAAAGTGCCGATGGCATGGAAGCAAGCTAATGTCCAGCCCGTGCCCAAGAAAGGGAGTCGTGCTGACCCAGCTAACTACCGACCAATCTCAGTAACGTCCATTCTCTGTAAGACTATGGAACGTGTACTCAACACTAAGCTCCTGGCATACCTAGAAGCTAATGATATTCTCAGTGACCGTCAATACGGCTTTCGCCGAAATCGGTCAACTGGAGATCTTCTAGCGTATGCCATCCACATCTGGAGTGAGGCCATCGAGAAGCACGGGGAAGCGCTTGCCGTTTCCCTCGATATTTCGAAGGCTTTCGATAGGGTTTGGCACGAAGGCCTTATTAGTAAGCTTCCTTCTTTCGGTTTACCCGCTGGATTGTGTGCTTGGATCGCAGACTTCCTGAATAACCGGTCCATCCGAGTGGTTATCGATGACTGCTCGTCTAAACAAATGGCTATTAATGCCGGGGTCCCTCAGGGGTCAGTACTCTCGGCAACATTATTCTTGCTGCACATAAACGATCTGCTTAAGCCCGGTACCTTTGGGTATGCAGACGACAGCACTGTTGCTGAGAGTTACATATCCAGCGCGCGAGCTAGTGGGTCACAGATCCAGTCTCTTCAAGAGGCTATGGTTGAGCGCTTGAACTTGTCCTTGGAGGCAGTCTCCGAATGGGGCGATGCCAATTTGGTCAGGTTCAACGCTGCAAAAACCCAGGCGTGTCTATTTTCCGCTAAAAGGAGCCAATTCAGTCCTGCTCTAACTTTCCGGGGTGTAACCGTGCCGATAACCGACCATCTTGACCTTCTTGGTGTTACGCTGACATCAACACTCAACTTTGGGCCATACATCGAAGCAAAGGCTCAACTGGCTGCAAAAAAGCTGGGAGTTCTCGCAAAGGTCAGACAGTACTTCACGCCGGAACAGCTGCTCAAACTTTATCAAGCGCAAGTTCGATCGTGTATGGAGTATTGCTCTCATCTTTGGGACGGATCTGCCCGATACCAGCTTGATGCACTTGAGGCAATTGAGAGGCGAGCCAGAAGGATAATTGGCGATGATACACTCGTCGAGTCGAGGCTTCAAAGTCTTGAGCATCGACGCAGAGTTGCTAGCCTGTCGGTTTTCTACCGGTTGCATTTCGGGGAGTGTGCGTCGGAATTGCATAACCTAATTCCGCCTAGCCCGTTTCATCATCGGACTACCAGACGTACGGCTATGCGCCACCGGTATATGGTGGATATCCCACCAACACGCACAAAACGTTTTGGGAACACATTCATTGTGCGTGCGGCTAGGGAGTGGAATTTTTAAGTGGTTGGCTAAAGAATGTAAGAAATTTCTCAAAACTGAATGTTCTAAGTTCCGTCTCTTGTTTAGATGCTCTGTGTACTGAGCCGCAATAAACTTGTATCGGTGCGTCCCCCCTCACGCCCCGCGTACACTGGTACAATGTTACTTAGATCAGTTTACAATGTACGATTTTAACTGATGTTGAAATTGATTTAGTATACGTGAAATTATCTCGGTAATTATTGTTCTTTTTTAATTTTTTTTTACACAAACGTTAAGATCACGATTTATCATGTACGTTTATATAAAAATATAAAAATACCTAAATTTGTTAGTTGACTCAGTATACTTAGGAGGTATCGATATGCAATATTTTATAGTAAAGTTTTCATGTTAAGCTGTTTCGGAATATCTGTCAGAACATTCTTGATTCTAATTTTGTATGATTTTAAGCATTTGCTTCTAATTTCTAGCAACATTACTGATAATGTGATGAGGTCACAGATCTAGCTAGAGACTCCAGACAAAGTGACCATATACCCGGCGATGAATAATCTTACACATATTATGACATCGTGATGTTTTAAGATAATAGTTATAAATAGTCCTATTCGGTAGGTGTATTCAAATGTTATTTAAAAGAAATATTTAAGAAGGAAACCAAACCAAAAGTGTTGGTAAAGTTTCTAGCTAAATTAGAATAAATATATTATATAGTAGTAAAAACACAAAATAAAAATGTTATATACCTTTACGTACGATTTACTCGAAAAAATCGATGTAAAGTTAGTGAAGTATGTAGGTGCTTACCTACCTTTTCATATCATAATTACTGATAAGTATTTTAATGCTAGTCGCTTATCATTGTGAAACACGACTTCAATTTATTATCGATAGTAGTAAAGTGACTTTTATTGTATTAACAAATGCCATAATAATATAATTTTTAATCATGGAAGAAATGGCAATAATCATGATTCTGATGACATTGCCTGCATTAGCAATGTTATTATTTTGTATAATGTTAATGTACTGTATTACTTTCGTCGTTTGGCTTCGTGAGTACCTATTCATTACTGGTTGATAAGATATACACATCATTGTCCAAGATTCTTTGTTTGATTTGTTAAACAAAAAAGATGGCTGACTGACAGCTGTCAAAGATTAATTATCTGTCATGACTGTCATTTTGGTTTTTAGCTCAATATCATTTAAATTCTTTACTTTTTCCGTTAAGTATTTCCTTAATAAATACTTTCATAGATAATTATCATAATATTCTGATAATATTTTCCGTGATTATTTTATCATTTGGGAACCCGAGTGTGACCGTGAACAGTTACAAAAAAGTTACTACTGTATTAACAAAATCCGTGATTTTCGTTTAACAATGTATACATTTTTATTTATAATGCTCATAGTGACAACTCCTTTAATATCATTAATATTGATTATCATATTAAGGTCTATTATAACTTTTATCCAGTGGCTATGTGAGTATAAATTGATATTCAAACCTTTGTCCGCCCCGGGTGTCGCCACTGTGCGGAACACGGTGGAGCACACAGTCGAGATGTGCCCTGCTTGGGCGGAGCATCGCCGTGCCCTCGAGGGGGCGATCGGCGGTGGAGACCTCCCGCGCCAGGCCTTGGTTGAGGCCATGGTCCGGAGCGAGGAGGAGTGGCAGGCGGTCGCCGACTTCTGCGAAGCAGTAATGCTCGCTAAGAAGGAGGCCGACCGCATCAGGCAACGGCGCTCCCGCCGCCGCCGGGATTCCGATCCCGATTTCCAGCTACCGTAGGCGCGGGCTTGCGGACAGTGAGCAATGGGTAGCTCGCTGTCCGGCCGTCCGGTAACTGTCCGGACCAAGACCAAGTCATCGGCGGCGCGCGCTGTTCCCGCGCGCCTCAAGGAGTTGTCAGCAACAGCAAGGGCCCAGCCAGGTCGAAGCCTACTGGGGCCAGGGTTATCCGAAAGGGCGCTCGAGCCCCGGTATGGAGGCTTGAAGGAACAGGATGGGTTTTTTAGTCAGTAAGAGTCTGAAACTATCTCCCGCTCCGCATAAGAGCGGGGGTTGTCATTGGATGAATTTTCCCATCGAAAAAAAAACCTTTGTCCGCAATATTGTACTTTTTTTTAAAATAATATAATAATATTTTTACTGTCTTATGTGAACAATCGTTGTATTCGCATTCAAGTTTTCTGTCATCACCCTAGTTCTTTATCAGTCCTTGCATTTTTTTTTTGTTTTGCAACACTTGATTTAAAGAAGTAACAATGAAACAATTTGCAATATGGTAGTTTCCTTACTCAACACATGATTTGTATTTCCCGACACAGTCACAATGGAAACCACATAGGTAGTCAGTCCTATTGCAACGCCTTGGCAGTTTATTCCCGCCATCCAAACTGTATGAGCGCTCACATAAAAAAAAAATGTAAAGACCAAGGCACTACTTTATCAAATACTTTTGAAATTAGAAGTTGGTGATCATGAAGTTGCTACTTTCGCGATGTGAGAGATAAGATTAGTTCTTGTTTTTCGAGCAGTGTTGATCGATAACCTGACTAAACACGATGGATTTATTAGGAACTATATTCGTTGGTGTACTGCTTCTTATGTTCATATATTTGTTCTGGCTGTGGTTTTGTTTCGGGAATTGTGTAAAGAGACGTAAGTTATTTTTTTTAATTTTATTTTGAACAGTTAGGTACTGATTTTTTGTATAATGTGTTTCTGTTTCATGAATTGATCGTAGTTGACATAGGATTTTTGTCTTTTAGCTGTAGTTTTACTTACCTATACTAAGTGTTCATTAAGTAGCTGTGGGCGGGTTTTGCATCAAGTAATTTGAGTTACTCGGGGGGCAAACGTGTGTCTTGTGTCAGATTTGTATCTACTGATGAATATTTGATTTCTATAGAACCAGTATGAAATCATCCACTCCCTGCGTTTACGTAAACATTTTTTTGTGTTCATTTTCTTCCACAATGACGATCAAAAAGTGTTCAGTGTCGGTAAATGAAAACTAAAAGTGTCAATATTTGCGCATTGCCTTGTGAATATGTCAAACATCACATAAATGCCTTTTAACAGGTTTTCAGGTTAGAGTTTAAGAAAGATTTAACTTCAAATGTTTTAATCAGTAATAAGGAGTTTGTTTACATAGCTGACCTAGTTCCACTTACACCATTTTCCGACATTCATTAACAAATGATAAAAGCGGTACGATACTTTAAATACGTTTTATTCTACAATAATAAATACTTACTTCTAAATGCGCACGTGCACTTTAAACTTCATGTACAGTAGTGGTACATAGGCGGACTTAATGAAAACAAGGCATTCTCTATCAGTCAACCTTGTTTATTGTTACACTTTGGTGTTTCTCTGACAAATTTTTCAATTACGTAAGTACTCGTCTTTTTAATTTCTAATATTAAGAGATTCAGATAGGTATATCTTTCTTCAATTTTTTACGATTCTTGTAAATACTTCTTTTAAAACTTCTGCCAAAGGTTCCTGTTTAAGTGTTTCGGGTGTAATAATATCGTTTTTTTAAAATCACTTGGGCCCTAAACTAACGAATAAGTGTATTCACAAACATAGTAATCTTACATACGCCTCAACGCGGAAAACTTATCTATATCTAGGCCATATAAATATTTGTCCCGTGCAGGAATCAATCCATTTGATATCTATTATTCTATTATTGCAGTATCTTTTAAAAATTGAGTTTTTATAACTGCGTCGTGTAATTTCAATATGTATTTACAATTATTCTGTGATTACAACGGAATCCTTTGAGACTGACCAATTGAAATAGATAGATAAACTGATAAATTTAAAAGAGGCTGTATCTACAGAAATATTTTTGCATACATTTGTTGCATATTCTACCTCGTATCTATATCACTTTAACCCGGCGTCATGGGGGTTGGGTCTGTGAGACCCGCCACATTTTATATCGCTTCTAGTTCGGTTAATATGCATGCGACGTTGCTGTTCTTCTCAATAGCTGGAGCTGTTGAGTTGTTCTATGCATCGCAGGCAACACTTTTGACGTGCGACAGCCGCAGTAGGAGTTACACGATCTCAAAATTGAATAAGGTCTGTGAGACCCAACCCCGCAGTTCGTGTAACAATTTCGCGCCAATTCGTATAGATGTTATTTTATTTAATATCCGTGTATTTATTCATTTATATTTGTTTTTTTGTTGTTGTTTACAATTAAAGTTGCTGATATATAGTTTAATTTGTGAATTTTGTAGGTTCTTAGTAAAAAATGGATCGAGAAGATATGGTACGGCAGCGTATTCTTTAGAATTTACAAGTCTGACTCTGATTCTGGTTTGTCTGATCAGGAGATGTCTGATGACGAAGATCGCTTGAATGAGCGTAGTAATCTTAGTGACACAAAGCAAGATATCTCAAAGTCCGAGTTTGATGATTACATTCCACTGTCTACGCTATCGGATAGAAATCGTTCGTTGGTAAAGTATTCTAGTTAGCTAGAAGAATTAGTCTTCAAACGCAAACCGTGAATGTTATGCGGGTTTTTATCGTGGCAAAGACGGTACAGTGTGATATAAGACGCGTTTTCGACAAAATGTCAGGACCAGAGCCGAAAACATAATCCATCAATTGCCGGGTGTAGTACCACTCGTTATTTTTAAAAGGTCTAATAAATATGATCAAAACATATTATAATACGATATTTCTGTTTAATTTATTTACATTAATACCTCAAAAACTAAACACAAAGAAAATATTAACTTTATTATTTATAATGTATTGGATAATTTGTTATCTTATGAACGGGTCTGTGAGACCCACCCCAACGTCCGTGTAACACTTTTCCACCCCCATCACCCCGGGTTAAGGTTGGATGTCAAACGCACGTCAAGAGCACCTGCACTAGGCAAAGCTACATTCTATCAGTGATTATGATTGCCAAGAGCTCTATGAAGCATATTCGCAAGCATTGTACCTCTCTCTTTCTTTTGTATGCAGTCCGAGAGAGACAAGGTTTTTACGGGCTCTAGTCCTCTCAAGGAGTGAAATTCCTTGTCAAAGTCTGTTTTACTGATAGCTTCAACTTATTTAAGTCAAAAGTGAAAAGGTCATCTACTTCTAGACATGCATACTTCATCACCTCAATTATTGATGCTAAGGTCCTAACGTAGAAATATTTATATCTAGTGTAACAGCTTCAAAAATAAGAGCTGTGTAGAAACTAAACTTCACGCCTACCACAATATTATTATCAACGTTGTGTTATTAATTGCTATTAACATTTCATCAGGCAGATTAGTAACCAGTGTCGTCAGATATAGCTGAATTTTCATGCAAACCGATTGATGGATATCAATGAAACATAATTAAGTATATAGTAAATAAACCACTAATTAATATGATTTAAATTCATTTGTATTCATCCAACCAACTATATTTGACAAACCTGTTGAATTATCTCCTTTGTCAATTGTATCCATTATTGTTAATAAAGACATACACAACTTATAAGCTAGTGTTAGTACATATAATAAATATCTGTCAATTAATAAATAAATTCAATAAACATGTCAATAATAATAATTAAATCACATAATAAAAACAATTAACAAACATACATAATACACATTAGACTACTTCTGGGCACGGTTTGAGGATTACACTTGCTACTTACACCTCTACGGTTTGATAATTTAGTAATATTCTCTGTAATATTTAGTATTGTCAATTTGCTTTTGTACTGCCGTACTGCTCTATTCTATATTTTTACAACTGATAGAAAATTCCTACTTATTATTATTATTATCTTGAATAAGTAGCGACATTTATAACGCCACTTAAGAATAAATTATAAAATCCTGCATCGCGGCAGGTACCTACTCAATTATAACAGCAGTTCAAAATTTATTATCGGGTAGTTATACGGGCCAAACAAAATTAGAAAATAAAAAATCGAAATTCAAAAGTTTTTTTATTTCACATAGGCCTACATGGGCACATAAAAAACTTCAGAAGCTAGTACACACGCAAAAACATGTGTTTGGTCAGAAGATTGTCCCTTCTCAGCGCAGGTTTGCGGGATTGTACCTCTTATATGTGAACACATTCACAATAATGGAATTTATTTACAGTGGTTTAAGTAACAAAAATAAAAAAAAACACACCACTCAATCTTATCCACCGTGAGGACTTTGCTTCCATTAGATATCAACTCTTATCGGTGGCGTCAAAAATCGATTATCTACACAAAAAAATGCTGGGATTTTTTATTAATTTTGGCGATAAGTAATGATCATCTCATCATCTCGTTTGAAGACCCCGACAGTTCTTGACAACAGTGAAAAAAAGATTACACAGACTTCTATTTCATAAGCATAAGCATAAAGCCAATGGAATAGAATTTAATTCGGTTGAACGGGCAGCAAAAACGAGTCGGTTTAAATGTCTAATCTTATTTTGAATGAAGTTCAGCAGAGGTCGTCATCACAAGACTGAAGGCAGTGACTGATAATACCAATGGTTGAAGGTGACAAAGATGGTCTTGATATAGGTATCAAGGTCATTAATGTCACCTTAATTGATTGATATTCATCATCTGAGGCAATTTATAGGAGACAATAGTGCTATGGTACCATTGTCTTCGGTACATTCTGAATTTTATTAACAACTACCACAAATTAGATAGGTACAGAAGACAATCTCATGAATGTACTTCACTTTTATACCTACGCTCGGTGGACGCACACTAATGAGCGTTTGAGCTGGAACTGTTCGACGAGCGGGCCGAGGCGCTCCAAGATATCGTGTCCGTAAGCGGTGTCTATGTGTGCGTTGCTCGAGCGCGCTTTGTATGTAGATTGACTTCTGTACCTATATATTTTGTGCAACTACATTCTGATTGCGCCTTTGACCGTAAATAGAAAACTATCGCAAAGGAACATAATTATACTCGGGATAAATACGAGTATCTTATGTCGTATTTGAGGCAATTGCTTCTGAAGTTTTATTAGTGCCCATGTAGGCGTATGTGAAATAAAAAAAAATGATTTTTTAAAATTGAAGAAATTTTTGAAGGACATGGTCTACTTGTGAAAAAAATTCATCTATGAGCATACAGAATTATACAGTCAGGGTCAAAAGTGCAGTTGCGCTCTACTAATGCTAGGTCTAAAATTTCTTTATAGTAGAAGGTCCATGGCCGACAACTACTTTTATTTATTTATTTATTTATATAAACTAGTGCTTAACTGCGATCCTTCCTAATGGTAAGCACTAATGTAATCGTTGATGGTGAAGCGCACTGCTTTATTAAAATGCTATTCTACAAATTAAATAAATTCGTCATGAACCATTAACCCTCTTTTACAAGCACACTTTCATTGGTAAAATGTCAATGCATTTTTACCTCCTGATTGTACGCCCATACGAACACCTGAACTTTAATCTTATTAATGTCATTCAATCAATTCAAGAACTTAGAACCTTAAAAAGGAAAAAAACACTGTTACCAAAATCCGCTTTTTTTTTAACTTTACATTCTGAAATAGGATAAGCACCGCACCTGCGATGCCTCTGATATTACAGATGCCCAATATGGTTTTGACTACTTCCCATCAGGTGGCCTTTGATTGTTCACTATTCCATGACCACCATAGACAATTAACTTGAGCAGTTCTATGAATACAAGAACACTAGCTTTTAGCCGCAGCTTCGCCCGCGTACACTCAAGAATAAAATTTAATTTGACATCATTTATTAGAATATTGTGTTTTATGAGTTATTTGTTTCTATTTTATGTGAATTTTAAATTTTTCTAATTGCTTAGTTATATGTGCATGCGATAGCCTCCTATAACTGAAGGACCAACGTTAAAGGTCCCCTTATGTCGTTGTGATTTCTATTGTTTCTGAGTGTCCTTTGTTGGAGATCCAAAATAAATAAATAACCTATAGGCTAACACCGGAACAGCCCTGATATTTATTTTACCTACATTACTGTTATCTATCATAAACATTATTACCGTCTTTAGATTACTAACGAGATTACCTTTTTGAAACAAACAACATTCTTTTATAAGTGGTTGTTTTTCAGTAAATCAGATATGTTTGTAGACTGACAAATAACCGTATGGCTGAGCTAGTTATTACCAGCGGTTTCGCCTATATTAAAATTAGAAATCACATCAAGGAAACAGGCGTTCTATCCTATTCTATAGAATGGTCTAGCCATGTTCTAAATTCATCTAAATCCATTAAACCATTTAAAGTCGGTTTAAGGTGTAATAAATATACATACAAAATTTTGCTTTAATAATTTTACTAGCTGCTGCCAGTGGTTCGTTGAAAGTTACCTAAAAAGTGTGCTATACATCAAAATCCATTCAGCTGTTCGGATGTGAAGAAGCAACAAACATGCTGCTGTCTTCCCGTCCAATTATAATTTAGATGTCTTCAAGGTTAGAGTGAATAGGCTCTTAATAAACTACTGTGCCTCACCATCAACGATTGCATCACTGCTTACTATCAGGTGGGATCGCAGTTAACCACTTGTTTATATTATTAAAAAAACATACAAAACACAATCACAAACTTTTCCTTTCATTACTTTAGAGTAAATGTGAGTGTGATATATTATAGATTATTTACTTATAGCCAATTTTTTTTTTACGATAGTAAAGCTCACATAAGCACGACGACGTATTTTCCAATATCACACAAAAAGGTAAAACACAAACGGTAATTAAAGCCGATATCAGGAGATAGCGTATCATGTTTCTATCAAAAGTTACCAGAACGTACTTACGGATGGTCAGGCAAATTTTATTACAATATTTTTGTATAAAAGTTGGTTCGTATCAAACTTAGCAATATGTCTGTGAATTTAACAGCAACTTTGTTATTTATGTTATTAAATATAGCGTTATTGTGGGTTGTTTACGGTCTTTTCGTGAAATTCTGTGGTAAGTGAAAAAATAATTATTTTTAACCTAGGTACTTCCTACAAAGGATAAGGTTCTCGATTCGATTTGTGTGATTGGTTTCTTTTTTTGTACCTACCTATCTTGTTCAGCGAGAACTTTGTTGACGATTCTGTTTTTGTTTCTATGTCTTTGTATCAAATGGTCCCATTGAATTCATTAAACCCTAAGCGAACGCCGGCGTTCGCTCTCTCATTATCTTTATATTGTGTCTCTATTCAAAAGGTTAAACTTGGTGAAGATCTGGAGAAGAATTTTTGAGATAGACCATGGAACAATAATCAATGCCAGAAAATCTTCCAGGATTGCTGCAATCGCATGTCTGTTTTTTGTTAATACCATTTCTTCATAACACAACGCCTACACCTTTGTAAGGGTACTGCAGATGTCTAGTTTATCAATTATGTTCAAATTTCATGTATTGGGGTAATATTAAAATATATTATACCTATTCGCGCATATTTTTTTGGTTTATGAACCGATCTTGATGATTCCTTTTATGTCAGGTTAAGTTATGACTCTGTAGTAATCCCATTAATGGAGGAACATACCACTCCACCCTATCCCTAGCTATAAAAAAGTACTTGTTTACCCTACAAAACTTACTTGGTACCTATATAGTTTTACCACAACTAAAAAGTAAAAAAAAAATATATAAAAACAAATGTAAAAATGCAGAATAACTTTAAGTTGGTTTATTTAAAAAAAAAAACCGGCCAAGAGCGTGTCGGGCCACGCTCAGTGTAGGGTTCCGTATTTTCCCGTCCGTCACAATAAGTGTTCCCACTTATGAGTTTAAAAAAAGGCTATTTGTTACGTTAACATACTAAGTATGGAACTCTGATAAATAAGGAACCCTAAAAACGGGCCCACAAAGGACGGTCATAACTAAAACAGTATGCAAGTAGTAGAAATTTCAGTGATTGTGCACTCGTAAAATTACGAATATATTTAAAAAGCAACGATTTTTTACCACGTAGGTCATGAAAGCACGGAAAATCTTAACATCGAGTTTTAAAAAGATCACGTCATTACGCAACGCCATCTATCGAACCATTTGTGAACTGGTTTTTACCTTAACATTTTGATAGATGGCGTTAAAAAATTAATTTTTTATTTTGTTCTAAATTGCCTTAGCAACTTCCTGATAGAAGTTTTATGTAGTTATAAGATAACACCGCCAATGCCAAGGAGAGACCAACTGAACAATTCGATAATACCCGACCCCATCAACTCAGGAAAAATCCTAACAGCGCGAACGCGAAATAGCCCAGCGCCATCTCTCGGGGAATTGGGTTACTAATTAATACATAGGTACCAGAAGAAGTTTTCGGTGGTAATTTTGGATTGCAATGTTTTTTTTTTTATTGAATTTGATTTTCCTAGAAAGTCCTTATAAAGTTCTACTTTTCAGATTTTTTTCATGTTTTCTAAACTTATGGTTCAAAAGTTGGGGAGGGGGGGGGACACATTGCTTTTTACTTTTGGAGTGATTATTTCCGAAATTATTGTTATTACAAAAAGTTATTTTAGTAAACCCCTATTCATTTTTAAATACCTATCCAACAATATATCACATGTTAGGGTTGAAATTTAAAAAAAATAACTTCCCACTTTACATATAGGGGGGCTACCCTAATAAAACATATTTTTCTAATTTTTATTTTACCACTTTATCAGCGTGATTGATATACATATTGGTACCAAATTTCAGCTTTTTAGTGCTAACGGTCACAGAGATTAAGCGAGGACAGACAGACAGACGGACAGACAGACATGGCGAAACTATAGTATAGACTACGGAACCCTATAAACAGTTTTTTTCGTCTTTGACCAATAGTACGAAGACTAGAAAACAGATTAAGTACGTAGTTTATAAAAAGTTTAAATATTAATGTTATATTGTCTATAAAAGGTATGGACGCGTATGGCAAAAACTTTTTAAAGCAAGTAAATAAAGCAAAAAGTACTTCATTTTTAAATGTTGTATTTGGAGAAGTTGTTAGACTTTGTTTAAGTTTCAATCAATGGCGGTAGATGGTGCTTCTCTAATTCACAACTATATAAATCACCGCCATCTATGTTGTGCTTTTATGACTAAAAGTATCTTTGAATGACGTGTTTTGCTACATATAATAATATATATCTATAGATATTGTGTACAAATTAAATCAGCACCTAGTCTGAACATAATGGGCAATTTCCACAAAATTCTTATTCATAGAAAGATTTTTTTTTTATATTCGGCACACATATTGTAAAAACAACATGTAGAAACCAAATAGGTTCAATTCAGCAAAAATGCGGTAGTTTCCTGAAGCTGGTTTTTAACTGAACCTTATTCAAAGTGAAATTTGTTTATTATTATTTATATTGCTTTTTTTTGTGAAGATTACATGAAGTTACGAACACTAGTTTGTAAAGCCTTCGTTAATTGGGGTCTTCATGAAGATATAAACAAAATGTTGACCTTTTTTTACATAAGTGGGGACAAATAAAATGAAATCAGTCCAATTGGTCTCTGTTAATTAATTAAACGCTTAGATAATGAGAAAGATAAGATTTCGCGTATCAATTATTTTATTATAAAACTGAAATTCATCTATAGATTGTGTGGTGGATCAGTGCAGAAAGCGGCTGTTCATTTTATTTTGAATTAATTTGTGCAATAATCAAAATTTAAAATGCTTTTGTTTCTGATAATGGTGACGGTGATTTTACTATTGATGGCGGTTTCAGTGTACAAACATCATTTGCGTAAGTTTTTAATACTATTTGGATTTAATAACTTTTGAGAAGTTCTCTAAAATTTACCGTTTTCCTAAATCGAATATTCAATTTTACAATAAAAGCAAGGTTCATTTAAGAAGAATCAAAAGAAGAAGAAGAAAAGCTTTATCTAATATATAATTTGATTGTATCGAAGGCTAACACCAGAAATTTATTACGTAAGCTGTCCTGAAACGATTAACATAAACAAGATTAAAGTGTCAACAGGCGTCACTAGATGGCGCTTCTCAACGAAAATCAGCGCCATCTATGTTGTATAAAGTTTGCGGAGGGCTGTCCTTTACTCCTTTACACCTTGTATAAGTTTATAATTTATATCGCCATAAACAAAATTATATTATAAAATTGAAATAATAAGTGTTCCCTTGTATCTATATAAAACTGACCAAGTGCGAGTTGGACTCCCACTTGGCCGGACGAAGGGTTCCGTAACGTCCTTAGGAAAATTCGGCAAAAAATCGCGTTTGTTGTACGGGAGCCCCCCTTAAATATTTATTTTATTTGTTGTTATCTTGGCAACAGAAATACCATAATTTGAGAAAATTTCAACTGTGTAGCTATCGCGGTTCTTGAGATACATCCTAGTGACAGACAACGAAATCTTAGTAATAGGGTCCCGTTTTCACCCTTTGGGTACGGAACCCTAAAAAAGACTGCCAGCTTAAAGGCATCAACCAAGCACGATGGCCCTCAGCGAAGACTGCTATAGGGTACTTAAGTTTTATTCAAAACAGAATAACTATTGACCGCCATGTC
Organism: Mythimna ferrago; assembly: GCA_910589285.2. NCBI lineage: Eukaryota > Metazoa > Arthropoda > Insecta > Lepidoptera > Noctuidae > Mythimna > Mythimna ferrago. The sequence continues at coordinate 571,175 of OU342697.1, forward strand.
TATTGAATCTAGTATCTCACACAGAAACAACTCTCGTCGGCCTGGCTACTAATGATATTTTGAAATTTTCCTTGGACTGGATTGGACACTGCAAAAATTGACGTCATAGATAGTGTTGGGTCGATTAGATATTTTGACGTATTATCAAGAATATAATCACTAAAATCCGTTGGTATACATCAGTGGCCATTTTAGTGCGAAGTGGATTGTGTTATATTTTATATTCCCACATTTTTTTTATAATGATTTTATTTCTTATACTGACAACGTTTATTATATTGATGTTCGTGCTTTCTGTTTACAGAAACTATGTCTGTAAGTTTTTAGCTCCTTATTAAGCTTAAACTTGTTTGTCTTATCTATTGTCTGCCTATTCTATAGATAAAACATGTTTATACAAACAATTTTTTCCATTAATTCTAAATTGTTTCTCTTTACCATAATATTTACAGTGTTCGTTGTAAGCATTGTCTTTAGAAGTAGGCTTTGCACCAATAATTATTTCTTTAATATCGTCAATAAAAAAAGACCATATTCGATGCTGCATATGATAAACAAATTAATGTATAGATTAGATTCTATGCAAGTATGTAGATACACACTCAACGTTATCATAATTATAATTTTATCTCTCCATTTTTGTGCTTGTGCTGTAAAAGTACCAACGATCAGTATTTATTCTTCCGTGATAGTGGGTGTCGATTTTATATCTACTTATTAGACCATGATTGTGATATTAATTTGGCTGACGGTTCTGCTTTTTGTAATAACTGCTTCTTCGTATAGAAGATGGCGTAAGTTTATGGATTTTCCTTTAAATATCTCCTTGCTTATTTTATTTACCTAAACATTTATTTGCATTAGATTTTGTATTGACTAATGATACTGAGGTATCTTTACTTATTTTCAATAGGTGAACTTTTGATGACAAGCTAGACTCTCATTAGTGAATGAAAAGTCTAGCTAGAAGGTATTAAGTGAGCGGATTTAGTACTTTACGTCCATATGATGTATCATCGCATGTATAAATATGCTAAAGCTCAAAATTTCACATAACATCGCTTAAAAAGTGAGCAACAAGATAACTATGAGATAAGTAGATTATCACAAATTATAACTACTTAATACTTTATAATGACTGGTAGATATTCGAAATATCACGTTGTTTGCCAGTGTCAGTGGCTTTGAATTTTTTTTTTATTCAATATGAATGACGCATATATTATTGTGTCTTAGGTTTCGGTTTTGTTCTTCACGACTTGTACAATGACAAGTTTTATTACATGTTGGAGTGAGTTTAAATAACTTTGTTTTGATTTTTCGGTTTTTTATTGATTTATTTGAGAATAATCCATATGTGTGGTAATATTAAAGCTTACAAACTAGGAACACAAAAACTAAAAAACAATACTATAGTAAAAACTAATGACAATATTGCATTACTTAAAATTGAATTATATTTTAAGTAAACATAATGATTTCAAACATATTAAAATTATGTAGATACCATTTATAAAACCTTGCAAATAAAAAAAAAAACAAACAAATAGTAAAAATAAACAATGTCAATTAATGTCAAGAAATTAGAATTATCATTAGTAATGTCAAAAAAATAAATAATAACAATGTCAATAAATAAAATTAAATTTACTAACAACATCAACAATAAAAATTTCAATAATAAAAAAGTAATTACAGTAATCGAAAAAATACTTTTGTCTAAAAAGATAGTGTTTCTGCCCTAGTAGACCGTTTTGAAGACCACACCACTTAAGCAAGCTTGATGAAGCTTCCTTTGGAGCTTATTTTAAGCTCATTACACGACAAACGAATGGCCCATTGTGTGTAACATGGATATTTTACAGTATCTGCCTTGCAAAAACGTCACATGACCACAACCTTGTGAAAGGGCTGCAACTGCAAATATTCAGGGACCATGTGATTTTGAAGTTTGAGCTGAAAGCTCTCGTCGTTTTGGATCTGGATCTGTGCAGGATGGAGCGTAGACTTCATCAGTCGAGATCTTTCAAGCTTGACATTGATATTCAATGTGCCTCTTACCATGCGGTGATCACTTTCGGATGATGAAATCAATCTCATTTTTAGTTGCACCTTTAGGGCTTTCAGGTCCACTTCCTATGCTTAAGCTATTTTAAGAAGGTAAATTTATTGAAATTTACCCTCTTTGAATTTTGATTCATCATCACATCATCATTTCAGCCGATAGACGTCCACTGTTGGACATAGGCCTCCCCCAAGTGTCGCCATAATGTACGATCCTGTGCGTCTCGCATCCATCGGATTCCCGCAACCTTCACCAGGGCATCGGTCCACCTTGTAGGAGGCCTTGCGACGCTGCGTCTTCCGGTACGCAGTCGCCACTCCAGAACCTTTAGGCCCTAACGGCCATCCATTCTGCGAACAAGGTGCCCTGCCCATTGCCATTTAAGAATATCACTTTTGAATTTTGATTGCACAATCGTTATTTCTTAGTTTCTTAGTTTCTTAGCCAAGCAATCATCAAAAGTAGAAAAAAAAAACTATTGAAACGATTATGAGAACACAACCACGTGTCAGATGGGATCATGTTTAAAATCTAATGGGAGAGAACCAAAAAGGAAATACTACTTAAAACAAAAACTATTTGTTTCTAATAGTCTTGATCAAAACTGAAAAAAATATTGATAAATTAAACTATTCCATATTATTCCGTAAACTTTGCCACCTTACTTCACCCCCTTACTGTTGAGTTTCGAAATATCTTTCCTTGTAAACATCATTCTAGGATCCTCTGCAGTTTACTTTGCATCGGAGCTGCATTAAATCAATGAAGACCATATAGGTAAATAGATAATAATCTCGAGTTTTGCAAATGATAGGAAATATTTGTATAAAGGGATATTATATCTCTTTATACTCAACGGATCTGTTGTGATGCGCATGACAGAGACTCCTTTGTTTAGCATTATAAGGAGCAAAAACTCCACACAATGCTAAACATGATATCAAAAACAATACTCGTACATAATAAACTTATGGATATCGTTTAGATATAGACCATGGAGTGGCAGTTAATGTGAAGACGTGGTCGAGGTACATTCAGACCTCCAAGGAACATTTCAATATTTTTCTTTTTCCGAACATTCGCCCTAACTGAAGGGTTTAGTTCAGTGTAGCTTCCTAGTATATACTTTATCTGATACTATGTCTAGTAAAAATCATAATAATAATAACAATAATAATAATCTATTTAAACATCACGAGGCTTTGGATATAACCCCGGTTGAATTTTCATATAAAATGCTTCTAACTTGGTATGCCTTTTTACTTTTGATTGTGTATACAATTGTGAAGTTTACAGCTTCAGTCTTTGTGAACAAATGTAAGTACCCAGCGTATATTTTCATTTTGATTCCATTAGTAATCATCTTTATTAGATTCCTCTATTTTGTTATCCGATTGAACCAAAACTAATTTAACAACTTAATGATAAAATTTCGTTATATTGAATGTCTAAAGGCGATTGGTTGACCAAAAGATCAATAACCAATCATATTGAAAGACGTATATTATGTCATTGGATTAAACTTTTATAATCACCTCGTCAAGAATTTTAAATAACCGCTGTAAGTTTACAGATAAGATTGAATCGTAATTAAAGAAAAAGGTTATATCATACTTTACCTAATACCTAATGTTATAAATACGAAAGTGATTTTGTTTATTTGTAACCTGCTCGCGGCCGCGTCTATACCACTGAACTGACTATCATAAATTTTTGCATATACATTATTAGGGGTACAGGAATAATTTATATAAAAAAATAATAAAAATACCATTAACACAAATTCGGTTACATATTTTAACTCATGTGCTTATCAATGATTTATCATCATCATCATATCAGCCAAAAGACATCCACTGTTTGATATAGGCCTCCTCCAAGCGTCGCCACAACGACCGATCTTGTGCGTCACGCATTCATCAGATTCCCGCGACTCTGATCAGGTCATCGGTCCACCTTGTGGGAGGGATTAATGATTTACGTCTTCTAGTTTTTTTTTTTATATTTATTTGATCTCTACCGGAACTTACTGATTAACCACAAAAATTAATCATATTAATGTTAATACTTTCTTTATAAACTAGCAGCCTTATAAAGTAAAAATGTTATTTAGAGCAATTTGATTGCCAGTTTTCACTTTTTAATGTTTTTGCTTTTGTTTTCGTCATGACTTTTATACAATCTCTGGACTTTTGAGTAGTTTTGTAATATTTTTTTCAATACTCTTGCTCAGAAAGTGACTCTTATTGCACTAAGGCTATGTAAAGGCGCTTGTTACCAAACTGTGACATTTTGATTACCATTACGCACTCGTGCTATAATGTAGTTAAAACCTTTTTGTTCATCCTCTTTGTTCGCGAAACGAGTACGAAAAAATTTCACATAAGTTATTGCCTTCAGTGGTATAAATTAGTGTCTTCCTTACTTACTTCATGCAATTTTAACCATTTTAACTTGTACAAACGATTTATTAAAAAAAAAAAAATAATAAATAAATCGTACATTCAAATTTTTTTTTTTGTGTCTATGGCCGCCATTTTAAGATGCGCGCGGTTTTTGGCTTAACTTATTCGAGTGTAATTCAGTGTGTAGTGGCTCATGGCTCGTTAATACCGCTTCGACGGTAATCACTAACATTACACACTTATTAAATAAAATTATGTACTATTATTAGTTGAAGATTTCTGTAGGATTTTCATCATTATTAATCCAAGCAACAGACATAATCTTGGCTTTGAGTTTCAACAATTATGGTTGACACTTTAAGAGGTATTTTTATTGTGAAACTCCAATCCTTAAAATCACCTAAAGTGATAAGATTTGGATTCATTGATAATCTACCTACATATATACTTTATATTATCTTCCTTTTATAGTGATATCAAATTAGTTGCGTTGTTATCACGGTGCCATTTTGCTGTGAATATAAATTTTATTTGAATATGTATCCCGATAACCATACATTATGGTATCAACTATTTGTGTTAATATTCTGGGTGATATTTATCGTCCTCTTGATTGGAATCACTGCCTATAGAAAATGGAGTGAGTGTTAATGTTAATTTTTTAAATTTGTTTTTTTTTTTTGTAAACCTGATCACTACAATGACATTAGAAAATTTTAAAATTGTGTAATATCTAGATACTTAGATGTATAATACTCTGTCAGCACACATTTTCCAATCAATGTTCGTTTTTAGCCATCAAAGTAGGAAAAATACAGACTGATAAAGTAGGACTTATCATGTACGTTCAATTTCAACCTATTAGAAACAGCGGAATTTAAAAATTGGAATTCTATAATCGCAGTAAATTTCATTGATAAGATTTGCAACTTATATCACAAATTATGCTTTTATCTTCATTCGATACTGACTTCATTCTAGTGTTAGTGCCTCATTTTTCTTTCAATGTGAATTTTGATTAGTTATATTTCTCGAAAATGTATTTCGAAATGTTTATATTAGCGTCTTGGTTTATTCTTATACTGATCGTTGGGATTGCCTCGGCTTACGGACATTTGCGTAAGTGTTTTCAGATCTTTTAAAGATTTTAATCACGCTCCTAATGTACCCCCTACTGTTTAAAACTCTGCATTACCTATTGATCATCGTACAGAAAGAATCGCTCCAGGTGGCGGCTGAACTAGCGCTACATGGGGTTGCAGTAGTCTTGGAGAGGGTCCGGCATTTGGGATTCGAGGTGACACTACACAAAGTAGTAATGTGTGTGTCTGAAGTAATGTGCTTTCATGGCCATCCAGACGCGCTACCATCGAGTTCCGAAAAACTGGTAGGAGTGGGCTGGAGCTGTCCACAAGCGGCTTCTACCCAATCTAAGGGTCCAAACGCCACCTACCGGAGGCTCTACACAGAGATCTTGTGATCCATGTTCCTTTACGGGGATAGCGCATGGTCTCCTACAAAGCAGCCTGCCACTGGCCACAGACTTTATTCAGTAAAAGTCTGACACGCCCTCTCGCTCCACCCTAGAGCAGGAGAAGTTATTGATGATTCCCTATCTTAAAAAAACCAATCGATCGTTCTAATGTACGTAGATAGTGACAACAAGGTAAACGATAAGATTTGGACCGATATCACAATAATTAAAAACATTATCGTTTAGTTCTTGATACGTTGTTTTCTCGGTGTATACGTGGTCAATTTAAAAATAATATTTTTCCTTCACAAAATGCATGCTTTTGATGTATTTCGAGTAGTGCTCATAATAGTGGTGATATTTCTCTTTCTGACTATTGCTGTAGTAAAATCTATCCAAAAGTTGAGTAAGTGAACTGAAAATAACGTCATTCAGTACAGTACAATTCACGGATGATGGCGGCTGTGAAGTTAGCCTTTGCGAACGTTCGTGCATACTACACTCTTCTCGGACACGCACGTCGCCATTTGGTTCCTAAAACCACGTTACTGCGCAGCTTTCTGCGCAAACTTCACGGCCGCCATCATTCGTGAATTGTACTGTATCTATATAATACAGCGCGCTATGCTATATTTTGGCAGAGACTGAAAACAGTTACATGAACGTGATCAAATAAGTATAAAATCTAGTGTCCAGGAAAATGCGTACCTATCATTAAACTCTAGCTGAAGACTTCAGTCTTATTAAGGTCATTATGGACAAGTCCGGTTAAACGGAAAACTACTTCATGAGTTAATCTACAAGAGGACACTCAATAAAAAAAAATATTGCGTTTTGTGACGTTTAGACCTGACGTACGATACGCAATTCAAACATTAGCTACCTACACTAGATGGCGTTGTTCTTAATAAAATTCAAGAGCCTTTAAGCTGAGCTTTGAATGATTTTGAGTTAATTATTCCTCTTTGATAAGATAGGTAGCTGATAAGTTCTTATTTTTTGGTCTTATCGAATATGTATTCATTATTAGTATCTAATATAACAACAGTGACGTTAATAGTGTTCTAGAAATATATTGACACAATATTTAAATAAAAAATGTACACAGATTATTATATATTTCAGGTAGTATTTTGGAGTCTGTTTTTAATTGCTTTGGCAATACTTGTGTATTATAGATTGAAACGTAAGTTCTGTTTTTTTAATATCCTGAGGTTATGCATATAAAGGCTTTTTTGTTATTTTCCTAATACAATGGACTAGATAAACATGTACTTATTGGCTAATAGGGCTTGAATAGGACAAAGCAATTTTAAATTGTTTGAATTCATTTCTATTTTATTAGGTAATGTGTTTCAGAAATATTTATGTCAGTTTATAATTGTCTTGTTTAGAAAGTTTTAATTGTTTTTCCAGTAGAGTTTTTAGAAAATGTTTAACTAGGTATTTAGAAATACATTTGCTTTAAATTATGATCCTATTACACTAATTTTATCTATCAATCCCTCAAAAGCAAATAGAAATGTAAAATTTTCATATATTGCGGCTCAGTTGTAATAATTGAGATACCGATAATAATGTCATTTAAGATTTTTGAACTGGAATAAATCAAAACTTCAAAATATATTAATAATTTAATTAGATCACTTCTGGGTATTTTTCTAAATCTAATGTTTAGGAATTTTATCATCCAAAACTGATTTGAACTCATCTACTGGTCCAAATTGTATTATTTTTATTTAATTTTAACCATCACGATGACGCCTAGATGGCGCTGTTTTAAAGTTTACAAGCGATTTATAACAACGCCATCTAGCTTCAATCAAGGAAATTTTATTCCGAACATTTTCAATCATGATATCAATCTAAAAGATAAACAATGGTTAATGGATTAAAATTAAATAGCTAACGAAATTTTAAGCTTGTTTGATTAATTCTAAGCGTAAGGTAGTTAACTACGGGAAATTTCTAGCTAGAAATGTAACTAGCAACTGAAAGAACTTGTGTGGTTTTAGTCAGTAAAAGTCTGAAACTCCTTGCTTCACCTAGAACGGAAGAAATTTTTGATAATTTCTAACGGCATTAAAAAGTCGCGAGCGGCATATTAAATTCCAAATGAAACGAAGGTTGCTATATTCTAATCCCGAACGTCAGTGAGGGTTTTATATAATTAACTCCAGAGTATTGCTTATGTGAATAATTTATTTATTTATTTAAAATTATGTAAATAACACCATTAAATAAGGGATAAAGCAGTGTCTTTCGGCAGTGAGAGTTTTATATAATTAACTCCAGAGTATTGCTAGGGAGTTAATATGGAAACCTGAGTGAAGTAATCAGTTTTATCCCCGTGTTGGATACCTTCTCTTTTTTTGCACCATCTGTGAGAAAGTTAAAGGACAAAAATTACAACAAAAATGATATAATATAGGAATATAAGTATTATTTAGAAGTTAATCGTAACTATCACTCGACATGTTTTGTGATTAGAAACAAACCAAAATTCACTACTCCTTAACCCTACTGCACTTTCATTACTTTTTACGTTTCCGTACTACGTAAACTTAATTGATATGAATACATTATATTTTTTTTTTCAAAGTAATTATTTTTGATGTTCCAAATTCAAATCTGACTATATTCCCTAGGGATCACCCATACTACATTATCTCCTTAGGGACAGAAGATTTGCTTTAAGTGATTGTTGTGTGACATATAAAAAGGCATTATCGAGCGACTAGGTGGTGTAAAAAATAAATTAAAATACCTATACAAAATACAACAAGGCTTTTATACAGATAATAATATGTAATACTTTGGGGGCCCGAGATTAAAAGGTGTGGGGTGGGCTTAATCACCCGTTAGATTTCATCAAAGAGATTTAAATAGTCATTGGATCTCATAGTGTTGCTCTGAGTGCCAAGTGTGAGTGTGTTTTATGTTAACGCGTTCGAGACGTTTATGACGTTTTGCTTCCCGCTTCAAGCTCTTAACCAATCAGAGGGCCAAACGCGATAAACGTTTCGATCGCGTTAAAATTAAAATTAAAGTAAAAACAACTTGCACTGAGCGCACAGATTACGAATGGTAATCTATTTCTCAGTGACGTTGCTTGCCTCGAATGGATAAGATAGTACACTGTTATTTAATATGTGGTATTTTAAATCTCAAATTACTTTCATAGTTTATCTCAGTGTTGTGTTATTTTAATAAAATAATATTTTTAATTAACTAGTCATGAACTACTACACAATGCGAGCGATAATAATAGGTTTTCCAGTGTCTGTGATAGTTTTAGTTTTAATTTTTGCTATTATAGCAGCATGTAAGTAGAACACAAGTAGTATGAACACTATTATATACTTTCAGATATATAAAAAAGTGTACGAGGCAGACGCTTTCAGCGATAAAATCATCGTAAGTCCTCATATAATTGTTGTGCTTTATATCAATTAAACTTGTACGAAACTTGACTTTTTGTACAGTTTTTTGTAATTGTTTTAGTGACAGCTTATGGGATTGAAATATTTTTTATTTATAGGCCTATCCACAATTATTGCACTTTATGTTTATTAGTTATCTAGTACTCATAACACAAGCTCTGCTTAGCTTGGGCCTAGACGACGTTGTGCGATAGTTAAATATATATATATATATATAATACGATAGACACAGCATGCATAAACAGTTCTAAAATTATATCATATAGACACAGTACTGAAATTCAAAATTAAGTCCAATAACATAAAACTAAAATATTTATCGAAAAAAAATAGAAGATTAGATTAAATTAGAGATAGAGAACTTTATTTAAAACTTTTTTCTTTTGTTCATTTTCAAACTATTAAAAAAAACTGATACATTTCAAAAATATTGTTGACACGTTTGTTAATGTTAAAATTACTATCGTAGTTGCAGCGGCTAAAAGTAAATGGCGTTGATGACTCATCTTTAAAAATTGTGAAAATAATAATGCTGCGATTAGATTATGATTTTTCGATAACATCCGGTATTTATTGATAATAATATCAATAAAATTAACTACTTAATTAGTGTATTCATTCGACTCTTATTGTCAAGCCTAGTACTGAGTTATTTTAACAGAAGTCTTTTTTTAATTTCTCATGGATCAAGTGGCAATCGGTTTTTTCATGTCAGTGTTAATAATTGCCATTATTTTGGTTATTATAGTATCGTGTAGTAAGTAAAACACTTTTTTTTAGTATGATATCATCAAATGATATAACTCGCTCTAGGATGAGAGCGAGATAAGTCATTTGCAATTCAGTGGCACGAAAACTCTTTTAATTTAAACGTTATCTTTACCAATTTGTCACCCTTTGCAACGTTTTCTTTATATATTTTTTATTATATGTCTATAATTGATCTATTTCACTACAAAAACTCGCCAAAAGATTGAGCCATTCTTCACTAAGAGAAATCATATGATTTGTTGAAAAACATCGTTTGACGTAGATAATTATCATTACTGTTTTTAATGTTCAAAACGGGTTTGCCTATTTTGCCTCGGTTGCAATGACAAAGTTTGCCCAGTTGCATTGAAAATGTCATTGTAGTTACAGCAGTTGAAACTAGATGTCGCTATTCTAAACACCGCTCAGTAAATCTTTGTTGACTCAACCAGTCTTTCCTGCTCAATGTAAAATGATGTCCTGATTAGATTAAGGTAATTCGATATCATCCGTCCGGTACTTTTTTTATCAAATAATATATATTCTATCAACAATTACTTTCTGATTTATTTTTACTAAATTCAGTGTGTTGGATCTAGCCTTGCATTATTTTAATTAGAAAATTATGTCCGATGAAGAAGTCACAGTGACTAAAGAAGTGATAATTGTTGTTATTTTGGTAATTATTGTAGCAATATTTATTGCCGTTGCAATAGAATGTAAGTATAATTCAAAATAAAGGAATTACTACAATATAAAATTAATTTTAACAAGGCAAATTCAAATGAGTGTAGAAGAATGTGCTACAAGAAATTTCATAAACACTCTTTTGAATCATGTTGTATATTATAAATACTCGGTTACATATTTCTTGTCACTCCTATTGTATGTAGAGAAAAACAATTCAAAACGAAGATTTTAATTCTGGTTTATATCAATTAAAACTGCTACACTGTTTACCATCAGGTAGGCTTCTACCTAATGGTAAACAGCGATGCAGTCGTTGATGGTGATGCGCACTAGTTTAATAAGAGCCTATTCACTCTAGCCTTGAAGACACCACCTAAAAATTAGCTATAAATGCATGTTATTCATTTCATAATTTCTTTGATTGTTCACATTTTAGAAGCATCCAATTCACATTAAGATGCTTTGCAATATTAAGGTTCTTTCAAGTTCTACTCGAGAGCATTGGTTTTATCCCCAATTCTATTTATAGCTTCGGTAATTACCTTAGCTTCCTACATTCCGTCTACCACCGCCTTGAGAGGTAGTTCTTCTAATCGATTAGTATATTGATTAGATAATACGCACTGAAACAGAAAGTCATGGAATATTTCTAGTTTCCATTATCTTCAGTGAATCGTGAACTTTTCAAGCCATGAGTGTTTATAATTGCTATTATAATTATGTATACATTCAGCTACGGGTGGACATTTTTTTGTATAGTGTTTATTTGCACTATATTGTTATATTTTTGTTTGTGCTGTACATCATGTAAGTTCCTTTTTCATACTGTTGTCATCGTGATTATTTTCCTATTGTGAAATCAATCGAACTGGCCTTGTTTTGAAATTCAACTAAATTTTCTTTATAATATTAGTGTTATTTTTTTAAATTGTGTAGCTAATAATTTTACGCTGTTCTAGTATGTATATTCAAAAGAAAAACAATTGTTTGTGTCTATATTCTCTGTAAAGATCTTTGATAGTCGTTACAGATAGTCGCACGCCAGAAAAACTGACCATCAGTCTATCCAAGTAGTATCGTGTATAGCCCAGTAAGTAATTAGGTTGTAGAAGGCTGATAGGCTCTATGAAAACAAGGGTATTCAACTGTTTCTGGTTAAAGCGGAAGGAGATCTCAAGTTAGTAGGAAAAGTTTAGGGAGAAATTGATATTTCGTAGAAACATAACATAATAGCTAAATTTCTGTAAGTATGCTTTAGCCTTTCTCTTATTTTTTCACATTTTCACATGACTGTCTTGAACTGATTTTTTGACTGCAATTAGTAATTCAGTAGTGTATGATAAGGTTTCTTCTGCATCACCTATTACGTCAACTATAGTCATGTATTTTATATCAAACCATTCCAGGAAACCAAAAAAAAAATGAATGTAGTCATACATTAATAGAAATTCAGTATCGATTTCATCATCCAATTTATCTTTAGTATATAATTGCTGGCTATCCTGTAGATTTATTTAAAATATATTTATTTGTGTAAGGGTTGTGACAAATACTTTAAGTGAAAGACAATGAGTATATTTAGCAATGAATATTTCTTGGCTTTCTTTTGGATGTGCACCTTCTACCTTCTGGTTATTATTGTGTTTGTGATTATGTTAAAAACAAGTGAGTATATTTATGTATTTGCTTTCCTATGCTTGTAGGCACGCGTGCTTTATCGTTGACCACATCTTCGCTTACTATCTTCGTTTCGCTGCCATGGTTGCAAACATACTCAGTATTTTGCTTCCATTGTTTCACAACTTTGGGTAGTAGTCGATCATACCGTTTTCTTGTATTTCTCTATAACAATCTCTCCTTTCTCCCGAGTCCCTTTTCTCTGTTGTTACCCTTGTTACTCATATTCACATTGTGATACATTATTTGTTAGATGCCTGCTCCTTGCGTCGTATTCCTCAATGTTAAGGGATTATTCTTTTTTAATTGTATGATATTTCTCAATCTGTTTCTTTCTCTGGCGGCATGAAAAGCATTGAATAAAATGGATTCAAGAGTGGTGGTGGCGGTGGTGGTGGTGTGGTGGTGGGTGGTGGATCTGGTCTGACCAATGTATTGGGCTGAGCCCACGAGGTTTTAGCTTGCTCTTTACCGGCCAGAAAGAGCCTTTTAAGGTTGCCACCGCCTTTTCTTGCAATGTGATCGATGTATTTCATAATCTTGCAAAGGCAATCGGCAGACGTTGATATTGAGTCGTTGTCGTTGTCAGATGGTACCTGTTTGAATGTCTCCTTAACCCCGAATACAGCAATAAGCAGATCTTAACCTGCATATGATGGCTAGCATTGCTTCGGGTTCATGATCTTAGGATAAAGATTAAAGAACATAATAGAAAAGGCAAGGAAATCTTAGCTGATAAGATTATCGATTTATTGACATTTTTATCGTTAGTATAAATAATTAGTCAGTATAGTGTTGAAATACATCGCGGATACTGCTTTTTAATAGTGAAACAAAATGTCTACAGAGTATACTTTTTTTTATGTGGTAGTCCCCATTATGGTTATAGTAATAATGCTGAAATGTGTGCGTGCGTTCGGTAAGTCATTTTTATTTCAAATAGTCTTTAAAGTGGCTGAATATTAACACTAAATGTTTCGATCTTAGTTTTAATTGACCTCTAATTATGCAAAAAGGATATACAAAGCGAACTAAATAATAATAAATTATTTATTGAGAAGCACACAAGTTTTAAAAAAAATAAGAGATACAATTGAGAAGAAGAAAAACCGAGAACACATTAGAAGTAGCCGAGTCGTGGGCCCCAAACTAGGCATAGCCTGTATGTTGGTGGCTCAGGACTAAATAGCAGGTTAAACAGATGGAAAGTTCTGTGTGACACAGCACGTTTTACAATACACAGAAGATATAATAAATAAAACAAAAGTTACAGAAAATAATTATTAAGAAGAATTAGTCTTTGTCAGTTGGGAAGCGCCGTGGTTTGCCAAAGGATACCTTTAGAAAAATCTAAATTAGAAATGTATAACTAAATAAATCTTTAATTTATCAATTTTTGTCATTTATGAATGTCGATGTTTTATTGTTTTCTTCGTTTTCTTATTTATTCCATTGCTGACTGTTTATTTATTTATTGTACACCACATAAACAAAAAGTACAGGAAAAACATTATTAAAAACCAGTGTACAGTGGGCGGTCTTATCGCACAGGGCAATTTCTTACAGACAACATTTGATGTTTGTATATCCATTGCATTTTCATTGCTCTAATTTTACCTACATTCACTTTGTCGTCCTCTTTTTAGGGTTCCGTAGCCAAATGGCAAAAAACTGAACCCTTATAGATTCGTCATGTCTGTCTGTCTGTCTGTCTGTCTGTCTGTCTGACCGTCCGTATGTCACAGCCACTTTTTTCCGAAACTATAAGAGCTATACTGTTGAAACTTTGTAAGTAGATGTATTCTGTGAACCGCATTAAGATTTTTACATAAAAATAGAAAAAAAGCAATAAATTTTGGGGGTCCCCATACTTAGAACTGAAACTCAAAATTTTTTTTTTCATCAAACCCATACGTGTGGGGTATCTATAGATAGGTCTTCAAAAATGATACTAAGGTTTCTAATATCATTTTTTTCTAAACTGAATAGTTTGCGCGAGAGACACTTCCAAAGTGGTAAAATGTGTGTGTCCCCCCCTCTAACTTCTAAAATAAGAGAATGATAAAACTAAAAAAAATATATGATGTACATTACTATAAAAACTGCCAACGAAAATTGGTTTGAACGAAATCTAGTAAGTAGTTATTTTTTAATGCGTCATAAATCGAAAAAAATACACTATTATTAAAACATCGATCAAAGTTACAACACATAACAAGAACTTTTATATTATGTTACTTGCTGCTACGGAACCCTTCATGGGCGAGTCCGACTCGCACTTGGCCGGTTTTTATGTTATCTTTGCGAGAAAATCTACGTTATTGATGTGTATTCAATTTTTTTTCTTGGTTCAATTGTTAGTTTTTGCTAGGATTCGTTTAACGATTATATCTTGTCACGTCACTTTTATTTATCTTCAATTTCGTGACGTCTTCATCTATATATATATATTTTATATATAAATGAATCTCTATTTCCTTGGTCACACTATCACGCGTGAACGGCTGGACTGATTTCGTTAATTCTTTTTTTGTTGTGTTCGTTATTGCAAGGAAAAGGTTTTTATGAAAAAAAAAAATAGGGTGGTATATGGTAGAGCAGAGTAGGATAGTGTAGGGTAGTGTAGGGTAGAGTAAGGAAGAGTAGGGTATAGTAGGGTAAATTAGGGTATAGTAGGGTGGAGCAGGGAAGAGCGGGAGCGAAGTCGTGCGGGCAAAAGCTAGTACGACATAAAACCACTAAGCCATTTTTGTATGGTGCAAAAGTTTTCATAGGTTTATCAAAATTTAAGTCACTTAAAACAATACATATGTACGAACTTTATCAAGACTCATAAATCAAAAATTTTGACACGTATATTCAAGTCAATGATAAGTAAGTCTACAGATAAGTAGGAAAAACAAAAGTGCCTTTATAGAAATTACGTAGTGGTCTCTAATACAAGGTAGTAAGGTTCAAATTTTTGGTAGGTATAGTACACGTAACGATACTGATAGATATCAAAACCTGATCATCAGTCATATGAGATGGCGTCTTTGAGGGAAAAATGTATCGGATACAGTTTGTTTCAGTGATTTGAAGAATACTTGTGCAATTTGTGAAATAATAAAGAAAGAAAATAAGAAATTAGTAATTATGAAAATTTCGGATAAAATGGCGAACTATATATTGTTATCTAAAATTAAACATATTATGTGATTGCGAAAGAGTGTCTGATATAATTCGTTTTGGTTTCATTAACAAGATTGTAACTAAACAAAAAACTGTTACCAGTGACATAATTTAGGATGAAAGGATTACTGAATTTCTACTAAAGTTTAAATTCATTAAATTCCTATAACCATTAATAACTTTGAAGTGATTACTACTATTAATTTTTGAGTTAATAGTAAAATAATTGCTGAAGAAAATTAACCAATCAAAAAACGAGAAAAAGAAAATAACAACGGGAAAGAGGAAGGAACTGTCTATCTAGCTATCTATCAAAGTAAAATAAATAAATTGAACATTTTTTAACTTATTTATAATATTAAAGTAGCAATATACAGAAAAGACTCTGTTTTTGAAAAAAGAAAATAAAACAAAGAAAGATGGCGCCAAATATGGAAGAAGATATACCAACAAGCTCAAGCAGCGTGCCTATATACCAAGTGATATACGTGTCGGTGCTGTTCACTATTCTGATCATGGCCTTTGTCATAATGTGCCTAAAGATGGCTCATTTAGGTATTTATTTTTGTCTCATACTTTAAAAACT
This sequence comes from Mythimna ferrago, assembly GCA_910589285.2. Classification (NCBI taxonomy): domain Eukaryota; kingdom Metazoa; phylum Arthropoda; class Insecta; order Lepidoptera; family Noctuidae; genus Mythimna; species Mythimna ferrago. The sequence continues at coordinate 587,436 of OU342697.1, forward strand.
TCTTCTCCGTATGGTACCGATGTCTTTCTGCAACTATTTTTTTTCGTTCACTATAAAACACTACTGTTCGAATTTAAACTATCGACACCCACTAATTCGATATATCTTTATTCTTTGTATCTTTTCATCTTATTCTTAGTTATTAATAAACTTTACAGCCTATATGGTTTGTTTATAAGATTATTACAGTATTTTACCACAGACTTCAAGTAACAACAACATTAAATTTAAATCCGTAATTTATTTAAAAAAAATCGAATGCTCGTTAGAATGTAGGTTTGCAAAGCATTTGAAAACTGTCAGTTATAGGTACTTGCCTAGCAGATTGACAGCTTAAAAAAAGAATTTAATCTAAAACACAGACTCTTGAAAACATTGCTTAACCTTTGTGATAGTGTTGACATATCAGAGATGATATGTGTTATCGAGAGATATACTCGATACAGTTATAGCACTAGTAAGATGTTCAGCGAACGAAAAACCACGAAATCCGTGTAAAAATGTGTCGACAAATATTAATTATTGTATATCTGTGAGAATAATTTGTGTTCAGTGTTCATTCCAATAATTTGTTGATTCAAATTAGTTGTGAGTGTTTCAGTGATCTCCGAGAACTCTATTTGTTTGTTTTACAAGCATTTTAGAGGATTCTCGAGTTTTAGATCAAATAGCAGAAGACATTTTTGATCATATTCAAAGTGCAACCATTAAAAGTTTACCAAGTGAACTGAAAAAAGTAAACATTATAGAAACATTTCGATAAAGTCTGCGACGTAGTGCCAATCGTGCCAAATAGACTTGTCATTCGCAACCACACGCTCGCACTGAAAGAAGCCTTTGATCAAACATGGCACCATACTACCCGAATGTGAACTTCTTCGATATAGGAGAATCAGATCCATCCGAAGACTATATTAACGATCAGAAAGAAGCGCATGATCCGACCAGTTTGGGCAGCATGGCTTTCTGGTACATGGTGGTTCTGATCGGAATGCTACTAACATGGCTGTTCATGTTCTTCTGCTTAAGGATCATTGCTATGAGTAAATTTTTTACTTTAATATAACGTTGTATTGAATTGTCCTTTCTTTCGGTGAGATTGTTTATACAATAAACTGCCTTTGCCTTTGCCTTTTATAAGGGCGTATATCTATAGATGATTAAATTATGTCTTGACGATAGCATTGCCACCTTAATCCCGGTTTGTCTTGTTTTATTGATGGAAGTAATGTATCGAATCAATAGCTTCAGACAGCGGCATCACGTAAAAATTAAAAATTAACTTATGTCACTCAGTGATAATGTAGTATTTTATTAGTGAAACATTTTTTTAAATAGGTAGGTAGGTAAAACTATTAAGTTTTAGAGTTTATGCGTTAAATAAACGATATTTTATTATATTCTATTCTATTCTATTCTATTCTATTCTATTCTATTCTATTCTATTCTATTCTATTCTATTCTATTCTATTCTATTCTATTCTATTCTATTCTATTCTATTCTATTCTATTCTATTCTATTCTATTCTATTCTATTCTATTCTATTCTATTCTATTACAAACAATATTAAAAAAATCCTATTTATAATGTTATGTTATTTGTTTCAAATAGAAAAACCTAATGTTTGGAATTTGTTTTTAGTTTTATTTCTATAGTATCATTGCTTGTTCATTTGGTTGTATTTTATAATTATTCAGTGAAAATTTATAATCCATAACAATTCTTCTGTAGTAATATCATAGGAACGTCTACGCAAAATTTTATTCAAGTACCTCTTTACGTGTCATATGCAAATGCGCGCCAATCAGAGATAATGATACATTTACACACTTAAAATCCCATCAATAAGGATATTACACGTCAATTGTTAGTCAATCATTTACGTCACACACATTTTATTATTAGAAACATAAAAATGTTATCATTCAGGGCTTAATATATTATAAATTTTAAATATATCTACGTCAAATGAGTTATTGAGGTTTATTATTTGTTTGTTGTGAAGAACAGCAAACGCCGTTCTGAAATATATTTTTTATACCAATTTAACTATCTATTAAAAAGAAAAGCATTGTACTGGTACTGTCTTTTTATTTATCTAAGTAATATTGTTATCTATTGTAATATTTTTAGCCACAAGTGCCCTAATTATTCGGGGGTTTATCAACAGTTAACGATTCATATATTGTCTCTTTATCTATCTAGCGCAACCAAAAATGTAACCATTTACATGCAATTTTTAAATGGGGAGGAAGTTTCTTGTTTATTCCAAAGCGTAGAAATATAACGTAAGGGGTTATTAAATCGTAAGCGTAGAATTAATATACATTATGTATTAATGTGTGAGAACTATGTAGAAGGATATGTACGTTAAAAGCGTCTGGAGAAGAAAAATTTGTTACTTTAATAATTATTTCATTGATTTTTTGTGTTTTTCAATAATTATTTCGTTCATTTTTCTTTACTGAGATCAGTCGTTCACACTTTATCTATTTAGGTATATTTTGATAGGTTTATTGCATTTTTTTATTAATAATGAATTATGTTGTTTTCACAATTTTGTCTGTATTTTTCTACTTGTTGTTTCATGATGATAAGATGTTTTCGCAGTCAGCGAACTACTTTTAAGGATTATTATTATCATTATCATTAATGGCGATCATTAACTATAATGTTAATATAATTGTAGTAAGTATTATAACTTTTACGATAGCTTATGCTTTGTACCTAACAGCTAATAGAAAACTATTCAAATGTATGGGAATGACATCATCTCAACGTTAAGTTCCGTGGTAAGAGTACCTAGTGCGAGTTTGTTTTACGTTAACGCGATCGACCCATTTACAGACATTCGGTGCTTCGATTGGTCCGCTCCGAGATCTTTACCAATCAGAGAGCCAAACGCGCTTAACGTTCCGATCTCGCTAACGTAAAAACAACTCGCACTCAGCGCACAGATCAAACGAATAAGTATTAGGTACCGATTGTAGTAAGCAATTCGAAACAAAATGGCTGTAACTTGGCTAGGCTTGCTGATGTCATCTATTTGAGGTTTATTATTATCATGAAACTGACCTTCATTAAATCAAAATAACTATTATCTGTTCTTAATCTTGTACACACCTACTTTACTGACCGAATTATTTGATAAAAATTCTAAAAAATCCCCTTAGTGTAGTGTTGCATCCTCACTATCATAACTTATTACTTAAACAAATATAGAACGCAGAATTATATCGAGTAAATTGCACCGGCAATTAACGTCGAATCAGTAATCAGTAAATTATATCGTCATCAATCACTCGTTAGTTACTTCGAGACCGCCTCAGTATTAACATCTAACGATTTTCATTAAACCCGTGATAAAATAAAACATAGGGGGCATATAAAATAAAAATATTTCAGTTAATCCAAGATAATATCGATTCTGATAAAGTTTTATATCGTATCGATTATGTTAATTTTTCAGTCATTCCAATTTATGTGTCGGTCGCGAGTGATTATTTTGTTGTGAAAACTGAATATTGTTATAACATAACTTTAGGAGTGTTATTCGGTTTAATAATAAAAAAACGATCAATTAACTGCAAATTACTTAAAAATTGTGATTGGATTTTCAAATCGGTTATTTAGTTTAATTCATTAATAGAGTACCAAACCTTCGACAACTGTCACTTATAGATGGCGATAGTGTAGTACTACGTCAGGAGTATTTAGTGAACTGTGATTTAGAACTGTTATTTTTAATACTCTAAAATGGAATCTCTTAAAATTTTTAACAAACCTATTGCGGAAGAGAGCACCGAAGAGGTGCCGGTTCAAAATAATGACAATTCAATTGATGACATCGTGTGGTCAGTTCTCAGTACTACGACAATAATCTTGATCTTAATCTTCATGTTCACCTGTATCAGGGTCCTTATTATGGGTATGCATATTGTTTATTCTAATAATCCTTATTTATTTTATGTGACATGATATTGTCATGGCACTGTTATTATTATTTATTTATTTCAAGACAATTTTGGTTTTTACTCTGCCATCTATTCTGTCTATTGGTTTTTCAGTTTCATCTTTGTTATATTTGGTTTTTATATATATGTATTTGTTCAAAATCTAGATCAAAGTTTAAATTATAAAGAACGGTATTAAAATATTGTTCAAACTTGATTCATAAACTATTCATCTACGACTAAAGTTTAAAAATTCGTTATTTTTCCCAAAAGTTTGACTTTTTTTTAAAATATATATATGGTAAAGCGTTTAGCACATGATTATAGTCCCATCTATTTATAATAATGGAAGTAGTATAAAAGTGGCGCCGGTTTTTCTATTTAGAAACTTAACTATACAAAGAGAAAGTTGACATTAGATCGAATATGTTTAGGAACATTTTTTCAAGTGAACATCGAAAGTTTTCTGTAAGAAATTACCCTGTGGGATAAGGCTATTATTATAAATTTATTTTTATAAATGTTATTCCTGTGTTAAATTAAGGTATGCAATAAAACATTTAACAGTCGTAATAATAATGATAGTTTTAAAAAATAAAGTTCGTCATATTTTTGGTTTATTAAGAGAGAAAAAGTAAGCACCTATTTAAATCAATTTAGATTGTTTCTATTGACTCTCGTGTCAATTGTGATTTACATTAGTTCATCAGCACTTAAAGCTACGATTAATTTATATTTTAAACGATGTTCCATTCAAGAAATTATTCCCATATCGTGAGTGCGTTCACAAACATGTAATCTCACATTAATCTCTACGTTTAATTAACTTCTGATTAATCAAATAAGGAATTAAAAGTACGGCTCGTCTTATAGACCTAACATTATATTCGTAGAATAAACTCTTATCATATAAAAATTCATTTTGAAAGAGAATACAGTGCTTAAAAGTACAACTGATGTATTCATATGTACTGCACTAATCAGTAGATAATCTCTATCACTCGATATCATATCAGTTATATTATCAGGGATCGAAATATCAGGCCATGTTTTGCGACGAACATAAAATAAATGCATATTCTTTGTACGTAATAATGGTATAGCATACCTGAGAACTTACATTTATAATTTTTTTTTTTACAAATATTGCCATTCTATCAGCCGTAATGGTTTGCCATAAAGTCCAAAATGTCTAGTATTGATATGTGTTACCATATATGTCACGTGGTCGTAAATGAATATTCGACTATCGATAACAATGTTCTCCATTTTGTTTATGGCTATATATTTTAATGGATAAAAGTTTATTACACTATTGATTACGCTGTCTCGTACATGATAGCTGTATTTGAACACGATGAACTCGTATTTGCAAAGAAAGAACATTACAATTCGAATGAACATTCCTTTAAATTAAGAGAATTGTTAGTTTAATTTCTACTCGGTTGTTTTGGGTTGTTGACCTATCGAATTTACATACACTTGTGCATTATATCTAATATCTCCTGCACACTAGCCTAATCTCCCTTAAAATTGGCTAATGTTTTCAAAATTCCATCTTATCTTATTAGGCGTCAGATATGACCAGCTCTACCAAATGACTTATTTGTTAATTTCCTCTATTCCAGGGCAAAAAACGCGGAGTCCGCAGCAGAGGCGAATGTATGTGGGGTCTCGAGCTCGTCCGTCACTGGCACAACAGGAGCCATCTATATTCGTCAGCCCTTCCAATTTGCCTCCGCCACCCAAATATGGTGAGTACCTACACTTCGATCTTAAATGTAGGTCGAATGAAGACGAATGTAGACGCGGTGTTGGAAGGCCTCTTATGAAGGTCGTTATGATGACATTTGGGGGAGGCCTATGTCCTTCAGTAAATATCTTTTGGCTGAACTGATAATGATAATGTCGGGTCACTCCAGACACGAAAAGATTACACAATTTACAAGCACATTTCTCTGCTGTTTTGTAGGCTATGTGGCACTATGAGTGGAAAAATGGAAGAAAATGCGTTTATTGACATAAATTAACTTTAAGTTAAATATATAAAACAAAAAAATGCCATGTTTCGAAACTAATTGTATATAACTTCATGAAAATGAATCTTGTACAGAAAATTATAATTGTCTTAGCAGTCTAATTTATTTACAGTTTTTTAAATATAAAATAAACCAAACTATAGATACATGAAATAGTCACTATTACCGTTCCTAGTTACTTATTACATCATTACAAAAATATTCATGAAACCAGTGAATTCAAAACTGGTTTCATGAATATCTTTAGTTCAAAATTTTAAATAAAATGCGGTGATTAAGTTTTTCGGATTAACCTGAGCTTAGATGAAGCTTGAATTGAACTAGTTAAATTGATGTATTTCATTGATACAATGTAACGCCAAAGATTGTTTTAAAAATCCCTAAATCGACTGTATTTAGCTAATTTTGTCAATCAATATCTTGCTCTAGCTTAAAAACTTATTTGAATAACTTAAAAACTTATTTATCTAGAAACAGCATGATATAACAGTTTCAAAACTTTTTGCGATAATATTTTTAAGCTTACATAAATGTAATAATTTATTTCGATATTCTTCATTGAAGTAACGAGGTAGAATACGGCAATGATGCTGTAATATATCCTAGACTGGTGTTAGAAACAGGATATGAATAATATATGGTGAGATCATGCGCAAATAGATAAGTACTACGTCACGTGAAGTGCCACTTGTGTTGAAATACTCGAGTAATTTAAAATATGTAGTATACTAACGGCCAAAGTATATTAGAGAACACATTTTTGCACCAAAATATTATTATGTGGTAATACCATATTTTCATTAAATTACTGTATTTCCCAAAATTTTGAATCAAAAAAAAAATATCAAGGGGCTTACACAAAGTGACATCTGGCTTTGGGTAGTAACATTTTGAATTTTCCGTTATTTATGGTTAAATGTCATTATTTCAATTCTTTAAGGACTGGCCAAACTAAAGCAAATCTCTTGCGCTTTTGTTTAGATAAATCTTACAAGGTTCTAAAACAGTTTGTCTCTTCTCAAAGACGATTTTTTTAATTTATTAAAGTACCTAATATCTCTATAACATAACCCGTACCCCTCCTGTACTATTGCCATATCATTAATACGTTATTTTCTCTCAATTTCAGAATGCATGGCTCCTCCCAGCTATGAAGAGGTAGTGGGCGTACACTACCCCAACTATCAGGTCCAACCAATCACAGCACCGATCACCACGGCGCTAGCGCAAACTTCTGCCAACAGTGCCGCCGAAACCAGAACAGATACAAGAAGTAATGATACCGGTACCGTGACCAGAACAGCCGATGAAACCATAGTCAACGTCCCAAGAACTTCCTCGTGATCAGCATTCTATTGTTATTCAATGTATCAAGTCTTCCAGTTCTTCTGGCAGGTCAAGGCTATGCATTTACAGTTTACTAGTCTGAAAGTTTTCGTGATGTGATGAGAGGAATGTTTTGAAATGTTTTAAATTAAAAGAAGAAGAAGGATTTTATGAGTCTTGAAATAAAGACTTTTGTAACTTTCATCGTCGTGATCGAGTAAATACTTACATTAAAATAACAGTTAGTAACTGTTAAATACTGTCACTGTTATTTTAATAACGATGGTTATTTTGATCTTAGTAACTAGAAATAAAACAGTGTTATGTGTTAAGTTTTATTTTTAGTTCTAGATGTCTGGGACCAAAATGTTACTCTAACAACGATGTAAGTTATTCTATTTTATACAAATTTTTACCAAAAATATTCCGTCTTTATAGAGGACGCAAGACTGAGTGTGATTGGTAAAAAAATCACGAAAATTGATATAAATGATTGTTTGAAAACGTCGGAGAGGTTGAAACAATATTTGATTGATCAAATCAATGACTGTTTGATCAAATATTTGTCACTTTGTGATTGGACAAAGACGTTTGATGAACAGTCAAGTTAATTTAATATGTATATATTTTTGATGTACCTATAAACTATAAATATAATTTTAATTTAGAGTAAGGAACTTTTGACTTTTATTTATTTCAATAAATACCTTACTACTGCTACAACTTCAACATTTACGATGATGACCATCTAGGATGACCGTAACACGTATCGAGAATAAGAGTGGGTTACATGTTGCATATTCATTATATATATGCATTTTTTATGGTTGGAAAGTTCTAGTTTTAGATGAAATTTGACCTACAGTAAAATTTGTAAAGCTGGCAATTTAAGGACATGGATTTTTACTACTTACACTGATTCCGAAATACAGGTTTACAGTGTTGTTTAATTTATAGAGGATCCCGCAAATAAATTAGAATATTTACAAGTAAACGTACCTATCGCAACTTAGGCGGTTATCACACTGCCACGCAACCCGCAGCGTAGTGCGTGAATGCGTGTCTTAACGTTGCTTGTAAGTATCTTTGTTTGTATAGAAAACACGCACGGTCGAACACACTGAAACTGCATCCACGCGCGTTCATGCAGATCACGCACCTACATGCGGAGAAACACGCACTCACACGTGGGTGCGGGGCGACACGCATGTTTCATAACTTTTTGGTTTGTTGAATTTTCATTATTAATTTAACAATTTATATACACGAAATAATAAAAGAAAAGAAGAAGAAAACAGAAGGATAGCACAAGAATAAGTAATGCTTATTTCTAAACGAACCTAATCAAATATCGAGGTTTTACGTCAAATTTTACTTAATTTAAAAAAAATAAATAGAAAATTCTCCATTGATCTCTTTATAATATAAGTTTAGATATCGCGTTATCCGCAAACAGTTTAATAAAATAACTAAAAATAACCGATACTCAGTAACGATATCTGCATCATTAGCATCTATCTCGCTATTTATAACTTAACAAGATGCATATCACGTTTTACAAGTCTTTTTTACGAAGACGTAGAGGATGTCACGAGTATTCCCTTTCCAGCCATTTTCTAGGAGTTATGAATATAGATATAGTTATATTCACACGGTTATAGAACTTCTATTTGATAAAAAGGTTAGGTTAGGACCATCGGGCCACAGAAAAAGGGGCAGACCAAATACACGCTGGACAGATGACATCACAAAAGTAGCAGGTGCTCACTGGATGAGAGTAGCAGAAGACAGACAGCAGTGGTTGTCCCTGGAGGAGGCCTTCACCTTCTAATGAGAGGGGTTCTTGCAAAAAAAAAAAAAAACTACTAACTAAACTAATAACTGTTTTTTTTATATATTATTATATTATAAGTGTAAATTTATTGTGTGCAAGAAATAAAAGGCTTTTTTATTTTTATTTATTTATTTTATTTATTTGATAAAAAAAGATTCACAAAGTTTATCCCTTAACCTTACGAATACTCTAATTAGAGACATAATACTCGTAGAAAGACAATGACAGCGCGAATATGTGAGTTTAATGAATTAAACGAGTAGTACAATTATGCCAAACTATAAACCTTTAAATAAAATGGAACTGGACAGGTCACATCTGCAGCATGTCGCAGCAAAATTGGTTGAAAGCAACTACTGACTGGAATCCGTACAGCAGGAGCCGGCGACGCAGTAGGCCCAGAAAGAAGTGGCGTGACGATTTGGACTCCTACCTGAAGGTTTGGCCAAAAGTGGCTAAGGACAGAAAAGAGTGGAATAACAGAAGGGAGGCCTTTGCCCTGCAGTGGGACACAACTGGCTCATAATAATGATAATAAACCTTAAAAAATATAGAAAGTCTAGAGCCATAAAGATTATACTAATTAGACCTACTTAAATTAATAGAGGTATACGTTTTGAGGTTATAGCCAAAATAAATATCTACAACATGGAGCTGAGGCAGGACACCCGAGTCAGGTGCGGTGGAGACACGTGAAAAAAAGCGGTGCGGCGGCCAAAAACTGGAAAAGTTGAATGTGCCAATTGTTGCAAGCGCAGGTAGAGTCTGGATGAGGCTGGACAAGAGTGTGAGGATTGGCACCACAGAGAGTCATTAGTGGTCGTGGTTATTATTATTATTTGGCAAGACGCACTACTGAGCAATGGTGGCCGAGTGGTAACGGCCCAGATTTACGAGATGTAAGTCGTGGGTTCAAACCCAGCCAAGCGCATTACTTTGTGTAATTTATTTCATCATCACTGCTCAGTAGCAGCAGCAGTAGGAACATTAAATTACTGATCATGTATGTTTGTTTATACGACACACTATAAGCAGCTATTGTTATTATATTATTAGCTGATGCATGTGTTTCATATAATTGGGAGATGTTCAGTCTGTCTAACCAATTTTTAAAGCAGTTCAATGTGGGAGCTTTCACAACACTTTCTGGGAGCCGTTACCACTAAGTTAGGTAGTTTAAGTTGGACTGTGAATGAAGTATTAATGGTTTAACTGACAATGAATTTCTAACCACAGCCAGCGCAAATAAAAAAAACCTTATCAGGAGTTTGAGCCGTTTGCATAGGCGTGTATAGAAGACCCGAGTGGCCCCAGCCCAGCCCAGTGTAGTCTAGCGCCCACCCGAGGATCTTGCGCCAAAATACTGATTACTTCTTCAAAAAATCAGTTACAGTAGGCACAACGGATCTTGAGCGCTCGGCGTCAGAGTGGGGATCGCTTTGCGCATTCCATACATTGGCGAGCCAATCGTCTTCTTTGTTAGATACATGCAGCAACGCAGGGAACGAATGAGGAGTGACGTCTATGAAGCGATGGCGCGACGAGCCAATCACTGACACTCCCCCCCCCGCGTCTCACTTCGCACAACTAAAGAGACCGAATATCTGTATGTTAGGGCCTAACTAAATTCTTTTCGAGATTTAGACTATACCTCTTTATGCAAGCGTCTAAATTGAGGGCTCACGTTAAATAATGACGACGTTTAATTTTAATGGCTACAAGTCTTTTTTTAAATTCCCTACCAATCTTGTTTCATTTCGTAAGGATTTAAAAAATGGGCCCTCAATACACACAATGGTTGAACGTATCAAAAAATGTTCAATTCTTAGATCTGGCTATTTCATCCTGATCATAAACGAGTATGATAAGTAGATTACTTTTTCCTGAATGGGTCTGAAAGTTGAAAACGATACGATAGGAAAATGTCTTTGAAAAGTCGACTATAGGCTTTATTTTAATTGATTCAGAGATCTTTGATTAATTAATTTACTATTTCCATGGCTGGTATTTGGCATTGACTAACTTAACACACTTGAGTGTTTCTTTGCTGTAACCAAAATGACAGGCGCTGGCATAAAAATGCACTTGGTTGGTAGATTAAATTAACGCCATCCTGTAAAATAGAGTTTTATTTTAAAGAAATTAGGACTAGTACTATAATCCTATATAAAACAATTTTAAATAAGTCTAAATGTGATTAAATTGACTAGGATTAAACGCGACAGAATATTTATTCATTTACAATTTTTAATGTATACTTTATTGGAGATAGGATGTGGAATGGCATCGCAGATGTTGTTCCATCTATTTTTCTGCCCTTTGTACCCCGAATTCTATATCCGGCCGGAGTGACTCACGAGCTGCCACCGACGATGCCGTGGGGGTAGCGAATTATTACATCCCGTAATACATCTGTATCATCAACCAGCCATGCACTTCTCGCATCCAGTCGATTCACGTAGTCCTCATCATGTTATCGGCCCACTTTATTTAGAGGCTCACTACATCTTTCGATTCATGTTCGTCACTCGACGGTGCTCGTCGTCGACTTCAGAATATACTACTAACATTATAATACACCGCTAAAATCAGCTGAGCGAGTTCAATGACCTGTAGGTACTTTGTACGCAACGCCGACTATTAACTACAGGTCATTGAACTCGCTCAGCTGACGTTCTCTTAAAGATACTAATTTCGTACATGCGTGAATTAATACGAGTTTTGAAAAAGAGGTACTTTATTTTTTAATTTTATCTTTACAAATCGATAGTGTTTCATGTACCGGATCGACCCTCCACGGGATTAAAACGATTAAAATTTAACGGTGTATACTAGCGGTTCCAACCGACGTCACGGATTCTGTCAGTCAGATGGCATTTCGTCAGGGAAAAATAGGGAACCTGATTGCTTGGCCACCTACCGTATCCAATTGTATTTTCACACTACCCAGGAATCCACTCAAATATACACACAAGATTTCATCCAAATCGATGGAGCTTTTTAGGAGGAGTTAGCCGATAAACACACGTATATTTAAAGATCTCGAATAATATTAAAAAACCGGCCAAGAGCGAGTCGGGCCACGCTCACTGTAGGGTTCCGTAGTTTCCCGTCCGTCACAATAAGTGTACCCACTTATGAGTTTAAAAAAATGCTTGCATACGATTATACTACAAACTTGGTCCAGAAATAATTTTGTACAACCTTTTTGTCTTTTTTGTACAAAAACTGTTCTTTCCATCAAGTTCAAAATGATTTTCCTAGAAAGTCCTTATAAAGTTCTACTTTTCAGATTTTTTTCATATTTTCTAAACTTATGGTTCAAAAGTTAGAGGGGGGGGACACATTGTTTTTTACTTTTGGAGCGATTATTTCCGAAATTATTGACATTATCAAAAAATGATTTTAGTAAACCCTTATTCATTTTTAAATACCTATCCAAAAATATATCACACGTTAGGGTTGAAATTAAAAAAAAAATCACTTCCCACTTTACATATAGGGGGGCTACCCTAATAAAACATTTTTTTCCAATTTTTATTTTACCACTTTGTCGGCGTGATTGATATACATATTGGTACCAAATTTCAGCTTTCTAGTGCTAACGGTCACAGAGATTAAGCGAGGACGGACAGACAGACAGACGGACAGACAGACATGGCGAAACTATAAGGGTTCCTAGTTGACTACGGAACCCTAAAAAACCAGGTAAGTGCGAGTCGAGCTCGCACACTGAGGATACCGTACAAATTTATCTATGAAAACTGTTCAATTTCCGAATAGAGTAATGAAGATTTTTCCAAAACCCTATGAATTTTGATTCCCTTGAGAGTCTCGAAATATACGTTTTGCGACATAAACGGCCATATCTTTATTATTCTTTAACTCAGAACTTAAATTTTTTCACAGTTTCAAAGGATCGCAGACCTAAGTGTTTTAATTTCAAGTCAATACCTTTACGCGTTCTCGAGATAAAGGCTCTTGACAGACAGATACACGGACAATAAAGTGATTCTACAAGAGTTCCATTCTTTCCTTTTGTGGTAGGGAACCTAAAAATACACCGCCATATTTAGCTAAGCAACTACAGATATTAATACCATAAGTTTCTGTAATAAGTTTCCATAAAAACCTCATTGCTATGTGTCTGGCACTCAAGCAATGTGAGCCAAGTCGCTAATGATGTGTTAGCCTTCTATGGACGCAGTGATTGGAGCCGAGAAAAAAAGGAAGGAAACACATAAATATGTATTTGTTTGACCTGAGTGAGAGAGAATATGGCGCTAATAAAATTAGATTGTGATCAAGTATCGGTACCTATTTTGTTGCGATCTGATAAATGAAATCTAAGAGACACTAGAGAAAAAAATATATCTCCCATCACAGTACGCTTTGTAGGCTAGCCGCTGTAAATGATAAATGTTTTTTTTTTTTTGTCAGTTTAAACTAGATGAGGCCAGTGAATCCTATCTGACTACACTGAGAAGAAACACCGAAACAAACTCAGAGTTCAAAGTCTCTTTTAAAGTCCATACAGTAAATATGTAATAGTCAAATCACATGAGGACCATGCAGATTTGTCTGAGATGGTCTTTTAAAGAAAGAACCGTACCGATTTGAGTGGACAGTACAAACAATTTGGCTAAATGGTGCTTTCTCAACCCATTTCTAAAGCAGTGCCAGTGTGGAGCCGCTACACAGGACATACGCCACCTGCTGTGCTGTCCATCCTGCAGTTTTCAGGATCTATACGAGGCCAATAACAGAGCCGTAGAGGTTGCCAAATATTGGTCAGAAAAAATTTTTGTAAGAGTACATCGACACGAAAAGGAGAAGAAGAAGTATGTTTCGTAAAATGTTGGATACTAGCTTTTGCCCGCGCCTTCACCCGCGTCCACAAAATATAGCCTGTCACTCAGGAATAAAGCAGCTTTCTATCAGCAAAATAATTTCAGCAATCAGACCAACACTTTCAGAGATTACCTGTTACAAACAAAAAAACATAAAAACGAACTTTACCTCTTTATAATATTAGTGTAGATTTTGTTCCCAGTGTATGCCTCAGATACATTGGGACGATGGAGCAAGGGGAGATGGGGAGCCGCCTCCTGCTACAAAGCAGTAATGGTAGCGAAGAAGGCGGACGCATGCGTTAGGGAACTGATATCCTCACCTCCCAGACCCACCGAGACCTCACCCCGACTACCAGACACTGTAGGCGATGACCTGCGAACGACTACCAATGGGTAGCTCGCCGTCTGGCTGTCCTGTAACCGTTAAAACCAAGCCCCAGTGTCGACGGTACGTAGTGTTCCTCAACTTCATAGAGTTATCAGTAAAATCATGGGGGCCCAGTAAGCCGAAGCCTACTGGGGCTATGAGTAGTTCGAAAGGGACCCCTCGGGCCCTGGAACGCAAGCCAAAGAAGGAACATAGGTATGGTTAAGTCAGTAAAAGTCTGACACGCCCTCACGCTCCGCCCAAGAGCGGGAGAAGTTGTTGAATGGTATCCCACTTAAAAAAAAACTCTTACAGTCTGCTACCATAAAATGCTTATTTAACGAGGCATTACACCATATTTCTAAATGTTTGATAAAAAATCCACGATTCAATTTTAAAAAGGTCAATTATCAAGAGGGAAGGATTGGCGACCCCAGTTTCTTATACAGAGTACATAGGAGATATAGCTCAGTGGTAGAGCATTCGACTGCAGATCGAGAGGTCCCCGGTTCAAACCCGGGTGTCTCCTTGACTTTTGTGCAAGTAGAATTTCAATTACCTATATGAAATAAGCACTTTTGGTCCATGTATTGTGTTTGAACAAACTTCTTCATTGAGTTCAAGTACAGCGCTACTTTTTATTTCTAGCGCTATTTCTTTTTCTTAACTTGCTTTTGACACAGGTTTTACCCTCTTAAGGCAGTAATACTAGTAACTGACCTCTTAGTCTAGTGGTTAGTGGCCCTGACTGCTATGCCGGTGGGTTTGATTCCCACCCCAGACAAGTGTTTATGTTTTGAGCACGATCATTTGTTCTGTATCCGAGTGTAATTGGTTTATAACTAGCTTTTGCCCGCGGCTTCACCCGCGTACATCAAATATAGCCTATGTCACTCAGGAATAAAGCAGTTTTGTATTGGTGAAAAAATTTTCGCAATCGGATCAGTACTTTCAGAAATTACCTCCTATAAAAAAAAAAACTACCTCTTTATTTATAATATTAGTGTAGATATGTATGTATTGAGAAATATATGGGTAAGAACGATTATTCAGTTTTCTAGTATCAACAAACTCTACTGTTTTGGGACTAGATGGCGTTGTGTGAAAGTAGTGGAATATTACAACATCATAAAAGGGAGAGTTGTGCAACATTTTAAGTCTAGGAACGCCTAAACTCAGTAGTGTCGGCGGTGCTTGGATATGTCAGTCAGTCAGTTTCGTCAATTATATATACAGGGTTATTTGTAAAACACTACCTCAATTGTGGAAGGCAACCTCTCAGGACTATAATAAGAACATTACAAACAACAACTTTTGGTCAATGACTTTTAAAAATTTAGCATACATTAGATTTCCATAGAAAAATAAAAATATTTTCAATACACTTGCTCAGAAAGTGACTCTTATTGCACTGCACATTATGCACGGCCATTATGTACTTAGGTACATAATGGCCCTTGTTACCAAACTGTGATATTTTGATTACCATTACGCTCTAGTTTTATAATGTAGTTAAAACCTTATTGTTCAACCGCTTCCCCGCCATAATTTTAATAAATATTAATTTCAGTGAGTAAATTCAAAAAAAATATGGGCGCGCATATGAAAACAGATTTTTACCGCCACAAAAGTTTACTAGTTTTACAGTTATGTTCTTCACAAGTGTATTGAAATACGTCGTATGATACACGTGAGTAATTAATGATTACCAATCTCGGCTCTCATGTAACCCTCGCGATGGCTCGGGTCTTAATACCGCCTCGACGGTAATCACTAACATTACATACTTATATCATAATGTACTATTAAATTAAACGTCCCAAATGTTGGAGGCCTTTGCCCTGCAGTGGGACACAACGGGCTCAAAAAAAAAAAATGTTACGATGTCTATGCAAAGCAAGCGATAGTACAATAGCGGAGGGGAACGGGGATCGTGTGCGGTAGGCGCAGGTGGGTACAACAAAATACAGAGTTGAAATGTGTTAAATAAAACAACGAAATCTTGAAGGTTTGTTTTTGGTAAATGTATGTTTTGTAAAAAGTCATAGAACAAAAGTTGTTGTTAATGATGTTAGTAATACTGTCCTGCAAGATTGTTAGTGTTTTACAAATAACCCTGTATAGACTAGAGCAGGGGTTGTCATTGGATGATTTTTCCCATCGAAAAAAAAAAACCCTGTATAGACAGACGATCTGGTTACCCATCCACAGGATGACCTTAGTAAGAGAAGCTTGATTATAGACAGACGATCTGGTTACCCATCCACAGGATGACCTTAGTAAAAGAAGCTTGATACAAACCCCTTATATACAGGGTTATTTGTAAAACACTAACAACCTTGCATGACTGTATTACTAACATCATAAACAACAACTTTTGTTCTATGACTTTTTACAAAACATAACACATTATACCAAAAACAAACCTTCAAGATTTCGTTTTTCTATCTAACACATTTCAACTCTGTATCTACTTACGGCTCCCGCGCACTGTTCTCGTAATAATAGTCCCGCACACTTTCGCAACATTGTCGTCACACCTAGGAAGCATTCGCACCATTTCCATGAACTCGACATTAGAATATTGATACACCATCATGTAAAGATAATCACGTCCGCACTGCCGAATTTCGCTACAAGAACACATATGACGCGACGCAAGCGCATCGCGACCGACCGACTATTGAGGGTCGCCCGTAAATAGTTCAAGTTCATGTCCAACTATCCTCTACTATTGTACTATCGCTTGCTTCGCATAGACTTCGTAATATTTAGAACGTTCAATTTAAATATTTTTATTTTTATATGAAAATCTGATGAACTAAAATATGACACATTTTTACAAGTCATAGAACAAACGTTGTTGTTTATGATGTTCTTAACATAGTCCTAAGAGGTTGCTAGTGTTTCACAAATAACCCTGTATATGCAATACGCAGTGAATTAAATATAATAACTTTGTAATATCAATGAGGCCATGTCCTCATTTTCGATCCCACATGTCAATACAAACTTAATCTCACAATCTATTCTTATTTTATTAAATTAATATAACTTGATCAATTCAGGTAGACTGCTGATGACAACAGTAGTGTTAGGAAGATGCGACTTTCTAACTTGGTAGTGTTGCATGTAAGCACAGAGTATAAAATGGATGGAGTGATTAATAAGATTTTGCCCATTAGAACCCATTTTTATGACGTAGAAGTAAAACAACTTGTACCATTTTTTAAAATAATTATGAGTATATATATGTGGATGGATAGAGAGGGAGAGGGAGGCTAAAGAAAACGATGGATGGATTGTATGAGGAGTAATTTGAAAGAAAAGGGAGTTAGTAATTGTGTGACAGGACAGAATGCAAGAAAAATATGTGTTAAATAAAAGGACAGGAAGCTGATAATAAGTAAGGCAGTTTTGGGCTTTTATGTTAGATATCTGTAAATATTGTCACAAATATTGGCCATCATATTAAATTATCAAGTCTTCAGAACTTATCATATCAGATGGCATCTTCAGTTACTTTACAGATTAAGTTTAGCAGCGGTTGTTACAACTGATTTATTTTGTAACATATCACATTGAAATCTTAGAATAAATAAGAGAACTATCATTGCATTCTGATGCTAACAATTAACCATTATTTTAAACTCATTTAATTTACATTTTCATGGTGAGATTATTGGCCCTAGAGGGGACAGAAAGAGATGAACAACATTTTTATTTCTATTTAATAGACACTCCGTAGTGACTTTACTCTATGTCATGAGAGTAATAGTTTTTGTCACGTGAGTATCGACGAAGGCGACTACTGTCAATACAGATTAATATTTATGAAGGTGGGTAGCATTAGGCTATGCTACTTCCGTATAATATTATCTAATATTATACAGTGAAACACTAGAAAGTTCCTTGTGAGATTTATTTTATACTTCATGCACAAAAGAGTGCAAAGGCAGACTTAATGCCTTAAGGCATTTTCTAACAGTCAACCTTTGGGTGATTTGAGATTCTTTATAACCAAAGACATTAAATATATACTAGGTACCAATAGACAGGACATAGCGAACAAAAGTCAAAACCCGAAACTTGTTACTTGTGAGTAACAAGTCGCTCAGTCTAGTATGACACCCCTACACGTCAAGTCATGTTTGTATCCGCTTTAGGCACTAAAAGAAAATCATTTTCTGAGAAAATATGCCGAATTGCGCATTACTCTATTGCAAATCTTGTTATAGTAAAATTGTTGGACCTAACTTCGGTTTATTTTCGTAAATATTCTTGTTATTTACGCAGTAATTAATTAAAATTCAACAATAGCCATGAATAGTTCTAGAACATTTGCTGATTTTATGATAGCGCCATCTATTGCTGAAAAGTTTAACCTTACCTAGCATACACCAGTGGCGTAGCGTGGGTTTTCGCCGCTTGGGGTCGACCAGAAATACGCCGCCCTTTGATGTTTATTACGTTTAAGAACACCAGTATTAAGAACGACTGCAGGTATCCCGTCGGGGTCACTAGCTTTATTCTTAAGTACGTCTTTCTGATGGATACGAATATCCGACATACTCGTCACGTACCCATCAGGAGAAACAGGGGGCGGTGCGTCACCGGAATTCAGACGCGAAGATTCCGCAATAAGAGAGGCAATTAAGTTTGCTTTCTCCTTAGCGGTGTGAGCCAGGGACCCGTCGGGTTTCAGCAGTGGTGACCAAAACGCTTTACTACCAACGGGGTTTATTCCTTATTCGGCCAATGTGGTCAAAATGAGACCTCCACAACACCTTAAGAGTCACGTCAGTTGCCTTGCGCATGCGAGCATTGGCCCAAGGTCGGTATGAGCGTGTTTAATCGCGTCAGCGTGAACACACTCAGTGCCAAGTCATGGTTGAGCTTGGTCCGACATTGTTACGTCAGAGAATGAACTTGGATTAAAAAGCAATATACCTGCTGCAGCATGAGGGTAGACTTAACATAGACATCAAAATTTGCTTGGCACGTACGTAACATTGCGCTCGCAATTTCGAATATCTAATTTTTTTTTTCCAAATAAATAAATTGGCGCTTTCTGCCGCCTCCTTTCGTATGCCGCCTGGGGCCATGGCCCGCCCTCCGCTTCCCAAGCTACGCCACTGGCACACACTGAAGCTTCTACCACGAGCTTTTAACGTGATCTATTTTACGACCTAAACCGAACTGTTAGATTCTTTTTCGTTCGTACTACTGACATTTTAACATATCATGGTAAAACCCCTGGCCACCTACCGAGCAATAGTTAAATTTATACAAATTTTGACAAATTTAATTCGCGTGATTGCTATTCAAAGCTAGATGGCGTCACTGAGAGATAGGATGACAGTTTTCCTAAGACATTTCTCCTGATAGCCGCTCTATTGTATCTCTTTAATCTCTTTGTTTATAACTTATATTAGTTATATTAAATTCAGCGTCATTTTAAGCTTGGTTGTATAAGAAACTGGGAGCTGGGTATTCTCAAATTTTTACGCGGGCAAAGCAGAAGTTAAGCATGACACTACAGCGGGGAAATTTTTTTAATCAGTTTTGAAATTAATTTACAATTTTTTATTAGGTAATAATCGTCCCGATCGAATTTTGATTATGATAGCCATTGATTATGGTAGCTAATATCTACAAAGATTAGCCAAGTAGCATTTTATATTATTGTTTTCGGTTTCGAGGCACGAAGGTGTCACATCAGCAACTTCCAAACTCTCCTGGGCTGCTGTAAAATAATAAATCCAATATTACTCTCTGCCCAACTCGGGAATCAAAAGTCATGCTTTCAACAACGAGACCAACGAAGCAGTTATGATTTTTTTCCTTTTTTAATGGATATAAACTAGTGTTTGCAGTGCAATCCTACCTGATGGTAAGCAGTGATGTAATCGTCGATGGTGAGGCGCACTAGTTTAAGAGCCTATTTACTCTAGCCTTGAATCTAAATTATAATCGGTCGGGAAGACCGAAGCAGCCAAATTGTTCTAGTCCTTCGATATACGCAGTATAAACGACGAAGCAAAATACTTAATCCTGACCGTAGTCATTTCAAAAACGTAAGTTTGGATATTCGCTGTACGTCGGCTTGTCCGATGGTAGACAGGAGAGAGCGGAATCAAATCATGCAAGCCAGAGGCCCAGAAGGGTCGAAGCCTACTGGGGCCAAGGGTCTGTTTCCGACAGGGAGGCTCGGCCCCGGTATGAAAGGCAACGAAGGAACGGGGTGGATTTTTAATCAGTACAAGTCTGACACTATCTCCCGGCCCGCCCAAGAGCGGGAGACGTCATTAGATGATTTTCCCACCTAAAAAAAACATACAATCCGTAAACAGATGAAAATGTTAACAAAAACTGTTTGACTCACGTACCGTATAATACGGCAACCTTCATGCTACGCGCGGATGGAGCGCGACTGGATGAAAAAATGACTGATCACCTGCGGAGTAGTAACAGAAAAACTATGATTGCTAAGGTGACAATATTTTAAGTATTTAGTCTTCGTGATAAGATTGGAAAGCGATTCGAATGATGTCAACAGTCGGACGAACGAGCCCAAAAGATTTTTCGTGTTTTAGGCTCGGTCGTGTCGCTTTGAAGGTTGATGATTGCAGGTGAATTTTTTAGGTAATATTGTAGAGCAAAGGTCGCCAACTTGATTAGACCCAAGATCTCCTGTTCACTATTGAAACTCTGTGCGATCTACCAATTACATACTTATTGAAATCTTAAATGAAACAGCATAGTTCAGTACACAATCATGTAGTATTTTTTTTTTTTTATTATGAGAGAAAACATAAATGTGAAAATTATCCTTAGTAACTAGGTACCTACTTTATATTAGTGTGAGTATTGCGTCTGAGCATCTTCCACTAGTTTAGCATAATCAGGTTTGTAGTTGGAAATTTCCAACCTTAAAGAATCCAATGTATGAGCGTCTGTCAAACGAGAACGGTGTTTATTTTTTGTTTGTTTGTTGTAGGAAAATGCTGACTCACATAAATATGTTGAACCCAAACACGAATGAAGTTGTTTTTTCATTGGAAACCAATTCCCAGAAATCTTGATCTGAGGATGACCTTGCTTTTAGAAATATGTCGCAGAGCAGAGTAATAATTTCGTTTTGTATCTAACATCATATGCTCCATTTGAAATGTATCTGCTTTTGTAGCCAATTCATAGATATCACTATGATCAACAGAATTATTAAACGGATAACTGATTAATTGAACCAACTTCTGGGTACATAGTAACGGAATAGCGATTAAAAAATTATACAAGATGATGCATGCAGCAGTTAGTGATTATGTTGCGCAGTCTGGTCTACGTATCTATTTATATTTTTTGCTTCGTCACGATCTACTGGACTAACAAGTCGCCCACCCCTGTTGTAAAGTGTTCCACGCTTTACATTGTTACCAAAGAATTGCGTAGTAAATTGACGCGAGTAAGACCAAAGCCTACTGGCGCTATGGGTAGTCCGAAAGGGAACCCAAGGGTCCTGGAACGCATGGCAAAGAAGGAACATAGTTGTGGTTTTAGTCAGTAAAAGTCTGACATGCCATCCCACTCCGTCCTAGAGAGGAAGAAGCCTACTTTAAAAAACACAGTTGAAAAAAAACAGCGTTTGATTTGATTCTGGAAATCTTATAAGTAAATATACTTAAAAGTAGGACACTAAAAAAATATCTATATAAAAAAGCGAAACGCCGGTCAAAGATTAATCACAAAATCTCAGAAACTATAACACCTACAAACTTAAAATTTGTCAAGCAAGTTCTTTATAGGATATAGACATCCGTTTAGAACGTTGGAAGTTTAAATGAAAGTCCAATGTTTTTGAATTAAGAGACTTGAAATTTAAAATGTATGCTCTATAGACTGATGGTGTCGAGGTGAACTAATAATCTATTATGTATAATATGATATAATATAATATAATATAATATGATATAATATAATATAATATAATATAATATAATATAATATAATATAATATAATATAATATAATATAATATAATATAATATAATATAATATAATATAATATAATATAATATAATATAATATAATATAATATAATATAATATAATATAATATAATATAATATAATATAATATAATATAATATAATATAATATAATATAGTGTAATGTAATGTAATATAATATTATAACATTCCACAACTATCACACAACGCTGTCTAGTCCCAAGCTAAGCAGAGCTGGTGTTATGAGTACTAGACAACTGATAAACATACTTATATATTTCTAAATACATACTTATATCGATAAATTACACCCAGACACAGAACAAATGATCATGCTCATCATACAAACATTTGTCCTGGATGGGAATCGAACCCACGACCTCCGGTATAGCAGTCAGGGTCACTAACCACTAGACCAACAGGCCAGTCAACTCACTGATCAATCACGAAATCTCAGAAAGTATAACACCTACAAACTTAAAATATGACAGGTAGGTTCCTTCTGGACTGTAGACATCCGTTAAGAATGGATTTCATGAAACTCCACCCCTACAGGGATAAAATGGGGGTTGAAAGTTTGTATAGAGAAACCCACTAACATGTGGGCGGAGCCGCTGGCAAAAGCTAGTATTAAATAATTTCATGGTAATCACATATAAGCCTGTGGTAATTCCACTTAACATAATAATTTATTTAGTATTAAGCACAAAACAAGTGATCGATTCATTGCTGACGGTGATGAATCACTTCTACTACTACCAATTTATCTTTTTATTCTCATCCAATCTTCACGCTTGTTTACAATTCTGGTGTGAGCAGACTTCCAAGGTTGTAATCAATCTGCCCATCGATATCGAGATTCGTAGGAGGATGTCAACAACTGTTTTGTACTAAGTTGAGTATCCATTCATCCATTTTTAGGTTTCCGTAGTCAACTCGGAACCCTTATAGTTTCGCCATGTCTGTCTGTCCTTCTGTCTGTCTGTCCTCGCTTAATCTCTGTGACCGTTAGCACTAGAAAGCTGAAATTTGGTACCAATATGTATGTCAATCACGCCGACAAAGTGGTAAAATAAAAATTGGAAAAAAATGTTTTATTAGGGTAGCCCACCTATATGTAAAGTTGGAAGTGTTTTTTTTTTTTAATTTCAACCCTATCGTGTGATATATTGTTGGATAGGTATTTAAAAATGAATAGAGGTTTACAAAAATCATTTTTTGATAATGTCAATTATTTCGGAAATAATCGCTCCAAAAGTAAAAAACAATGTGTCTCCCTCCCTCTAACTTTTGAACCATAAGTTTAGAAAATATGAAAAAAAATCTGAAAAGTAGAACTTTATAAGGACTTTCTTGGAAAATCATTTTGAACTTGATGGAAAGAACAGTTTTTGTACAAAAAAGACAAAAAGATTGTACAAAATAATTTCTGGACTAAGTTTGTAGTGTAATCGTATATGCAAGCATTTTTTTACACTCATAAGTGGGTACACTTATTGTGACGGACGGGAAACTACGGAACCTTACACTGAGCGTGGCCCAACACGCTCTTGGTCGGTTTTTTATTTATTACACGTTGTCTGGAAGAGACCGCGAAATAGTTTTTAGTTTCCTTTTCAATGATTGTAATAATGTATCATCATCCTCATGTCAGCCGAAAGACGTCCACTGTTGGATATGTCCAACATTGGACCTCCCCCAAGCGACGTCTCACCGACCGATCCTGTGCATCTCGCATCCACCGTATTCCCGCGACTCTCAACAGAGCGTCTGTTCACCTTGTGAGAGGCTTTCGCGGTTGCCACTCGTTTCGGCCCCATCGACCATCGTTCTAAGAGCAATGCGCTATATCGGCGAATTTGGTTCTGCTGCGGATATCTTCATTCCTAATGCAGTCACGCAAGGAAACTTCGAGCAGAGCCCTTTCCATTGCCCTTTGGGTGACTGTAAGCCTTCTGATGAGGCCCATTGTTAGCAACCATGTTTCAGTGTCATATGTAATCACTGGCAAAACGCACTGGTTATAAACTTTCATCTTGAGACACTGTGGTATATTGAACGAGAAGATACCACGCAGCTTCCCGAATGCTGTCCAGCACTTTTGACTTAAAGATTCCTGGGATGTAGCTGTTCACGCGCGAACGTCCGTGTGGCCCCGGCAGCGGAGTTGGCGGCCGATCGTGTGGACGCGGCAGCAGAGTCGGCGGGGCGAGGGGGCGCGGGACGGGTGTCAGCGCGAGCGCGTCACCCGCCCGCCAGTGTCCGTCAGATCTCGCTAGCGAACGGGCATACATACATCTGCGTTCCAAAATCCAAAACGATTGTAGTACCTATATAATACAACCATTTTTTATAATTTACAGTCCACTTTCATTGAAGAGTACCATCCCCAACATTGGTCCTTCCACCGGTCAAGAAAATCGTCGTAGGAACCGGGCGCGGACTTCGCCCCCAAGCCACGTGTGCCGCTCTATTGTACCGTGGCGTCGCTGTCGAGTGAAGACTTGAAAAAACGAGGCACCATCACCAGTGGAATCCACGTACGCCGATCTATTGCGTCGTGGCCGCGCTGTTTCCGAGAAGAACGAAGATACTTGGATAAGGACGGACGTGTTGTGAGACCATTCCAATTTTTTCTTCCTTATTCCACACTTCTGTGCGTTTATTGCATTAGTTCAAATCCAATTCAACTAAGTACTAAGTACCTATATTCCCTCTATTTGAGTTGGCTCGAGCTAATCACTTCGCATGTACTTTTTCTCGTCGCTTTGCTGGGTTGGCGATCGCATTGACGCCATCTTGTTGCGAACTTTTTTATCTTACACATTTCAGCCTAGCTTATTTCTAGGAATATCGCATGCAGGACAGATCTGAGGGTGTGTGCGTGTGTGCCTATTTATTGCAGACTTGCATAATTATTGCGTTATTAACCTGCATCGTTCCGTCTTTTCAACACGCGTTGCTCTAACACGCGTTGCTTTTACAAGATGGCTGACAAGTTAATTAAAAAACGCAGTTCCATGAAGGCCAAGCTTACTAATTTCACTAAATATCTGGATTGTTTGGAAAACGGTGATCAGTTGTCCGACTTGCAAGTGCTCGAACTAGAAAGTCGGTTTAGCAAATTTGAACAGTTGTATGACGAGTTTAATTCATTACAGACCGAGATTGAGCTGCTATCGGACAATCCCAATGACGCCTACGCGGATCGCTTCGAATTCGAAGAAAATTACCACACCTTGGTTGCCACGGCGCGGAAAATCATATCTGCAGAGCAAGACCAGCAGCAGCAGGGCAAGCCTTCAGCAGGTTCCGTATCAGGCTCCGAGGTAACAGGTGGAACAAAGAATAACTTTATACGTTTGCCAAAAATTGATTTACCTCGTTTTGATGGCAGCTATCAGTGTTGGCTGGAATATAGGGACACTTTTATATCCTTGATCCATAATAATAACAATATAGATAATATAAATAAATTTCATTATTTACGAGCTTCCCTAAAGGGTCAAGCTGCTGAAATTATCAAAAACATAGATTTTAGAAATGAAAATTACAAGTTAGCTTGGGATTTATTGTGTGAGCGATATAACAATAGCCGCCTATTAGTGAATAATCATGTAAAAGCACTATTTAACGCTGAGCCATTAACTAATGAATCCAGTGTTGCTTTACGCCGCCTTGTTGATGTCACAAATAAAAACATACGAGCATTAAAATTGTTGAATGAGCCTACTCGGGATACTCTTATCATCTATTTAATGACCTTAAAATTAGATAGTACTACCAGTAGGGATTGGGAAGAGTACCGTAACACTTTACCCGACTCACCAACATTGCTTCAGTTTTGTACATTCATGAACAATAAGGCCGATTTACTGGAAACAATAGAAGAAAATAAAAAACAAGATAAAATGCAATCTAGTGGCAATAATAAGTCTAAAAGTTTTATTGTAACCTCGCAGAAACAGGAAACAAACAATATTGAGAAAGAGAAAAATAAAATCTGTCCTATGTGCTCAAAAAATCATTTTCTTTACTCATGTGAAGCCTTTAGAAAGTTAACAGTAGAAGATAGGACACAGAAGGCAAAAGATTTCAAAGTGTGCCTTAATTGTTTGCGGGTTGGTCATACAGAAAAGCGTTGTAGATTTACACGCTGCAAGTACTGTAAGAATCGTCATAACACCTTGTTACATTTAGATCAGTCAGAGCCACAAGTGTTAAATAATCCTATGCCTAGCATTTCGACAAATAATGTGTCACTCTCCGCAGATATACAGCCTACTTCTGAGAAACACATTTTACTGTCCACAGCGGTGGTGAAGGTGGTGAGTGATAAAGGCGTAAGGTACAACGCCAGAGTCCTATTAGACAGCGGCAGTACAGCCAACTTCATCACTGACAGGCTTAGCAGCAAACTTGGATTGTCTCGAGCTGGTACCGCCTCCATGGTCACAGGTATTAATAGTTTGACCAGTAACAGTACACACTCTTGCAACCTCACCATTGAGTCCACATTTGAACATTATTCTTTCAATATTACCTGTCTCATTCTGCCAGAAATTACTAGGAGATTGCCAGCATCCTATATTAATATTGAAAACATACCAATTCCTTCAGGTTTATTTTTAGCTGACCCTTCTTTCAATATTCCGTCAGACATTGATATTCTGTTAGGAGCTGAACTATTCTGGGATGTTATTCAAACCAATCACATCAATATGGGAAAAAATTTACCAAAACTGTGTGAAAGCAAATTAGGGTGGTTAATCTCAGGCACTGTGCCTGCTAGCTTGCATAAACAAACACATTTTTGTAATTTTTCTAAAACAACAAATAATCCTGACTTGAATAAGTTTTGGGAACTTGATACAATATCAACTAAACATTGTCTTTCTGTAGAGGAACGTGCTTGCGAAGAAAGTTTTCAGTTAAATACGGTTCGTGGCTCAAATGGCCAGTTTGTTGTAACTATACCACTTAAGGCGGATCCTAGCGTATTAGGCGATTCATACGCTGCAGCAAAACGTAGGTTTTTATCATTAGAAAAACGCTTTGAACGCGATCCGATATATAAAAGCATGTACATTGACTTCATGAAAGAATATGAAACATTAGGTCACATGACTGAGGACAGCAATTTAACAGTAAGCAATGAAAATAATGTAAGTTATTTCCTGCCACACCATGGGGTATTGCGGGAATCAAGTAAAACAACGAAGTTGCGTACAGTCTTTGATGCATCAGCAAAAACAACTTCGGGATTATCACTAAACGACATACAATATGTAGGTCCTACTGTACAGGATGATCTACTCTCTATCTTACTGAGATTCAGACAACACAAATATGCAATCTCAGGGGATATCGAAAAAATGTATCGAGCTGTCGAGTTAAATCCCAATCAACGATCCCTTCAACGCATTTTATTTAGAAAAAATCCATCAGAGCCACTCAAAATCTACACATTAAATACAGTCACTTACGGGACAGCGTCTGCGCCTTATCTGGCGACCAAGTGCCTAGTGAGCCTCGCAGAGGCCACAGACAATCAGCACGTGAAGAATAGCATCCAACGTGATTTTTACGTTGACGACTTGTTAACTGGATTAGATACTATAAACGGCGCAATCGAACTTTGTCAAAATATAAAAACAATATTAAGTTCAGCAAAATTTAATTTACGAAAATGGCAGTCGAATAGTAGTCAAATTCTTAAAGAAATAGTAGATGTAGAGGATGACTCAAGTTTAGATTTAGATTTGTCAAATAATTACACATCAAAGACATTAGGGCTGCTATGGGCTTGCAAATCAGATAATTTATCATTTTCCATTAATATTGACAATCACAAAACTATAACAAAAAGACACATTTTATCAATAATAAGCCAAGTATTTGACCCATTGGGGTTAATTGGTCCATGTGTTGTTGAAGCGAAAATTATAATGCAAAAATTGTGGGTCAATAAATGCGACTGGGATGATGAGGTTCCTCAGGACATAGCAGATCAGTGGTCGAAATTTGTAGAAGCATTAAAACATTTAAATTATTTAAACATTCCCAGATGGGTTCTATGTGACAACTGGATCATTAATGAAATACACATATTTACTGATAGCAGTGAAAGGGCGTATGGAGCATGTGTTTATATACGCAGCATTGACAACAGTAACTCCGTCACGGTACGCTTATTAGCTTCTAAAAATCGTATAGCCCCAATAAAACCAACAACAATGCCCAGGTTAGAGCTATGTGGAGCGTTGTTAGGTGCAAGATTGTGTACAAAGGTCAAAGAATCCCTTACCATACCAATCAGCCGATGCGTCTTTTGGTGTGATTCAACAATAGTGTTGAGCTGGTTATCCGCACCATCGACACAACTCAAACCTTTCGTCAGGCATCGTGTTAACGAGATACAGGAGACAACTCTTGGATCTGTATGGAACTATGTACCTACTCGAGACAATCCTGCAGATTTAGTTTCTCGAGGGGTGAAGGCTGATCATATCAGCGATTCTAGCTTGTGGTGGGCAGGCCCTACATTTTTGTCACAGGATGAATGCCTGTGGCCAAAGCCACCAAACGATATTGCAAAACAAGACTTGCCTGAACTAACTTATTTTGTAAATCAGTCTAACAATAGCCACATTGTAGTAAATCAAACATTAATACAACTATTAATTCATAAGTATTCAGATTTTAACCGTTTGCAAAGAATTGTGGCCTACATTAAAAGGTATATTTACAATTTAAAAAATAAAAATAATAGGTTAGTAGGATCTTTGTCTAATCAGGAGATTCAATCTTCATTAAAATGCATTTTACATAATACACAAATTGAAAGTTTTCCGGAAGAATATTCTATTTTAAAATCAGGAAAATCCTTGCCTCATAAAAATCGACTCTTATCTTTATCTCCTTTCTTAGATTCTGATGGCATTATTCGTGTCGGAGGCAGGCTTAATAACTCTCCATACGATTACAACGTAAAACATCCCATACTCATGTGCAGTAAGCATCATTTAACTAAAATCATGTTTCAATCTGTTCACAGAAATCTGTTACATGCCGGACCTCAATTGCTCTTGGCAAACATTCGGCAAAACTATTGGCCCCTGGGGGGTAGAAACTTATCCAGAGTCATTGTTCAAAAATGTGTAGTATGCTTCAGGCACAAGGCTCAAATTGTGCAACCAATAATGGGACAACTTCCAAATTCACGAAGCAATCTTGAGTTTCCTTTCTTAAATTCGAGTGTTGATTATGCTGGCCCAATACTGATCGCTGACCGGAAGGGAAGAGGCTGCAGACTTATAAAGTCCTATATCTGCATCTTTGTCTGCCTTGCTACCAAGGCTGTTCACTTGGAGCTTGTCACGGACCTCACTAAGGAAGCATACATGGCTGCCTTAAATAGATTCATTGCGCGCCGTGGCAAGCCTCGTAGTATATTGTCCGATAATGGTACAACCTTCGTCGGTTTATGTAATCAATTACGTCATTTTTTGCAGACTTCAGACATTGCTTATGATGTCGCTCAGGAAGGGATTGAGTTCAACTTTGTGCCGGCCTACTCCCCTCATTTTAATGGCATTGCTGAGGCCGCTGTGCGTTCCACAAAGTATCACTTAAAGAGACTGCTCAAATTAACGCATTTCACATACGAGGAGATGGCCACGTGTCTGACCCAAATAGAGGCTATTCTCAATTCCCGTCCCCTGACTCCTTGTTCTTCTGATCCACTTGATTTTTGTGCACTAACTCCATCTCACTTTTTAATTGGAAGATCACTCACGTCCATTCCACTTCCACAGATGACTGACAATGGAAACATAAACAGACTCGAGAGATTCCAAAGGGTGGAATATATCAAGCAGCATTTCTGGAAACGGTTTAACACTGAATACATATCTTTGCTGCAGCAAAAAACCAAGTGGTCCACAGCATCGGGCGACATCAAAGTGGGGAGCCTCGTCCTGGTTAAGGATAAGACGCTTCCACCTCTCTGCTGGCTGCTGGGTCGCGTCGTGCAGGTGTACCCGGGCGCTGACGGTGTTGCGAGGGTCGCCGAGTTGAAGACGAAGAAGGGAACAATTCGGCGGGCCTTCAACAACATCTGCCCACTACCACTTCCTTGAAGATTCCTTCAACCCGGGGAGCATGTTCACGCGCGAACGTCCGTGTGGCCCCGGCAGCGGAGTTGGCGGCCGATCGTGTGGACGCGGCAGCAGAGTCGGCGGGGCGAGGGGGCGCGGGACGGGTGTCAGCGCGAGCGCGTCACCCGCCCGCCAGTGTCCGTCAGATCTCGCTAGCGAACGGGCATACATACATCTGCGTTCCAAAATCCAAAACGATTGTAGTACCTATATAATACAACCATTTTTTATAATTTACAGTCCACTTTCATTGAAGAGTACCATCCCCAACAGTAGCCATCAGGAAACACAGACTCCAGCAGGGAATTAAACCAAATAACACCTTCAAAATTTTCAAAAGATCAAAAAGATTACTGATTGGTGTATCAGAAAGTAAAGAAATCGCTTCAAAATTATAATAATTACTCCGTATAAAAAGTACTTAACTTTAATCGAATGATGCCAATAACTGTGGTTATTTATGCAAAAGAAACTGTCACGAACTTTAAATTAATCTTTTAATAATATCGTTATTACTGTACTTTACCAGTTTGAACTGTTGCCCTTTCAATTGACAGCTGACACTCGATCCGCTGGGCTGATGTCGATTTAAAAGTTCATGGTTGATCCAAATAAATTCAATCTCAACAGAGATATCTAGGTAGAAACCCAACAATCAAACAGCTCTTTTTACACTAACATAATAATAGGTTAGTGTAAAAACAGCTATAAGTACTCTCTGTTCCTATACTGTCCCTGCACAGAGGCCACAAAAAAACGCCGCTTCACGCTTGTTTTTGGCGGCCTTTGTTCGTGGCTCGTGTGCGGCGGTGCCACCACAAAAAAAAAAGCGGCTTCAAGCTTTTCCGGTGTCGCGCGCTTCTACTGTTTTTTGCGGCCGCTTCTAGCTTTTTTTTTGTGGCCGCTTCTAGCGTTTTTTTGTGGCGGCGTTTTTTTGAGGCCCTTGTGCGGGGACGCTTACTATCATCATTGTTATTATTTCCGTCCAAAGACGTCCATCCTTGCTGGACTAAGGCACAAAATAAATTTTTGACTTAGGCCTCCGCCAAGCGTTGCCACAACGAACGGTCCTGTGTGTCTCACGTGCATACGTGTCGCTTCTATTTTTACTAGGTTATTAATCCACCTTGTAGGAGGCCTTCTAACGCTGCGCCTTCCAGTACGCGGTCGCCACTCCAAAACCTTTCGGTCTCATCTGTTCGGCCTACTACCACTTACATTTGGCGATTCTATGGGCTATATAACTACGGTTTACTGATGGAATTATAAATCTGATACAGACGGGAGAGATCAGGCGTAACACCAGGCTTTAGGTGTTTTCCAAGATACGGGAGAGCCACACCATTACCGACAAAATTTAGCACTGCTTCTTTTTTAATACCTAATCCTTTAACCAACCAAATAAAACAGACTGGATGGCTTTGCATTAACATCTATTCGGGCAGAATAAAGTTTTCTTTCTTTTCTATAAAATAAATTTCGGTAATATGATCCGTCAGTTTTGGCAATTTTTATAAAGTCTGATATACATAGATTCGGAACAAGGAAATGGGATTTGGAAAATAAATTACTTCGTCATTCCTAAACATTTAAATTAATGTTATTTGTACAGTTTTATTCCAACTAAACTATATAGAATTATTTTAGCCCACTTCCTTCTAAAGTAGGTACCTACTGACCACATCATAATAACTTTATAAAGGAAAAGTTTATATAATATGAAATTTGGCACACGAGATGGTTAGATTTTTTTTTATTTAGTCTATACTTTCCCACTGCTGGGCAAAGGCCTCCTCGAACTCCTTTCAGGTATTCATCTCTTGAGCCACCTCGAACCAGCTCTTATGATATACTCATAGGTCGGGCTCATAGGTGTCCAGATCGTACCGCCACCTCCTCACAGGTCGACCACGACGGCGTCGTCCGTCCTCAGGTAGGTACTCACTTTGTGGAGATTCTTGCCCTACGATCAGTGTGCATGCGAGTGCTATGACCCGCCCAATCCCATTTTAGCCAGGCAGGCATCCCAGTGTTTTGGCAAGGAACACCATATTGCGCCAAAAAACTAGGGATGGAATAGGCTAACAAAAAAAGGGTTATAGAATAGTTAGAAATTCACCGGTTCCCAGGAACGATTGTTACTTCTTGACGCTCGAACTACTGAACGGATTTCAATAAAACTTTATACATGGGTAGACTATGTCTTGGAACAGCACATAGGATACTTTTATCCCAGGGGTATATTCCATATTCCATAATATTCCACAACTATTACACAACGCCGTCTAATCTCAAGCTAAGCAGAACCTGTGTTATGAGTACTAGACAACCGATAAATATACTTATATATTTCTAAATATATACCTATTATAGATAAATTACACTCAGATACAGAAAAAATGATCGTGCTCATCACATAAACATTTGTCCTAGATGGGAATCGAACGTACGACCTCCGGCATTGGAGTCAGGGCCACTAACCACTAAACCAACAGGCCAGTCTATAGAGTACTTTTTATACCAGGAGTAATTCCTTGGGATAATTTTGTATTAACACACGGGTGAAGCCGCTGGCGGCGGAAACTTTGATAAAAAACAAAGATTTAATCATGCGTTCAGACACAATCAGGCTGGGAAAAAATCTTTTACTCTACGTCATTCCTGTTACTGAGGAAGAAACGTCGTACTTTGCCTGTTACACTTTGCCTTTTTAGGAAGAGTAACACAATATTATTAAATTTTTAAGGAAATAATGATTCAATCACGGGTTCCCACGAAACTTTACCTGTTGCCGTCATTCATTGTTTAGCGTTCAAGCTTGACGCACATGAAAATTGCTATGAAATACGAAAACTGAACAATTATATCGAAACAAGTACGTGAAAAAAAATACCTACGCTTATTTTAAAGAGTTCTAAAAAATCACTGTTATGAAATAACTGTTATTTTTGGAAGTATTTTCCGAGAACAGTGATTTTTATTATAGACCAGGGAGATTCGACAGTAGTTTTTTCTAATAAACAGATATTTGAGTGACAGTGATATGTTACTAATGAAAATAGTGGTTTATATATTTTTTTTATTATATTAATAAGTGATACGTCATAAAACAGTGACATAATTATTGGAAGGAAGTATACACCTGCTGATTAAGGTACGAGTAAATATGAATTTACATCGATTACATCTATATCTTTTTCCTATTTAAATTCGAGTAAAAAGTCTCATTTTATAAAATTTCTATTTATTTTCCTGATGAAGTATCTACAGAGATCGGGACGGAAAAAGATTGAAAATTGTAATTTGTGTATCACATTACACTAAAATTATAAAATTTGATTTTTCCAGTACTGCTCAGGCTTAGAGTAACAAACCTGAGTATTTGATAATAATTCCAGCTTCATTATCTCCATACGTTCTTGAGAAAAAGGGTCTTGACAGACGGAAAACAAAGCGATCTTAAAACGGTTCCGTTTTTAATGAACGGAACCCTAAAAATAAAAGGATAATTTAGTTTACTTACAGGAAAAGCCGTCAAAGAATTCTCGCTTAAAATACCTAAATAAACTTTTTGTGTAACTGCCGAAATTATTAACTAGCTAATTATCTAGTTAAACCAAGTGCACATTTCAAGGTTGCTTGTTATAAAAGCATATTATGTAAGACGTAAAATAATCTAAGTAACGATCTTAGAATAAAATGGCTATCATCTAAATACTGTGGCGGTACACACTATTTGTGAGATTAGATCATCTGAATGGAAATGTACCCAATTACTGGGTTGTGGAGGTCACATATAAGCAGACAGTCCATGTAAAATACTGGGATTTAGCTGAAAGTTTAAACTGAAGGACGACCCCTAACACAGGAAAAGGCTAGAACTATGCGAAGATACTTAATAATCAGAAAAGCTGCAGCTAACCGCTTAGCTAATCAGGCAGAGATCTGAGCCCCCACCGGTGATGCCGGCAATATTGCCGTGAAATGGGAATATTGGTGCGAAAATTGCCGGGAATATTTCCCGAAGTATGAATATTAGGGGCAATATTGCCACCAATATTCCCATTTTGCCGGCAACGGCACATCTCTAGCCCCCACTCAGGCTCTTACCTCAATTTTACAACTTAAACTGAAATTTTAAAGAAATGTGAAATGAGAAAGGAGGACACGCACGCCTAACATTTTAATACGTCATGGTAACCACAGCCGCGCTGTTAAATACAGAGTTGGGAACAGCATTAATAGTTATTTGAAGTCTATCGTACAATATGGCTGAGCCTAGAGACTAACTATTGCACAAACTACGTATAAGGGACAGCTTAGGGAAAGGAGTTCTCACGATTGTAGGAATGACGTAAAATATTTGTGTTGACAATTTAATATGCAACTAGTAGCCAAAGATTCTTGTGACCAAATTAAACTTATTCAATATTCTTTAAAAACAAGTAGAAGAGAAAAATTTAGGAATAGCCAATTGTCGAGACTGACAATGGACATACCTAAATATATAATGTGGAAGTATGAGGAGAATTTGACAAAGAAACACAACACTGAGATGACGTCTGATAGGAAGGATATTTTAAAACAAATATACCTAACTACACCAAATAAAACAAAAATACACAATAGATAGTATTTTATTTCCGTTAAAATACTCGCACGCGTTCTCTTTTTCATAAATTTAGGAATAGCCAATTTTTCAACCATCCTTCTCACTTGGAGTCGGGCGTTGTTAGCTTTTGCAGCTACCATCGTTTATCAATGCTTATGTGTATTTTGTTTATGTTCCAAATAAACGATTATTATTATCATTATAAATACACATCACCAACAAGGTCTATGTCAAATAAATTAGAATATGATCAGCATCGAAACGATGCTGTTAAAAAAAGTTATAATTCAGTAATGTTATTTTAAGAATTGCCATCATCTTTAAAGCATGTCCGTTTCACACCACTGCTAGGCCTTGTCAAGCATAACAATTAAGTCTTAATGCTTCAAAGAACAATCAAATCATGGTTGAACTTAGAAGATGTTTCGTTATCAATGTTAAAGTCTGTTATTTTAATGAACAATATCCAAACATTAACATACCTCACTATATAAATCTAACTCCTTTGGTTCGGTCCATCCTAACTTACTTACTTACGGACTCTAGTGATAGCGTGACGAGTGACAGGACAGAATGGAAGAAAAAAAACGTGTTGCGCCGACCCCAAATAAAATGGGACAAGGGTAGGAAGATGATGATGATTGTGATGAAATATATTACCAATACAAAATAAAAGCCTGCCGGGCTGCTACTACCACGGAATAAAGCTGTTCTGTGGCTACTACTGAGCCACAATTATTGTGGCTCAGTAGTAGCCACAGAACAGAAAATACACAAAACAGAAAAGAGATGGAATTGGACCACTGGAGAACAATTATTGTTCTCCAGTGGTCCAATTCCATCTCTTTGAATGATGGCACGCGGGCGATACCATTGTCAAAAGTAGGTAACAGTGTTAGATTCAATGTGGAAATGGTTTCAATTTCAATGACCTTTAGTAGTTAGCACCTTAACCGTTCCACTATTACCGTGTCGTTTATATGTGTCAAAGCCATTATAATGTCTATAAACAAGTGATTATTACTGGTCGACTATCAAACAAGCCTTGATAGCAGGCGAACGGAAACGTCGTCGAATATACACCTAATAATGCCGTTTCAAATTAATTTGCTATTTCCTTCCTACTGCACAGTTGCAGCCGCAAAATATAATGTAGAGAAGGTTCAAAGGCTGACATTGTAATTCAGTTTAAATGAAACACAAATGCAAATATTTGAAGTAATAATTACACTTGGTTTGACATAAAAATCCTTTTTTGACAGTCTGTCTTGGTTTTTAATTTAAAAAATGTGGATGTTATAACTGCAGCAAAATAAGTGCAGTAAATTAAAAATATACTTTTATTGAAGATAGTTCAAGCAGTATCAGATCAGTCAAAGATAACTTGACGGTTGAAGAAAAAAAAAGTGTTGCGCGGACGATACTCGTAAGCAACCAGCATAGCAGGATTGATCAAAAGAGTTACTGCTATGCAAACCGTTGATGATTGAAGATTTCAAGTTCTACTCAAGTCTTTAGAAGAGTGCGGAACTGGATGTAATGTCCAGCAAACTTCTATAGAAAAGGGAGAATCCTTCCATCTAACGGGTATTATGTCTGGTCCGGACAACTGCCCGATAGTTGATGTCGGGTGGACTTCGCAATAGTTGTGCGTGTGCTAGTCGTGCGAAAATTCCGAATCCTGCCTCGCGGTATTAGAGTTTTATACCGCGATGCAGGATTCAGAATTTTAGTTTCTAGATGGCGTCATAAACGTCAATAAAAGAAAAAAAAAAAAAAAAACTAATTGATAGCAAAAAAGTTGTCCTACTGTACTATTATTTTACTCTGATGTTCACACAGTACACAACGACAGTTTTTCCTGTTATTACCAACGATTAAGTAATGTGTTCTGCAAATGTTGCTGGCGATGTAGTAATTTTTGTAATGCCGGGTATCCTGGAGTAATTTGGTAAAAGTGTTTAATCCCAACAAATACTGAAACCAAAGTGATATATTTGTGGCTATATAGATAGTACATGAGTATTTAGGTAATATTTAAAATATACAAACACAAACAACATACAACAAATAAATATACAAACAAAAAATCATACACATAACAAACAAACATACAAACTTTAGCCAGCGGCTTCTTTCTAATGAAAATCGGAAATGATCCCAAGAAGATGTACTTCTTAGATGAAAAGTATCATAGGACAATCCCACAAAAAAAAATCTCTAATCCTAGAAATGTCTACCCATAGACCGTTCACCCGTTAATCTAGATATGAAAAGAAAACAAACAAACTAAAATATAATATTCGTATGAATTATCAATTCTGATCAATATTGTCTACAATATTAAGATAAAATTTACAAATGAACTTAGTTTACCTTCTTACTCGAGAATCACTATAAAAATTATTGTGTGTTTTATGTTCCTTGCCACAATTCTGACGGTAATGAACTAATTAATCGTCATACTAAGTCATTACGTTAAATTACTGAAGTAATCAGAATAACAGAAAACATTATAAATTCATGGCCACGTTGAAAGATTGAAAGAATTAGGGTTTGTGCAACACTTGTCATTCAATTCTTCTTTATTAGTCTTCATCCATCAAAGTGGTTACTTACATCTAGATAAAATCTATATAGATCTCAATTTTGAAACACAATAGAACTCACACAACGTAATATGTCAGTACGAACTAAATTAATTCAACTGAGAAACAATTTGAAGCAAAAAGAACGTGTGGTGAATACTGATCCGAACTTATCACATAGACAGACGAGTCGCATACAAATAACTTGCGTTACACTAACTATTGATTACAAAATGATGTTAGATGTATTGCTAGTGAAAAAGACATGCTGTTTGGTCTAGATACTGGCTTAGAGGTGATCCAAAGACAGACTTAAAGAACATTAATTTTAGTTAATGCGAAACCTGAATATAGTTTGTTTAGAATCAGTAACTGAATCGATTCCAATCATTTTTACACCATAACATGGTCTAAAAATGATTGGAATCGAATTTTTATTCCAAAAATATTTTGAAAAGGTCACAAGTTAAACAAAATCGACACTAAGTACAAAACAGGTCACGGCAGGTCATAACACGCATTAGGAGCCAGCGCGTAGCTACGAGCAAAACAACTCCTCAGTTGCCCAGTTGGCACGGCAATCATGTATATGTGCGGTCAACCGGGTAACATTACAAGCTTATAACGTACTAAGTATATGATTTTTCATGATATAGTTTTGAAATTGGGTACATAGATTATTTTTATAAAGATATTAGACAAGTATTTCGGATTTCGCAATACTAAAACTAATATTGTAGAACTGCGAGAATTACCGTGACACTGAAATGCAATCAGCAACGGTGGATTTTAGTCAGTAAAAATCTAACATTGGGTAGCCCTTTCGCTTTAATCTGAGCAGGAAGAGATATTTGATGATTTCCCTGAACCTACGTACTGTTGATGTCCCACTCATAAACTCAAAAAGTTTTGAGAATACATTCATTGTACTCACAACGAAGGAATGGAATTCCTGCCGGAGTATGTGTAACCTGGGAGTCTTTAAGTCAAGAGAGAATAAATTACTTCGAAGTAAACGTGCTACATCGTCGAACACATCATTTACTATGATGAGATAGTGATCAAACGCGAGCCTATTTAAAATAATAATAAATAAAATATGTAATTAACAATGCTAAGTAAAATAAAATGTAAAAAAGATACCAGTAGGTAGTAATGTTATAAATTTTGTAAGCAAAATAAAATGCAGTATATCTGTTACAAGTTATGTACCTACTATTGTTAAGGAAGTTTTACAATCTCCCAACCAGTATTATGTCTTTTGTGATTCAGATGGCAACCGGAACCAAAATCTAATTGAATCGCTTTTTTATATCATATGTGCCAAACTAATGAATTCTATGCAGTTGCTCCCAATAGGCCGTCTTTGAAAAGAGTTCTGTTACTTGCCAATGTTGACCCAAATAGTTTGTTGAATACTACAATAGCTGTATTGGCCACAGGGGTTTATCGTAAAATCGTTTAACTGTTATATCTAAGAGAACTAGAGCCGCAGTCTGGCCAAAATAAATACTTAGGATTACTTTTTGATTCAATAGTTAAATCAGTCAATAGTTTGCAGGTGGCGCACGAGACTGAAAAGTTGAAAGGCAATCGTTTGTCTTGGTATGGTCATGTAAAGAGGAAGAATGAAACGCATGTTGCTAAAAGTGTTTTGAGTATACATGTAGATAGATAGAAAAGGAGAGACAGGCAAAAGAAAGATGGATCATTTATCCATCTTTTCTTTCGCCTCAACAGAATAGAAGAAAAAAATGTGTTGCGATCTCAAATAGTATGGGATAAGGTGTAACGTAAAGGTACGCTATGGATTGAGTGTGTTAATGAGAGTACAATAAATAAACAAGATATGTCCTTGAGAGGTAATTTAATGAAGGGAATTTAGTTGCACGTAGGCAGGTAGTTAAAGACTGGCAGCTCGTAGGTAGGTAGCAGCAGACAGGCAGACCAACTCACGCGGACCTTGAGGGTGGTCCTCAGGGTCAAAAACGGTGTGGCTTGGTGGTGTATATTCTTGCCAAGTAGAGGAGTGCAGCCCCCAGAGGCCCGGAGCACATACAACGTTCTGTTTCTTCGGCAGCAAGGAGCAGGAGCAGGTTCCTCAACTGACGGCAGACCCACCAGCAACAAATATGGACGAGTAGGATTACCAATCAACCCGCAAAGTACACTATATAAGAAACACTGTACTCTAATCTACCAATCAACACGCTCCTTTTCTTTTCTTATCCCTTCCACATAATCATTGTGACAATCTCGCTCCGGTGTTCCTTATTTTTCCATTTTATAAAATGAAGCTTGATGTAAGAACCAGCCAGTATTATTGTCTCACAAAATAAATATTTTTAAAATTATATTTATGAACATGAATGTAAGAATAATTACAATTAATACTTAACTAAAAACATATGATTAATTTATATTAATTCATCATGTTTACTTATGAATACAATATTCGCTATCATACTCTTTGTTTACCATAGCTAACATTCAGTTGAAAAGAACTTAAATAATGACAACGTCATCTCATACAGAAAGTAAACAAGACATGAAATATACAGGATATATATAAAAAATCTTTGAAATATACAAAAATTTACTAGAATAAAATAATATATTTAAGCTATCAGAAGACATAATTACAATAAAAAAGGATGTGAACAACGATAAGAAATGATTAAGAAATAATTAATAATGTGAGTATAAAATAATAACATTACATTTTCCCCTTTCCCCAGAAAAAATTTTTTAGCTGTTACAAAAAATTTTGAGGTTTTTTAGTAATTACCTCCCAATCATAAGTCTCTGCCATACCTCTCAGCCATACTTCGCACAAACACAGTTAGGGGTTTTAGTGGTTCGCATTCAATGACGCACTACTCCTAGGCAATACCAATTACATACGTCTTTAGGCTTGTTTTAGAAGTTGACGAAAATCCGCTCACGTATAAGTCCCATTAGAAAAGAGCTTGAGCTAGTATGCTCAGAAAATAAGAGTGATTCAGGTTTATTTATTTATAAGGTGTCATCACCTGCACCTGATAAGAGTTTAAGAATAGAAGAGGCTTAACCATTGGTTTAAGTTCCCAAGGTTAGCCCAAAGAGGCAAAGAGTGATGATAAGGGCTTATTTATAAAGGTGTCATCACCCGCACCTAAGAGATAGAAAGAGAGAGAGGCCTAACCATTGGTTTAGGTTCCCAAGGTTAGCCTAAAGAGACAAAGAGTAGAACCCAATGGTATAAGACCGTAAAATGAGTAAGTTAAATAAAACAATTTTTTTTTTCAGGTTATTAGAGGTAAACTAAAAACCGAAAGAAAAACATTATTAACAAAAGAAAACTTCGAACATATAAGAGGCCTAAATAATCGAAGCTTAAGAGATGAATAAAGAAAAAAAATGATTAAGTATATTGAAAATAAAATAGTTAAAGTTTGAAGTCTTTGATGTGATATTTATTTGTAACACCATTAGAGTCTTCAAGAATATAAACTAATGGAGATAACTTTTCAACTACTTTGCTTTTAACATACCTAGGTGCTAACTTGGCACTAAAATATGATCCAGCATCACTTACAACAAAATTCTTGCGCCACACAATATCACCAACAGAAAATTCTCTAAATGTATGGCGTAGATTATATCCGGTAGAATTTCTCCTATGAGCTGCAAATAAAGCAACTTGAATTTTGTCAAAAATATTAGATAATAAGCCTAGATTACAAGCATAGACATCTCGAGGTAGAAAAGTTATTTCATCCAAATCCTGAAGAGTAGAGTAAAATGAACCACAGGGAATAAGTTCCCGTCCAAATACTAAGTAAGCGGTCGAGAAACCAGTTGTGGCGTTAACAGCGCTATTCATAGCAAATTGAATTTTGGGTAAGAAGGTATCCCAACTTCTATGGTTTTCGCCAACCATGGAAGACAAAGCAGTAATGATAGTTCGATTATAACATTCGGTGGGATTAACTTGAGGGCAGTATAGCGGAGAGTAGGAAACAAAAGGTATGTTGTAAAGTTGCAATAAATTTTGGAACTCTCGAGATTGAAATTGGGAACCAATATCCATAATTATGTTCTGAGGGATACCATGAACCAAGAACACGAAATTCTCCAAATTAAATATAATATTTTTAGCAGTGGCACGTTTCAAAGGAAAAATTAAGGAGTATTTTGTAAATAAGCAATTCACAACCATAATAAATTGGTTGTAGACGCAACCAATTTATTATGGTTGAATGAAGTCATCGGAAGAGGACCCATAAGGTCTAATGATATAGACTGAAAAGGTCTGGAACAGATTTTTGGTTTACCCATAAGGCCATAAGGGGAATGGTTAGGATGTTTATATGCTAAACAAGTTTCACATGTAGATAATAATTTAGCAACATGTTTAAACATATTAGGCCGTCCGACCGACCGACCGACCGTCTAAGCCTACTTGTCGCCATATCTGACAACCAGTGTGGATTTGTGCGAGGTAAATCCACAACGGATGCAATCCAAACCATCTGTATTCTCATGGAGAAACATCGGGCAAATAAGGAAGACCTGCATTTTGTATTTATAGACCTCGAGAAAGCCTTCGACAGAATACCACGTTGTCTAATATGGCAAGCTAAGAGAACACAACAAATCCCCGAGCACTATATATTCCTTGTACAAGATATGTATGACCACATAAGCACTCAGGTGAGAAGCCTAGCCGGACTCAGCGCGCCGTTTGAAGTGAAAGTAGGAGTACATCAGGGCTCGGCACTTAGTCCTTTTCTGTTCAATATTTCAATGGACTACCTCACGAAAGACATTCAGTCCCCGCTTCCTTGGACCATCCTATATGCGGACGACGTTGTACTCACTGAAAAATGCCCGACTAAATTGAAATCCATCCTCCAGCAATGGACACAGGCACTCGAGAACAATGGCCTGCGCATTATCGAAGCAAGACAGAATACCTCAGATGCGACTTCAGCGGCCAGCAGACACCCAACGCAGAGATCTTCATCGAAGGACATCCAGTGCCCAAAGTGGATCGGTTCAAATACCTCGGATCGATGGTAACAGCAGATGCCAGCATAGACTCGGATGTGGCGCACAGAATCAACGCAGCTTGGTTAAGGTGGAGAGCACTGACTGGCGTATTATGTGACAACCGAATGCCCATACAACTAAAAGGTAGGGTATACAAAACCGCGGTGAGGCCTGCTATGATGTATGGATCCGAGTGCTGGGCTGCCTTACAGAAACATGAACAAA
The DNA here is from genome assembly GCA_910589285.2 of Mythimna ferrago. Lineage (NCBI taxonomy): Eukaryota > Metazoa > Arthropoda > Insecta > Lepidoptera > Noctuidae > Mythimna > Mythimna ferrago. Next base: position 630,433 of record OU342697.1, read on the forward strand.
GAATGCACACAGCCGAGATGAAGATGCTCAGGTGGTCAGCGGGAGTTACAAGACTTGATAAAGTGAGAAATGAGTACATAAGGGGCTCGTTCAAGGTAGCACCCATAACAGAAAAGATGACAGAGAGTCGTATGAGGTGGTTTGGACATGTGATGAGGCGAGATAGCGACTATTGCGTCCAAAGGGGTTTAGCCATTCCAAATAAAAAGAGAAGCAAAGGGAGACCACTTTCTACGTGGTGGACAACCGTAAATAGGGATACCAAGCGGGCACAACTAAATATACAGACAACCCGGGACCGAGCGTCCTGGCGCCGCGGTACGAGGAGAGCCGACCCCAAATAAAGGGACAAGGCTAGGCAAAAGAGAGAGAGAGAGGCCAATAATATTTAAGAGAGATTTTTTTATAAGTTTTAAATATACCTACATGGGGAGAATGAGATGAACCATGATTGGTTTTAATTATTTTATCTCTATCCTGAGGTAATGGTACCTCTTTCCAAGCAAAATCTTCTAAAATATTTTTATAATAAGGCGAAGAAATATAAAGATAAAGTTTACCATCTTTAATTGTGTAATTAAGGTAACCATCCGGATTATTCTGACAACCTAGGAAAATCTTATTATAAAACTCGAGGTCAGAAGTAGTAGTGCCATCAACAGTTATAGGGTGAGCAGAAACAGAACCAATGAGGTTACATACATCAAGAGTAGGACCTTTTTTAAAACGAGATAAAAAATCAGGCAGTATAATATTATCTTTGCCTTTTTTATGTTTTAGAATAAAATTAAAACTAGACAACCTTAAAGACCACCGAGCCAATCTGCCAGAAGGGTTTGACAGATTGAGAAACCATTTCAAGGCAGCATGATCAGTGAATACGTAAAACTGTTTACCATTATCAATATAGCAACACCAGTGCTCGAGAGCAGTAATTACCGCCAAAGTTTCTCGTTCAGTAGTAGAATAGTTTTGTTCATTTTTATTGAGAGACCGACTCATATAAGCAATGACGACATCTTTACCATTCTGTTCTTGAGTCAACATAGCACCAATACCAAAGTTGGAAGCATCACAATGGACAGAAAAAGGTAAATTAATATTTGGACAAGCAAGAATAGGGGTAGATACTAAAGCCTCTTTCAGTTTACTGAAAGCTGAATCACTTTCTGGACTCCAATAGAATTTAGTGGCGTTTTTGCCACATGAAGTTAACTTGTTTAAAGGGGCAGCAATTGAGCTGAAATTAGGAATAAATCTGCGAAACCAACTGCAAGTGCCTAGAAATCTTCTAACATCTTTACAAGTGGGTGTTGGATATTCCAAAATAGCTTGAATCTTCGAGGGGTCAGCAGAAAGACCATGTTCATTTACTATATAACCCAAATATTTTAACTCTTTTCTGAAAAAAATACTTTTTTCGAAATTGATGGTTAACTTGGCATAACTTAACTTTTCCAGGACCTTCATAAGAAGAGAAATGTGACTTTCGAAGCTGTCAGATATGATAATGATGTCATCTAAGTAACAAAATACTTTGTTATCAAACTCAGGAGTAAAGAGAGTATCCATTAATCTCTGTTGAGTTGCAGGGGCATTCGTCAAACCAAAGGGCATAACGACAAATCTGCACATGCCTCTACCAGGTACATAAAATGCGGTCTTATCTTTGTCAGGAGAATTTAAAGGGATTCCCCAAAAAGCTTTAGCTATATCAATGCTAGAGAGATATTTAGCATCCCTAAGGTTATCAATAATTTCATTAATAAAAAGCAGGCTATAAGCATCACGACGAGTTACAGAATTAAGTTTCCTACTATCCACGCAAAAACGCCATGAACCGTCTTTCTTAGGAGTGATAAGCACCGGCGAGAGCCAGGGGCTTTCACATTTTTCAATAACATTCCACTTCAACATCTTATCAATCTCTTTAATAAGAGCCCGTTGTTTTTCAGGAGATAACCGGTAACAACGTTGTTTAATGGGAGAACAGTTCCCTGTATCAATGTGATGACAAACTAAGTCCGTACGACCTAAACGACCTTTCTCTTCAAAAGAAATACCTTTAAAACGAAGAATAATATCATTTGCAATCATTTTCTGTGAATCAGAAAGATGATCATAAGAAAACATCTTATTTTCTGGTGTTACAGTGTTACAAGACGAAATAGGTCCAAAAGAAGAAGATAAAATATGTGGCAATAAGTATAAATTTATTCCAAAAGTCGATACCTAAAATTAAGGAAGGAGATACATCTGGAAGAACATAAGCTCTAATAAGATGTGTTGAATCTTTAAAATAAATTGGTAAATCAAAATAACCGATTGATTTTAATTTATTTCTACTAGCTGTAGAAACTGTGATAATATCTGACTTCGATAATTGAAAACCAAGTTTAAGAATTTCTAAATGAGAGTTATTGCCTAAAATTGTTACTGAACTACCACTGTCTAGTAGACCAGAAAAGGAAACACCATTTATAGAAACTGAAATAAAAGGTCTATTACCATCTTTCTCATTGTCATAGAAGATAGAAGAAATTTTATAGCAAAAGAAAAAATTTCGGATGGTTTGTTACCAATTTTTCCAGACCAAAGAATCGTTTCTACAAGTATTATCGAAGTCATTTATTCGTTTTTTTTAATTATTGGAAGGAATGGAAGAATCGTTTTGACCACGATTAATAGAACATTTAGGGCAATTTGAGACTTTAACACCTTTAAGACCACATATAAAGCAAATTAAAAACCGAGGTTGAGTACAATTAAGCAAAGAGTGTTTGTTTGTGCGACAACGTGGACAATAAGAAGCATAACGCTTAGAATTGTTTATGATAGATGCAACATTAACATTAGGTGTATAAAAATTTGATGATTTAGGGGGCTGTTGTTTTGTAAGTTTAGACCAACTATTTTGTCTAGGTTGATTTGGAGATTCAACCCGACTAGTTGAAGGCTTGAAATTAAATTCAGCTAACGGTAAATTTGATTCAGATTTTGGTTCTTTAAAGTTGTTGTCTTTATCGATAATATTTTCGTATTTCTTACTTACTGCTATAAGAGAATCCAATGATGAAACATCATTTAACGCTATAAAAACCGATTAAGCAGGACGGATATTTCTTAATAGAATTTGGAGTTTCTCAGATTCTGATATTTTTTTTTCTAATCTATAGAACATGCCCCCCATGTTCGAAACATAAATAACTATCGATTCATCAAAACCCCGAGTACGTTCTCTAATTGCCGCCAGTAATTTATAATCATAGTATGTTTGGCCAAAATCTTGAATTAGTAATTGGCTTAACTCATCCCAAGTAATGTTAGAATTCTGAGACTTTTGGAACCTGAACCAGAGCAAAGCATTGTCCGAGAACAGTTCATAAGCATAGGCTAAAAGTTTGCTTTTATCTATTCCACGCGAAATACAAAACTCATCTAATTTAATAAGATATGATCTCGGACAACTCTTGCCATTGTATACAAGTTTCTGAAAGTCTGATAAAGTAGAAGAAGAAGGAAGAAAGAAGGAAGAAGGTGGATTAGGAAGAACAACGACCTGTGGAGTTGAAAGAATATTACTAGAATGGGTTTCAGGAGTAGAAGGGTTAATTACATCTTCACAGGACTGAAAATTGTCACAAGTATCTATAAAAGGTTCCATTCTTTTATCAAGGCTACAAAATTTGGATTCTAAGTCCGCTAGATCGTTAGTTAGATTAGTAGTTAGATCAATATCAATTCTGTGGATTCTATGATAAAGATGGTTAAGGATAGAAGTGGTTTTCTTTAAAAGTCTTTGATTACCCGACTCTAATTGTTTTATTTTTGCATCTAAGTAATTAAGTGTAACTAAACATTGATCGATATCAACTTTTGGGTCTAGAGGAGAATCTAAAATACTTTCTGATGGGGAAGCTAATTTTAGGATTTGTTTTTTTAATTGTAAAATAGTAAGTTTGGGATCTTCAAGCCTGATAAGAACTTCGTATTCCAATTCTATCTTGTTTAGCAACTCAAATGTAATAGGTCTAGCCATAATTGTTTAAGTTAAGTTATAAAGTTAAAATAGTTTGTTAAACAAATTTATAAAGAGAGAAACAAAAAATTAAGAGTAAAGATAAGACTAATTACAAAATAAGCTAAGATTAAGTAAATCTAAAGTTACCTCCCAAGGAGACAATCTGAAAAAGATAAAAAATGAACAGATTAGTCAAGTATAATTTAGAATTTAGAAAAGTGAGAGGAGGATAAAAATCTTTTACGTTGGGCGCCAATGTAACGTAAAGGTACGCTGTGGATTGAGTGTGTTAATGAGAGTACAATAAATAAACAAGATATGTCCTTGAGAGGTAATTTAATGAAGGGAATTTAGTTGCACGTAGGCAGGTAGTTGAAGACTGGCAGCTCGTACGTAGGTAGCAGCAGACAGGCAGACCAACTCACGCGGACCTTGAGGGTGGTCCGCAGGGTCAAAAACGGTGTAGCTTGGTGGTGTATATTCTTGCCAAGTAGATGAGTGCAGCCCCCAGAGGCCCGGAGCACATACAACGTTCTGTTTCTTCGGCAGCAAGGAGCAGAAGCAGGTTCCTCAACTGACGGCAGACCCACCAGCAACAAATATGGACGAGTAGGATTACCAATCAACCCGCAAAGTACACTATATAAGAAACACTGTACTCTAATCTACCAATCAACACGCTCCTTTTCTTTTCTTATCCCTTCCACATAATCATTGTGGCAATCTCGCTCCGGTGTTCCTTATTTTTCCATTTTATAAAATGAAGCTTGATGTAAGAACCAGCCAGTATTATTGTCTCACAAAAGAAATATTATTAAAATTATATTTATGAACATGAATGTAAGAATAGTAACAATTAATACTTAACTAAAAACATATGATTAATTTATATTAATTCATCATGTTTACTTATGAATACAATATTCGTTATCATACTCTTTGTTTACTAACATTCAGTTGAAAAGAACTTAAATATTGACAACGTCATCTCATACAGAAAGTAAACAAGACATGAAATACAAAAATTTACTAGAATAAAATAATATATTTAAGCTATCAGAAGACATAATTACAATAAAAAAGGATGTGAACAACGATTAGAAATGATTAAGAAATAATTAATAATATAAAATAATAACATTACAAAGGGTAGGAAGAAAAAGAAGAAGAGTAGTTAAGTGAATCAATAGTTCATGATACTAAGTTTAAATGATACAAAGTGACTAACCGTCAAAAATTCCAAAATATATGGAACTGATATTTTAAGAGTCAATAACTCGAACATGTTTTTGTGGGTGGTAGATTGACTACTACTAACTTCTCCTGCTATAAGTGTAGCGAGAGGGAGTGACAGACTTTTACTGACTAAAACCCAACCATGAGTCTTTAGTTTGCATCCCAGGTTCCCGGCGACTCGTTTGAACAATCTTGCAGCCTTAATATTGTCACAAAGTCAATCCTAAAAATGTTGAATTTTTGAAAACTAACCAACCAAAATATGTTAGAATGTTGATAGAGCAGACAGAACTGTTTATAGCACACGACAGGTACCTACCAAAGTGGGGGATTATAAACCCCTCCAACACCCAGTGCGGGTGCATTGTTCCTAACTAGATGATGGCCCACTTACTAGAGTCCAAAAAAGGACCTAAAAAACGTCACTGACGCCGCTATAAACGCAGCCACCTACTAGGCACGAATACTTTGAGGGAAAAGAAAACTATCGATTCGAAAAGAAAAAGTAGAAATTATCCACGTGTATTACTGAGAATAATTATTTTTATTTTTCTAAACCAGTAAAAGAACATGACGAAGCTTTTATATCGAATATATCTAAAAGGTTGAATGCCATAGAAGAACGAAATATAAATCCGGAATTAAGTCTTGATGAAAAGAATATACCTAGAAACTCCCTTTCTTCACGTAGAGAAAATTTTGCATTTACGATCTCAGAGTTAGGTAGATTTAGTTTAGATGAAATTACCATTAGAAGTGTAAATGATATTCTAGTTCATCATCCACACTATAGGTATTGTCCAAAGCAGCTTGACATAAAAAACACCTCAGTTGATGAAACGTTAAATAATGGAGTTATCCGGGAATCTAAAAGATTAATGCAAAAACCTAATCAAACATAGAGGTTTGGCGTTGATTATCTGAGGACTTATTTTATCACCATTTCCTCTATAAAACATGAATATTACATCAGCTAACGATATAAATACGCCTTGTTCTCCCATTAACTCTTGAAAAACACTTTTATTAAGTTGTCTCGACGTTCTAATCTAAATACGTTCTAAGCTATGTACTTTACCATTTAATAATTTATTATATTCGCCTTACACGCAATCTGTACCAATTATGTGTAACAGACGGCAGGACATTAACTTAAAAACAACCTTAGAAATACCGTTAAGGCAAAACATTATCAGTCGTATTGCAAAGACATAAAAATGAAATTGATTGCAGTTTTATCGTTGGTTATCTTTAATCAGATACCTTGGTAATACCACACTAGATCAAGCAATTTTAATCGTTGTGTCTTCAAAAATAAAGTTAATGTTGTCTGCAAATTGTAATTATGTAGATCTTAACTAGATCCAATAAGATCATGTCTTTCTAAGCAATAAGGTGAGAAGGTAAATATGGATAAATATGTATTAATTATCGAAGCAGGCTTTAATATAATGTTCTAGGTTGTCAGAATTGGGGCAGGGTCTCGGCGAGTAAGGATAATCCCACGTATATATGAGTACATATTATGTATGTGCACTGTGAAATCGGAAAATATTGGACTGATTTTTAAGAACTTGAATTCTGAGAAAGATTTGTTTGTGTACTGTCTGGAAATATTTGGTCAATGGTTATGATTTTTTAGACATAGAAATCTGTAATTAATCTGTAGGGGCTTCTCATAATCTGGAACGAATTGAGTCGAGAGTCGAGACTTCGAGAGTGAATAGGTTTCTTCTAGGTAAGCGCGTTCTATCGTCGACCGCATCGTCGCTTTCCATGAGGCGATATAGTGGTCAAGCACGAAACTATCAACAATAAAAAAAAAAAACGAAAATGATCCCGAAATCAATGTTGACAAACGTCTAAGTTAACTACCATAATTATTAACGAAACCAAGTACGATTGTTAGGTTCAAAAAAATATTTAACCGTTTTATTGTAACAGTTTCAAAAGGTTAAAATCTTATCACTTGACCTGCGTTCGTAAAATTTGACGAAGTCAGAATAAGACTCATATGACCAAAATTCACCTGTGTCCTTCCGTGGCCCCCTGTGTTACAGGACCTCATATCTCTTTCAAAAAATTCCTTGACCCTAGCGCCGTAGGCTGACCTGTGAGTAGAAAAAAAAGCACCAAAAAACTTTAATTTTATATTTTATTTATAACTAGCTTTTGCACGCAGTTTCGCTCCCGGCATAAAATATAACCTACGTCACTCAAGAATAAAGCAGCTTTTAATCGTTTAAAAAATATTAGCCATCGGACTAGTACAATACTTTCAGAGAACACCTCCTACAAACAAAAAAAATACATACTTTACTTCTTATATATATTATAGGGGTATTATATGGGTTCCTTCTATTTGGCAGAATCTTGATACTCCGATTTTTATTTGGCATAACTCACATGGCATAATCTTATTTAATCGAATATTTTTAAGGCATAAAAATTATTTAGCATAACTTTTGTTTGGCAGAATATTTACGTGTCCGAATTTACAATGGCATACTTTTATCTTGGCAGAATTTTGTTTCGCATAATTACCTTTGCCATAATTAATATTATGCATAATTTTGTTTAGCATAACAATTATTTAGAGATACGATTATTTGGTATGGGTGCATATTTGAACATTAAAAATTAAAATAGATGAAGATACATCTATTTTAATTTTTTTTTTTGTAAAAAATTAAATTTTAAATTGTAAAAATTAGTGTTCAAAACATCAAAAACTTATAATATATGGAATAAAACTGATAATTTAAATAAAGTAAATTTATGCTGTCGAATGGTTAGATAACCTACGTGCAATGTATTTAAAATCGAATGGTCTGCAAAAGTGACATAGAATGTTCTAAATATAGAATGTATTGGTAGCATTTTCAATATTAAATTAAATTTGTGTCATAAAAAGTCAATACGTTGTGCTGCAAAATTTTGTGACAGAAACGAATCGCTGCGAAACCGACTTTACGCAGTCTTGTCTGCCCTACCCCTAGAGTGTAATTTAAACCCGCGTAGGCGCGGCATGCATGCTGCATGTTGCATGCCTGCTTGCATGCTACATGCATGTAAGCAGGCATGCAACATGCAAGCAGGCATGCAACATGCAGCAAGCATTGTTTCTGTCACGGCTCCGGCGCTGCGGGGTTTGGGCGGCGCCACGCGAGCTTATCGTCACAGATGGTTTTAACGCTCACCACCGCAGCTTCGGCTTGCTGGCCGGCTTCGCCGGCCAGCCTCAGCCGCGGTGGCGGCATGCATGTTGTGACAGAAACGAATCGCTGCGAAACCGACTTTACGCAGTCTTGTCTGCCCTACCCCTAGAGTGTAATTTAAACCCGCGTAGGCGCGGAGCCCAAACCCCGCAGCGCCGGAGCCGTGACAGAAACAATGCTTGCTGCATGTTGCATGCCTGCTTGCATGCTGCATGCCTGCTGCATGTTGCATGCCTGCTTGCATGCTGCATGCATGCTGCATGTTGCATGCCTGCTTGCATGCTACATGCATGCTGCATGCATGCTGCATGTTGCATGCCTTCTTGCATGTTGTATGCCTGTTTGCATGCTACATGCATCCAAGCCGACAATATTTTTGTAATTAGCATTTAGGTTAGCCTTTTAATGACTATCGATATAAAATGTATGCCAAAAGACGATTCTGACTGTGAATTTTCTGCGATATGATGGTTCTGCTTTTTAATTATTATGGATATAAACATTATGCCTAAAGATGATTCTGACTAACAAAATTATGAGTTTTGAATGTATGACAACTGAGTGTATGCGAAATGATTTTCTGCGAAATGAAGTTTATGCTATCCGTTGTTATGCAAAACGATATTATGACGTAAAAAGTTCTGCTATAAAAGGTAGACCCGTATTATATATTATAGGGTAAGTCGGTATGCATTTAAGCGGAAGTTGCGGAATCATTTTCTACACCAATAGCAAAATCGTCTCAAAACTTCTGTCCTTACTTTATATAAATATATTTATGTAGTATATATATTATATTAAATATATATGTATGTGTATTTTATCTATAATTATGTATATTCTTACTCTTGTTTTAATACCAAAATTTTCTTTTTGTGCGCCTACCATATTGTCTCTTCACCACCCTAGGTTGACTGGTAGAGAATGCCTAAGGCATTAAGTCCGCCTATGTACTTTTTGTTGCATGAAGATTAAATAAATAAATAGGGTACACAAGTCGTTTGACCACAGCGATAACAATTCAGTATAAAGAAGTTAAAACATTGTTGCATTACATCAGAAACGACCACTAGTAAATCTTACGCCTTAGCCATTATTATGGTGCAATAGCAATCCAACATTCATCAAAACAGGAGCACAGTAGAATGGGTCCCTCAGGTAGAAAGCTTTTGTTTTTTACAAGACAGTAAGTTTTTGGTTGGGTATTTCCCATCTCACATCTTGTGCTCATTTATAATGGTATAATTATATGTGTGGGTGTCACAATAGGACTGTGTTAAATGTCAGCTTTGGGGGAAACCCCATAGGAAGTTTCAATTTCAACACATTATAAAACCATTTTTGGGGAAGTTGGTCTAATAAATTTGAATAGATTTGTATATACAGGAACCGAAGTAAATGTCTTTTCAACGATAATAATAGATACTAGACAGTTCTAGTATCTATATACTAGACAGTAAAAACTTTTTTATCAAAGATATATTTAATTATATAATTAGCAATTGTCGTGCTACGATGAACTTAGGACAGTAAACTTCTCAGTTACGTCTGTCACAAAACGGGTAGGTACCTGAAGTCAATCTCATGTACGCTCGGCGGTCGCACTAGGGTTGGCGGTTGCGCGAGCGGTCGGCTCACCGAGCAGTTCTCATCTTACCTCTTTAAAATTAGATTATTGAAACTAAAGCTTACACAGCCTATACTACTACATTATAACATACTATAACAGCTGCTTAAAAAACGTCAATTCACTGTTTAATGCTGGGATTAAGTAACCGTCCACTGAACAGTTATAATAGTTTTTTTTTTGTGCTCTATTTTTGCACAAACGCGTGTGTTAAGGGCCAAGCGCCCGAAAAGTGCCATAAAACAGTGATTTTCTGAGGCCTACTCCTCCGTAACGGCTAGGTCAATTGGTTTGAAAAAAATATATGTTTATTATAGATTCATGAACAATAATATCAACATTTGATTTTTTCGTGCAATTAATACTTTTGTCAAAAAAAAAATATTTAGCAATTTCGCAACTTTTCGCAACTTATCCCTACTCCTTCGAAACGGCTTGGACCTTTAGAAACATTTTTACACATAAAAATTAGTGGTTAAATATTCTTCAAAGTGAACATTGCACATGTAAATCAATCAATATCTCGCAGAGAAAATGGATTTAAAGCGCTTTCCGGGCGCTACTGGCCGCAAATAAATGCACAGATTTGCGTACAGCCGCCTAGGCGAGTGCGAGAGTTGCGTTCACATAATTTCGGCCAGATGGTTCAAGGAACTATACGCCTTAAGTGGATGGCACTCGCGCTCACATTGGTTCCAACTGGTTCGAGGTATCGTATCTATATGTTCGTTGCTTAAGCGCACTTTATACGTAGGTTGACTTTGTAACTATCTCACTTTTATGCTTTTGTGGTCACGTACAGATTTTGTAAACGCTAACGGTATTTTGCAGAGCACCTTCTTATTTTTGTTTTCTTTATCGGGAAATCATCAAATTATTTCTCCTGTTCTGGGTGTAGCTACAGGGAATGTCTGTGTCACATATTTACTGACCAAAACCCCGGGTGGGTTGCATCAGTAGCCCAGGTCCACTGTAGCTCTTTCAAACCATCACGCAACCCTGGCACGTATGGGGCCCACCCATCAATTTTGCTGGCCCTTTGTGACGCTAGTGGGATAAAACACGCTGTCGACCCGACCTTGGTTACTATTGGCTATATGTTTTTTCTTTACACGTAACGAAAGTAAATGGCTATTCTATTGATAATAAGGCCACAATTCTGTGCAAAATACACCAATTGTCATGCGCTGCCGAAATATACCATGTTCGAAGTCAAACATTTTGGACTAGTAGAATGTCAGTTTGTTCGAACTTCCGGTAATGATCATTGCAACACATAACGTAATTACAATCCCCATCGTTATTGCTATAAATATAACCCTTCAGCCACCTTAAATTACTATTGACGGCTCACTATTGCACCACTCTAGTCGCCATGTTAGGCCTCGTCCAGAGTAGTCGCGCGGTGGCGGGCATGCATGACGACTTGGCAGCAGTGCATCATAAGTTTTGCAGCGGGTAGTATAATGGGCACGCCACAATTATGGCGGTAAGTCCCCTCTTTGAGGCGTGGCTGGAAAGACCTCACGGCGTCCTTACCTTCCGCATGACGCAGGTACTCACCGGACATGGTTCGTTCGGGAGTTTCCTGCACGGGATTCATGCGGAGGTGACGCCCGGGTGTCGCCACTGTGCGGAACGCCCGGAGGACACGGTGGAGCACACAGTCGAGGTGTGCCCTGCTTGGGCTGAGCATCGCCGTGCCCTCGTGGGGGCGATCGGCGGCGGAGACCTCTCGCGCCGGGCCTTGGTTGAGGCCATGGTCCGGAGCGAGGAGGAGTGGCAGGCGGTCGCCGACTTCTGCGAAGCAGTAATGCTCGCAAAGGAGGAGGCCGAACGCATCAGGCAACGGCGTTATCGCCGCCGCCGTCGCCGGGATTCTGATCCCGATTTCCGGCCAACGTAGACGCGGGCTTGCGGACAGTGAGCAATGGGTAGCTCGCTGTCCGGCCGTCCGGTAACTGTCCGGACCAAGCCCAAGTCGTCGACGGCGCGCACTGTTCCCGCGCGCCTCAAGGAGTTGTCAGCAACAGCAGGGACCCAGCCGGGTCGAAGCCTACCGGGGCCAGGGTTATCCGAAAGGGCGCTCGAGCCCCGGTATGAAGGCTAGAAGGAACGGGGTGGGTCTTTTAGTCAGTAAGAGTCTGACACTATCTCCCGCTCCGCCCAAGAGCGGGGGATGTCAATGCATGATTTTTTCCCACCATAAAAAAAAAAAAAAAAAAAAGCGGGTAGTATAAACGTGTTTCCTAAGGGTACATAAAAACCAAACTGCTTGTTTGCTAGGCCGGCTCCATCACTAGTTCTAGCACCCACCATAATTACACTTGGTCTTTTGCCCGTATTTGGGTGCTCGAAAGGTATTACTCGAATTAGGACACACTGATGTATGAGGCCCACTGTCCACGGACGCATAGCTTCTAAAACCGCGTACAGACATCGCGAGGCGTGCGTCGCGAATGGTTCGTCTCGCATGCCTCGGGCTGTGTGGACGTGTGTGCTCACAGTGAGCATTCGCGTCATACGATCGTTGCGAACGCCGTCTCAGTACGAGCCGTGCGCTCTGTGTGTACGGACCGGTGTTTTTGGCGTTTTCTACTGACGAACACCGTGCGTGGTGGTTTGCGTGCTCAGCTTGAGCATGTGTCGTTCAGGACGCACGCATAAATGTACCGTCGTATGTCTCAGGTTGAGGCATGCGCGACGAACCATTCGCGACGCACATCTCGCAATGTCTGTACACAGCTACAGATATGCGACACGATGCTGCCACTTTTCGACAGAGTTTCATAGTTTTATATGCAAGCTACACGCATGCGTACACCAAGCGTAGGATAACGAATACGCGACTGTGAAGCTACGCGTCCGTGGACAGTTAGCATTAATTTATCACACAGGATAACGAGCTAACGACTGTGTAGTTTAGAAAAAAAACACTGATATAATAACACGAAAAACTGGCGTCATCAAGTTGGGTATCCAAATTTAGGTGACTGAAACGATGAAACAGGACATTCATTTACACTTTGGCATTTTCTTAAATTCACCATCAGTGAAGTGCAATTACACCATCTGTACGGAGGGGCTTGCGGATGATGAGCAATGGGCAGCTCACTGCACGGCCGGTGGGCAAGGACCGAGTCCAAATGTCGCCGACAGCACGCGAGCGGACAAAACTGTAGGAGCTCAGCAGGGCTGCTGTTCACTACGGCTACGGGCAATTTCTGAAAGAAAAACCGGGGGCTTAGAACGCAACGACTAAGGTGACCCAGGTGTGGCGGTAGTCAGTAAAAGTCTGACATGCCTTCATACTCCGCCTTAGAGAACGGGAGAAGTTATTCCCACTCAAAGGAAACCTTAACCTTAACCTACGCATGTAAGTGGCAGTTTGCGACTGCGTAAGCTCTTCACCGTGATCAGGGCCTTATGGATACACCATCGTGAGGCAATCCTGCGCACAGGGAACACAATGTGATCGAGCGCAGGGGGCCGTCATCCTTTCTCTTCTTATTAGTAGCCCTTCTATGTTGTGTAACATGGTATAGACCAAGAAACTTAACAAGACATAGGTCTTAGTTATGTAATTCGTAATCGACAAAACGTTTAAAGCTGCTGTTTTTTGTTGCTTTTGGGATAGGACCCAGATACAACTGAACACTCGTCTGGTCAGAGGATCCTCCCATTTCAATGATCAATGGAGGTATACGGAAATCATTGTGCGCGTTCACAAACATTGCAGATTAGTTTTGAAAATACTTAGGTATATATTTTAAATTTTTCGCGAGTCTGTCAGCATTTTTTAAAGGTAGGGAAATCCTAACTAATATTATAATGTGAAAGTGTGGATGTTTGTTACTTAATCACGCAAAAACGGCTGAACGGATTTGAATGAAATTTGGCATGCATATAGCCTTTGACATGGAAAAGAACATAGGCTACCTTTTATCTCGATTCCTTAAGTACCTAATGCCACGCGGGCGAAGCCGGGGGCAAAAGCTAGTCATAGTATAATTCCTCCCGATATGGATGGAGAGATCCAATATACCACAGTGTCTCAAGACAAAAATCTATGATCAGTCACAGTGTGTGTTGCCAGTGCTGACATTTATGGCTCCGAAACGTGGTTGCTTACAATGGGCTTAAATTCACCCAAAGGGCAATGGAAAGGGCCAAGGGGCCCTTTGCGGCGCTTAAAAACACGCTAGGTTCACAAACTTTGAAATGCATGTCATTTTCTTTGAACTAAAAATGAAACAAAAAATAAATATAATCCCAGTTATTGACAATGAACTTTTTGTTGATATAGACAAGGTCGCACACGCTACATACAGTACCCAGTACTCATTCAACGGTACCTACCGACCTTGATCTTGCTTATATTACATACAATACCCGTGCAAAAAATATGCGCGCTCAAAAACTTGAATGGAGCCTATTGTCTTGAATGTTATTTTAAGAGAGTCCAACTCGAGACACATTTCCATATACACATTCATTTTTTATCTACACTAGTAGAGAGGTAAAGTTTTTTTTTTGTTTGTAGGAGGTAATCTCTGAAAGTTCTGGTCTGATTGCGAAAATTTTTTCACCGATAGAAAGCTGCTTCATTCCTGAGTGACATAGGCTAAAGCAAAAGCTAGTGTGTTATTTACACATCTTTCTCTAGATATTGTGACGCAGCTCAGCTCGTCGGTAGGCTCGTATAGGGATACTTCTGAAATTAAACACTTCGGGCGGCGCACTCTTATATTTTTCTAACTTATTTCACGAATACATGCTATTCTTATAAAGATCACTTCAGCACTGAAAAAACAACAGACATTCTTTTTTTTCTACTAACTTTCAAAACTATTCTAGAACAGCATAATCCTTCGAATTATATTTTACAAGCCAGTTCGTGGGTTAATAAAAAAAGCATCTCCTTTCGATATCACATGAGCTACGCCCCAATGAAATACAGATGTCTTAAGAATAATTATCTAGGTTTTTATAGAATTCAATAAAAAAAAAATGTGTAAAATAGTCCAATAAGGACCTTTTTAAGATATTTTGGAAACAGATATCTTGTGAATACTAAGTGTAAGACTAATCCAGTAAATACCTCTGAAAAGAATACATTTAAAAAGTATGAAAATATATCTATAGGTAACTATAAATTTTTTATATCTTAAAATTTTAATTCTGAAAGACATTTTTGTTTCTAAAATCTTTTAAGATTAAAAAAACAGGTATTTTCTGGAACGAAATCTGTGAAATATCGAATATTTCAGTGAGTGACGAAATTATTGAAATCCAACAAAACTTTCAGGCGTTATCTCTCTTTTCTTTCACGTTACTTTTTTAACAAAAATTCCATTGAATACTTACATCAAGTTATTTGTTATACAAGAGTGCAAAGTTGCTTTTTAACCGCGTGCTCAATTTTTATAACCGAGCAAGTAAAGGATTCTAAAATTTGTAGGTATAAATCGTTCAGTATTCCCAGCAGTGGGTATCGTTTCAAAATAATTTCCAATATGGCGTATCAGAGACCATCGACCATCGTGTTGCGATTGTCGACAGAAATGATTTGCGTAACGGTCTTGAGCAAGGTGAGTTATTCGAAAGAGTTACCGTGGCCCTAGAATGCAATAGGCAACTAAAGGAACTAGAGTGGGTTTTATTCAGTTAAGATCTGACTAAATTACATTAATTAATAGATAATATTATAGAAATCAGAAACGTTTATTGCAAATAGACCAATTACAGGCATTATGAGTTGTCAAAATGTCGGTCAGTCAAGAAAGTGAAGCTAAATTGCAGATAAAATAGATATAATAATAAAAAAATCTATGACACTACATAGGAAGTAAAATTCAAAATCCTGCTTCGCAGTAGGTATTAGATTTCTCCGTGCAATTAGAATATACACCCCTTTTTATTATTACAAAAAAATGGGGCTCTAAAAATGCCCGGTCAATTTGATTATTTGAATAATTATTAAAATAATAAAAAAAAAAAAAATATAAAAAAATAAAATAAATATAATATATTATTTTTTTATTTGTTATTATAATGGGTATTTTTCATAATGACCGGGCATTATGTATAATGCCCAATTTATCACTTGGTCCATAACATATTATACAACAGTCAGAATCGACTATTGGGCAGTTACCGACCCGAACATAACAGTCGTCTGATCATACCATTTCAATGGTTTGCACCCTGTTCCGCATATCTCCAAACTGGTGATTCCGACTTCCCCTAGTTCTGTTTGTTACTCCTTTACGCTAAAACGAACGGAATAAGATGAAATATAATACAAAGGGAAGACCATTATTATTATTATATAACTTTATTGCACACTTTAACTTAATAAAGGAGAAACATTTACAAAAATAAGTGTACAATGGGCGGTCTTTCTGCACAGGGCAATTTCTACCAGACAACCTTTGGATGGACTGAACGAAAGGCTGACAGTGTACAACAATTTATTAAACAATATTATATAATACATAAATAAAAAACCAAATAATATACTAATAAATATAAAATATTATTACCTACAATTAGAAAGGAAAAGAAAAACTAAAGTTATAGATAATGCTTTTTCACCATTGATCATATCCTTGAAATGGATAAAGGATAGCTTCTATGCCGGTAATAATTATATTCCCGTTCGATAATTTCCTACTTTTACGAGGACGAAACAGCAGACAGAAACCAGTTATTCTGTACACAGTAAAATATGTGGACTTTTCCAATGTTCAAAATATGTTTTACTGCATCTGAAAAGCTATTTCTGACTAATGACATACCTTAATAAACACTGGTTTTTGCGGTATTTTAGTGTCATTTTGCCGTCAAGTTGTCGTCAAAGTCAAACTCGTCACTGCTGTAATCACCGACATAAATGACATAATTTAGTACGTTTAAGCTATAAATTACTATAATTTGTGACCATGCATCAAAGTCATATAAGGCTTTATTCTTTCCCATAGTTAAAGTCAGCTAAAATTAATTGTTAATTCTATAATTATTGCGACTTTTTTACGCGACAATTTGCGACCGAGTCGTCCGTTATTCATGTCAATACAATTATCAATAATTGCAGTCAGTTATATCTAGGTACTTTATTTGATTGACAGATGCTAAGGAACTAAAATACATAAAATGAATTTGAACTTTATCTGTAGTGCATAAGGTTCGAATTATTTTCATGAAAAATTAGTCATTGCAAGATTGCTGTCAGTAAATTTTGGACGCTATTTAGCTTTAGTTAAAGTTACAATTTCTTTGTAGACTACTAGTAATGAGAGTTGATTATGAATGGCATAATTATCAGACCGGCACGTGGTCACTAGAATGTAAAGAAAACACAAATTTTACGAATTCTTACCGTTTGTTAATGATACACGTAATTAGAGGTTCTTTCTTAAAGCATTGTTTTAAATGATGATGATGTTCTAACACTGTTTCACGAGAAAAACACTACTCTACCACCAATATTCTGTTTTTTGAAATAAGTATTTGGATTTGAGTATTTATCAAACTCGACTTCATTGCAGCAGCTGAAAACTTGATGGATTCCCACCTCAAAAAAAACCCTTAATTACGATAGCATTTTCTCACACCGAAAAGAAGCGGCTAAAAACTTATCAAAATTTGCTAAGATTTGACATGTTTGTTAGCTTCTAAGAATCTACCCGACGCTGACGCCATACGATGAATGTCTACCCTTACTTTGACACCTACATTCCAGAAGACTAAGGGTTTCGCCTCGTCGTTTATACCACATACATCGAACGACTGGAACAATTTGCCTGCTGTAGTCTTCTCGTCAGTCAAGGCTAGAGTAAGCCAATAGTGAGCTCTTAATAAACTAGTTCGCTTAATCTTCGAAGATTACATTACTGCTTCGGTAAAATGGGGTCAATAGAAACTCAGGGGTGAATAGAAACAAAACTTTAAAGGGGTATTTTCACGATACTTGAGTATTTTTTGCAGCATTTTAACTCTATCAATTTATTAATAAATTGATATTTTAAAAAGTCGACGCTTTGTTAGAAGCCGATAATATGGTATCAAAGTGAAAGCAAAACCAAAGTCTTGTTTCTATTCACCCCTGCGTTTCTATTCACCCCATTTTACGGTCGTTACCATCACAGGTGGACTCCAGCCCGAAAAGAAAGAAAGAAGCGATCCATCGCTTGACCGCATTCAAGCACTAGTTTATTTAACATATAAAAAAAGACAACAAAAACAGAAACTGTTTATAATTATATTTACAGACTTTATAAACATCTAAGGGTGGGTTTTTTTATCGATAAGTGATATTTGTTTGAGTTTCTTAATGAATTGTAATACAGTTGTATCTTGCGCCATCATATTGCACTTCTGACACTCAATTCTTGAAGATCTTTGCTTGATTTATTACTCTCTTTGTTCGTGTCACAAGATCTGCGTATTTTTTGTGCAATCGGCCTAAGACATTCCGTGATAGTGCCATTGTAGCTAAAAAATTAGAATACCGTAAAAAGAACTGTTACAATTATGGTGTACAATGAAGTGAGAAAAAACCTAGGCAAGTGTGAGTCGGACTCACGCACTGAGGGTTCCGTGCGAACTAGATTTTTCCGAATTGCAATTTTTTTTTTTGTGACTTATGTAACTACAAATTTACTGTTTTCAAATTTTTTCCTATATCTGTATTATGAGACCATGCTTTGTGCCAAATTTCAGGATTCTGGATCACCGGATCCAAAGAATTTCGATCTTTGAGAGTATCAAAATATACGTTTTTTTGCGACATAAACGGCCGTATGTTTTTTATTTGTTAACTTAGAAGTTTGATTTTTTCGCAGCTTAAAGGCACCGCTGACTTGAGTATATATATGGTTTTAATTTCAACTCGATACCTCCACGCGTTCTTGAGATAAAGGGTCTTGATAGACAGACATACAGACAGACAGATAGTCAAACGAACCGACAACAAAGTGATCCTATAAGGGTTCCGTTTTTTCCTTTTGAGGTACGGAACCCTAAAAATGACGATCGGACCAAAACTTTCAGGGATTGCGTCCCAAAAACACACAAACACAAAATTTTAACTATATACACGAATACTGTCGATCGCGGAAATCCGTTGGATGTGAGACGCACAAGACTGGTCATTATGTCGACACTTAGAGGAGGCCTATGTCCAGCAGTGGACGTCTTTCCGCTGAAATGATTTATTTATTTATGCATTTATTTTTTATTTTTTTATCTCCATCAAAGGGCAAACAAGCAAATAACACAAAAAAACAGTATAATTCAATAAATGATTTCAATTGAAACTAAAAATTTGGGTCAACATATAAAGTCAAAGGTACATAATGATGATGATGATGATGATGATGAATAGTCCGAAATTTGAAGTGATGACGTTAATTTTAATTTTGAACACATGTGGCAGATTTATTAGTTATGTTATGTGGAAAACGGCTTATCTCTTCAACATTAGAAAATATCAATATCTATAACAACAGATGTCAAACAACGAGGAGGAAGAAGTTATAATATTTGTCATACGAGCGTATCTGATAATCGAAAGATCCTTGTATGATTCTTCATCTAGTGATCTAGTCAATAGTGTTGAATGTTTTTGTTGGACGTGGTTGACGGGGCTAGCTGAAGAGTCACCCCTGACCTAGAACGCAAAACACAACTGGAAATTTTAATCAGTAAAAGTCTAACATTGCTTCTCGCTCCACCGAGAGCAAAAGAAGTTATCTAATGATTTCTCATCAAACCTCTTGTCTCTCATTTCGGACGGAACACCGCCGTGTATTCATGAAGGCTATCGGTGGCGGTGACCTATCGCGCTCGGTCCCGGTACAAACCATTAGGCCCAGAAGGAATGAAAAGCGTTTCGTAGAAGGACGAAGCAGTAATTTTAGTATTTGAAGGACATAGGTGGGTTTTAGTCAATAAAAGTCATGCCCACTCGCACCACCCTAGAATAGGAGAAGTCTTTTGAAACAAAGGCTAAGATGATTGACTGACCTACCGTTCCGAATTTTGATAAAAATGATTATATCGCGAATCAGACCAAATTTAATAGTCCCAAAATATAAGGGCTACTGAGTAATAATTGTGACGTTGTACGTTGGTCGGCAATTGGGAACTCAGGGTTCGTCATCAATCTTACTATAAAACTACTGACGAAAGTCCTGACGTTACCGGAAAGGCTCTCGCAGTAACAAACCGGTTCAGCTTAAAATACGTCAGATTTTACTTTAGTGTTGTATGGGGAAAGCCTACGTGACGGTAGCCGGCTGTCCTATGGCTTATGGTACCTGTCAGTAGATACGTCATTAGAAACCGGTGCCCAATGCCGATAGTTACGTCACTATTTATTAAATTGCGTAGGGGCTACAAAATATAAGTGGAAGCGGATGAACCGCGAGTCCGCGACAGAAAAAACGGAGAAATTCTGAGCGTTGTTGTTTTTTTTGTCAAAGTGTTTCTTTAAGTATTTTAGCTGTTGAATTTATTAAATTGGTTTGACTGAAACAATAGAACTGTACAGGTTGTCAACTATTGATCAGAAAAAATCTAGTTTGAGAACATCGGCACAAAAAGAAAAAGTCGACATAATGTTATGTCAAAATAAATTATTTTTTTGTAATGTTGTTTGGGAAATAGATTTAAATCTGGTGTCTGTTAGGCTTTATTTCACTTTTGCCCAGCTCGTTAGGGTCTCCATTGCAACTTTTCAGAACGAGCACGACCTCAATTTTAACATAAAAATCATAAAATGATAGAGAATCAATATCACTATGACGGTAAATTATTGATACCTTATCGCGACCATTGACGACACACTTCAAGTGTAGACTACAAATTCAAAACGCTCTTAAAATCATCATCGCAAAACTATTTGACATTCACAATGCTATTAACGTTGTTTGAAAAACGCGTAAATGGTCAATTATAATTATTAGAGTACGTTAGCACGTAGGTGTGAAAGACATTTACATGGTCGCGATCAATTTATTGCATGTGACCAATGGCTTGCTTCAATGTTACACGGTGACTTGACATTGAAATTTAAAGTACTATCTATTGTTTTTAAAATAATAGTTTCTTTTGGGTAAATTAAAAATGTTAATGTTAATAAGTTTGCCAAATAGATGTATTGATTATAAATTAATAAAAAATGTCATCTATAAAAGGTTATCTAAGTCTGTTACTTTGTGTACCTAATACCATTTACTAAATTTAAAGCAACTTAGCATATCATAATTTTATTGATTTTTAAAATCTTGCGCAATTATTATGTATTGTATTATTGTATAACAAATTGTCGATTGTGATTCTTGAAAAAACTTTTAATGCATGTAATTCACGATAAAAACTTTTACCATAATAAAAGTTATTTACGGCACATTTCTTCTCATTTGACCAGTGCCTACCAATTATGACCACTTCTCGCAGCATCTCAGTCAGTATTGTTACACCTACGGGTGCCATAATGTCACAAAATAAGCAAATACAGACAGGTCAGTTTCATAAAATGAGCGAAAATACCCACACACAGACACGCTTCATGTACATCGAGTGCAAGGGCACTCGCGATCGGTATCTGTTTGAGACCACTGTTCGCATGCGTCTTTGTATGCATCTTCGACTATTGTTCAGTGAAATAGAACTTTTGTATTTGGAGGTAGGTAATGGGCAAATTATCATTACTAAGATGTGGATTGATACGCGTTACATTGATATTCATTTCTGAATGTTGTCTGGCTAACGTTAATTATTTACAAATTTACAAAAAAATATTTAACATCGTGAGTTTACAACAATTCTATAAATATTTGTTCTAAGAATTTACAATTTTTTTTTTTTGCAAAAAATCACTCAATTACTTTGGTTAGATACTTCAAAAAAGGACCCTTCGTAAAAATGCATTTTTCTCTTAAAAAAAAATTAAGTTAATTAAAAAAAATACCTTGTTTATTAATTTAATTCAGTTGTTTATTCCTCATTCATTAAACTATTCCTCAACTTTAAAAAATCTTTTGTAGTTAGGAAAAACGAAATAGATACTAAACAACATTTTCAAGAAAAAATTATCCGCTACCGCTCATATCTTGAACCACCCGCTACTCGTCAATGAATCACGTCCCAACTGTAGTACGCTCACCGCCGCAGTTTCACTACCGCCTCGGGCCAACGTACCCGTCTGTGACCAAAACAGACCACGCGCCGCAAACACACCAAACGATTGTATTTGTGACCAAATTGAACGTAAATACAAGTATTTGTGACCAAATTGAACGAAGTTGGTAAACTTAGTGACGAAATTAGTGTTGTGCTGTTGACGAATAAAAAGATTTTGTTTACAGTGTGTGTGAAAGTTTAAGGAAATTAAGTTCGATGGTATGTTTTTGTTGCATTCCTATGGTTACGTTTCTTACGTGTCGACAGTTTGTTAAACTTTTACTTGAGTGTTAAAAGGGCTGTTTTTTGTTTGTTTTTTTTTTATAAAAGCGTCGTGCTTTCGGAATGTTTGTGTTCGAAGACATCTAAAAAAATTATGTTTGTTTGTTATTTTTCTTTTCCCTACGTAAATATTGATTTATGCTTAATCGTAATTGATATCCTATATAGTGTAACCAAAAATTTAATACAAACGGTCTTAATCTTTTGCTATACGAGAACTTTTACCATACAGGTACCCACATTTGTTGCACAAGTTACCAGATAGATTTTTCTGCTTTTCCGAAAAATACATTGTAAGTAGTTATTTTTTTTTTTGAAGTGGTCGGTATCAGAACTAATGGCAGTTAGTCGTCCGTTAGTCCAAAGGATGTATCAACATTTTTTGACCTGACCAGTGGTTTAACAAAATGCACCCTTTTATACATGTTGTGGAACCCTATAAGCTGGGGGCTTCGTATCATTAGTATTGGCTGAAATAATGGTTGCTACACTCCTGCTCAAAACCCACCCGTATTCTTTCAGTTTCCCTTCTCGTTTCGGCGACTCATTCAAACAATTCTGCAGCCCTAGCAGTTACAATATTTCTTTTCAGTTTTCGTAAGTTACGTTTCAGAACTGTAAGTCGTCACTGGCACAACGGGTCTTTCGTGTCTGTGAACGTTCTGTTCGTGCACTTTTGTCTTGAGACACTGTTACATTACAGTGATCAGTGATCAAATTACCTGCAATGATTTACAGAAACCATTAGAGTAATCAAGAAAAGGGGTAGCCCAGCAGTATTAATGGTCTTAAACATATATTGTAGGTCGCAAGATCAAACCCAGGCAGGTACATTACTTTGTGTAATTTATTTCATCACCACTGCTCTCAAAACGGTGAAAGAAAACATCCTAGAACCTAAAATTCTTAGACATGTGATATCCACCAAACCGCACTGGGCCCGCGTGGTGGATTACGGCCTATTTCCTCTCCTAAAGAGAAGACCTGAGTACCAGCAGAACATTAAATACTGCTATTAGAAAAAATTGGCAGACTATTTGTCTCAGAAAGGGTCATTTTATAAAGCTATAACTACATTAGACCGGCACACACGTGGACCACGCTTGATTTGTACGTAGAACGACGTCACGTAGCGTAGCGGCGTGGATCAAGTGTAGCTCTACAAGTCTAGTTTCCTATGCGGCGTGTGTGGCACAGGTGTGCGCAGTCAGTGTAGTTCTACCTATAGGCTATATTGACTAAACTTATATTTACTATAGAACTACTAATTGTTTATTCTTCAGTTTATAAATTGTTATGTTATTTTCATGACTTAATAATTAGTAGAATGTTGTGTCAATAATTCAACAGTCTCAGTGCAGTCAATAGTATGAATCTGAAAAATTGCTTAGTAATTCTCGTGACTAAGATCTTTATTTACTTATTGAGAATCATATATTATGATCACTATAACATGATGGTTATAAATCTACACTAATATTACAAAGAGGTAAAGTTTGTTTTAGGTGTCCGTACCCAAAGGATAAAAACGGAACCCTATTACTAAAACTTCGCTGTCTGTCCGTCTGACCGTCTGCCTGTCCCCAGGCTGTATCTCAAGAACCGCGATAGCTAAACAGTTGATATTTTCACAAATTATGTATTTCTGTTACTGATATAACAACAAATACTAAAAACAAAATAAAATAAATATGTAAGGGGGGCTTCCATACAACAAACGCGATTTTTTTTTTCTAAGGACGGTACGGAACCCTTCGTGCGCGAGTTCAACTCGCACTTGGCCAGTTTTTTTTTTTGTGTGGTAATCTTTGAAAGTACTGGGTAGCCCGATTCACGTAATGAAAACCGTAACGATATCGTAGCAATTTAGTCCTTTAGACCATTTACGTATTCACATCCATCAATCGAGTTTGAACGACACCGATTTTAAAGTCGTTTGAAATTCGTCGATTTAAAAAAAAATCTGTACTACATTATCCTGGTAGAATACTTATTAATGTAACTAGAAATAATTCGACAGATTGTGAATACCGCTTTTGGATAGGACTACGATCGAACGACTATAAAATTTCAACGATATTTAGCTTGTTTGATTTTACGTGAATCAGGCTACTGATTGCGAACATTTTTGCACTGATACAAAGCTGCTTTATTTTTGTGTGACATAGGCTATATTTTATGTAGGTACGCGGGCGAAGCTGCGTGCAAAAGCTAGTTATATTAGATAGGTATGGATACATAAACTTTCCTTGCTTATTCTTTTATCTATTGGCAAAAACCGCATCAAAATCTGTTGCCTGGTTTATGAGGAGCTAACGGACAAACACATTAAAAGCGACTTTGCTCTGGACTATGCGAAGATTATTATCCTTTCCATATTAACATCTATATTAACTTATCGGATTCCACCCATGTGCTTAACACGGGTGAAATATGGTCTATACGAATGCCAAATTTTATCCGAATCCGTTCAGCCGTTGAACGTGAAGAAGTTACAAACAACCAAACACACTCAGAAACTTTCACCTCTATAATATTGAATCTTTTTTTAAAGTGGAAAATTAGCGAAGCTATTAAGAATTATTTTTTCACTAACACTACCTACCCCTGCACTATCTCTAAGTGAGATTTTACATTTCGGCGAGCAAAGTCGCCAGCTGGAGTTCGTTAGTAGTAGTAGTAATTAGTATATCGAAGATCACGCAAATTTTGTTGCTTAATCAACAGCTCATTATTGTTCCATTGTCAATATAATTTGGTTTCGTATGATAGATGCTGTATTGATAAATATAATTTGTTGGCTAAGCGTGGTAATTATGTCAATTTACGAAATATTCATGCATTGTTGCAGTCAATTCTTAATGACTTCTATGTTCATTTTGACGCAATGATTATAACGAAACTCAAAGTTCAGTAACACCGCGAGAATTCTTGAAAGGGTTACCGTGGTCACTAGAAGTCTAACATGCTCTCCCGCTTCACCCTTGGGTGGGAGAAGTCATTGGATGATTTCCCAAATAAAAAAAAAGTGTTTGTGGGCCCGCGTAGTACCATACCTCAGGATTTGTCCTGAGATTTCAGGAATTTTGGGATCTTTTCAGGATTGCGACTGGATTTTGCAATTCTCATGAAATCTCAGGATTTTTGGAATTTTCAATAAAATACAGCTTAGGTACACTTAAAAGTTAAACAAGCTTACACAAATGTATAAAAAAAACTTAATAAGAGTTAAATAAAATAAAACTAGATATGTGCAACAATTATGGTTGCCTATACAAGGTGTAAGGGACAGCCCTCCACAAACTTTAAGTGCTTGCTCAGTAGACGAAACTGAACAACCTACCTCCTCCTGTCTCCTCCTTTTCTTGGAAGTCGATTAAAAAGTTTATTTTTTATTTTTTATTAATGATAGTCTTGCGTGCTATCTCACCTGATTATTTATTTATTTATTAAAGCTTTAGTACAAAAAACTGTACAAAGGCGAACTTAATGCCTTAGGTATTATCTGCCAGTCGACCTTAAAAGTTCTCAAACTGTAAGAAAATCTCAGGATTCTTTAATGGGAATCGGCCTTTTCTCCAGACTTTTGATTTTTTCATCTGGTATCCCATACACCCGCGGCCCTGCTTGTACCCAAGCGGCGGCATCGTCGATCGCCCGCGCAGCAGCCCGACGAGAGACGAAGGTAGCCGAACGGAAGCGGTGCCCGAACAAAAACTATATATCCCTTTGACATTGCACTATATTCTCAGCAAGTACGTCATTGTACTTCAAGTTGAGAGTATTTTTTCCTGTCAGTCCTTTTCTCAGAAACTGCTGAACCATTTTAAATGTGACTAAAGTATTTATGATTGCTCTGCTATTGTTAAAGTAATTATGAATGTCATGACATTGACTTCTATTTAGTTTCCTAAGAAATATTATTGCATGAAGTATTAAAAATTATGATTTTATTGGTTGATTTATGAACAATGAAATCTAAACGCGATCTTGATTTATAACTACGCAAAAAAACTTGCGTCTCAATTCAAGTAATATTATTATTTTATCGAGTTCATATTATTTAAGTCTTTATTAACATTCCTGCTGCCAGATTTTTTAAAGAGTTACTGAGGCCCTGGAACGCAAAGGGCACCTGAAGAAACAACAGTGGGCGTTAGTCAGTAAAAGTCTGACACTTTCTCTCGCTCCACATGTAGCTATTTAATGATTTACTAAAAAAAATACTCCAGACAAACTTGTCTATCAAAAAATCATTTAAAATCTATTCCCATGTTTTTTGGTGTATCTAAATGAACTATAAAATATAATTCTACTACAACGTCAAACTAGAGAGGAGTAGTGGCCGAGTGGCAACGGCTCCGACTTACGAGTTTAGGTCGCGGGTTCAAACCCAGCCAGGGGCATTGCTTTGTATAATTTATTTCGTCACCACTGCTCTAAAAACGGTGAAGGAAAAAATCCTGAGGAAACCGGCATCTCCTAGAATCAAAAATTCGAAGGCATGTGACATTCACCAACCCGCACTGGGCCCCCGTGGTGGATTGCGGCCCATTCCCTCTCCTAGAGATGAGGCCTGAGTCCCAGCAATGGGAACATTAAAAGGCTGATTATGCTATTTTAAACAAGAAATTGAAAGTATTTATTTCAGACCCAGAAGACAAAATACAGGTTATGACAGTGTTTACCAAAATTATAATCAAACGTTTTTGTAATATATTTATTCAAGTCATGTTATTATAATTTATCAATTTAATCATCATGCGACAGGTAAAATTCCATATTTATTTTTGGTTCTCGTCAAACTGGTACATTTGATTTTTCCGTGTCGACCAACTAGTCAGAAGCGACTATGCGATCCATTATTAAAATATAATTATTTAATAATTATGGTTTTATAGACACTGATTATGGTGTCGCAAAAATAGTCTATACACCGTCTGTACCTACTGGATGTTTTTGATGTTAATGTACAGTACAATTCACGAATGATGGCGGCCGTGAAGTTAGCCTCTGCGAACGTTCGCGCATACTACACTCTTCTCGCACACGTACGTCGCCATTTGGTTCCTAAAACACGTTACTGCGCAGCCTTCTGCACAAACTTCACGGCCGCCATCATTCGTGAATTGTACTGTAATTATTCTTTTGTTTTTAATCAAGCTGCATAATAATAACGTCGACTTACCGCAAGAACTCATTAACAGACAAATACCAAACTTTGTGTAAAGCCATTTTTTGCAAGCTGACGATAATAATTTATAGAATTGGGTTTGGCATTCTATATTATAGGCCACTTCTAGTAGCTAAAAGTTGTATTTATCAGTTAGTGAGTTCTTGCGGTAAGCCAAAGACTATGTACATAGAATCGGGTTTAAAAACTGCTCTCATCAATGAAAAAATACCTCGAATTTTATTTGTGGGGATATGTCAAACTCAAAATATACATAGGTAATATTTTTAATTCACGAACAATTAAACTTATATACACAACATTACACGCCCAGTCCTGGAACCTGTAGATCAATGGAATCTGTAGGTCATAAAAATACAAGTCTCTAACGGGAATCAAAATCGCAATACATTACCATTATCCAGTTTTCATTACCGAATGTTCCTCAAGTTGGCGTCAATCTAATTCTTGATAGCAAAAAACTTGATGTAATTACAGAAACTGTGTTCTTAGGTATAACTGTCGATTCCAAACTGCAGTGGGGTGCTCATATTAGAACTCTCTCAGGTAGATTAAGCTCAGCGGCATATGCAGTAAGAAAAATAAGGCAGTTGACAGATGTCGCCACAGCTAGGTTAGTTTACTATGCCTATTTCCATAGTATTATGTCTTATGGCATTTTACTGTGGGGATCTGCAGCTGATGTAGACTCGATTTTCGTATTGCAAAAGAGAGCAATCAGGGCTATTTATAAAATGGGTCCTCGCGAGTCCCTCAGAAATAAATTCAAAGAAATCGATATATTGACACTGCCTTCTCTTTATATCTTAGAAAGTATTTTGTATGTTCGTAAAAACCTAGGACTTTTCAAGATTAGAAGCGATTTCCATAATATAAATACTCGTAGTAAACACGAAATTATATTACCCAAATGGAGATTAGCCAAGACCAGTAAGTCATTTTTAGTAAATAGCATACGCTTTTATAACAAGCTACCAAAAGCGGTGACTGAACTTAGCGAAGGAAAGTTCAAAACCCATATTAAGCGTGTCTTAACCAAAAAAGCATATTACAAGGTTAAAGACTATGTCGAAGATACGCTTGTTTGGCAATGACTACCTCTGCACTTGTGGCCCCCTGGTAACTCATAATAATGTGTGAATGTATCTATTAACTGCTCCATCTTTGTTGTAACATTTTTTTTTTTTTTTTTTTCTAACACATTGCTTTTGCAATATTTTTATTTTATTTTATATTATCTGACTCCAACCACATTAAATTCGTTAGTTTTTCTTTTTTGGTTGTTAACGTCTCATTTATTGACAGCTTTTTTTTATATAGCCTCTTTTTATAATGTAAATAGAAGAACACTGTAGACTCCACGAATTCTTAGATTACTTCATATTTTGACTCACTTTTTTTAAATGATTATTTTGATGATTTTATTGTGCTTTTGAGTACAATATAGACCGGTTTACACTGTTCTTAAATAATACCTATACTTTTAATACTGTAATATGGAAATATTGTAACTACAACCATTTTTTTTAAAAGAGTAACCATGGAGTTTCTTGCCGGTTCTTCTCCATAGGAAACGACCAATTTCGAACCGTGCACTAGCTTCTGACGTTTTATAAGTGCCCATGTAGGCCTATGTGAAATAAAAAACTTTTGACTTTGACTTTGACTTTGACTTTGAATACGAAGCATAGCTGTCACTTGTTTAATCGCTGTTAGGTACTGCACAATCGTTTTTTACACTTAGCTATTAGTTACATTTTGACAATGACCGATTATTAAAAAAAAAAGTAACAAACAAATCAAAATACCTCAAAACATGTTGTTGCCATTTGTAACAAAATCATGATCACGATAAAATTGTTATTGTTATTAAATTAAGGAGTCAAATAACAATCTTGATCAATAATTAATTATTTTGTTAATCCTTTAATTAATTGATGACGATCGTTTTAAATTATTCACATCCGTTTATGACTAAATATGCTTATAAATTTATTATCCTCTTATCGTATTATATAAAACTGAAGAGTTTGTTTGTTTGTTTGAGCGCGCTAATGTAGGGAACTACTGGTTAGAATTGAAAAAAGCATATCAGAAATCAGTAATTTTATTTCAAATAGACCAATAACTGGCACTTTTGAATTGTCAAAATGTCAGTTAGTAAAAAAAAAAAAGTGTTGCTAAGTTGCACGTTCCAAAGTGTAGATCTCTACGTGCAAGAAACTCCATGGACACTCTTTTAAATCATATATTTTGAGTTACAAAAATCTTGTTTACATATTTTTGTTGCTACTATTATGTGAGCACAATGTCCATAAATAATAATACTAAAAAAGAAGATTTAAACTCTAGCTGTGATTACGTAGTGGACATAAACTTAATTTCGAATTCATAACATTACGTAGAAGTTGCCTACAGGTGTAGGTACCCACGCATCGGGTATGCGTGGAATATTTCGATAGCATTCAGCGCGACACAAAAATAGACGATTATTAACATAATAACCAAATTACCATGGCATTCAAAGCCATGGACCATATAAAACGCACACGGGTGATGGCCGAATTATGAAAATAATATAATATCACACTTGTGCTGTAAAGATTTACCTGGGTACGCAAAGGTAAACTGAAAAATCACGGATGCATTTTTGTCAGGAAAATTTCGACTCTCTCCCGTCCTTCTCCCAAAGCACGAGGAGTAATTAATATTTACATGACTGTCGTCACTATAGTCACTAAAGTCACTATCGTCACTATAGTCACAAAAGTCACTATCGTAACTATAGTCACTAAAGTCACTATCGTCACTATAGTCACTATAGTCACTATAGTCACTATCGTCACTATCGTTTGTATCGTTTCTAAACAATAGTGGTCAATCCCCGTCGCGAAAACTGGATTGTTACCTACGCGGTGTCGCTAGTCCAACTTTAACGGTGTGCATGTAGTCGTGTCGATGGAGAACTTAATATTAAGTAGTGAACATCCACGGGGCCTGGGTCCCCGTGACCGACGCGGGTCACCGCATTGGAACACTTTTGAATGGGACCGCGCAGGCGTCCGCTTTACGCAGATTCAGCCTTAAGTTCTACCAGCCAAAACAAAATTGTGACTAAAGTTTACTCGACAACTTTAGTCACAATTTTGTTTTAAATAAATCATGAGGTAAAAATTGATTGTTTTACGTAATAAAGTAAACACAGCTGGTATTTTTCTCATAGCCGTCGCCTTGGAAAAGTTTATTTATAAAACTAATCAATTAAAAAGTGGTATAGCTGAAAACGATAACACTTTGACAAAATTATACTTCAGTTGGAAGTATAATTTTGTCAAAGTGTCTATCTATAGTTACCTATATATTGTTACGTACGTGGGTAATCAAATGCCGATTTACTGACGAGAGAACTTTATTCACCACAAACAATAACAAATTAGTCCAGTCAACAATAATCCGAATCGCAATTAACACTAGAGTACCGTTACACTATCGCTTAGGTCGTTATGTAAAATCACTTCAAGTACTAGGGTAGTTCGCTCTTGATCGCAGTCGAAATCACAACTGACTCGCTTCCGGCCGGGGGCTCGTATTTATATGCGGAGCCAAGAAAATTCTAGATACCGACTTCCCACGAACGATCCCGAATTCCAGAACAATTGAATCGCTTCTCGAAGTCATAAATCATTCTTATTACTCGTGGTAATAAGAGTCACTTTCATGCGAATTTCGACTCTATTGTTAACGTCGGAGAGTATCATTTCCTTTATCCTAGATAAATGCCTACCCACTAGTTGTAGGTACCTTGTGGATGTTTCGAGATTTTTCTAAGTCTGACTAAGCACAACCATTCTAGACCTTTCGAACAGCAATGCGTTTTAATTATTACGTGCTACTCTTTATTTTCTCGGAGATATGGCGGGTTCACGTTTAATGGCGTAACAGTGCCCCCCTCTTAGTCATGCTCGTCCCGAGCATTATTAGATCCGTGATACGGCGCCAATCTATCCACATGGACAACCTTGGGTTTCCCTCTTAGCCCTTTCTTGATGCGGTAGGTCACGTCATTAATCCTTTTTAACACGGTGTAAGGTCCCTCCCATCGAGCTTGGAGTTTCGGCGACTTCCCTTTCCGTCGAAGCGGGTTGTGAAGCCAGACCAGTGTACCTTCCTCAAATCCCTTGGCATTGGCATTACGGTCGTATCTAGTTTTCATTTTTACGCTGGTGTTCATGCTATTCTCACGAACTCGTTTATGCACTTCGTCCAATTGATCTTGAAGGTCACTTACGTAGTCCGTAACTGGCTTAGTCTTGTCAGGTGGCACGCCAGTTATGGCATCGACTGGAAGTCTCATCTCCCTGCCGAAATTCACTCTTGCTGGAGTATGTCCCGTGCTATCATGCACTGCCGATCGGTAAGACATCAGAAATAGTGGAATATACCGGTCCCAGTCCTTCTGATGGTCATCGACAACCTTAGCCAGGTGATTCTCCAGGGTTTGGTTAAACCTTTCCACCATTCCGTCCGACTGAGGGTGCGCAGGTGTGGTGCGTGTCTTATAAATTCCCAGAAGAGTACACATTTCCTGGAACAGCGCAGATTCGAAGTTACGGCCTTGATCGGAATGGATTTCCAAAGGTGCGCCATACCGACATACTACTTCTTCGACCACCTTCTTCGCCACTGTCGTCGCTTCCTGATTGGGGATGGCGAAGACTTCAGGCCACTTTGTGAAATAGTCCTGGATCACCACTATGTACTTGTTTCCATCATTTGTAACTGGAAAAGGTCCAGCAACGTCAATGGCAATGCGTTCCCACGGGGCTCCCACATTGTACAGCTGAAGCCTGCCCCTGCTTCTAGTCTGTGGTCCTTTCACCGATGCGCACGCTGTACATTTCCGACACCATTGCTCTATGTCATCTCTACAATTGAGCCAGTAATACCGCTGTCTCACTTTCAGTAGAGTTTTCTTGATGCCCAGGTGTCCTCCAGAAGCACCATCGTGTATTTCCTGTAGCAGGGGGACTACTTCACATCGTGGTACTATCACTTGTGTGGTCACCTCCTTGCCATCGTTCGATTCCCATTTCCTACAAAGCACATCATTTTCTAGGACTAAACTGTCCCACTGTGCCCAGTAGCTCTTAGTTACGGGACTGTGTGACGATACTTCACTCCACTGGGGCCTAGTTCCGCTACGCTTCCAGTCCAGTATAGGTCGAATATCGTCATCTTCTTCCTGGGACTTCTTGAAGTTGCCTTCAGCCCTAATTAAATTAACGTGTTCTCGGGCTTCATTCTGCTGGCAGTGTCTGCAGTCATCATTACATGGACGTCGCGACAGGGCGTCAGCATTGTTATGCCCTTTTCCACTACGATGTTCCGTCACAAAGTTAAACTCCTGCAGCTGCTCGAGCCATCTTGCAACTTGGCCCTCAGGGTTTTTAAATTGTAAAAGCCATTTCAATGCAGCGTGATCCGTCCTCAACGTAAATTGTCTTCCTATGAGGTACTTGTGGAAATGCTGCAAGGTTTTAACCACAGCCAGCAGTTCTCGTCGAGTCACGCAGTAGTTTCTTTCTGGCTTTGAAAGTGCCTTACTGAAGTAAGCGATTACGACCTGTCTGTCACCCTGCACCTGTGACAACACTCCTCCAATTCCCGTGTTGCTGGCATCGGTATCAACGACAAATCTTCCGTCTCTGCTCGGATACCCCAGTATGGGCGCTTCACATAGCCGTTGCTTTAGCTCGTCGAATGCCGACTCACAGTCCTCGTCCCAGATAAAATCTCGTTTATCCTCAGTCAGCTGATGTAAAGGTTTTGCAATGTCCGAAAAATTCTTGACAAAACGCCTGTAGTATGTGCACAACCCTAGAAATGCACGTACTTCCGTTTTGTTCCTTGGAACCGGCCACTGTTGGACTGCCTTTATCTTCTCAGGGTCGGTTCTCACCCCGTCAGCGGAAATAACATGTCCTAGGTAGCTGACCTCCTTCTTGAACAGGGCGCACTTCTTTGGGCTTAGTTTTAGGTTAGCCCCTCGTATCCTGGTGAACACTTTCTCCATATTCCTCAGGTTTTCCTTAAAGGTGCGACCCATTATAATGACGTCATCCAAATATACCAGACAGACGTCACCAAGAAGGCCCACCATGACTCTCTCCATGAGGCGTTCAAACGTCGCTGGAGCGTTGCATAACCCAAAAGGCATGACGTTAAATTGCCACAGGCCGCTGCCAATACCCGTACTGAACGCTGTCTTTTCTTTATCTTTCTCGCTGATTTCCACTTGCCAGTAGCCACTTTTTAAATCAATGGTTGAAAACCACTTCATGCCACTGAGCATATCCAGCGTATCGTCTATCCTTGGTAAGGGGTAACTGTCCTTCTTCGTCACATTGTTCAGCATTCTGTAGTCCACACAAAATCTTGTGCTGCCGTCCTTCTTCTTCACCAGAACGACGGGGGAAGACCATGGGCTCGTAGAAGGCTCAATTATTCCGCTATCAGCCATGTCCTTTACCATTTCTGCTACCTCATTTTCCTTAGCCCAGGGTATGCGACGCGGTCTCTGTTTAATTGGTCTAGCATCACCTGTATCTATCTCATGCTTGACGAGACCTGTTCTCCCGCAGTCTTTTCCCGTTGCAAAGATATCTCGAAACCGTAGCAGAAATTCCCTGGCTTGCTGTAGTTCCGAAGTCGATAAATTGCTCTTAGAATTTTCCAGAAGTTGCTGGATGTAATCAGTTTCGACTTTGGTCGTGTCTTGCTTTGCTGGAGATTTATTGATTTGACGGAGATACTGAACTTCTTCACATCTCCCAACAACACTGTTTTTCTTCAGTTGGACCTCTTCTTTCCCAAGGTTCACAATCCTTACTTTGGATTTCCCTTTTGTCATAACTAATGTCCTCGCGGTGATGAGCTCCGGGTGCCGGCCAGTATCTTCAACCAAAACACATCTTGTTTGCCTGATTTTCTTGGGAAACTTTACTTCGACTAAGGTTTCTGTTCTCGGAGCCAGTGTGGTATTCTTTAAACAATAGAGGTTGCATGACTTAATTCCTCGCAGGAAGACTTCTTGATCTGGGAATTTCAATACTCCCCTGTCGATATCTAAAATACATCGGTTATTCCGCAAGAAGTCGAGACCCAGTATGCAATCGTCGGTAATATTCGCAATTAACGCAGGATGGATATACACTTGATCACCGATTTTGAACTCAATTTCTGTATCACCGAGGACGGAGACTGGCTGGCCGGTTGCTGTCTGAAGTCGGCAGGATGGAGACTCTCTTTGCCACAAGATGGTGCGTTTCAGCAACTCAGGTCTTATAACAGTCCGTGACGCCCCCGTGTCAACGGTGAAATTGCAAGCACGATGATTCAGCGTCCCTTCGATGATCAAACTATTTCCGTTGTGAACTTGATTGATGGTGATGGTTGGGGCTTTCAGTTGACCAGCCAGCACCCGCCCCGCGGCCCTGGCGACATTTAGTTTAACGACTCCTCGTTAACTTGAGTTCCGGAGTCCACACTTCCCCTCTTCCTCTTGGGGCAATCGGTACGAATGTGCCCTTTTTCTCCGCACCCGTAACACGTCGGAATATAGCGGGACTTTGCCGAAGAAGAAGTCAGCATTTCTCGGTGACGTGGTTGCGCTGAAGGCGAGACCACCACTTCCCTAACTCTATGCGTACGTGAATCTTGTCGTACGGCTTCTACTTCCAGAGCGTGAGCCATCGCACTCTTCAAAGTTTGGTGGTGTCCGAGTCGCACCGTAGCTCTGACTTCAGTATCCCGTAGACCGTCGATGAATGCTTGCACCAGATTTACTTCCACCGTCTCTGGTGTCATTGACATGTACGCACGCCGGACTAGCCGTTCAACCTCGACTCCCCATTGCTGGAGGCTCTCGTTCGACCTCTGCGTTCTCTCGCGTAACTGCGCGCGGAAAACGTGCTCGAGGTGCTTGTCTCCATAACGAGTGTCCAGTCCCTCCATGAGACGCTCCAATGTCCTGCCGTCCGCAGGGAGGTTCTCTAGGACCAGCAGGGCGTCTCCTCGTAGAGCCAAAGTTAATGCCGCAAAAGACTGCTTATCATCCCAGCGGTTTGTTTCGACCAATGTCTCGAATTGGTACTTAAATGCCGTCCAGGAAGACGTGCCATCAAAACGCGGCACATCAAATTTTGCGGCGGATGCACAGGGAGTGTGCGATGGTGAGCCGACAACAACGGGTTCGCGTGCTTCGAGCTTGACGATTTTTTTGTTGATGTCCAGCAGGCGATCTTCGTGGCCATCAATTCTTGTTTCGAGGCTATCAGCTCGGGCGGAAACCTCCTTGACCTCCAAGGTGAGATTCTTTACCTTCTCGCCCAACGTGACGAGGCCGTGGTCGATTTTATCGATGATCAGGTTCTGCTTAGCCTCCTGATCGCGGCGAGCGGCTTCCTGTTCGCGGCGAGCGGCTTCCTGTTCGCGGCGAGCTTCTTCCTGGTTCGCTGCGATTAGGTCCTGAAGCTTACGCTGGTTGGCCTCCTGATCGCGGCGAGCGGCTTCCTGTTCGCGGCGAGCTTCTTCCTGGTTCGCTGCGATTAGGTCCTGAAGCTTACGCTGGTTGGCCTCTTGTTCGCGGCGAGCGGCTTCCTGGTCGCGGCGGACAGCTTCCATACTAGCTTGCATGGCGGCCAACACCGCAGCGAGGTTCAATTCCGAGGATGGTCGTGTTGGTGCCTCAGCAGCTTCTGTTGCTACCATACCAGCCTGATCTTCCTCCTCCATACGATGACGCGCAGCATCCATCTCCATTTGCCTTCTTGTTCGTGGTCGCTGTTCGTCGTCTCTCGGTGTTAGTGGCATTTCACTTCTGACACCAGTTGTTACGTACGTGGGTAATCAAATGCCGATTTACTGACGAGAGAACTTTATTCACCACAAACAATAACAAATTAGTCCAGTCAACAATAATCCGAATCGCAATTAACACTAGAGTACCGTTACACTATCGCTTAGGTCGTTATGTAAAATCACTTCAAGTACTAGGGTAGTTCGCTCTTGATCGCAGTCGAAATCACAACTGACTCGCTTCCGGCCGGGGGCTCGTATTTATATGCGGAGCCAAGAAAATTCTAGATACCGACTTCCCACGAACGATCCCGAATTCCAGAACAATTGAATCGCTTCTCGAAGTCATAAATCATTCTTATTACTCGTGGTAATAAGAGTCACTTTCATGCGAATTTCGACTCTATTGTTAACGTCGGAGAGTATCATTTCCTTTATCCTAGATAAATGCCTACCCACTAGTTGTAGGTACCTTGTGGATGTTTCGAGATTTTTCTAAGTCTGACTAAGCACAACCATTCTAGACCTTTCGAACAGCAATGCGTTTTAATTATTACGTGCTACTCTTTATTTTCTCGGAGATATGGCGGGTTCACGTTTAATGGCGTAACAATATAAAGGGAGAAACTGAAATTTT
Source organism: Mythimna ferrago (assembly GCA_910589285.2). Taxonomy (NCBI): domain Eukaryota; kingdom Metazoa; phylum Arthropoda; class Insecta; order Lepidoptera; family Noctuidae; genus Mythimna; species Mythimna ferrago. The sequence goes on from OU342697.1 coordinate 667,693, forward strand.
GCACAAGGCTTTTTTCATGACTTAGTCAAGCACTAAGAAGGGATTTTTGTCTCAAGACGTATATCTACGACCAGTGCGTGTTCCGTAGGCGCGGGCTTGCGGACAGTGAGCAATGGGTAGCTCGCTGTCCGGCCGTCCGGTAACTGTCCGGACCAAGCCCAAGTCGTCGACGGCGCGCGCTGTTCCCGCGCGCCTCAAGGAGTTGTCAGCAACAGCAGGGGCCCAGCCGGGTCGAAGCCTACTGGGGCCAGGGTTAACCGAAAGGGCGCTCGAGTCCCGGTATGAAGGCTTGAAGGAACGGGATGGGTTTTTTAGTCAGTAAGAGTCTGACACTATCTCCCGCTCCGCCCAAGAGCGGGGGTTGTCATAAGATGATTTTTCCCATCGAACATCGAAAAAACCAGTGCGTATTGACAGTGATGACAATTATGGTTCCAAAACGTGATACAATGGGCCTCAAAAAAAAAACTTAAAATCACTCAAAAAGCAATGGAAAGGGCTACGCTCAGAGTTTCCTTGCGTAACCACATCAGAAATGAAGATATCCACAAGAGAATCAAGGTCGGTAAGATATGTCGGTACATAGCTCGAAGAATCGTCAAACTTAAGTGGCAATGGGCAGGGCACATTGCACGCAGAACAGATGGTCGATGGGGCCAAACTATTCTGGAGTGGATCACGTATCGGCAGATGCAGCATTGGAAAGTCATCCATAAGATAGACCGTTTGACTCGGTGAGGGTGCTGGGAATCCAATGGATTTAAGACGTACAGGACCGTTCGTTATGGCGACACTTAGGGAGGCCTGTGTCCAACAGTGGAAGTCTTTTGGCTGAAATGATGATGATGATGACATTCTTTACGGTATACACAATTACACCAGAATCCATGACCACGTGTGTGTATTAAAAGTCCCAATTCACTTACAAACCTATATACACCGCTAAATTTTGATCGTTTTAATCCCGTGAAGGGTCGATCCGGTACATGAAACACTAGCGATTTGTAAAGATAAAATTAAAAAATAAAGTACCTTTTTTCAAAACTCATATTAATTTACGCATGTACGAAATTAATTTCTTTAAGAAAACGTCAGCTGAGCGAGTCCAATGACCTGTAGGTAGTTTGTACGCGACGCCAACTATTACCTACAGGTCATTTGATTCGCTCAGCTGACGTATTCTTAAAGAAATTAATTTCGTACATCCGTAAATTAATACGAGTTTTGAAAAAAGGTACTTTCTTTTTGAGCCTGAACATAGGCTGAGCATTGGCGTTTGCCATGAACGACGTGAGAGAGAGAGATACGCAGAGCCTATGTCCAGGCTCGCCAAGTTACGTTGGCCGTATTGTAGGTAGATAAAAAAACATGCGCAGTATAAAACTGGCCGCCAAAACAGCTCATTACGAGGCAAGTTTTTGTACGAGAATGCCTTTCCGATAACTATGTGATACGGAATGTAATTATTTTGAACCGGCTCTTAATTGTCTTTATTATACAAAATCGCGTCTGTCTGTTTATCGGCTAAATTCTTCTAAACCTCGTTACGAATTTTGATGCGATTTTCACTACCAAGTGTAATAAACGCTAAATCATTTATTATACCCTACATATTAGTAATCTACACACTAATATTATTAAGAGGTAAAGTTTGTTTTTTATTTTTTGTTTGCAGGAGGTAATCTCTGAAAGTACTGGTCCAATTGCTAAAATTTTTACACCGATAGAAAGCTGCTTTGTTTCTGAGTGATATAGTCTATAATTATTATATGTAGGCATCCGAAGCCGCGGGCAAAAGCCAGTATTCAATAACAAGCAGATGTCACGTTTATGGGTTAAATGAAATACTGTACTTAAGTCGTGAGGATATCCTTTCCCTCACGACTCCAGCCATCTCCTTCTTTCGCATTACTGCTTCGTAGACTTAGGTGATCATTTTCCAGTCTCCTTCACTTCGGACTATGGCCTAAACCAGAGCCGAGCGCGAGAAGTCACCACCGACAATCGCTTCCTCGAGGAGACGGCGTAGCTGCTCCCAAGTGGGGCAGACTTTCACTGTGTACTCCGGGCGATTTACAAAATGGTGATGATACCCGGGCTGAATCTGAAACAGGAACTAACTAAACTGGCAATAAACGGAAAAGACCGTCAGTACGGCCTCGTCAAAGAGGGGACTTTCCACCACGATTGTGACGTGCCTATGATTCCCTTGAACCTGGACATTTACATTTAGTAAGATAACAGGTGAAATGTAGATGTACTGGGTCACTTCTACATAACTCTTTGGAGTATACAGGTTATGTACCATCAAAGACACTTCCACCTGACCACAGCTAAGTTCATTTTTGCTTGCACTCGAAACGAAAACTTCAAAGGATTTGGTTTGGCGCCGCGCCGCAGGATTCAAGCAAAATTTTTTTTAAGTTATCAGCCAGAAACGACCGCGGTACATTTAATGTGTATGTAGGCTACATGACTTGTATAAAAGATCGTTACAAAGCGTAAATGAATAATTATGTATTATCAGAAAAATTAATTCATAAATGTCAAGTAGCGGTTTTTCCTATCGTAAGAAAACTTTAGGAATCTCGAAGAATTGTGATCAAAACACTGATATACAGTTTCCGTAATCTTGTTCTTCCACGATTGTGTGTTTGTGGTTAGAGAATATGTTTTTAATCATTACCTTATGTGTAACAGTTCTGAAGATGACTAATGTAATATACAATTATGTTACTCATCATCTTTCTGCCCTTGTCTAATGATACCTACTTGTGGTCGGCGTTGTTTTTTGCCATCCATCCAACCATCACTGAATTCTTTTTCCTATACAATCCATCCTACCTTAGCCTCCCTATCCTTCTGGTCCATTCCCTGCTCAAATGTATTACTGTGAATTATAAATCGACTAAAAACATTCAGAATTCACTGAAACTTATTCTTATTAATTTGTCGTTTAGTATTAACTGACCAATGATGTATTAACCCATATTTTTAAAATTTCTTTCAAATATTGTTCGACTAATAGGTGTGCTTGAACTGCTATGTCATTTAACAAGAGGTCAGGGCATCAAGTCTGCTATTGCAATAGTGTCAGAATGGTCTATCATTGATGTCATAATTGTCGATTTTGACAAATTTGGTAATCTACTAATATAATGGCGTCATTATGACTTTCCAATGGTCAACCACTGATACTCCATTGAAAGAAGTGGCATAGAATAGTAATCTCGTAGATATTGACAAATGAATATTTGACGTATGCGGTAATCTGCTAAAACTTTGACAGTTTATTTGATCAGTGTTCCACCATTAGAACGTTATTGTGCAGTTATTGGTTTTAATATGCTCGATATTATCATTCTACCACAACTCGAAACCACTGACCGATCATTATGAATTAGCAGGTTACGAACTTTTACAAAATGACAATGTGATCGTGTTGGAATGACGAATTTATAAAAATAGCAGACTTAGACCTCAGATAATTCAGACCTTAGATGGGGCAGGTGGTAGGACAAAGAAGATAGGATAGTAGGTGGAGAATCCTGCGAAAAGGTCCAGATGGTTTCTACAAAGCTTAGATCTATTCATGGGAAATAGAAGTTGATAGCTTTTTTTATCGAAGAGTCATTTCCCTGCAGTAACTAATACACACATATCAGTATAATACCCAATATCAGATACTACAATATTGCACCCACAATCTCTCGATCAATTCGATTCGGATAATCGATACTTACCTTCGCAATGAGTCAGGATTTCCTCAGAACCCCTACAATGTATCGCATGACGTCTATGTATAGTCAACCACACGTCAGAGTAAAGGTTGGATACTTTAAAGTTTCCGTGTTGCTACTAAATACAGGCGTTTTCAAAGTGAAATTTGGAGTTTGTACGTGTGATTATCTGTACCTAGGTATGGTTGTATCAGGAACCTGTGTTCAAGGCCGGTCAGCGACATTTGGCCGAGACTCGAGAGGAAGTGGTGTCATAGGTAGGTATTAAGCTTTTATTAATGGCCTGTAAGATGTGTAGGGGAAGTGTCAAGTGTAAAAAACTGCTGAATTTATTTGGTACCCGTATAAATTCCTTAGTATTTTTTTATTTACTTACTTTTCTCGTCGGTACGCATTTTTTGTCCTGTTTCAAAAGAATGGTGCATTTTATTAGTAGCTAAGACACTAAGCCCTTTAAGCCATGTCTTTGTATGAATAGTTAATTGGTTTACCATTCGAATATGGATATACTAAATTCGAATATTTTTGTAGTAGCAAATCAACGCTGCGGTAGTCAACACTACAATCAAATTCTCATCTCCACTTCACCGAGATCCAGATTTCAATTATTTCACATATATAATCTAATTAGATTATATATGTGAAATAATAATGTGTGCGCAATTGCGCAGATCTACTTGAAATACAAAACTACACCAATTTTACGTTATAATATCCACTAGGACTCAATTTGCGAAAAATAAAAACAGTCACTGAACTACACTCCAAGAAATTCTGCCAATAACTGTCTTTTGTAATGGTTAGATTTACGAGTTATCTGTTTCTAAGGGGTTAAAACACTCGTCCCAGTAGGCTTCGACCCTGCTGGGCACCTATGGTTTGCTGACATCCCCTTGAGGCAAGCGTGGAATACTACGTGCCGTCGGCGACTTGGGCTCCGTCCGGACGGTTACCGGACGGTTGAACGGCGAGCAAGCCCGCGCCTACGGCGGCTGGAAATCTAGATTGGAATCCCGACAGCTGGGGCATGAGGGGCGTTCCTTTGCGTGTGCGGCCATCTCCTTTGCTAGCATTACTATTTCGCAGAAGGAGGCGGCCGCCTGCCTCTTCACCTCGCTCTGGACCATGGCCTGTACCTAGGCCCGATGCGAGAGATCGCTGCCGCCAATCGCCCCCACGAGGACACGGCGATGCTTCGGCCAGGCGAGCCACGCCTCTACCGTATCCTCCACCGCGTCCTCCGGGCCTGCTTGGCCCATACGGTTTTACTGATATTTCTTTGCGCGAGTCCGTTCTCTCATGCGATATAACCACATAGTCCGGTTGTATTATGTACAGCCGTTTTTTTAATATTTTTGTACTCATGACGAAAACCTACCAACAATTTTTCGCGTTGTCATAAATAAAACTCGAAATTCCCACATATGCCGTGATGATGGACAAAAGTACAGTACTTTACGATAATAGCACAAAATTCACGAATGTTAATGGTCCGTCCAATTGTTTTGCGTGGTGATTATTACGCGAATTACTTCCAAGAAGGCAAAAACTTAAGTGGCAGAAATGTATGTAATTTTAATTTGATTGTCCCTGATTGATGAAATGGACCAATTTGAGGCGAATTATTGCTGGTATTTAGACAAGATTTTTTTAATTATTAAGGGCAATAAAACTGAAGTTAAAGTGCATAATTATTAACTTGCACTCGAATGCTATACTTATTGTACTGACCCCACCGTAATGTGTAATTTACACAGTCATTGGTATCTTTCGATCGAGTATACCTTTATAGAATAGCGTTGTGTAATCAGCCTTATAATGTTTCCATTGCTGAACTCGGGCCTCTTTTCTAAGAGAAGGAATGAGCTGTTATCTTTTATACAGACTCATTGCGGGTTGGTGGATGTCACATGAAAAAGATCACACAGAGTATATTATAGCACCTGCTTCGGCTCAACTGACGATACTTACAACTCATAAGTCGTTCAAGACATTATATCATATATATAGCAACTTAACCAAAGTCCGTGAAATTTCGATATTTTCTATTTTATTATTATTATTGATAGGCTCACTTTTGACAATTACCTCACCTGTAGGTATTTTGGGAACCTTGAAACGACATCTATATTTTTAATTCGACAGGTTAGACCGAAATGAATAAAAGATACCGCCCAAAATCTCCTCTGACGCGACGCCAGAAACTAGCATTTTGTCAATGCTAACAATTGCCGAAAAGTCAAAAGTTACCACCGTCAAAGAACATAACTTAATTCTATTCTTAACTTAATGTAGGTACTAGAACCTTGTCATGTTCCAATGCATTTCTATTTATATCCCGTCGGTCGAGAAAGTAGCTGAGGTGAGCTGTGAGCTAACTGGTACATTTATTCTGAGCTAGCCACCGCTTTCCCCACTTATCTGGGGAGGCTATCTACTAAGATGTGTACTTCATTAAGTAAGGTTGCAATTGAGGATTGCATTTAAGAGGATGCAACTCGACATACCTACATTTTTTAGTTTTTCATACGACCGCTCATAGTTCATACGCGGTTATGACTTTATTACACATTTTTCATTTGAAATTTTGGAAATACAGTATCTTGTGGATAGTATCTAGGCTTCTATTGAAATCAATTTATAAAGTGCAAAACTAGTCCAGTTCAAAAAAGAAAAAAAAATAAAAAGTAAAAAAAGTATAACAATAGAAGCCTTGTTTTTATGAAGATTTTAAATGATGACTTTTTTTTTACTTTTAAGAGTTTAAAAAAAGACACGTATTACCTGGAACAAGTTTTGTAAAATATTCGAGTAAATCTTTCTTTTTTCGCGTTGCCTTTAAGTCAAACATCGCGTTGGATTGCGTTTGATGAAGTAACAAGCTTTTAAATCCTGCTCGATTTTGACGACAGTCGAGAGGAAAAGCAGCCTCTTAAGGTGCTATTACGCTGCGAAATTGTTTGAAAGAGTTTCCGCGACCCTGGAATGCAACACTTTCGGGGGTTTAAGTCAAAAGAGTCTGACACTTCCTCTTACTTTAATCAACAAATCAAAAGGTACCTACTATTATGCTTTGATCACACGTACCGAGTACGAGTACGAGTACCGAGACGGTAAAATGTGGCTCGTCCGAGACAGTGATGTAAGCGAGTTATAGAGATAAGCACTCGGCCGAGCACTATTGGCGCTTTGTTTATACGTACCGAGTATTCGGCCGGCCGTTTACCCGGTACGTGTGATCGAAGCTTTAGAATAGTAGCTGCATTTGTGACGCCACATTAGGAACTAAGATTTGAAATCCTACGTCGTAGTATAAGAGTTCTCCGCACGATTAGAACAAACTCGAACGACGAGCAATCGATAGCTCGCCGTCTAGCCGTCCTGCAAGCGTCCGAAACGACCCTGATTCGTCGATGACACGTTACTACAATTACACGCACTTACGCTTCAAAGAGATGTCAGCAAAACCGCAGGGCCCAGCAGGGCGGAAGCCTACTGGGGCCATGGGTTGGCTTTCGAACGGGAAACAACATACAGCTACTATCCCTTACGTTGTTGAAACCTCTACGGTCCGGACTTAGCATTTCACCTCGTCGTTTATACTACGTACATCGAAGGACTGGAAAAATTTGCCTGCCACGATTTTCCATCAGATTATAATTTGGGTGTCTTCAAGGCTAGAGTGAACAGGCTTTTAATAAACTAGTGCGTCTTATCATCAATCGTTTGCATCACCGCTTACCAGGTGTGATTGCAGTCAAGCACTAGTTTATATCAGATAAAATAAATAAACCCATACAAGGCAAACAAGGATCATTGGTGTAGTTTTAGTTAGTAAAAATCTGACACGCCTTCCTGCTTCACCCAACAGTGGAAGAAGTGATAGAATTTCAACCTTAAAAAAAATATCCTCACAATTTTTTCTCAGATTGCTTACTCATATCTTGGACATATTGTCAAGTAACAATAATAACCACTGCTAAAAGACATGACATTCTTGGCAGCGGTGCAAAGGACTCAGGACTTCTTACTCACAATCTTTAAAATAACACTGAGTCATCAGTAGTCTTATGTTTCCAATCACAGTGCGAAGTGACAGGTTGTGCACCTGTCACTTCGCACTGTGATTGGATTTTTCTGTGATTCGTCAATATTATTGTAGCATTGCATTCATTTTAGATTTATTTTTTATTATTATTCATAGGCTCGTGCTTGATCGTTATATCACCTAGCAACGATGTGGTGGACGATGGAATATGCTTGGCTAGAAGTAACCTATTTACTCTTCCTATTAAGAATCTCACACTCTAGCGTAAACAAATATGTGGTCAAAACATTTTGTACGTATATGTGTGTGAAATGTCTCTACAGGATTGTTCAAAAGAGTTACCGAGGTTTTAGAACGCAAAAGGTAACTGCAGGAACACAGTACAAGTCTCACACGCCCTCTCAATCCATCCGGAGTGAAACAAATTAATTAATAATAATAATAATCTTTATTGCGAGTAATAATGAGACTCATATAGTGTTCGTAACAGTAACCAAACTTAAAAAGCTAGTGACACTGTGATCACAACCACGAATGGCATCAACACACACAACAAAATTATCATTTCTGCACTCTCCTGAGATACTGAAGCAAAGATTCACTACATACCAGTCCTGAGTCCAGTCTGTCAGCAATTATGGCTAGAATTCCACTGAAACTGGTCTACATCCAGGGACAATCGCACATCTTACAATCCAATCAAAACTATCTAAAAACAAAAACGGTTTGAATGTCTGGTGACATATAAGCGTTTGCTGGGGCATCGTGTTGTAAACACGTTCATTATTTTTGTCAGTTTTATTCATTTTCTAATTAATCCAAAAAGGATGCGTAAAGGTCACTGACCATAAAGTATTGCTCACAAATTGTAATCCTGCCTTTTGTGTTGTTTCTTAATAAAAATAACAAACCGGAAATCTTCTGTTTTTGGGTTTTCCGCTTCACCTTTATAAGGAAATTACTTGAGGTAACAAACAATCACTGATATCTTATTTTCCGATTTACTTCTAATATCATAAAGGCCATCTTTCCCTACTGTGTGCATTACCGCGTCTTATCCACAATCTCTATCAAGGCAATTAGACCTTCTAACGATATGTTAGTCACTAACTATTTGCACATTATCTTTAATGATAAGGTATAAAACAATCAGGAGAGCCTCGCTGTCATTGAGGCTATTCTGGTAGGTAAAGTCATAAATATGATATTGGTTGATTATAGCTACCTATATTATAGTGGCTTACGTCTTGATGCTGTAAATCCCATATTGTTATTGCAGGAGATAGTAACAATACCTAAACTTAACAATATCACACACCACATCACATTTCACTTTAATGTAAAAGCAAAAGTTTGGATGTATGTGTATGCGTGCAGATATATGTTGGTTACTGCTTCACGCGCAATAGCAAATGAGATCTTTTTTATCCTGGGAATATATTCTTTGGTGATAATTTTCTACTTCCACGGATAAAAAGTCACTGGTAGAAGACGGTTTATCATTGAAACGAAACACATGCAGACATTGCATGCGATTTGACTTCAATTATTTCAATTGTACAATAATAGATCCAGAGAAGTCAAAAAGCATTTTACAGTCTCAATTTTAATGACATCTCAACTTAATAATTTCGCTTTTCAGAAGACGAACTTTATACATACAACCTGTCAATAATTTCATCTAAGTTGTGAGTGGCATTATTTGATTTGGTCAGAAACCATCAAATAACTTCTCCCATTCTGAATGGAGTGAAAGGGACTGACAGATTTTTATTGTCTAAAATCAACCCGTGTGCCTTCAATTGCTTTCTTTGGACAATTCCGCAGTTCTATTATTCCATCAAATTACAATAATTACCTTTCTCGATGTCCAAATATAGTCAACAACAAATCTAATTTATCTGGTTTTAGATTAAACATAATCCTTTCCTTCCTCACACATAGTAGCTAAGACTACCGATAAAACCGTCATTATTATTTATGTGTCACCTTTTTAAGTGTACAATAACGCCTATCTATCTTCCCATCTAGTGCAATCTATCATTGCTATCTAGTATTAATCTTAGCTGTTCAGATAGTGCAATATTTTTAGCTCGCTATCTCTTCGTCAATAACATCAGTCTTAAGTGTCAGGTTCAGGCTATCGAGCTGTTTATGTAAAGCTTATATAAGGCAGAATATGTTAGTGCTGTGTCAATATAAGTGCCAAAAGGAATTGTAGTTTTTAAGGCTTCTGTCAGTTATAAATCTTGGTCGAGATATAGTGTGGGCTTTGTGTTGACGGATGAAAAGTTTGTTTCCATTCATGTTCAGATATATGAACACAAGATAAAAGTAATTCATAGCTCTTGCTTACTGATGTTGTAAACTGCTTGTTTTTAATCGCTTCCTTTTTTATTGTCTGTTTTATGCGGTCAAAATTCTTTTTTTGTATCATCATCAGCTTCCCGCCCTTGTTCCATGGTTTTTGGGATCAATTTTTCAACTTCACATGAATCTCGTTATCTCACCTTTTGCGATCTAGGACCATTAGTTTGTCTAAAAACCTTTAATTTGTCAAAATTTGCTTATATTTTGAAACACAATGAATCCATCATAGTTTATTTATTTTCTTGTCGGGGTGCCCTAAAATTACATCACTTTCTTGCTTCCGTTTTTTACTCAAATTATCAGCTGCGTATTTGGTATTTTAAAAAAACTTCTAGGCGAAGTAATAAATAATATTTCATACACTACTTTCACGTTTTATGTAAAAATAATATTTTATAAGACCTAGACAATGTATACTATACATATTTTTGGTATATGCGAAACCTGAATATAGTTTTTCCAAAATCATTAACGGAATTGTATCTAATAATTTTTCACCATGTTACTTAATTATTATAAAGACGATAAAGACCCGTATTGCGGATGCGTATACCTTATACATGCGAAATATAGAGAGTAAAATTAAGACCAACCCTCGTAATTTCTGGTCACACATTTCCAGCTTGCGGTCCAAAGGTGGGTTTGAGCCTAACATTGTACACAAGGGTATAACTTTTTCGGGATCTAAGGCGGCAGGGGCCTTTGCAGAGTTTTTCTCTGATGTTTTTCTACCTGATGCTCCGCGGCTTGATGCTGATTATATCTCCGCTGCTGTCCATACCAGTAACAGCAATTACATAAGCATACCTCCCTTGTGCCCAGTAGACCTTATAAAAGCCATAAATAAACTCAAACCTAACAGCTCCATCGGCCCGGACAATATTCCCGCCTTCATTATTAAAGATTTAAGAAATATTTTCATTGATCCTTTTTGTCACATTTTCAATTTAGCTTTGCAGACTGGTATATATCCCTCTCAGTGGAAGGTTTCCAGAGTCACACCAATTCCTAAAACCCAAAACAAAAGTTCCGTTGAAGATTACCGCCCAATCGCAATTTTATCTTCCCCAGCGAAGGTCTTTGAGAACATCCTCCACAATGCCATCTACCAACAAATAAACACGTACTTATGTAATGAGCAGCACGGTTTCAGGGGCAAGAGATCTGTTGACACCAATCTCTTGACTCTGGTTGATTACATATCCTCTAGCTTAGACCGCGGACGTCAGGTAGACGTACTTTACTTTGACTTCCGGAAAGCGTTTGATAGGATTAATAATGACATGCTGCTGATGAAACTAAACAAAATTGGTTTCTCACCCTGTCTCCTCCGTTTTTTCGCAGACTATCTACGCGATCGTCAGCAGTTTGTTAGGCTCGGAATGTACGAATCCGGTGCCTATCACACGCGTTCCGGAGTGAGTCAAGGTTCAATTTTGGGGCCTCTATTATTCTTAATCATGATAAATGATCTCCCCCAAGTTCTGCGTCATGCAAAATGTCTATTGTATGCCGACGACTTAAAACTTTACCTCGAAGTAAACTCCGAGTCTGACTGTTTGGCACTACAACAAGACATTGACGCAATTTACAGGTGGAGTTTAGATAATAAGATGGATTTTAATGCCTCTAAATGCTTCGCTATGACCTTCGGTCGAATGCGGCACCCAGTTGAATTCGAATACCACCTCGATAATAATGCCATCATAAAAACAACTGCTATGAAAGACCTGGGAGTCACATTCGACCGAAAGCTCACATTCCACGATCACATGGTCGCGGTGGCAAAGCAGTCATACCAAAGGTTGGGTTTCGTTTTACGCAATTGCCGTGATTTTCAAACCGCGCACGCCATTAAGATTTTATTCAATGCGCTCGTGCGCAGTAAGTTAGAATCCAGCTCTTGCGTGTGGAACCCGCACCAAAGTTCTTACGCCCTTTTACTGGAAAAAGTGCAAAAAGCGTTTCTCAGGTTCCTGTACAAGCGGATGCACGGTTACTACCCATACCTCTATCCGACAAAATTTCTTTTGGGTTGCCTCGGATACAACTCGCTAGAGGTAAGACGAGCACGAGATCAGCTCATCATAGCCTGCAAGACGCTCCGTGGCACTGTTGATGCGCCTGATTTACTTACTGTGCTGGCACGTTTCTTTGTCCCTGACAATTACTGCCGCAGCAAGAAGCACAGAATGTTTGCTGTGCCTCAGTGTCGCACTGTTGCCCGTGCTCAGTCTCCAATACCTCGCACTTTGACTGCACTAAATGATCTCTTGGATTCTTATCCAACAAACGATCTGTTTGCGGATGAATGGAAGATGATTTTATTGGCATGTCAGAAGTACTGTGAGAGGAATTGATGTACGTGTTGTTTAAATGTTTATACTTTTACTCTTTGTTTAGTTACTGTAATTGGTTGTTTAACCGTTGTAATTAATTAAATAAAAATAAAAAAAAAAAAAAATAAAAAAAAAAAAATTATTTTTTTCAAAAATAATTAAAAAAGGTCACAAGTCGGACACCACCGACTTAATTAAAGTACAACACAGGTCACGGAAGGTCTTGACGATTTATAGATAGCAGCAAACAGCTGAGTGCAAGTGCAAAGCAACCCCTCAGTCGCCTGGATGACCCGGTGACTATGTATTTTTGCTGACATGACAAGCCGTGTGATTTTTGTGATTTTTCACGATACAGATATGAAATTTTGTCACGTGTTTCGGGTTTTGCATAATATATTAAAGCTATACAAATTACCGCTAACATATAGATTTACCTATCCATGATTTAAATCATCTTAATCTTAGGTAAATTCCTATTCAAACTAGATCAAAGTCTCGACACCTCGTTTTCTTCACCAGAACACAGCTTGTATGTTAGCTGATTATCTTGCAAATGTGTGTCACGGATTGCGGTTAGCACACAATACATATTGTAATGAGAATGAAGATAAACCACAAGTTATTATAGAGATAAATGTGGATGTGCATTGTGAGCTAGAGAGTGGAAGACGTGATAAAATAGATATTGTTATGTTCTTCAGAAATTGTTTGCTATTTTGATATTAATAAGTGGAAGTTATGATCAATAAGTGGTTTTTGCACGACTGTTTTGTTGCTTAAACCGTCTTACGGTCGGTTTGTTTGAATTAATTATTTGGAGATATGAACGTGTTATAGCTTATTTTAATGCCACTGTTTTATAGATTTCCAGATTAAAATAGATTTTGACAAATATGTTTTTTCCATTTTATTTATATTTTTCATTCAGAAACTCCCTCTGAATTTTAGAATTATTTTATTTTGTTTTTAAAAAAGATATTGTTACGGACACCGTCATCAGGACGCCGTCCAGTCGGTTTACTTTTAAGGTGAAGGCACGTGAACACATTCGCAGGAAGTTGGTGTAATCATCACAGCGTTGATTTGTTGGATTCCTTTCTCATAATAAGATTGTTAATTTATATATATGTATGTATGTATATATTTATTTTTGTATTTTTTTCTCTTTATTTGTTTTTTTTTTTATCTGTTATAAACTAGTACTTGACTGCGATCCCGCCTGATGGTAAGCAGTGATGCAATCGTTGATGGTGAGGCGCACTAGTTTATTAAGAGCCTATTCACTCTAGCCTTGAAGACACCCAAATTATAATCAGACGGAAAGACCGCAGCAGGCAAACTGTTCCAGTCCTTCGAAGTACGCGGTATAAATGACGAGGCGAAACGCTTAGTCCGGACCGTAGATGTTTCAACAACGTAAGGGTGGTGGGTGGTTTTACCATTAAATTGCACCTACCGTGTTAAGTTTCTGTACCACTTTAAGGTCGGTTGGTAGAAAATGCCTAAGACTTTAAGTCCGCCTTTGTACAGTGTTTATGTGCATAAAGTTTTAATAAATAAATAAATAAAAATTTATAAATACACCCGTGTGAAGCAGGGGCAAGTCGCTAGTATTATTCTAATTTAATGGTCATGTCCAAGAATGGTCATCATGAAACTGCCTCCTATAATAGGTTGCTCAACACTTAAGCATTTAGGAGATGTTCCCATAAGGTTGTCATTATCAACTCACAACAACCTCATAGTACATAACTTTTGAATTGCGTATATAACTACATATTATAGGCTATTATGCCTATTTATACATCTTATATAAACGGAAGTTAGCACAACATCAATTGTGATTTGATGTTGGTTGAATGATTGTATGGTCTGTTACATTGACATTATGTATTTGTTGCAGCCATTTCATAAAACACAAGTTGGCGTGCTGGATTGAAAAACGTCGCTGTAATATAATGCTGCTACATCATGTTCTGCCGGATTTCAATTTGGCTGCGTTAGGTTACTTAAAACCCCGCAAAAATAGGGTGCTTCCGTCGACATTGCCCAAGATTTTTTTTTAGAATCGGTTCTTCATAATTTGTGACTACTACGTCGCGTTTTGTTCCACGCGCATCTCAAAGAGATGTCAGTGAAACCGTAGGGGCCCAACAAGGCCGAAGCCTACTTTGGCCATGGATAAGTGTGCGAAGAGGAAACCCGGGGTCCTGTAGAGCGGGCAAAGAAGGAACTAATATATGGTTTTAGTCATTGAAAGTCCAGTCATTGGATGATTTCCTAATGGCCTTTAAAACAACCCCTATACTGACAATAAAGCTAAACGTTGGACGCCACTTTGTAGTACGTGTCACCATCACGTAGCGTTTTTCAATCCGGCGCGCCTTTTTATGACACGGCGTGTTATACCATATGGCTGTGACATATCCAGTTCCAACAGACAGTTAACACTATAACGAGGTGTCGCCCAGATTGTTCTAAATACTTCCATAACGACGCTATTGTATTGTAATGAGACCTTACTGACACACTTCTGTGATTTACAAGGTTATGCACCTTATGGGACTAGTTGTAGTACTGGGTAAAATATCCAGTGGGCGTTAGAGATATTGTAGTGACATTTCTGATGCCACAAAGGAAATAAAATTGAATATGTATCCAATATCGCGGTAGTAGTGCTCAGCCACACTGGCAGCGGGGCGGGTGCGGGGACGCACGCGTGTTGCTTGGCCACACTAGCAGCGTGGTGCGGAGAGTGGCTTGAATCCAGGAACAGGGTTTCCGCTCCGCGCACTCACTTTAGCCAGTTCTATGAACAAGCTATGGTGAGAGTTGCCTGCGCGCGTCCCGCGTTAAACAATCCGCGCCGCTTACCGCGCCCGCGTGCCCTGGACTGGACACCCAAATAAAGTTCTTATATTTGAGATTGCCGCGCCACGCCCGCCTGGCACCCGCTCTCGCAGTCTGGTCGAATACTTAGAGAGTTCTCACAATTAGAACATATACAATAGCTCAAAATCAACTTACTATCGAGCAGTTAGCCGGACCAGACATAACGCTCATCTGGTCGGATGATTCTCCCTTTCCAATGGAGTTTTGCGGAACTATACACTCTGTTCTTTAAACCTCTAAACTGGTGACACGTGAACTTTAGCGCCGCCTTCGTGAAGCTACACAACGAAAGTAACTATTATTTATTACTTCCGAATCAATTGCGATCCCGGTGGCCATGATCAAGCAATGCGTAAACACAGGTGGTGTGGGTCATAGTCTGATAGGTCAGCAATCCGAAATAGTCCTGGAGATCAGACGCAGAACCAACAGCTTTTGGAAATCTTAGAAAGTAAAAGGGAACTCAAAAAACATAAGTGGGTTTCAGTCAGTAAAACTTAGACACGCTTTTCTGCTCCACTCTGTAGCGGTAGAAATCCTATGATGATTTTTAAGTTCTGAAACATAAAGCAGGACCAACGGCTTTATGTGTTTTCCGAGGCATGCAGATGATACACCACCAACTCTCAAACTTCAAGCAGCTACAAAGTAATTCTTTATCAAAAAATCGAATAGCACTTTCTGTCTGACCTGACAAACCAGCTAACGATCTGAAATTCAAATCGAGGCTGTTAAAACAGAGTAATATTATTACAGCGGCAAGATGGAACTATGTTGGCGATAACTAAAAATGGTATTAATTAAAACAATCATAGTATAGCAAATACACTTCTCCAGTACTGTAGGCGGGGGTAGGACAGTGTAACCTAATCGAGCGGTAGTAAAATTATTTATAAAATGTCATTGAGATCTTTAAATTCATTTTATCTAAGTTACTGAGAAAACCGGTGAGACGAGTCATTTGTACGTCTTCAAGTTATTTTGGGTGATGATTTGTTTTTGAACCTTTTCATAAACATAGCATAACCATCATAAGGTGTATAATGTTCGAGTTACTGGGACTCAGGCCTTTGCTCTAGAAGAGTGAAAGCGCCATATTCCAGCACAGAAGTCTAGTGCGGGTTGGTGGCGGTCACATGTCTCAAAAATGTTGATTATTGGAACATGCATAAAAGAGTCTCCTAGAATTAGGAGGGGATCCCACACTTTTAATTTTTGTCTGGTTTTTACCATAACCGCCTCACTCCGAACAGTAAATTTTCGGTATATTATGCATAGACCACACTAACCTACCCCTTTGAGGGCCGAATTGATAGTCTTATTGCATATTTAAAAGCTTTTCAGAAAGACTGGTTAATCTGCAACCACTAATTTGCCTCGTAAAATAAACTGTTGCTCTCTATCTCTGCAATTTATTACACCATTTATAGTGTTGTCTAACCACACACTTCTTTTGTTACCAGGAATGCAGTGTTGTACAAGAGTGACATCATAATCTACCCCATGACCGTCGTCAACATTTCACTTTGCGGACACTATGTGAACAACTCAAGATGCTGCTCAAACTGTGCAAGTCATGCCAGTAGTAAGTAGTTTTACATTTGTTACCAGGAATACAACGCTCTAAAGGACTTATATCATGAAACCAACCCCTATGACTATCGTCAACCTCTGCAAATGAAGACTCTATGTGAACTATTCAAAATGCTGCTCAAACTATGCAAATCATGCCAGTAGTAAGTAGTTTTACATTACCAGGAACACAATACTCTAAAGAAGGCAGATCATAAACCAAACCTTATAACTGTCGTCGACCTCTGAAACTGTATACACCATAAAAACCAATTCAAGATGCTGCTGAAACTAACCAAGTCATGCTAGTAGTAGGTAGTTGCTATTGCTACCAGGAATGTAGTATTCTGAAGGAGTTATATCATAAACCGACCCCTATGACTATCGTTAACATCTACAACTGTAGACACTATGTGAACTATTTAAAATGCTACTCCAACTATACAAGTCATGCCTGTAGTAAGTAGCTTTTGTGTTGCCAGGGGTGTAATGTTCTGAAAAAGTTATATCGTAAAGCGACCTCTATGATCGTTGTCGACCTCTGCAACTGTAGACACTATATAAACAACTCTAAATGCTGCCCAAACTATCTAACTCATGCCAATAGTAAATACGAGTAAGTTACTTTTATTGCCAGGAGCACAGAATTCGGAAGGAGTTATTTCATATACCATATGACCGTCGTTGACCTCTGCAACTTTAGACCCTATGATAACAAATCAAGATCCTGCTCAAACTATCCAAGTCGTGCTACCAGGAATGTAGTGTTTTGAAAGAGAGATACTCGTACTTAACATAAACTGACTTCTATGACCGTCATCAATGATAGCTTCTATCCTGAGCAGCAGGCATTAAGTGAAAAACCCGTGTGAAAAACTCAAGATGGTGCTCGAACTATGCAAAT
Source organism: Mythimna ferrago (assembly GCA_910589285.2). Taxonomy (NCBI): domain Eukaryota; kingdom Metazoa; phylum Arthropoda; class Insecta; order Lepidoptera; family Noctuidae; genus Mythimna; species Mythimna ferrago. The sequence continues at coordinate 685,561 of OU342697.1, forward strand.
TATGCTAGCTTGGTTACTTTTTGTCTTATATTTTTTTGGTGGTGAAGTTCAGGTTTTTTTTTTATACAAAGTGATGAAAAGATGTACAAACGCTACTATTAACTGTGGATTCTTGGCCTTGATATGCAGGTCGAGGAAAATATCACTGGGTTTATTTTTAAATTTCTCAATAACAGCCTGCCTGCCTACTCTGGATATGAGTAACAGACAAATATAACTGGAGAGTATGGTGCACTAGCCACTGTACAGAAAAGTTATTCTAAGCAATGATAAGTTAAATGTTAATGTCAATGTTAGTTGTGTGTCTATTTTAATGGTCTATGAGGTTTCTTGGACATTCTTCTCCGTAGAGATCTACGCTTTGGAATGAGCAATAAGTATCATTTTTTGACTGACTTTTTGACAATTCTAAAGTACCTGTAAATGGTTTATTTGATACTAAACACTTTGAATTTTTGAATCTTTGTTCTGTTATTGAGAAATCAATTTCTTTCTAATCAATCTGCGTGTTTGTCGAGGGACATAGTGAACACAAGTGGTCACGTTTAATAACAGCAATCAAGTAGTCAGGTGTAATTTGCCCATCATCTATTATTAGGCACTTCGTTCCTTTATAAGTGGGTGAAAACAATCATAGAAGTTATTTTCAAGGTTTCAAAATTTTCTGAAACACGCAAATCTTACTATTGGTTAGTTTTTCAGTTGAGAAATCATTCAATGATTGCTCCCGCTCTAGGTTGCAAGAGAGCGTGCCAGACTTTAAATAACTATATCCCACTTGTATACTTCAGATGCCCTTTGCGTTCCAGCAGCACGTTTTCCCTTTCAGAAGTTCCTTGTGGGTCTAGTGGGCATCAGCTCTGTTGGGCTTCTACGGTTTTTCTGACATCACTTTGAGGTGTGGAATACTACGCGCCATCGACAACGGCCTCAGTGCTTACTAGACGGCCGGGCGGCAAGCTACTCATTACTCATTGTCCGCAAGCCCGCAAAAAATATAAATATCCAACGGTGTTTTTCCCAAAACCGCAGCTTTGTGGGTTGACTTATTATAATTGCTTATTGAAATTTAAAAAAAAACCGGTGTCAATCTATTTAATGTACGCTGTTCTCTAAGACACAGAATTAAAGACCTAGTTTAAAGGACAGTCGTTAAGTTGAATAGTCACTCCTTTTTTAGGGTTCCGTACCTCAAAAGGAAAAAAACGGAACCCTTATAGGATCACTTTGTTGTCCGTCCGTCTGTCTGTCTGTCTGTCTGTCAAGACCCGTTATTTCAAGAACGTGTGGAGGTATCGAATTGAAATTAAAACCATATACTCAAGTCTGCGGTCCCTTCAAGCTGTGAAAAAATCAAATATCTTAGTTAACGAATAAAAAAGATACGGCGGCTTATATCGCAAAAAAAAAATATTTTGATACTCTCAAAGATCGAAATTCATTGGGTACTTCCCGTTGACCCAGAATCCTGAAATTTGGCACAAAGCAAGGTCTTATGGCACAGGTATAAGGAAAAATGTGATAACATTAAATTTGATGTTACCTACGTCACAAAAAATAAATTGCGATTCGGAAAAATCTTCGAGACTGCATTCGGGAATTGTAGTTTGCACGGAACCCTCAGTGCGCGAGTCCGACTCGCACTTGCCCGGTTTTTTTTTCTTTTTTAAGTATAATTTCTTCTTGCAATCTGTATGTTTCAGGGCATTTAGCTAGAGGTCACAAATTTTCACTTTGTCTTGAATGAACTTAGCCCAGTGGCTAGTAGTCCATCAGCTTTAAATACCAAAAGTCATATGAGGTCTTGATGTACTTTTCCTTTTTATGCGATGAGATTTGAAATTCAATGAGCAATGAACCTCTATATCAGCCATACTAAGCAAGCCAAAGCAAATATATAGCAAAGCCTCTTTCAGCGCTCCGTGTGAATACAAATTATAATGTGGAAGAGTGTATAAAGACCAGGGCCTCAAGTCTGCTATTACAATAGTGTCAGAATGGTCTATCATTGATGTCATAATTGTCGATTTTGACAAGTTTGGCAATCTAACTTCCAATGGTCAACCACTCACACTCCATTGAAAGAAGTGACATAGAATGGTAATCTCGTAGATATTGACAAATGAATATTTGACGTTTGCGGTAATCTGCTAAAACTTTGACAATTTATTTGATCAGTGTTTTACCATTAGAACGTTATTGTGCAGTTATTGGTTTTAATATGCTCGAAATTATCATTCTGCCACAATTCTATTACAAGACCATTGACCAATCAATGATCGATCATTATGAATTAGCAGATTACAAACTTTTAGCAAAATGACAATGGGATCGTGTTGGAATGACGAATTTATAAAAATAGCAGACTTGGGGCCCAGGGGCCTTGCTATGACGTGGTAAAATTTCGGGCGAGCGAGAGAGATGGAGCTAGACACCCTATTTACCACCATCTCTTTAATAATTCGGTTTGGTTCGTCAAATGGATCGCCTCATGAGGTCACTGTCAGGTCTCGGTATTTAAAGTTTTGTTTAATTGTTAAAAAATAAAAAGGAGTATATACCTCGCATTAGATTTTACTGTAACTCATTCAAAGTAAACATTGCCCGTAAACTGTTTTTTTAAGGGCTCCGTCAAATATATTGCCTTCCAATAGGGTTCCGTTGGAAAAAAAGTTTGGGAACCGCTACTCTATATAATGTATTTCGCACTGGTACTATATTCATTCACTGTTACCTATAGGTAAGTTCACTGTCACAGAATAGATGATCACGCTACACTTCAGATAGCGTCAGTCAGTGTCAAGATAAGTCCTCATCCGCCGCGTATCTCCTTAGTGTACAGTGTAACATACCAGGGAATTGTACTGTGGAATGTACTTGAACTTTTATAGTGCTTAATTCATTAAACCCCAAGCAAAGGCCGGTGGTCGCTCTCTCATTTTCTTTATAGTGATGTGTCTATAGGGGTACCAGGATCTGTGCGAAGAAAAAGCCTGAGTGTAATGAAAAATTTTTTTCCTGGAATTACCTTCGAAGAGATACTAAAATTATGAGTGACTAGCTCCTGCCAGCTGCTTTGCTTGCGTGTAAGTAAGTTTCTTCATAAAAACTTTTCACATTCAAATCAATGATATATTCTAAAGAAAGATACGTTACACGCTAACATTGCAATCAGAAAACCTTAGATTCCGTAAACAAGAATATGCGTGAGTGAAATGTGATTTATTTTTTGTTTTCGTATGATTTGTATATTTTGAACGCATAAAAGCATACGAAAGCATTTTGAAAAACGAGGTTTTTCTATAAACTTACTAAAACAATAATAAATGGGGGTTTATCTCCATTTATTTATATTTTCACAATTTGGGGGTCATTTAGGGCCCAGCTTGATTCGATAAATGTAATAAATCGTGGCTAGGGTGAGCTCGTGCATTTTTATGCACTAGTGTGAAAAACTATAATAGTAAGTTTTCGAATACGTGTATTAAAAATAAATTATCTAAATAACGTTGTTCTCTGTTTTTTCAATGTCGTAATAAGTGACAATGCCGGCAAAGTGATTGTGTAATCTAAGACTTCCAATTAAAACAGATATCAAGCCACCCATCCTGATTAAGATTTTTTTGGTCTATGAGCTAAGCGTGCTACCAAGTTCAAGTTCAATCATTGAATAACGACTTACGTAACAGACAGTGTTATGCAAGACTGTGCTATACTGCTAAAGAAATAAAGGTGAGATCTATATTCTGTCAAATTCTAAGAACAGGGAAGGTAAGAGCATCTTCTTCTCCTTTAGCAACTGTGATCTTCTAACTCATCATCTCCCTAGATTTTTCTCATTTTTTTGTGATGTGAAATCTAATCATCATCTAATTACTTCTCAAGCTCTAGGGCAAAACGAGAGAACCTGTCAGACTCTTACTGACTAAAACCATATCTATGTTCCTTTTGTTGCCCTACAGCCTACTTCTATGACTACAGGATTCTCATTAAGAAGTCAACCCATAGCCTCAGTAGGCTTCAGCCTTGTTGGGCCTCTACGGTTTTAGTGGTATCTCTATTAGACTACATCCCATCGACGACTCAGCTCCCCTAGCCAAGTTACAACCGTTTCACTTGCGTCGAACGCTTCGAGTTGGCCGCGTCGCCGAATCTTTTGTTCTGACCACGTGACTGAGCGTTGAGATGACGACATTCCCGTACATTTGATGCTTTCTACTAGCGTTAACTACTGCAGATTAGCAATTTGGCTAGAGGGGCAGGCTCGGTCCGGACGGTTCCTGGGCAGCTAGACGGCGAGTTACCTCTTGCTTTCCATCCGCATGCCCACATCTATGATTCCCGACTAGCTTTGAGTCAGCTTCTAGTCTAACTGAATGCGGCTTATTACCCGTGATTTACGTGGAGCGACTGTCTTTCAGATATCCACAACCCAGTTACTGGGCATCTTCTGTCTTTCATTTTTTTTTTTTAGTGGCTTAAAAGTTATGTGGAAAAGATGGGAGCGCTGTGAAATCATCAAATGATATCTCACCCTCAAGAAAATGGCAAATTATCTTGGAAGTCCTTTCTCTGAGATAACTCTTGACTTTCACGTGATCAAACTGCTATCAAGAAATACAATTGTTTGCTTACAGTTACGGCCCTTTTGTTTATTTTCATATACACACCTGTTTTTCCAATTTACTTTAGACATTAGCAGAATAGTCGACATCAGCTCTACTTGCCTTTAATAAAAAAATAGAGTAGAAATTCATTTTAGTTGCTAAAGAAACTGGCACAAAAAGTAGTACTAGTAGTAGTAGTAGCTAATCCATCTTTGTATGTTAGTGTCCCTACACACGGGCCACAAAGAAAAGCCGCCACAAAAAAGTGCCACCACAAAAAAGTGCCGCCACAAAAAAAAGCTAGAAGCGGCCACAAAAAAAATCTGAAGCGCGCGACAGGTTGTGGCCGGAGGCTGCTACATTTTTTAACCCATACATGCAGTATCATTATTGAAGAAGGGTTAAATGCGCGAATGGCATGCGGCGGCGTATGTTATTATCATTCTTAAAAAAAACGCCGCCACAAAAAAGGCACAAAAAAGCGCCGCCACAAAAAGAAGCTAGAAGCGGCTTCTAGCTTTTTCGTGGCCCGTGTGTGGGGACACTTAGTTCTTCAAGTAGATGTAAAACAAAAGCATATGTGTCAAAAATACTTTAAATCACTCATTCTTTTAAAAACAGCAAAATCTGTCAATTGTTAAAATATGCTCATTATGTATGTCATTTTATTGTTTAAAACTCAGTTTGCTTCTAAAAGTAAAACGGACAAGTCGTGTTTGCAATCGTTTTGGTATATGTTATATATTATAATATAATAGACGTACAAACTGGTACAATCAGAATGGGTTAATGAAACGATTTCAACTATTTTTTAAATAATTGTTTTGTTATATTCTTGGTAAATCTTGATTGGGTCAGTAAACTCTTTGTGTATGCGTGTGCTGATGCCAATACCGATAAGTAAAATTACAGTGCTTGAATTATGATTGTAACTTAGTTTTTTTTATTGGGGTGAATAAGCATTTTGTGAACACATTTACTGTGCGTTACTAAGGAGTGGAATTCCTTGGCGGAGTGTTTGCTGATAGCTACAACTTAGGAATCTTTAAGTCAATAGTGAATTAGTTACTTCTGGGCAAGCGTGCTCCATCATCAGCCACATCGCCCCTTACCATCAGGTGAGAAGGTAGCCAAACGCGAGCCCCTCCACAGTAAAAAAAAGAATATGCATTATTCTAGTTACATGTATTTTGTAAAATGATAAGATCTATCAGTGCCTTGCGTAACCTTAACGCCTAAACAGGTGAATCAGATTCTATGAAATTTTGGGAATGAATCACGGAGATATTAATGTATATCAGATCGTTATCAATGTCGGTTCATGACGTGTTGTAACGAAAAAAGGTTACTGGAGTAGGTACCTAATACTTACGTACCGCAATGCGTGTAGTTATCGTGGTTGTATGAATTTCTAAGAAAACGACAAATTATTACATTTGCTGCCTTAAAAGTCTAACTCATATTAGCCTAGTGTTTACCTCGACTTACGACTAGTTTGTCGTGATTTCAAACCCTGACCGGTATTTTACTTTGTGTAATTTAATTCGTCATTATCATGAGGTTACTGTCATATCCTGAAACTAAAACTTTGAAGACATTTAACATCCACCAACTTGCAATAAGTCCGCATGGTGGAGTACGGGCTAATCACTCTTCTAGAGAGGAAGCCAGATTCCCAGTAATGAAAAATGATAAAGCTAGAAGCATTATATATATATAGATTGTATTAAATAGATATAAACTCATTATTCGGATAAAGTTCATCTGCAGCAGAACAAAATACTTTCATAATACAGAAGGATCAAATATTGTTCCATTTACTGTTGATAAGTCACAGGATTAGACTTATATTTTTGTTTACCTTGTGCCCGGCCTTTAAATCTGAACCCACTAAATATTTATAAACCAAAATCATAGCAATTATTTCAATTAAACTATTTGCAGGCACTTTTAAACTGTCGAGGTTGATCAATCACAAAGAAAAAAAGTTGAAGCTATTTACACGTTTTAAAGTGTAGATCTCTATGGAGAATAACATGCGTAAGAAACTCTTCGAACACTCTTTAATATCAATAAATTGTTACAAAATTATGGTTATGTCGTTAGTACAATAAATGTTTTCTTAATTTAGATGTAATTTAATTTATTATCTCAAAACTTTTGAAGTTTAGACCTTCAGTAAGAGCCAATGACGAGTCTGCTTTAGCGACCTTGTTATTTATACGTAGTGGTAATAGCAATATTATTTTGTTTGCAGTTGTCTGGAGACAATGTACTGGAACTGTTGCGAGGAGAGGTTCTGTTTCGACAAGAAGATCGCGACCTACAAGTAAGTGTATTTACCAAACGGGCATTTTATCTCCTGGGATCGGGTAGCTTGTAAATATATTTTTCATTACTCATACTCTGAAAGTAGGTCTGAAGTTGCCTGAGGAGCGGGCTGGAAGTGATACTTTTCATCCCTAGGGAGTTTTACTTTACAACTGACAGCTGTCAAATTATTAAAAAAAAAACTAGTTCTATCTTCACATTTCTATTGAACCATGTTCCAATTTTCCATACAGCCAGTCAATCACAGCGCAATATAAAATTGAAATAACTTAAATACAAGTATTAATTAAATAATGTTATATTTTAAGTGATTTATTTGTTCAACTTTTTCTTTAAAATACTTTATTTTTAAAAGATTACAATTAATTTCTAATTTTTCATTAATGAGGCTGAATAGTTGGCCGGCCGCAGAAAAAAAAAACGAAATGGCGGGAAAGTGGCAATCAGTCGTTGGTTTTTTCGAGTTTCGTTTACATTTCCGTACAACAGAGAGATTTGTATTAACACGTTATGTTTATCAGATTAAAATAGTGATTTAACGCCTAATTTCATAAGAGAAGAGGCTAAAGCAGTAGTGGAATACCTTTTACCGCCTAAATCAAAAGAAAGATACCTACTTAAAATCATAGGTACGACGACTCAGGTTTTACAAACTTTTTATTTTATTTTTAGTTTCCTCGTATTCGTAATAAAAAGCACAGTGTTTACCTCGGGGTGAAAGTAACCCATTTAATCCCTCGAATTAGCGACCTCGCTGCGCTCGCCCGCCAACTCCTTCTCGGGACGAAATGAGTTACTTTCACCCCTAGTGTAACAATGTACTATTTCTCCAGTCCTACTGCTAACCCCATTCACTATGAGAGTATAAAAGCGAGTTACTGCAGGTATCGGTTTCAATATTATATAATAATCTCCGCCATGTACGGGTAGCACAATTATATTACATTACACACCACTGAATGTTTGGTGGTCCGATGATGGAACGGGCTTAACGGAATTAAGTTATTGAATTCTGACGCACACTCCAAAATGCAACCGGTAGAAAACGACAGACTAGCAACTCGGTACTAAAGACTTTGAAGCTTCAACTCGAGTACAACAATGCATTCAGGATGCTGTTGGGGCTGCCAAGCTTCTGTAGTGCCTCAGGGACGTTCGCGGATGCCCAGGCTAACAGCTTCGCTGTGGTCAGGCGCCAGCGGGCATCATCCTTGTTGCACAGGGTGCGTGCCAGCACCAACGGCCGCTTGAGTGTCATTGCCAATAAACTGGATTGTCCTATAATTCTCTTTAAGCCAACTACATGCTCCTGTAAGTACTGTCTACTAACATAGTTGTTAAGTTTTTGTATTACTAACATCTCTGTATTTGTATTTGCTTACCAACATAGTTTTGTAAGTTATTGTGATATTAACAAATTGTATGATTTATGGAAATTTATTCTGAAATAAAAAGATTATTATTCCTTTATTATCTATTTTAACATATTAATTACATTTTTAAATATTCCTTATAAAAAATATATTTAAAAAAACATTTAAAAATATAAAAAATAGTGTCCCACCGGTATCGGGAATAGGGTCCAAGCTACCGGCGGTCAGGGCTCCAGAGAAAGGAACCTCCTGACTATACGGGCCGTGTCCAGAAGTACCGCTTTCTGAATCAAGCCCTTGATCCAGTCGCCTAACGAGAGCCTCCTAAGGTGTTGGTCGAGGCTCTTGGCAATTAAGCCATTGGCTGAAACGACTATCGGTACAATAATCGCTGAATCCACTTCCCACATGTCGACAACCTCGCGAGCCAAGTCAATATACTTGATTTGTTTATCTTTCTCGGCTTTCACGAGGTTCTCGTCATGCGGAACGGATATGTCAACAATCATTGCACAGCTCTCGCTTCGGTCCACCACCACTATATCAGGCTTATTGGCTACAATAGTCCTGTCAGTGATGATGGACCGATCCCAGTACAACGTGATATCGCCACTATCGAGAACTGGGTCGGGCACATACCTGTAGTATGGCACCTCCGATTCCACAAGAGAGTACTTCAGAGCAAGTTGCTGATGGATAATCCTGGCTACAAGGTTGTGTCTATGCAAGTATTCTCCGTTAGCTAGACGAGAACAACCAGAGATAATGTGGCGGATTGATTCACCCGGTCGGTGACATGCCCGATATATGTCAACCGTGCCGTCCTTTACAATAAATCTCCGGTAGTTATTCGTCATGATAACTTCGTCCATAATTGCACATACAAAACCTTCGGTTTCCCCAAAGAGGTCACCGACGCGCAGCCAGGCTACGGACGCTAGTTGGTCTACATCGGGCCCATGAAGGGCCCGGAAAAAGCGTCCGTGAAGTTCCTTACTCTGCCATACTTCCCTGCGTACGTTAGTGTCAAGCACTACAGGTTTGCGCCAGTTCTCGTTAGCCAAGGAGAGCGGGGTGAGTCCCTTGTCCACTGCTACTACATCCCGATGCATACCCCCGTCGGCGGCTAGGAAGTATTCCCTGAGACTGCATACCTCGCGATTGTGCAGGGACTTAGCGTTTAAAAAGCCTCGACCCCCACACTTCCGCGGGATATACAGTCTCATTACGACGACCGAGGGTGATGCATTCGATATGCAGTCAGCAGTGTACGAACCCTCCTATCCAGGGCGTCAAGTTCCGTTTGAGTCCATTTGAGTACACCGAAAGCGTACATCAATACCGGCATGACCCAACCGTTGAAGGCACGCACCTTGTTTCCACCTGACAGAAGGCTATTAAGTACCTTCTTCAGGCGGTCAAAGAAGCGCTCCCTCAACGATTGCTTCATGTCAGTGGCATTGATGCCTAACGCTTCCGACATACCCAAATACTTGTAGGTTTCGGTTGGAGAGAGGGATCTCAGGTGTATGGAATCCGAGAGTTGGATACCCACGGATTCCACAATCTCCCCTCGCTTTATATGCATGACCGCACATTTGTCCACACCAAACTCCATCCTGATGGCACTACTGAAGGTTTCCGTTACCTTCAGTAGCTCCATCAGTTGCAGATTGTTGGGGGCAAAGAGCTTCAAGTCATCCATATAAAGAAGGTGATGATTATTATTATTATTATCAATAATCCACTTGGCTCTTTTCTCAATTGACTCAAGTACATTAATTTTTGAAAGGGCGATATACAAGCAATTTGCGACTAACGAAAAACTAACATTATTACTGCCGACGAAGATAATTGACATTGTCTGACTAACATTTATGGACACGTCAATTGTATTGTGTAAGTGACTTTCAATATTTGTGAACGCACCCACGATACTGGATTGGCACGCCATAATCATGGCGGTAAGAAGTGGCTAGGAAGATGTCACCTTCCGCATGTTGCAAGTCCTCATCGGACATGATAAGTACGGGAGGTTCCTGCATCTAAATCGTGCGGAAGAAACGCCCGAATGCCACCATTGTTTAGACCACCCCAGAGGAGATGGTGGCCATGGCAGAGCACCATTGTGAACTCATGGGGGGGATCGGTGACAGCGACCGCTCGCGCTGGTCCCTTGTACAGGCCATGATCCGGAACTCGAAGTGAGGTGGAATGGCAGACGGTTGCGTCCTTCTGCAAAGCAGTGATTCTAGCTATGGGAATGGACTTCCTCACAACCCACTCACTGGGATCCCGACCCTAATATCCAGCCAGTAGGCTTGCGGACGATGAGCAATGGATAGCTCGCCACTCGGACCGAACTCGAGTTGTCGAAAGAAAGAAACCTACGATAGGAGTAATTCCTAGTCTAGGCCAACGTTGCATATAAAACAAAGATATTAATTTTAAACTCAACAATTTTCACGGTCTAGTAAAAATAAATGTATTGACAATCTAACATAAAGGCTGACAACAGTGTGACGTCATTCGTCGTGAAGCCACAATTAGATGAGCGATGGCTATCACTAATAACACGAATGACTGAATGGACAGTAAGGCTGTGAGATGACCTTGGTAGCTTTCAGATAGCAAGGAACATCACGATGTTTTAGCGTGGGTCAGTATTTGTGTGGATCTTGGCTTATTTTAAAGAGCCAGCGCGCCAAAATGAAGATATCCGCAGGAGAACTGAGGTTGCCGACATAACACGAAGAATTGCCAAACTTAAGTGGCAATGGGCAGGGCACATTGTTCGCAGAACAGATGGCCGTTGGGGCTGAAAGGTTCTGGAGTGGCGACCACGTACCAGAGGACGCAGCTTTGGAGGGCCTCCTACAAGGTGGACATATGATGGATGGAGGATGACCTTGTGAAGGTTGCGGGAAACCGATGGATGCGATGGATCCTTCAATGTGGCGACGTTTGGGGGAGGCCTATGTCCAACAGTGTACGTATATCGGCTGAAATGATGATGATGATGATGACTGTGCGAGTCGGACTCGTGCACCAAGGAGACCATGAAGAGAGCAGAGGTGACCTAGTGGTAACAGCCCCGACTTACGAGTTGTAGATCGCGGGCTCGAACCTAGCCAGGTGCATTACTTTGTGTAATTTATTTCTGTAATTGGTTGTTCAACCGTTGTAATTAAATAAATAAATCACCACTGCTCTCAAAACGGTGAAGGATAACATCGTGAGGAAAATGGATGTCTCAGAACCAAATAGACAAGTGAACGGCCCATTCCCACTGCTAGAGAGGAAGTCTGAGTCCTAGAAGTAGAAACATTGTAAGGCTGATTATACTTATGATTCAATTGACCTAATTTAAAAAAAAAATAAACGGTTTATGTGCTGTTTTAGTTTGTTTAGAATTCGTAAAGGTATGCATTGAAATAAGAACTATTATTATCCCGCTTATGAATTTTAACTGGATATTATCCATTTGTATTTGTTTACCCACTTGGGCGGGTTATATTTAATGGAGATTTTTTTGAAAAATGTGACCTATATTAAAAAGTGGTTTAATAGATTCTACTCGTGCTCGTTATTCTGATCAAACTATTTTCAGGTTTTGCGCATTTAACGTTACACGTGGTATTCATAGGTTTTAAACTTTTGGTTTTAGGTATTTTAATATTAGTTTGCCAATGGTTTATAAAAATACTAGATTCTGCCAGCGGCTTCTTCCACGCACATAAAATATAGCCTTAGATGTCACTCAAGAATGAAGCATTTTTCTATCAGTGAAAAAATTTTAGCTATCGGACCAGTACTTCCAGAAATTACCTCCTACAAACAAAAAAACATAAAAACAAAAAAAAAAAACTTTACTTCTTTACTATATTAGTGTAGATAAACTGCACGCTTAGCCAAGTTGTTATTCTGCAATCGATAACGCTATCGAAAAGTGATGAAACGTATGGGAATGACGTCATCCCAAAGTCAAGTCGCGTGGTATGAACAAACGAATAGACAATTCGTAGCCAAGTTAACATCGTTCAAAATCGTTTCTACAATATTTAACGCTATATCCTTTGTTATACAAACGCTACATCGTAGAACGAGCGGCCGACTCAGGCGCGTCAACATGGCTACCAACTTATCGTTTTCTACAATTGCTGTCACCGAGGCGTTACCGATTAGAGAACGGAATTCGATTGTAACTTGGCTAGGGGGCCTGGTTCGTTGTTGCAGTACGGATCTTAAAATTACGCTTTTAAGATAAAAATGATGAATCATCTACGAGCAATAAATAATTTTTTTTCGACTGATAAATAAACCTAACAGACGGACTTACACAGAAGCTAGAACAAACTATTTGTAAAGCGAGGAATTTACGTCGTTTACTTTGTCGATATATTTATTTGTAAAAGACAAGAAGTATATATTTAAATTGATAAAATAGAGTTGTTGTATTTTTTTTCATCTTGTGATCTAGACCTGTAACAGCAGAGCCGTCTGAGTGTAATAGTTTCCGTGGAATTTCTTTCATGTTCTTCTCCACAGAGATCTTTGCTTTGGAATGTACAAATCATCATCATCATCATCAGCCTTTTTAATGTTCCCACTGCTGGAACTCAGGCCTCCTCTCTAGGTGAGAGAATGGGCCGTAATCCACCACGCGGACCCAGTGCGGGTTGTCGAATATCCCATGTCTTCGAATTACTGCTTCATCTTTTTTTCTATGACTGATTGACCTTCACAATTGTCAGCGTCTATTTACATAAATGTTTTGACTTTTTTTTTCATTTAATATTAACAACAGATTTATCAATCAGCATTCTCTTACAATTTATTTTTGGGATCGATGTATATTTTCTTCCATAATTCTTTCAGTAGTTCAGTATCGTCTTTTAAGACATATCATCTTTATCTCATTAAATCAATGAATACAATAGCTATATTCTTTGATAACAGATACCTTCTTCTATTCTCAAAATCTCCGGACCGGTGCAGCATTGGTTGATTATATTATCAAATAATGACTTATTTTACGACTATTAAGTATGAAATAATGACAAAATCTAATTATAAAACTTGTAAACGCACGTGTATGTACATCTTTTATTATAGAATAAATTAATCATTATGTTATACTTAAACAATACCTCAATGAATATACTCATAGTAATAAAATAAAGTAGTTAATTACAAACTTCAGTCGTAAAAATTTATATTTGTCATTCAATTATTCGATTATATCAGACTACCTACATGGTGGCCAGTGTGTGTTGCCAGTGATGACATTATGGCTCCGAAACATAAAAATAAAATAATAATAATACGTTTATTTAAGATTACTAGGATCCAATATGTTAGTAGTATAAAAACACAGTCACAAAAAACACAAACAAAACACAAAACAAACATAGTCTCATCAAAAAGCTTTAAGTAATCCAAAGGGAAAGGAAAGGGCTTCGCTCGGGGCAGGAGAACCCAGGTTCCCAATATAACCCGAAGAATCGCAAAATTTAAGTGTCAGTGGGCAGGGCATATTGCTCGCAGAACAGATGGTCGATAGGATCCGAAATGGTGACCACATACCGAAAGACGCAGCAATGGAAAGCCTCTCACAAGATAGACCAATGCGTCTCGCGGGATTCAAATGACTAAGACGCAGAGGACCAGTAGCCTGATTCACGTAAAATCAAACAAGCCAAATATCGTTGAAGTTTTATAGTCGTTCGATAGAAGTCCTATTCAAAGCGGCATTCACGATCTATTGACTTATTTCCAGTTACATTGATAAGTATTCTACCAGGATAATGTAATACAGATGTTTTTTTAAATCGATGAATTTCAAACGACTATAAAATGGGTGTCGTTCAAACTCGATTGATGGATGTGAATACGGAAATGGTCTAAACGACTAAATCGCTACGATATCGTTACGGTTTTCATTACGTGAATCGGGCTACAGTCGTTATGGCAACGCTTGTGGGAGGCCTACGTCCAACAGTGGACGTATTTCGGCTGAAATGATGATGATGACCTATATGACATATTTATATATGGCAGTAAAGAAATGATAAATGTTTGTATATGTTTTTTAGTTCATAGATTATTGGCTTGCTATAACGCTTTGGTGCATACTGTAAGTATAGGAAGCAACTGATAAATAAATATGGTAGACCAGATACCCGCCTACATTACATGCACCTCTTTCATTTTATAAGTCCTTGGTAACGTTAATTGTAGGTTTCATGTCAATCTCAACAAATCATCTAAGATGCAGTCACGTTGAAACCATTAAAATATAATTGAAACCAGCACGACAACTTACAAGATGTATCAATTTACGTCAGATGTAGGTTTGCCGCATCGTAAAACCATGCAATAAAATTATACATGTACCTACTAACTTGTTAATGAAATAGCTAAACTTGCAAATAATGAGTGAGACATAACTTTAATGTCAGTGACCATTATAATCCTGTTCTATTCACTAACTAAATGACATCAACACGTGTTGTACCTCAGAGGTAAACAATAGTAACTCCACTTTTTTGAAAATATGTTTTTTCGCACTGTTAAAATCGTAAAAACCAGTTCTACGTAATGGTATAGGGCATCAAGTCCTACGACATCTAAAAAGAGAAATATCCAATCGTTTATGACAAAAACATATCGGGTATAGGACTTAAAATGATGATAAGATTGTTTACTCCCTAGCTTTACGCGCACTTAATGTTGTTCTAAACTTTATACAACTGAGTTTATTTCAATATCTTTAAAGCAACTATGCCAAAAATACATTTAAAGTTTCTATCCACGCGTTTTTGCCTCTCCTGTAAAATTTACTTTTTGGCACATACAGTTGTTTACCTTCAGAGGTATAGGTATAGAGGCATAGGTGTCCCGCCACCAAGTCTGTACCTCAGGGTTCAGACTTGGTGGCGGGACACTGACCGACCAGTTGCGCCGCCATGGTGTCTTGGTGAAACATAGCCCTAAGCTACGAAACTAGACAGTACAGAGTTACCAGAGTGGTCACACGTCACAGATGAAACTCTCTATAGAGCTGTATACATTTTGTTGGTAGCGGCGACTGGTCGCGCCACCATGCATCCATGGTGTCTCGGTGAAATATATATAGCCTTCAGCCCTTTCAGACCTAAAAATATTTAGCTTTTTTAGCGCAAAAGGAAATGGCCTTTTTGCCTGAAGCTTTTGCATACATTTACTGATAAATTGCCACTTCAAATGGCAATACTAATTCTTTGAGCAAAGACCTATTATTATTATTTTATTATGAATAGGCTAGCGTTTGAGCAGTGGTGGCCGAGTGGTTACGGCCCCGACTTACGGGTTGTAGGTCGCGGGTTCGAGCTCAGCCAGGCGCATTACATTGTGTAATTTATTTCATCACCACTGCTCTCAAAACGGTGAAGGAAAACATCGTGAGGAAACCGGCATGTCCTAGAACCAAAAATTCGAAGACATGTGACATTCACCAACCCGCACTGGGCCCGCGTGGTGGATTATGGCCCATTTCCTCTCCTAGAGAGGAGGCTTTAGTCTCAACAGTGGAAATATTAAAAAAAAAGGCTGGTGATAATGACGATGAGGCTCGCGTTTGACCACTATCTCACCTGATGGAAAACGCACATTCAATTCAATTCATTGTACGTACAGCTAAGGAGTGGAATTACCTGCCGGAGTCTGTGTTTCCTGATAGCTACAACCTAGGGGTCTTTAAATCAAGAGTGAATAGGTTACTTCTAGGCAAGCAAGCTCCATCGTAGACCACACCTTTGCTTATCATCAGGTTATAGTTGTCAAACGCGAGTCTATCAACAATAAAAGAAAGATCTTGCCTCATGTCCTCATGTCAGAAGTGGTTTCAAGAATAAATACTACTTCTCAGCTTACCCAGAAAGTCAAACTTTCTTTTGCCGACTATATTGATGTTGGCTTTTAGTCTAACAGCATACGGCTGATCAGTATTATAGATGCAACGACTGCTTATTTGTCCACCAGAATCTAGCAGCATTCTCTCGGTATTCTCCCGGCATCCGGCAGCAATACTCTCTTCTATGTTCTTACATTGTTCTTATATTGTTTTCACCACTGCAATCAAATCAATCTTCTATAAAGGTTTTCTTGACCTCTGTTTGAAAATCTTCTTCATAATTTCTTCAGCTGCTTTCATTTTCTATGCATGACGTTGTAAAATTTTAACTACTAGCCAAGGGTTGTTATGTATTTGAGTGATATAGACAAAATAAGGAAACTTTTCAATTCAACTATTCGTGTAGTCTATATATATAGATAAAAGGAGCGAAAAATTACTTTCACGTGGGTGAATGGTATACAAATATACGGTTAGGCTATGCGACACAGACTACCAAGAGTAGTCTCCATAAAGAGCATCTAGAGTCATCATCATCATCATCATCATCATCGTTTCAGCCGATATACGTCCACTGTTGGACATAGGCCTCCCCCAAGTGTCGCCACAATGAAACATCTTATGCGTCTCACATCCATCGATTTCCCGCAACCTTCGCCAGATCATCGGTCCACCTTGTAGGTGGCCTTCCAACGCTGCGTCTTCCGGTACGCGGTCTCCACTCCAGAACCTTTCGGCCCCTATGGACATCTGTTCTGCGAGCAATGTGCTCTGCTCATTGCCACTTAAGTTTGGCATTCTTCGTGCTATGTCAGCAACCTTAGTTCTCCTGCGAATATCTTCATTTTCATCTAGCTTCAAAAAATCATAATAGAAACTAATTGGCATGCACGTTTGATTAACAAAATAAAAGATTATTTAAATAACATTGTAAACTGTAGCATTGTGGTGTAAATCATTGTACACATGTGACTGTTTGAAGAGGAAAACCATAAAGAAACCAACGTCAACAGTCACATAGCTAGCTGGCACACTAGTGCGATAAGAGTGGATTTACACGAGGATATTAAATATGTTTCAGATAATGTTCACAGATGTTCTCAACAATATGGATTACAAATATCTGCCAAACATTTCATTCTGGCTTTTAGCGATAAGGACCTTTGTTGAGAATCCATTAATTTTAAGCTGCAACAATTTTTTTATGGTGTACAATAAATAATATATCTAGCTATATATCTCTGAGTTAATAAGTGTGAATTGAGTGAAAAAGTCGTTATGTTTTTCTAGCTTCTGTGAAAGTAAACGAAATCTCAAGAGATGGAGAGAAGGGTAGGGGACGAGAAGGAATCTATTTGAATCCCACAAATTGGTTCAGTAGCTTAGATGTAAAAACGTTAAAAATAGATAAAATTACTTTTTCTTATAACATTAGTATTGGGTTCGGATGAATTGGTTATGTAGGTGATGATAAATATCTGATTTGAATTGATTACTAATATACTGTAACATAAAAATGTGAGCCTATAACTATTACAAAGCAAAGCTAAAACGATTTCAGAGAAGGCACTAAAATTCATAATCACGATCACACTAAGCGAGTTGGTAACTAGCGCATAATAAACATTGAAGTATATAAAATAGCTCCGAGAAAAAGTAAGCAAACACGAAATTCTCGACTACGAGATCAATGTTTCTTTCATTGATCTGCAGAGAAACTTATTTGAAATTAACACAGTTTTCATGTCGACTATTCGTACAAGCGAAACGAAGTAATTATGTCTCGTTCAAACTAATAACCGAGCTAAACGACTGTATCATTTTAATGAAATTAATTGATATAGTAGTGATTACGGGAAGGCCAGTTTTGAATTTATTTTATTTTAAATTTTGGTATTATATTCAATGGGTAGAAACCCTACCTTCTCACATTTCCATCAACATCATTTAGATGTCTACCGTTGAACATAGATTCCCCCCCAAGAGTCGCCAAATCATCCGGTCCTGTGATTCTCACTTCTAGCATAATTGGGTGGCCTTTCATCTTCATCATCGTCAACATCATCTTCCTGCCCTTGTCCCGTTTTATTTGGGGTCGGCGCAACACGCTTTTTTTCTTCCATTCTGTCCGGGTGGCCCTCCACCAAATCATTAAAATTTATGCGGATTGTCGCTTTCTGATCTACTATGCTTGCTTGAATATCATACAAAATTAAAAAATATATATATCAGAAAAGAACTGAGGTCAGTCATTTTCAGATCATCAGACCTATGTTAGCAAAATAAACACTTTTCCCAACGCACTTCTCATACTGATACTTCGTATCTGCCTCCGCTATAAGCCTCACAATCCGTAAGCAAATGAATAAACACGCAATGATGTTGATAGCCAGCTCTTATGCTAATATTTACTCAAGTTGTAAATTATGTATTTGCTGTGACTTGTCAGTCACTGTGACAATAAATGTTGTGTCAAGCTTGAAGTTAATTTTATTATGAAAATGAAATATAATGAGACGGAGATGTGTTACTGGGGAGTTGATGGCACCATTTCTTTCTAGCTGATCGTAATACTAAGAAGGTGTTTTCATAAAAGCGTGTGTGTTAAATGTTTTAACACGCCAAAAGTTCCGATCGCCATTATCTTCTTCCTGTCCTTATCTCATGTTATAAAATGTCGGTACAATTCCGCTTTTTACTTCATTCTCTTTTTTTTGCTAATCTTCATTCCTTTTTATTTCTTCTCAGATCTAAAACTAACCATCCGATGTTCCTTGATTTTGGGTTCCTTAAAGTCCTCAGCACATTTTGAACGAAAGGAGAATTGAAATATACAGTTGTTATTAGTTGGAGACACACAAAAAAACGAACGAACGTTCAAAAATATTGAACATTATTTTGGTTTGTCAAAATAAAGAACTGAACTGTTTAAAAAAATCTTAAAACCTTCTTAAAAATATAAAATTCTAACACTCATAAATGGTCATAGAAACCACGAGACAAAAGGTTATAACGTATTCAAAAGTTCTTCGTTAAGAACGGTTACGTATCTCATAGACTGACAACAATCACAATTTGGCGACAGCTAGTTAAAATCAAAAAGTTGTTAACCAAAATAAGGCCACACAGTCCTAACACCCACCCCTCACAGTCTAATTAAAGTCAACCTGAGCGGTATTATTAGTAATATCTTTATTCTATCTCCTTCCAGACTAGAAGATGATGCAGCCCACACAAATGGGTATGTCAACAATGGTGCCAGCCTGGAGAGTGTGGTCACCGAGCAACCGGTCAATAACAACCACCTACCACCGAGAGCCATCGCCGGAAGAGAGGTCAACGAGGTGCCTCTGCATGCTGACAAACTCTATGAGGTAAGACATGAAATCTTAGCTTTCGACAGCTGACATTAACAATACTGACAGTTGATACTGATATCACTGATATCTGAAACTCATAATAATCTCAACTTGTATACTTCCGACATTGAATTTTGATACTCGCGATACCGAAATCTTGCAATGATGGTACTAAAATCAGCACTTGCCACACTTACCTAATACACGTGATCTCATATTATAGTAATCAGTTTACTGAACCCTTATTTTAAGTTCTAATAATGCATTTATACTACAATATCCTATTGCCTTTAACTCCTTATACTAAGTGCAAAAATTTCAAATAATTTACTAGCTATCATACTGACAAATGTAATCGTCAAAACTAACGTTTGCTATCTTTATTTACAGGTATTCTCTAAATCTCTGATATTTAGAGATGACCACGAGCTTAAAGAAAAAACTGCCAGCACAAACTCCTTGGACGAGTTGGAGACAAAATCCGAACCCGACTACTTATCAGACAGACCTAACAGGACCAAAGTTTACTTTGAGGACGAAATCAATTCCCCAGTCACTGACTTCGAAATTATGTTCAAAGATGAACTGCTAGGTACTAGCATATTCAAAATTGACGAAGAAGAGGAAAGTGATCGACAAAGCCAGGACACAGAAGAAGGGTTGATTATGAATGTAGCAGTTAAGAAACAAGATGTTATTAAACCCAGTACGATAACTATCAAAGACGAAACTAAGATTACAACAGTCAGTCCTATTTACAAATACGATCCTGTGTCTTCAATGGCATTACCGTCAGCCTTTTCTCTACCAAGAGTGGAGAGTGTGAAAGGTATTCTGAGGCTAAGATCAGACAATGAATTCCCGAGAAGTAACAGCTCTAAGACCTTAGATAGAGTCGATAGCAGTGGCAGGTTATCAAGACCGATGCTTAGCAGAGTCGACAGTTTGAAGAACATGGATACAACCAAACTAAACAAAGTATTATCAAGGGTACCACAAAGAAGCGCATCGTTCTTGAATATTCCGGAACATTTGGCTCCAGAAAAACCTCCTTTAATTAAGAGCAAATCAATGGTAGGAGTAATGTCGGCAACAGAACAGTTGAAACTGAGTCAATTACCAGACACTCCGATTATTAAGAGTAACAATCTCCCAAGATTCTTTGCTGACTGTCCTTCATTGCCGGAATATAAAGGCGAGACGAGTTTACAGAGTATAAAACAGCAATCAGCTATGATGTACCAAGAAGATTACAGTATGCCGAGGTACTACGGAACAGCTTCCAAATCAACAGAACAGCTGCCTGTTCATGAGAGTAAATCGATGCCAGATTTGAGGAACCCAACGCCCAATTCTTCTGGAAAGGTTAGCAAGCGCCTTGTTAAACTTCGCAGCAGGTTAAAGCCATTGGTCATAAAAAAGAATTCCAATGAGAAATTGTAAATTTAAGTTTTAAGACAGTGCCTTTGTAAGATTATCATGTTACTACTATTCTTAAAAATAATGTTATATATTATGAGGAAATGCAGGTTGTGCGAGTGTATGTTGCCATGTAATTCAAGAACGAATGAATTGATTTAGATACTAAAAGACATTTTTAGCCTCGAAGCAGGTTTTTGAAAAGGTTGTGTACTTATATGAAAGAATTGAAGAGGCTCATATTACGGGTCGATTATTAAAGTTTACTTTTTTGAAGTGTTGCAAAAGTTGAAATCTAAGAACAATTGTAAGTTTTAGTGATTTGCTCAAGGTTATAATCACAATTTATTTAGTCTTCTTACTACTGGTTGCTTCACTATTATTATCTTTAAAATATCAGAATTAGTTGCAAATTCCCGGTTCAAAGGACCGATTTTTCAATATCTTTTTTATTATTATTGATAGGCTCGCATTTAAATACTATCTCACTTGGTAAGTGATGATTTGGTCGACGTGATTCTGAATATTTATCCCTTTTCTTTTATATTACTAGTGTTTTTATTTATCATTAACCAGTAAATTGTTAGAAACTGTCTTTTACTTAACTACATAAGCAAATTACCAAAACCACTTATTAAAGTATAATTGTTGCTCAGAACAATTTGTGATTTAAATGTATAATACTTTTAGATTTAAGTTAGTATTATGATCCTACCTATTAATTTAAGTAGGTACTTAAATATTATTGTCTAGTCATTGCATCACATTATTACGGCGAAACACCCGGTAATAGAGAGGAATATAATTTTAAATAAATTAGTTTGATGGTCTAAGACAGGAACAGATACAATGCGTTCCAAATGAGAATAGGATCGATTGCCATATTGTGATGTCACGATTTACTGTCAAATCGAGAAAATAAACTTTTAAACTCTAATTATTTTACGAAAAAAAAAATTATTTACGAACTGTGAACGAAAAAAGTTTAATCAGAATTCAGTTCTTCACTTTTAGACATCTCTGAGTTCTTCAATTTTGCCAAAACTTCTTCGATTTGACAGTAAATCGTGACGACACAACATGGCAACCGATCCTATTTTCACTGAGAACACAGTAAATTGAACACTTACTTTAGGGTGTTTCGCCTCTAAAACTTAGATTTTCGAACAAAATAAATACTAAGATCTGCATAATATTCATTGTTGATAATAACTTAATACGTAGTCCTGTACATACTTACTGTTAAGTTTGAAGTTCCCAAATACAGTGAATTTGAAGATGATCATTTGTTTTATTTTTGTTCTTAAAATATATTCAGCCATACTTAAAACTCGTTAACCATAATGAAAAAAACAACAACACAAAACAAACTCATACTTATTGATTGACGGATTCTAAATTGATATCTTTATTTATTTTGGAGACTAAAAAAATCTTTTCTTTTTGTTTAAACTAATCACAAATCTATTTTATTAAATAAGCCACATTTAATAAGGTAGAATAGGCTTATTATCTCAGTAGTATGTTCTCTGATGTGCGTGATGCGGACAAAGCCGTGGTCCGCACCTAGTCACACCATCACACTAATAATATACTTAGATATGTGCGTGTGGAGAGCAGCGGTGGCCGAGTGGCAAAAGCCTCGATTTAGGAGTTGTAGGTCGCAGGTTCGAACCCAGCCAGGCGCATTACTTTGTGTAATTTATTTCATCACCACTGCTCTCAAAACGCTGAAGGAAAACATCGTGAGGAAAACGGCATGTCCTAGAACCAAAAATTCAAAAACATGTGACATTCACCTACCCGCACTGGGTCCGCATTGTGGATTACGACCCATTCCCTCCTAGAGAGGAGGCCTGAGTCCCAGCAGTGGGAACATTAAAAAGGCTGATGATGATGATGATGATGATGTGTGTCTGAATGTTTGTTACTTCTTCAAGCTCGATCGACTGAACGGATTTCGTTGAAACTTTTTATTCCGAGATTAGGTATGTTCCCTTGGTATCATTTTCTACTATTATGCAGTCAAAGCCGCCTGCAGCAGCTCATGTAAAATAAAACAAATGTGTAAAAAAGCGCACGTTTTATTACAGTATCACTATCTCATACAATTTCTGTTTATATTATATTATTAGGTAAACTCCAACAATAAAACGTTATTAAAATCTTACGACCCTACACTAGAACGCGTCTAGTAGAACTGAAACTATTCTAATATACACCTAAATTTCATTACAATAGAGTTTAAATTACTTTATCAAGGCGAATCTTAGACGACAGGGAAAAAGGGTATAACTTAATAAGTACTGAAAGAGTTACATTACTCTAAAGTTAGATCATTTACAGTAAATATAAAGAGTTTATTATATTTATAATAATGAAGATCACAAATGTCTACTTAAATCTAAGGGAATACTATTTAAATGGGTATATAAATAGCATAACACATTAGGATTGCCCAAAATACGTCCTTATTACTAATACTTCACCATTTTTGAAATAACTAGGTAAAGTTAAAAAAAGGAGGTTTGATTTAAAAATGCCTTTTGCATCAGGTTTAAAATTGGAACGCCTGAAAGCACCTTAACCCCTTGTATGCCGGAACGCAGATCTCGCGTAGATCTATCTCTCTCGATCTCTAATTACGGCATACGAGAGGTTAAGTTAGACTTAAAACGGTTTTCACAAAAGGAGATTTCTTTTAATTTGATTTGCATGAAATACTTTTTAATTTAGACATACCACTTGTAAAAATCTTTACAAATGAAATCAGTCGAGTCTAAACCGACTAATTTCACTTGTAAAAAATTTATTAGTTGACTAACATTTTAGCTAATTGAAATGTGTTGTGAAAAAAGATTAGGTTACTAATTAAAAAGGTGTCTACAATTTTAGAGGCTTTTTTGAAAAATTTGGCGAAACACAAAGCCTTAAAATATAAATATTATGCTATTTATACAAGATTTAGCTCAATGAGGCCGCACTACCAATCTAAATGGTTCCAGTAAGAAAGGATTAAAATTTGTAAGTTCAACGTCCATTGCTTATTTTGTTCACAATGTATCAATTTTATTAGTTCGTAGCAGTCAAGATACCTACTTAAAAAAATATTTGATACTTGCATACTAGAATCGTAATGAAAATTCGACTATAATTAGGCAAACAGTACTGTTTTCTAAATATTATTATTAAAAAGGGAAAAGACTTTATACACTTTACAATGTTTTAGAATTATGCTACGCAATCCATTTATTATTTAAATGCATTATTTTAAATTTTAATTTATATAAAAAGTCGCAAGTTTTGCTTTTTTATAATAAGTAGGTAGTTCTTTTTTTAAAAATTAGCTTTCAGCGAAATTTGAATAGTTACGAAATAGTTTTTTTTTTTTACATTATAGTTACGAACACCGTCACCTTATTTCATTATAACATAAATAGTTTAACTGGTATCTTATTTTTTTTAATATCTTCATTAACGATTTTCGAGTCATTTTGTTTTCCTTTCTTAGTTTTGGGACGGTGTTCTATAAACCTTATTTTAACCCTTATATCGAAATGGAACTATTTTTTAGAACTTTTAAATAATTATATAATCCAAGGAATTAATCCCTCTAAGTTTCATTTCAATGCAGATTTTTTGTATAGAAAATCTTTAAAGTTAATTATTATTTTATTTTCAAAACTTCACGTCAAACATAAGGCTGGATGCGTAAAGTCAAATCATGATAGTACCAGCGTTATACAAATTCCAGAACTGAAAAGGGATGGCGCTATCGGTCAAATATAGCTCCGTCCCTCTCATACATTGTAATCTACAAATGGCACTAAAACATTATAAGGCCAAATGTATATTTCTTAAACATAGCCTTCTTTGATCTTAACATACCTCCTATTAATTGACAGTACATTGGCTTCTATTTTTCAAACCTAGTGATGAACCTATCTTGCCTTTTGTTTGACGTGTACTTAAACCCTTTTTACAGACACAGCGAAGCGGATAGTTTTTTTCCGCATTACATTTCAACACAAAAAAAAATCACTACCCGTTTTATAACATCTCGCTTTGCGTTCGCTGTTCATGTGACAAGAAGCAAGAAAAAAGCTGAAGTACAGTAGGTACAGTCAAAATATGTTGCTCTTTTTGTATTTGGGCGTTCCAGACTATGCGCATACTTACTCGAAAATATACGCAATACCGACTCATTCATTTCAGGGTTTTCAAGCAAAATACCTTCAGTTGGCGCCACTTTGCACTTTGCCGAGACGTCTTCCACTTTTGAAAACGTATACTGTATACGTTTTCAAAAAAATTAAGTCAATTTAACTAATGCCATTGACGTAAGTAATAACATAGTGCTGCCACCTGGTGAACGACATTTTAGAAAATAATTGTTCTAAGTTTTTAGAGGTCAAGATATTTTGACTCTCCTGTAGGTACTATTAGTGTTTTTTTTATTGACAAAAATTCTAAATCATAAACATTTTCAATTTTGCCTATTCATTATCGCTGATATCAATTTGTCTCGAGTCTACCACCTATATTCTAAGTCCTTTCGAAGAAAGACACAATTGCCCTGACAACGATAAAACTATTGATATTATCTATAATGTCAATAAATAACCAGCTATAGATTGTCTTTGTCTTGTCTGTGTTGATTTTGTGTCGATTCGAAAGTATGACTTAGAACACAGAGGGTAAGACTTTATTTCCTTGATGCTAAGTGTATCACCTAATAGTGCTATTTTGGTACTTATCGTACTAATTAGGACTCTAGCTGCTAGCGATGATAGTGGAAAAGCCTAGTCTAGAAGGCAGCTTACACGACATCTATTAGATACGACTAGATTTAGTGTAATTTTATTATTATTATTTTATTATTAATAACAATGTATTTAATAGGTGTGTTCAGAGATTATTGCGATGCGTGGCACTTTATGTTGGTGTTTATTCACAATAATAACATATCAGAAATTTAAAGATGTTTAAAAATATCTATAAATTTTAGTTACAAAAATAAATAAATATGGAACATTAATAATATATTTATTTGCAATAGGTAAACATTGAATGCTCTTGAAAAAAAAACAACCAGACAAAAAATCTTTAACGAAGTTTATGCAAAAAAAAATGCAAATGCTATTTCTAATAGACAGGTTACAAGTCCAACTATTTAAAATTCCTACGATCTATTTTCTTGTACTGAATTAAGGTGTACTTATAAATTGCAAATCTAAAATACTGAGGCATTGCCTAAGCTACAAACCAAGGGTTTTATCGGCCTTAGCAAATAAATCTAAATCTCAAATCATCTTAGACTAAACAAAACTAAACTTATAATTGAATGGCATATTTGATCTAAGCTTTTAATGTACTAAACCTTTTTTACAAAATGAATTTAATTTGATCGTCGTCTACAAAAAGTAAATATTTTAGTAAATACATAAATAGTTTGTATGTTGCCAAAGAATAAATGTAACACAGTGCGAATTTAAAGAATAAAAAGACAGATATACTAAGCCTTTTCTAATTTCAAAATAATAACACTTTCTTGCTAAACATTGAAATGGTGGAATCTTAAATAAAAAACAATATTTTAAGACGAGACTTATTTTTAATGGCTAAAAACGCTGACGTTTTGGTAGTTTTTGTTCACATAGCAAACGGTATAACAAAATGTATCGAATGAGTGTAATTTATTGTCTAATCACGTGTCAACACCTGATGTCAACTACTGAATAACTAGGTAAGTATTATTTTATTTGGCCTAGATATTATTCTAATTTATACACCGATATATCTGCAGATCAAAATCTTATTAGAGACAAACCCCTTACAGCAAAGGTGTACGAGCTATCCCACTCAAATGACCAATATTTTTAATAGCTATCCTGTTCCAAAGAACCAGTATTTTTATCAGCTATCCGTTTCCAAATATCAATATTTTACCAGCTATACGGTTCCTAAGGACCAGTATTTTTATTGGCTATTCAGTTCCAAAGATCAATATTTCTAACAGCTATCCGGTTTCGAGGATCAATATTTTTATAAGCTATCCGGTTCCAAAAATCAATATTTTTACCAGCTATTCGGTTCCAAGGTCCAATATTCTTGAGTACTTAGAAACTTCGAAAGTCATTGATAAAAAAATGTAGAAACTTTTGGATGGAAAATATTTTTATTTTTTTATAATATACTTTGATCTGCAAACTATCGATGCCTATACTAGTTATCCTAGTTTTGGTGTCACAGTTTACTAAATTAAATTATTAAACCGTCGTTTGGTTTGGTTTTAAATAGGTATATAATATTCGAGTGGGTACTTACATAATTATTTCGAGTAATCTCATTTTTTTATTGATAATGTCACTTCAGATTTATTTGCATCAGAAGTGACGTTATCTAAAAAATCTGTCTCTTATTATGAAAAACATGTGA
This sequence comes from Mythimna ferrago, assembly GCA_910589285.2. Taxonomy (NCBI): domain Eukaryota; kingdom Metazoa; phylum Arthropoda; class Insecta; order Lepidoptera; family Noctuidae; genus Mythimna; species Mythimna ferrago. The sequence continues at coordinate 712,982 of OU342697.1, forward strand.
CATAGTTTTTGACAAACAACTGAAACTCTTTAATCTAAAACTCACAAGTTGAAAAAGAATGCGTTTGATTTTCTTCTTCTTTTACAAATCATTCGATGTACCTTATCCTTGGCTCCGTCTTACGCATCCTCGATGTTTAAATCCTTTTTGGCTATCCACCGTGGTCCTCAAAATACTCCCTTTTATTTTTCATTCAGTTTCATATTTACAATAGCTCTTTCATTATCCTTTTAAATCACTTAAGCGAATAACACATCAGCACTTAAAAAATCTAATAACCTATTCATCACAATTAAAGTCCTCGGTCTTTCCATCTTCAAAACGGTGACACCAAAACTGCTGCTACGCTACGTTTACCGGACCGTCTTGAACCGCTTGACTTTGATGGTGGCCTTGTTGCTGCACAGCTTGAGCGCGGTGGCGCACGCCAGCAGGTCGGCTCCCGACACATCTTTACCGTCCACAGCCACCAGGAAGTCACCGCGCTGGATTCGTCCATCCATGTCTGCTGGAGTGCCGGGGAGCTGGAATTACATATCAGGTTATTGTCAAAAAGCACGTCTAGTACATAAACCATCGTAGCGACATCTATGGCGCCACATAGATACTAAAACATTTAAAAGCCTGCAACGCGCATTTAAAGTTCTTTGGGCGATTTAAACATATAAAACAGCCCAATGTCATCTACCGGGCAGTTGCTTAGATTAGACATGAAACCCGTCTGGTCGGAAGGTCCTCCCTTTTCAACAAAAGTTACTAACTGTCCCTAGTATTTACATCTACGAAGTCGCCAAATTTGTTAAGAGTCATCCGTTCCTTTTCGAAGGTAACGATAATAAAAGTAAGCGGTTGTTAACGCGGTTACCCCTCAAAATGCCGGTCCCTAAATTAGAACTGTTTAGACGTAATTGTGCATATATGGCGCCACTTATTTACAACTCCTTACCCAAACATATTTCAGAAGTACCATATAATAAATTCTGTCGTGTTTTACGGGACTGGTTGATAGAGGAAAGCTTTTATTCAGTTAAAGAGTTTTTGAAGAAAAGTTCATGTTGTTACAATTTTTTTAAGGATGCATAAAATTATTTCATGTTTAATTTTTATCTATTTTGACATTGTTATGTAATCAATTTTGTAAACTTCAATTATATGTTAATCAATTTTATTAATTCATGTATGTATAAATTCTATTTTTTAAATATTTGCATACCTGTAACTTAGGTGAAATATGTCTCGGTCTATAACTGTCACTGTAACAACTCCTGTACCATATTTATAGCAAATAAATGATTGATTGATTGATTGATTGAAAGGTTTGCGGAACTTTACAATCGGCGCCATAGTATATGCATGACGCATTATCCACCTTTTCAAAATAGCTAGGTATATTTTTTATTCCCCCTAGCATGGACAAAAAAAAATAGTACTGTGCTCAGGTGATCTACATTTGAGGATCCAACCACGTTGCGTCTTTAGAAATACAATTGGTATAATATAAACAACCATATACACTTCCCTACCTCGTTAAGCTAAACTTAATCTCTCACAGTGCAAAGCAATTAATTTTCAATATATATCTATTTTGTACTATGTGCTGTGCAAATAACTGATAAATCAGGTTATCAGTTATTTGCACAGCACATAGTACAACATTTTAGGAATTTTCATTGTTTGCCTTAACTTGGTGATCTGCTCTTACAACGGTGTTCAGGAGGATCAGCGCCTGCTAAGGAGTGGAATTCGCATGGTTTTTGAAATACCATTAATTTCATGTGATTTCGAATAGCTACAAATAGGTTAATATATAATAATAATATAATAATAAATTTATTGAGCCATTGTTACAAATTGTACCTTAAATTAAATAATCTTAACGTATTATAGGTCTGTAACTATTTGCGGGCTTCAGTTATATAATATACGGTGGTCCCCAAACTAGGCGGCGCCTGTATCTTGGGGACCGGAGTTAAAACTGTAAAACTGCTGTTTACCACAGGAGATGATGTAACAAAAGGTACATAAAAAGAATATAAACATTCGTAAAAAAATCTAAGATTAAAACAAGTTAAAAGGAGATCAGAGTAACTTAAGAACTAAGGCCTGAATATTTTGAAAAATAATAATTAGAATTAAAAATTGTGCTTAACCTTGCACAGAACTTATAGTAAAAATTAAGATTAAGAGTAAGGTGTTGATGTGTGAATGTAGTGTGAAGGTGTGAGTGTGGCATGTAGGTGTGAGTGTGATGTGAAAGTGTTAGTGTCTGGGATAGGATTCCGAGTGTGAGCTAAATGTCATGAGAAGGTTCTCCGAATCGTCGTAATTAAGTCCTAAAAGCCATTTTTTGACTGTTTTTTTACACATTGAGAGGGTGAGTGTTTTTGTATCACAGGGTAGACTACTAGTGACCTTGTTATAAACGAAGGTGTGTAGGTAAGCGGGGCATCGTCTGGCTAGGAGAGAGGTTGTTCGTTGCAGCGGTATATGATAGACACGTTTGGAAGTTAATGAGCGATAGTCTGGTCGGAGCTTTATAGTTTTATGAGTACGGAGAAAAGCATTCAGAATGTATAATTGACGAACACGCAAAACTAGAAATTCACTGTACAAGGAGTCTGTAGGAAAGAAAAATGATTTTTTTAGTAGAACCTTTATAACAGCTCTCTGGGCCCTTTCAAGCTCAATTATTGTAGTCTTCCCAGCTCCACCCCAGATAGATATACCATATTGAATTATGGACTGGCATACAGAAAAATAAACTGTTCGCATTACGTCTATTGGGGTGCGGTCTCTCAATTTCTTAATTATGTGTATAAGTTTCCTTACTCGACCAGACAGGTGTTTGATGTGGGCTTTAAACGATAGGTTCTCGTCAATTAGTAGTCCCAGGTTACTTCTAGATAAGCGCGAGCCTGTCAATAATAAAAAAGTGTATGCCATTGTTCTTGCACTGAAGATAACTCACAACGTGATACTCACAAGTTGTCCTATGTAGACGCCGGGCGCGGCGACGGGCGCGACGCAGGTGAGTCCGAGCGGTTTGCCCGCCTTGCGACTGAGGTCGATCTCGATCTCCTCATACTTTAGCGGGTCTGGTCGGTGGACTGTCAGTTTTAACTGAAATAAGAAATAACAGATAATGAAAACAAGATTATGGTGAGTGGTTAAGGTATCCATCTCTCAGTCAGTCGTTACAGGTAGTCAGACGCCAGGAAATGTAAGTAAGCCCGGTCTCGGTACTGTCTAATATTTTTGATAGAATCTATTATTCTAACGTATTAATTATATGATTATCTTATTGAATGGCTTCATTCGATCAATTTATAAATTAAGTCCCAGATACTCCCTCAGAGATAAATTTAAAGAAATAAATGTAATGACTGTGCCTTCACAGTATATTTACGAGAATATTATGTATGCCCATAAAAATATAGACATGTTTAAAAAATACAGTGATATTCATAATTTTAATACAAGAAACAAACATAAATTTGTAGTTCCTGCAACCAGGCTCAAAAAAATAGGGGGCTCATTTAGATGCCAATGTATACACTTCTATAATAAACTTCCTAGTCATATTCAACAACTAAGCCTTAATAAGTTCAAATCATTTGTAAAACGTAAACTTTGTCAAAAGGCTTTTTACACTGTAAAAGACTATATTCAGGACGAAAAGGCTTGGGATTGACCTGCTCCAGTACCTACTACAACTGTTGTCATTTTTATTTTTCTTCTTTAGTATTTTTTAATTATTTTTATTTTCAAATGTGCTTTTTCTTTTTATTTTATTTGTTTTTTTACAATTTGACATTGGAAATTATTTTTATTTTACAAAATGACATGTATACATTTTAAGTACTTAAAGTTTTTTTTTTTTTTTCTTTGACATAAATATTTACTTTTCTAAATATTTTGTAAATTATCAATTTGCTTATATTATTGTAAATGTGAGGACTATGTTGATTGCTTTTTCTTTTCTTTTCAGTAATTTTACCGTATGTCTGGCAATTTGAGTGTTTTCTGCGGCCTACCCAAATGTCCTTTCTTTGGTATTGTTCGTCAAGTCGTAGAGCTCCTTAGTAGTCCTAAGTTGAGCTTTTCGAATACTGACAAATGCTTACACTGATTGGACAGGTCCACTCAAATCTGTATGGTTCTTTCTTCAAAAGACCATCTCAGACAAATCTGCATGGTTCTCATGTGATTTGACCATTACATATTTACTGTATGGACTTTAAAAGAGACCTTGACCCCTGAGTTTGTTTCGGTGTTTCTTCTCAGGGTAGTCAGATAGGAAACACCGGCCTCATCTAGAATAAAATGACGAAAAAAAAAAAAAAATTGACGTGTAAAAGTGTTTTTTAAACCTATTTACAAAATAAATATCATTTATCATTTATCATCATTCGATTGAGGGCGAAATGTATATTGGAACTATTGAGTTCCAATATACATTTCGCCCTCAATCGAATACCCTACTACAGCAATAGTAATATCGACATAGTAACTAAAATAAGAGATGATACAGATAATGATTTAAGGAAAGCTTTCGATACCATTACTTTTACCGTATATAAGCTATCGAAATGGTTATTGAGTGGTTTAGCCTAAATTTTTTAATCATAATTATATACACATTTCAAACAGCTATCAATCGGTTAAATATGAAGATAAGTTTCAAAGTAGTTTTGCTAAAATTGTTTAGGGAATACCACAGGGCCCAATTTTAGGGCCTATTTGCTTTTTCTAATTTATATAAATCAAACAAATAGAATTTTCATGACATGTAACCCCATGTGGGAAAAGCACTTAGTTATTTTACTTTATACACTCAATAATTGATAGTATCCAAAATTATTTCAACGTATTGTTAAAATTGCTGCATTGTAACTAACGTGATGGCTACCACTTATCAAGGAGGAGGATAATGATATCTTTCTTATCAGTAACTATGCTTTGGCTGTAAGACAATAAACAGGTTTTCTGCATCTGGTTAGACTTTATATAATAACCCTTCCCGCTTTGAGCGGAGCGAAACGGAGTGTCTGACTTTATTTTAACTTTACTGTTCATTCCTCTAACCTAGCCTGCGATAGCTGCAGAGTAAGTAAGATTTCACACATTCTTCGTCTCTTGTTTCCTTCACACTATTCACTAGTCTACATTTCTTTTAATCTCTCCTTTCGCAGATCTGCTGGAAAAAATTTCTTTGGAAATATGCAGCACCTGAGTACCTACTAATGTCTGTATTTATCTTTTTCTATTTTTTTGTGTGTGCATAAAATATATAAGTAAGTAGACGTACCTTAGCAGTTTTCTGCTTGATGGTGAGACAGACTCTCTCGTACGCCATCTCCTTGGTGATGGCTATACCGTTGCATTCGAGGATCTGGTCTCCGGGCTTGAGGCGGCCGTCTTTCGCGATCGCGCCGTTGTTGTAGATGTCTAGGATTATTGCTGCCGCACCCTGCGACGGAAAAAAGATATTATTAATCACTGTTGCAAGACCTAAAGCTTCAGGATCGCATCGACAACCTGAGATAGCATAGACTGGTCAGGATAGGGCCTCAAACTGACTTTAAATATAACTTCTCTAACGGCCCGTTTATGACTTTGCCACTGTGAGCGATAGCTAAGCGCGGCAGCGGTGAGTGGTAAGAACAACAGAATGAAAATGTTTCGCGCACGCCACGAGACGCCGCTCATAGCGGCGCGCGCTCGCCTACCAATGCCACCTCACCCGAGCCGCTAACACCGAAGTCGTGAAATCGACAATTTGCTTGCTGACCGGAGATTGTATATTGCAATTCTTTGAAAAATCATAAATAATCTCCTAAGATTCTTGTAGTACTTGACCGTGAAAAATCAATAATCCACCCTGTTTTATAGTTATGAATGGGTTTTTTCCCGGGTCTATGCGAGATATCAATTCAGCGCTTTTATGAGACAATTCAGGATTTTAGGAAGGCAAGTAAATAAGTGGAATGATTATATTTAACGACTATATCGAGTAATGGCGAGAAATAAGTAGCGGTACAGTGAAATGTCGATTGTGAAAACCGTCGGGTTGAGAAATGGGCAAGGGCCCGCGCCGTCTCAGCCGTCAGTGACGTTAGTCCACATGCCATTTTATCGTGTTTTCGAAGATACACTCATCTACATGAGACCAAACGTCATGACTCCAAGTGGCATAGGAGTGGGACCGAAAGACGATGAATCGCTTACATTGATGAGTGTGTCACTGCCTCCCAGCAGTAAGATGCCGAGCACCTCGTTGGCGGAGTTGATCTCTATGACGGTGTCCGCGTTCGGCGCTACCGGGGCCGTTGCGGGGTCCGGGGGAGGCTCCACTGGAAATAAACATAGAATTTAAGAATACAGCATATATTTTAGTTAATGGGGTAATTAATTGGATGCTAAATAAACAGATTTCTTTTTAATGGCATTATTCGCCTTTAAAAATATACATTGCCTTTGAAATTACTAAATCAGCCACAATCAACGAGCGAGTGAATGATACTATCTTAGCCACTAGTATTCGTCTATATAAACCAGTCTCTAGGTGGTAAATAAGAAAAAATAACCACGAAGGTTAAGATGAGAGCTCATCACCGCTCCGCGTGCTGGAGTGCCCTACATTTCCGAGCTCGCTTCGCTTGTTCTTGGACTAAGAATATTTTGTTAGCATTGTAAAAAAGGCAAATTATTTTTTTTAAGTCTATCTCATTTTCCCGTTGCTAAGCAATTTCGTTTTGTAAACTAGATATCGGTTCAGATAACTACAATGTGCGATGTGAATCATTACGTAAGTTCTTCCGATGATTTACGTGTGTTCTTGTGGAAAATACACACACCATCACACCGTAGTGGGCTGCTACTGAAAAGACACCAAATGCAAATTAAATTTTTCTTGATTCTGATAAAGTCTACATACCTTTAATAGGTGATGGTGTAGGTCGTGGTGTCTGCGGTCGACTGACGGCGAGCGGCTCGTTGGCGTTCCTACTGGCGGGACGTGACGCACCGCCCGGCCCTGATGGACCCACTGGAAATTAGAAAAATGTTTGTTAATGATTGAATAACTAGCTGCTACCAGCGACTTAACCTACATGAATGTGGAAAAATTGTCCCAAGAGAAAACGGGACATTCCATGACATGGTCTACACATGTGCCTGAAAATCTGTTCATCCATTTGAGAGTGAAGGAGTAATAAACATACACAGCTTCACTCACAAACCAGTACCTTCCATTACCTTTAGTGTGACGCTATCTATTTCTACACTATTGATCATGGTGACTTTTTTATTGGCAGTTTTCACCTGAATCAAAGCTGTAAAACATCTTACATTATAAAAAGCCCGGACAGTGCCACTTTGGGCAAAATCCTCCCTTTAATTTGCACTGTTATTTCTTTCATGTTTTACTACATCCCTTTAAATAAGACTGGACTGGTCACATGCCTTATAGGATGCTGTCTTTAAAAGCTGAACTGAATGATTAAATCATTAACATTATTCAGATTTCATCTTCCTGCCACACTATCATTCCCTCCCACGTGCATAAACAATGCATGCATTAACTGTCTGAGTTATAAATAGTCTAATGATTAACTGACCAGCACCAGGTGTTCCAGGAGTAGTGGCGGTAGCTGGAGACTCCTCTCCCGGCTCCTTGAGGTTGGGAGTACACACGGTGAGGATCACCACGCCTTCCGTCTGCTTGAGCTTCGCTGCCGCCTGGAAAGGTGAGGTGGATTGATTAGCTGATGATGATTACTGGACGGCTGATTGATAAGCTCATGGCCTAAAATAACCTCACTTGATGATTAGCTACGATGTGGACGACGGTAGAAGAAGTTTATCTCTATATACTTACTAGCTTTTGCCCACTGTTTCGCCCGCGTACATACAATATAGCCTATGTTACTCAATAATAAAGCAGCTTTCTATTGGTGAAAGAACATTAGCAATCGGACCAGTACTTCCAGAGATTACCTCCTACAAACAAAAAAATAAAAATAAAAACTACCTCTTTATTACATTAGAGTACATAGAGAAACGGTAGTAACTTGGCTAGGGGTACTGTGAACTCTAGACTTGAAGACCTCTCGAGTTAAACACTTAAAACTGTAGCCTGATTCACGTAAAATCAAACAAGCCAAATATCGTTGAAGTTTTATAGTTGTTCGATCGAAGTCCTATCCAAAAGCGGTATTCACGATCTATCGACTTATTACTAGTTCCATTGCTATGTATTCTACCAGGATAATGTAATACAGATTTTTTTATAAATTGACGAATTTCAAACGACTTTAAAATCGGTGTCGTTGAAACTCGATTGATGGATGTGAATACGGAAATGGTCTAAACGACTAAATCGCTACGATATCGTTACGGTTTTCATTACGTGAATCGGGCTACTGGTCGCGCGCTATGGTCGCAAAACCTTTGCAGCTAAAAGATAAAAATAATGAAAGAAACTAATACGGAGAAAGTATTGATCAGCCAGTTCAAACACTCATATCTGTCACTTTAGTAAATTGTACTTACTTTCTTATTCATAACCTCCCATAGTATATAAAAAAAAGTTCCCCACCGCTCAAATACTGTTTAACGTCGTTTTTTTAGGTGGGAAAATTATCCAATGACATCCCCCGCTCTTGGGCGGAGTGGGAGATAGTGTCAGACTTTTATTGACTAAAAATCCACTCCTGTTCCTGCGTCGTCTTTCGTTCTGGGGCCAAATCTCCCTTTTAGATCCTTGGCCCTAGTAGGCTTTGACCCTGCTGGACCCCTACGGTTTGCTTAAAATGGACAGAGTAACTCATGAAAAGTGTATCACTAATCCCTAACAGTATATAAGAAGCAAAATAGCATTTCCTCTTCTGAATGCTGTAGATATTTCTCTTTTGATTGTTCGTTATTCACCAACTTATTTGAACACAATTTGAATTCCAGATGAGTATTTTACACGATTTGATTAGTAGAATCATCAAAAACTTTCCCGTTTCTGGGTGAACCAAGAGAATGTTAGGCCGTGACCCTCACAAACCTACGCGTATTCCTTCTTCACGTTAACTTCTGCCTTCATACAATATCGCAAAGATGGGTCAACTGAACGGAAAAATCTAAAACATGAAGAATAGTAAGTACTTACTGCATCATAACTGCAGTTTAGTAAGGAGTCTCTATTCACTGCTAACAACATGTCACCGATCTGCAAACCTCCCTGGAAACAGAAAAAAAAAACATTGTAGCGATATATTGTCCAAAGTTCGTCATGAAACTTTTCGAGTCAGTGATATAATAAGCCATACATCAGTGGTAACAATACCAGTATAAGCTGGCAGCTAAGTTGAATTTTTTTTTATTTTTTTTATTTGATTTAAACTAGTGCTTGACTGCGATCCCACCTGATGGTAAGTAGCGATGCAATCTTTGATGGTGAGGCGCACTAGTTTATTAAGAGCCTATTCACTCTAGCCTTGAAGACACCCAAATTATAATTCCAAACTAAGCTAGGCCAGCTTAACTTAGCGTTACCAACTGACTTATAGTCGATTGAACGATTAAAATTCGAGAAAAGATTGGACTTTTAGCCGAGTGCTGTAGTGACTTTCCACGTGTATCAGACGACGTTTTTCAATACACTTACGAAGAAATAAATAAATGAAGGTGACGCACGACTAGTGCGGGTCTTTTCAATACAGTTGCCAAGAAATAAATAAATGGGGGTCGCTTAACGCCCAGCCTGATACGATAAATGGAATAAATTGTGGCCGAAGTGAAGTCGTGCACTTCCACATTAGTGTGAAAAACAGTAAATTACGAGTGTAAAAACGGCCCGCTCTTATCACTACCACTTTTACTGCTTTCGGGTAAATGTATTGAAAAATCATTACTCTCATTTTTCCCTCTGTGGTATTCGCGTGATTGTAAAGCTAAATCAAACTAACAAAGGATTGTATTATGGTAGATCAATAGCTACTTAGTCATGGTTAATTTTAAATAATTTTTATCCATTTACCTGTACGCAGTAATAATAAAATTAATATTTGTGATTCCAATAGGTATAGTTTATTTGTCACCTATTGAAATATTGCGGTTTAGGAAATATATATTTAAATCTGATTTAAATATTTACCTACTCCTATATTGATTTATTTATTTAATCATAGGAGAACCAACAGCTATAACAAAAGAATAATAACAGTACAAGAAACATTGAGCCAATTACAGGTTCTCACGGGTAGAAATAGTTAAAGTAATAGAAAACTTACGATCACTAAAAGCACATTGAAAAAAAGAACATAATTAAACATCCCCTAAGTACAATCCTTTTGAAAAAGTTCGCATTCAACTGAGTGCGTGCAGAATAGGTTTTCGTTTTATATATACTACATATCTAACTGAAAAGGTTTAGGCCTTTCATACATGAGCAACTTCATGCATGAGAGGTAAAGAAACCTTCACCAATATTATTCACATTTTCAATTTATTTACTTTTGTAAGTTTATCTAGGACATTACTGACACTCCGTACTTCAGAAAGTACTTCTAAAGCCATTGGTCCCGGTTGTCATTCGTAGATCTTTGACAGTGGTTACAAGTAGTTGGCAGAAAGTTTAACCATCAGTCTAAACAAGGAGTATCGCGTTGCCCAGTAGGTCTGATAGACTGTCGCGCTATGTAAAACACGGGTATTCATGGTGATGATGTTCTAACTAAAAATTAATTCATATTGAATGAATTAATTAAAAAAGCGGCGTCGAAATTACACAACGTAATGCACCTGGCTGGGTTTGAACCCGTGAACTACGTCTCATAAGTCGGGGCCGCTACCACTTGGCCACTACTGCTCTGGATCGGAATATGGCTAAATAAGTCTTCAGGCGTTCAAGCACGGTACATCAAAATCAATCAGTATGGAAAATAGGGTATTCTGATTTTTCAGTACCGTGAACCGAGGACATAGAAGGCGATAAACTAATTTAAAGTACTTTTAGGTAAAACGTTCTCGCGGTCGATCACCTAACACATGGACAGACCTCATCAACTCAATGGAGAAGTCTCGCAAAAGCCACAACCAAACTACCAGACGATTCATGACCACGATCACTCCACCAGGATTGTACGACTGAGAAGAAGAAGAGGTAAAAACTGTTTTTTTGTTTCTGATGAACTTGTTCTGGATTTTGATCTCACCTGATGGTAAACGAATAGTATACAATGTAGGTACTGACTTGTTCAGCTGCGCTGCCTTCCTGCAGGTCTGACACGAAGATACCTCGTCCAGCTTCCGTGTGACGACCCTCGATGATCATGATGCCAAGACCGGACGGACCCTGGAATAGTACACATTGGGTGCATTAGAAGTAGTATAAAAGATCAAATCTAAACACTTTAACATGATTCGATGTTACTGTATTTAGGTATAGTATAGTCGTCCTTATAATGTTTCTACTGCTAGGACACAGGCCTCCTCTCTAGGAGAGGGAATGAGCCACCACGCGGGCCCAGTGCGGGTTAGTGGATGCCACAATATGTCATCGAATTTTTGGTTCTAGGACATGCCGATTTCCTCACGATATTTTCTTTCACCGTTTTGAGAGCAGTGGTGATGAATTAAATAACACAAACTAATGTGCCTGGCTGGGTTTGAACTTGCGACCAACAACGTGTAAGTTGGGGCCGTTACCGCTCAGCAACTACTGTTCTTCCTTTTCCTTTTGTATTTAGATAGAATGGCTGTATTATCAGTATATGTGGTGGTTCTAGCTCCTAGTACTTGCGGTAGATCTGTTGTATATCTCGTGTACAATATTGGACCAAGAATAGACCCTTAAGGGACACCCGGACTGATGTTATGAAGTGACGATGTGATACTACAATTTTTTGACTTGGAACATTCTATAAGACAAGTACGAAGTCAGTGGTAGGTAGTATCTATGAGGAATATTACACTTGATTTTATAGAGAAAACCCTGTGCTGTTACTCTGTCAAATGCTTGCTGGAGATCGAGCACCGGCAATGAGCAATATTTTTTCTATTCAAATGTATTTCTTGGTGCACTTGTATAGTTGTAGAATATTGTTGTTAAAATCCAAACTAATGATCCGGTATTAAGCTAGCAAGTATAGGCAAAAGTCACCAGAGTAAAATTTTCTCGAATAACTTCGATATGACGAAGAAATAAAAAAAAAAAAAACAATATTTACCTTCTTGATGGTGATATCTCTGACACCTTTGTAGCCAGCAAACCGGTCCTCCGAGGACTGAAACAAAAGTAAAACAGCTAAGTATTTAAGAATTTATAAGATTAAATTCAGTTCCACCTGTTAGAGTAAATAGGTTACAGAATGCAGATTCTCCGAGGTATATTTCTTTCTTTAAAAAAAAGGTTTTTCCACGCTCAGAATTACACCTGTATTGTAGGTGCGTTCATAATCATTTTCAATTTCAAGGGACCTGTATCAGAATTTTTTTTTTTTTATAGTTTTGTAAAAGTGATTTGTCATCATGTAAAACCAAGCTCAAAAATGACTGGGTTAGGACAAGTCTTGATTGAAAATGAGCTTGTTTATTGGAGCATATTGACAAGGATTGGTTAAGTTTTTATTGTGAACATATGTAAAGAACGCGCGGTGCTAAGTTATAAAATTGAAACATACTGTAATAGAGTCAAATTTTTGCACACATAAGTCCCTGTAGCCCGCGGTCCTCATACCATCGATACGGCTAATATGAGTACGGCGGCAGCTGCGCCTCTGAAGTTATGTTATGTTGCCCAGGCGTCCGAGCGTCCATTTGGCTACGTGTGCATCCAAATTAGAAGCTGTCTGGCTTGTCCGGCTTTTGTTAGGCTTTTTAAATCATAAAATTTGTCATATTAGCGATCGATGGTTATATGTTGGTCTCTGCTCCGCCTAACTCATTTTGTGTTTCGCAAGTAAGTGTACCAGCAGATACATTGTAAAAAAAATACTGCCAACTACTACTTCAATTAATTATTGAAATTATTATTGTAATGAACATTGAATGATCAATAATAAATAAGACTGATTCATTCAATGTTATTGACTTATTGTAGTTTCATTAGAATTTAAGACGATTTTATGGTCGTCATCTCCCTAAATTTTCCAAACTGGCTTTTAGCCTTAACGGATGCGGTTGAATACCTGTGTTTTACATAGAGTAATCGCCTATCAGACTTCTACAACCTAGTTACTGGGCAACACGATACTCCTTGCATAGACTCTTGGTCAGACTTTCTGACGTCTAACTACCCGTGCCAACTATCAAAGATTCACGAATGACATCCGGGACCAATAGTTTCACGTGCTTTCCGAGGCATGGGATGTCGAAAAATTGGTGCTTACTCAATTTCGATCCGCATTCTCATGGATGAGAGGCGGGTGTTTAACCATTAGATCATCACGACGATTTTATGGTCTTTTTGTAAATAAAATTGTCATATACTACTACTATAGCTTCTGCCAGCGGCTTCGATTGTGTGAAAGAAGAAAATATACTTGTATAGCCCATGTCACTTTGTGATAAACTAGCAGTCTACTGGTGAAAGATTTTTACACAGGCCACTCTAAGTTGAGTTGATACTGCAGCATCAAATTCTATGAGAAACATATGTATGTATACATTTATTATTAAACCAGTTACTGGTGTTTCCCAGTACGTTTTCCTGCATAGTGAGAAATTAAAAATAAGTATTATAAGTACTTACACATACATGAGAGCTGGTAGGTAACAAAGCTAAATCAAATTCGATATTATTCATATTACGAGTATTATTCAATTCGCTTGTGAGTGTTCGATCAATAATTTATCAAATTGTTAACGTTAACATATATCACTGTTGAATATTTGCATAGCTTACTCACAATTTAAATATTTTTTTGAGCTCTTTACGATAGAGCTCGTGTGAGAATAACCACTAGCAATCTAGTCAGTCTTATGCCATATAGTATGTAATTATATATCGCGAATTTTGTCAAGAAGACCAACTTCATCGTCGTCTTCTGCTCCGTGGTCAAGAACGTTTCGGCCCCATTGACCATCAGTTCAATATGCCCTCCTCACTGCCACGTAAGTTTGGCGATTCTTAGGGTTATGTCGGTAACCTTAGTTCTACTGCGGATATCATATTTTCTGATGTGATCATGCAATGAGATTTTAGGCAAGCTGCACCGTCGGCCACATCATTGGTAACCATCAGATGAGATAATGGTCAAGCGCGAACTTATGTTTTAAAACTTAATAGCTATTTAAAACAGATCATATTGTTGTTTTTTTATTTATTTGTAATAGGCCCAAAAACGACTCATTCGATTTAAAAAAAAAAATCATTTATAGACAGCACATAGCATTTTTGCATTTATAGTTTTTTTTAGCTATATCTTCGTTTTACGGGCTTTTTATTTGTGTGTTTGTGTTAGTGTGCTTCTTTAAACGTAAGTTTCCACATGTTGTTTCTATATGTGTGTAAGTCTTGTTTTTTCTTTCCTTCTTTCTTTCTATATTTTCTTTTTTTTTTCTTTGTTACAAAAACAATGCACTGTTTCCATAGGATCAGCGAAGACGGAAGTAAATTCAAAACTATATTAAAGAAAACATAGAATTTAAAAAACAGCTGTTTTTCACCGATGAAACATATCACAAACTAATGTACGAATCTCGACAGTCTCGTATAAATTACGCATAAATAATGTTTTTATTCACACGTTTACATAACACGGCGACTGACTCACGCGCACACGGCGGGGTCAGAAGACCCACTCTGCACCGTGCGTGATAGTGATAACGGAATCGCAGATATATTTGTGGTTAATGACACAAAGAAAGCGTAATTGAACGACGAATTAGTGTGAAATGCACTAACTTCAAAACAAGACCATGTATGAAAACGCCTGTGCTATGAGTAGGTATGTCAAACCGATAAATATACTTATATATTTCTAAATTATTACATACGTAACAAATAAATTATCGTGCTCATCATAAAAACATTTGTCTTGGGTGAAAATCGAACCCATGACACTAACTAATAGACCAACAAGCCAGCCAGGTATGATTGATTGTATAACTCGGTTTTTGATGGCTAGAAGTTAATTTACCTCGTAAATAAATCATGTAGAATTATTAGATTGTGATTTTTTTAATAATTCAGTTAAAGTAACTGTTGTATGTATTATAATTTATAACTAAGCCGTCTTCTTCATTCCTCACAAATGTTACTGTTAGAAGGTCAAAGATAAAGTGAAATTTTAAGTATCTGCTATAACCGTTTCAAATTGTGGTAAAGCTGACAGTCCGATATTCTAACTTGTCGAAAGTGTCACTCATAGTACTAGTTTCATATCACTTTCAGGTCTAAAGTGTTACCGCGGGTAACAAATAACAAAAAACCCACCGTGTTCCTTACACGGGTGGGTTTTTATTAGTAAAAGTCTCACACTCCCTCTCACTCCCCCCAAAATGCAAAGAGTTATTTGCCATTTTCCTACCCTTAAGGAAAAGAGAGTTTGGCCAGTCTTAGATTTTAGCAGTTGATCGCTATTTGTTGACTCATATTCTTATTAAATTCCTAAGAACAATATGTCAGTTCTTAGTATGCCTTCTGCTTGCTCTTGCTTTGTGGCTGTGCGTCTAGTTCCGGGTTGTATTCCCGGCTCTGTAATACTATGATTTTGTGTAAAACGGCTGTTTGCTGTATGTGTAGGGCGCCGTGAAACAGTTATGAATTGTAACATCACTGAGAATCTGAAGGTCAAATATTGAGATTGTTTTATCAAAGATATTTAGAAACGATAACTTTTGCCAGATACTAGTTGATGGCAGATGATGCATCATTATTTGATCTATCACAGCAGTATTTATCTTGTGAGATGTTTGATTTATCAGGCAGTTTTATTTTAGCACTTTTGAGTGCGTAGGATTATGACTTAGATCAACAATGTTTGGGGGTCTATGTTAATACAAAAGTAATGTTACACGTAGAGAAACACTTGTGTTAACTCGGGGATTGGTTTGATAAAATTTTATCAGCAGATTGATTTGTGTTAAATTGTGATATGACAATAATCTAGTTCTAAAAAAAATCTAAACCATGTGAAACTACAAAAGTTTGGTATCTGAAAATATATTTGTGAAAAGTAAGATTTTTATATAGACTTAAATCAATGAAGGTTAATTTTGTGTAAAACTTCATATACTTTTTTTTCTTTTTCATACACACTTATATCAATTTTTTATTTTGCAGGTCTGCTTGGAGAAATTTCTACAGCAGTTTTTCTTGTTTTTGTACTCATACGAGTATTAATAAAGTTTTTTATTACGGCGTATAAAGATTTTCCAAGTAGTTTTTATTCAAATGATCATATGGTTTCCTGAATGTCTATACTTTTATTGTAGTGACATTTGTATGTCGCTACATAGGAATTAAAATATAAAAATTCTGCATCGCAGTACTAGAGTTTGCCATGCAATTAGAACATAATATAAGTACAACAGTCTGGTGGGTTATCATGACAGTTAAGGTAAAATTGTTTAATTCTTATTTCAATGTGGGTAAGACATGGCGATAGATAACCTGTTTAGCTCTTACCCACACTGAAATATGAATAAAACAATCTTACTTTGAACGTCATGGTAACCAAGTAGGTCAAAGGATCCTTTCTTTTCACCAAAGTCACGGGACTTCACACGCCACATACTTCTTAACTGGTGACCCTCGACTATAAACGTCAGCGTAGCGTTCGTGCAGCTATCACATCATGGTAATCTTGATTTCTCACACACTTTTATCTCATCTAAGTAAATAAATGTGAAAGTTTACTTTAATGTTATCTGATCAAACCTAATATTAACATAGTATACAATTATGTGGCTGAAATGATAAAAGTCGCACGAATCCATCTCCAAGGTTAAGCAACGTTTGCCATGGTCACTCTGAGGATGGGTGTCCGTATTGACATACCGAGATTCAAGTACCTTGGAAAGTATTTTAAGCCATTAGTTCCGGTTGTCATTTGTAGATTTTTGATGGTCATTACGATTAGTCAGAAGCTAGAAAATCTCTTACTAGTCTTACCAAGAAATTAATATCGTATTAGATACGCGGTCGCTTCATGTAAAATATTGGTATTCAAATGCATTTGGTAGTACTGGATGCATTTCATTTAACAATTATGTATAACCTATTAGTCTGTAGTCCTTGCCGATACCTGTCCTAAATTAGTTGTGGTCGCCGAAGCATGTCTGCTTCTTCCAAACTTCTCTATTCTCATAGTCATTAATAGTCATGAAGAGTCTAGTCCTATTCAATTTAACAACCAATCAGTCAACACTTTTATTTAAAAAAAAAAAACAACCAAATAAATAAACCTTTTACAGGCACTTTATAATTACCAAAAAGTCAGCCAGTCAGAAAAATGATGCTAATTGCATTTCCGTGGAGAAGAGTATGCAAGAAACTCCATGGAAACTCTGTTAAATCATGTTATACCTATATTACAAATATCTCGGTTATATCTTTCTTGCTACTTTCTGTTAAGTTATATTTTCAACTAGGTCGACTGCAATAAAGACAATCTCCACCAGAAGGTTTTTGGACGGAGTCGATCTTCAGTGCTTGTGCGACATCTCTTTTCAGACTATATTATTCTTCTGTCCATATCCCGTGTTACATGTAGTCGGCGCAACACGCTTTTTTCTTCTGTCCTGTCAATCGTCACGCTGTCACTGACTTGCTTTTCTTGTATATCAATTTTCACACAATCGATCCATATCTTTTAGATATGGCCTCTCTCTCCCTCTTCAACCATCTTTATTACTCTTTCAGTAAAATTAATTTCACTGTCCCCCCTTCACATGACTCTCCCAAGACAAACGATTTCCTCTTATTTTTTCAGTGACTGGCGTCACTTTCAAATTTCCTTTGATATACTTATTTCTCTCCTTATTCTATTTCGTTATACCACACATCCATCTCAACATTCTCATAACCGCTACATGCAATCACATTTTCATTCACCATTTTCACAGTTTAAGATTCAAAGACCATTTAGGTAAATTGATAAAAAACAACAATAGCGGAAACCATCACTATCATAACTGATAGTTACCGAAGTATTATCTGGAACATCTGTTACGTATACTGATAACAGCTTTAACAGAATCGTGTTAAGTTTATTGTAAGTTTTTTTTATTATATGTATTATAGCGCATTTTTATATTCGCATTATCACCAAGTGATCTCATTATCACCAGTAATCAGATTAAATTATTTTTGCAATCTAGGCACTTTCAGAATACAGGAAGGTAAATTAAAAAAAAATCTAAAATATTATTAACTTGTATAAGGTAATCTCAAGTAGCTCTTGGTACGAGTACAAAAATCTTTTAACTGGCATACTATATAAACTATTGCTAAAGCCACAGGCTACTAATTCTTCAATTTAAATTCTAAATTCAATTCAAATTAAAAAAAATATTCATCGCATATTCAAGATTTTATTCATCACATACTTAAAATTTTATTCAACAGTCATTTATTATTTATCACATGATGTAGTGAACTATAAATTAGAATATAATTTTGAATCATGTGACAATTTAGCTCTTAAGATATAGTTGCATAAGGATTGCTATAACGTTACCTATTAGAAAAAAATATGATTCTTCTAGAATAAGCCATACAGGCTCCACGCGACTAGGAATAATAGTGTCGATTGTTTTAGAGACATTAGGTATATAGATAGATATATTCTTTACTGTACACCAGAAAAACTTACAGTAGGAGCCTATGACTAATAGCGTTAAACAAGGGCGATCTTATCAAATACAAATATTTTTATTTGTTAAACATGGGTGGTTTAGGTACTGATGTTCATTATTATCGCTAAAAATGATTTTTTTAGATAACTTTTGGATAGATTTGACAGAGATTATGAGTGGTCGTTTTGCATAGCTATCTATTACTAGTAGCGTAAGTACCTAATTAAAAAATAGGCCCAAACAAATACAATTTTTTTAAATATCAGCTTTACTCGCGAGGCTGTAGAAAATTATCTCAAGAGAACATTCTTGCAATAACATAGTATCCTATATGCAATTTCAGGACATGTTTGAAGGATCAACAAACCTAGAGCCAAACTTTCGCCTTTATAATATTAGTGTAATCTAAGTCTATAAGACATGTCGTAAATTCAAAAGTCATGCATATTCATTGATACCTACATAAATTATCAACTCATTACTAAATACCAAAATGATATAAAGCTGGACATAAATAAATAATTATTTAAAACTAAAAACACATATTTACATAATCTCCTCAAACAAGTTTTACTAGACTAGCAGACGATAAGGCAAGACGCAAAAAATAACTGTTACGAAATATCTAAATTAATAATATGTATGTAAACTTAAATAAATATCAAGTGTCTTAATTTGTTTTGTATTTTGGTCAGGTACGTATCTTATTTAATTTTAGTATTCCGTTCCAATAATAAAATAGCAATTGTAGTGGTTATAGAAATATGTAACCATCCCTGTTTAGAGAGGAAATTCGTCGTTCATTAATTTTTTCCTGATTTCTTGCAATCAGGTCGACAGCAGCAAAAACAATTTTTACAAGCAGGGGTTCTCGGACGGATTCAGACTCCAGTGCTTGTGCAGCATCTCTCTGCAAACCATATTGTCATCATCATCTTTCTGTTTATGTCCCGTGTTATTTGTGATCGGTGTAACACGTTTTTTTTCCATTTTGCCCTATCACCCTTCACGCCATCACTATTTTTTTTTTTTTTTTTTTTTATTGTTGATAGGTTCGCGCTTGACCGCTATCTCACCTGATGGAAAGCGACGATGCGGTCGACGATGGAACGCGCTTACCTAAAAGAAACCTATTCACTCTCGACTTAAAGATTCCCGGGTTGTTGTTATTTCTTTTTTCTTTCATACTACTTCTCGCACAATCCGTCCATATTTTTTTGGCTTCCCTTTCCATCTCCGTACATTCTTCATATGTCCATACCAAGATAAATGATTCCCTTTCAACTTTTCAGTCAGTTTTAATCTTCTTCTAATGTACTCATGTTACATCACTTGATCCATTTTTGTTACACCACACGTCCATCTCAACATTCTCATCTCTGCAGACCATATTTCACTTTCTATTGCGCGTGCATGTGCCTTGTTAATTATTCAAATAGGGTTCTGATGACAATGTCAATGGATGTCGTTACAGTGGCGAATACTGATTTTGAGGATGATGTAGCATTAGATATCTATGTGGCGCCAGTGACTGAAAAGTTGAAAGGAGATCGTTTGTCTTGGAATGGTCATGTGAAGAGGAGGGACGAAACGCATGTTACTAAAAAAGTTCTGAGTATACTGCCAAAGAAAAGATCGATGTAAAAAGGGAGCTAGTGATAATGTGACAGGTGACAGGACAGAATGGAAGAAAAAAACGTGTTGCGCCAACCCCAAGTAATATGGGATAAGGGCAGGAAGAAGAAGAAGTAACGACATCTTTAACAAAAAACTAAGAAATCCTGCATCGCACAATTAGAGTTCTCCTCGCGATTCGAAAATATAGGTACAACAGTCCGAAATCATCTATCGGGTAGTCGCCCGTATTAAACATAACAGTTGTCTGGTCGGAGGATTTTCCCTTTTCAATAACATATTTGCGGGAGTTAAATTGTGCTAACAGGACCCTATTCCTAAACCTCTGCTGTCTGCTGTATCTAATAAGCCGTAAAGGTAGCCATACACGCTAGGGTATACTTGACAAGTTAGCCTGTACAGTTAAGTTATACAGGTGAACCGGAGCGTGCATGTTGCACAACTGTGCTGGTTTCCACACAAGCTTACCTGACAGGTAAAACTGTGCAGGTGTACCCTAGCGTGTATAGCTATCTTAAGAGAGAGAGAGATAGAGAGAGAGTTCTAATTTTCACAGATTATGTATTTCTATTGCTGCTACAACCACAAATACTAAAATTAACATAAAGTTAACAACATGAAACGTTATTTTGTCAGCGCTATTAACTCAATTTTAATATTGTAGTACCTAAGTAACCTTCGTGTGCGC
Source organism: Mythimna ferrago (assembly GCA_910589285.2). NCBI lineage: Eukaryota > Metazoa > Arthropoda > Insecta > Lepidoptera > Noctuidae > Mythimna > Mythimna ferrago. Next base: position 734,100 of record OU342697.1, read on the forward strand.
GTCCAACTTACTTTTGTTCAGTGTTTATACTTTACAAGAAGCAAATCTATTGCTGTACCTTTCAATATTGTGCTAAACCTATTTTGCTTGCAGCTTATTTTATATGAACAATAGGAGACTCAGCACGGCTCTCTCGCGTGTCCCATAGCACCACATACTTAGTACAGTACCTCGTTATGTACGAGATGAGCATCTACGTCAGTACATTGTAAATACGGGCGAATGCTTGACTTAGTGATACCGTAGGACACTGTTATCATGGCTTATTTGTGCATATTAAAGTGGAATGAACAATAACTATAGAATGTTTTATAGAGCAGTTATAATGCACCGTAGACTTATCTATGTGTTTCAGAGAGTGTTCTGAAGAGTCACCGTGGGTAAAATGATCGGTGCGCTGAACGTGAGCTGTTTAAACGCTAACGCGATCGAAACGTTTACCGCTGCACCGCAAAACGGGATGAATAGAAACTCGGGGGTGAATAGAAACAAAACTTTGGTTTTTCACTTTGATACCATATTATCGGCTTCTAACAAAGCATCGACTTTTTAAAATAACAATTCATTATTAGATAGATATAGTTAAATGCTGAAAAAAATATTTAAATATCGAGAGAATACCCTTTGAAGTTTTTTTTCTATTCACCCTTGAGTTTCATCCCATTTTACCCGGTACCTGAGTTTTAAAAGTTCACATCTCACTAGTTGAATTCAACACTTTGTGGAAAACATAAGATTGCAATATAGATTTTTAGGTTGAATTGTATTTTAGACATTTGTACATGCTTAATATTATTCGTGACCATTAATTCCTAAATTGATTATTGTCAATCAATTATGACAATAAAAGAATTGACATATACCAGATAACATTATGCAGTGAATACATAGCTAATTAACCGTATGTAACTATAGTCAATTGACGATAGAAGATGTGTAAAATCACTCATTTTGATTTTAGCATAGCATAGTCGGCCTTATAATGTTCCCAGTGTTAGGATTCAGGCCTCCTCTCTAGGAGTGAATGGGCCTTAATCCACCACGCCGGCCCAGTGCGGGTTGGCGGATGTCACATGTCTTCGAATTTTTGGTTCTAAAACATGCCGGTTTCCTCATGATGTTTTCCTGATGTTTTCCGATGTTTTCCTGTTTTTGTTTTTGAGAACAGTGGTGATGAAATAAATTACACAAAGTAATGCGCCTGGCTGGGTTTGAACCTGCGACCTACAATTCGTAAGTTGGGGTCCCATTCGATCACCACTGCTCGCTCTCACTGCACGCTTTGATTTTAATACCTTTTGTATAAATGCGCAAAATCTTGTTTTTGGCTAGACACTTTTTAAAATTTATTTAAAACCATTTTCTTAAAGAAAGTGGTCTATTCGCCAAATTCCTATTTTTACAAATAGATTTTTTTAAACTCACCTTCCTTTTCTTGAACGAGAGTGTTCTCCTCCATATTGTCCTGAGGAATGTGGAGGGTATGCAGTATTGCTCCGACAGGGGGCGCCGGGAGCGAACCTCAGTCATCACAGTCATCACTTTGTTACCATCACTTTTTGGCAGACGTACAGTCGCACTTTTTTGTGGCAGTCAGGAATGTCGCACTTTTTTGCGGTAGTCGAAAAAGTCGCACTTTTTTGTGCTAGTCACAGTTTCTGGCGAACAATATTCGCTGTTTCTTGTGAAAAACGACACAGTCGCACTTATTATGGTGGTAGCACTTTTTGATGGGAATTAATTCCACTTTTTGTGGCATTCGGAAAACTCGCACTTTTTCACTTACAGTATTTTTTACACCAATTAGTTTGTTTTATCACTTTGTTTTAGTATAAGTGTGTAGATACTAAAAAATGATGCTTTGAGAAGTAACTATACAGTTTATATTTGTAATTATACAAATGCTGTTAAATCAATAAGGAAATATTATTAGTTTATTTTGCAAATCTGAGCTAATTACTAAATGCCAACAAAATTTTAATGAATGAGGTCATAGAGGCTGAATCAATTAATAAATACATAGATACCTATGTATCATTAATTTTAAGAGGACCATTCCGTATTTCCCACTCGTACTAAATCTTTACGTAGATATATTCTCCATTCATAAAGTCTTTGAACTTGCTCCTCAAATGCTATTAAAATCATTCGCATCACGATATTTTCTAATCAGACAATCTATAAACGTAAACTCAAAGGTTAAGATCAAAATCGAGCTTTAAACCTTTTAAAACAAGCCTAAAACAATGGATTGTTCAGTGTGTTCTATACAAAAGTGAGGCCAACAGATGTTTGTTGCGAGCAATGTTTCATGTGATTTATGATGAAAGATTTATAGGGAAACGGCCAAATACAACGTGGTAAGAGATAAATGATCGGCTATTAAGATATTTTCTAAAGTAGAGCTGTTAGTGAAAGTTTTTTTTTTATCATGAATATTGAGATTTTTCGATGTCACCGAAGATTTTTAATTTTAAAATCATTTTATGAAGTGGATATAGCCATAATTGGCAATATCCTCTTTTAAATTTTTTTGAATCGATTTATTCTGGTCATCATTTAATTCTACTAAGAAAAACATGTTTATTCATTAGTAGAAATTGGCTTGCACGTTTACAATTAGAGTTTTTTTTTATTGATATAAAATAGTGCTTGATTATCAATCAATCGATGATGGTAAAGGGTACTCGTTTATTAAGACCCTATTCGCTCTAGCCCTAAAGACATCTAAATTATAATCGTATGGAAAAATCGCAGTAGGCAAACTGTAAAATTTGTTGAATGATACAAGCAAACAGAGGCCTTTTTTCTTTTTTTTTTTCTATTCAGGACTAACTATATTTGGACAGCCGATAATGATAATGATAATAAAATAAATCCCTCAATAACCACTCAAATAAAATACTAAAACATTTTCATTATCAATCCCCCAATTCCTAACGAACCAGGATTATAAAGCACTGTACAACAGCACGTTATCTAAAGCTGGCCACAGAGGAAGCGATTATGGCGCCCACGCACCGCGAGTGGATCCCCCGATAAGGTTGGTCCACCGCGATAGTAAGAACAAACACCGACCAAAGCCCACATAATCTAGAGATCATTTCATTCAAGGGCATTATTGTGGAATGCATTATTGTTTTATATAATTACCACTGGCTACAAATTTTCCACTGCAGAGGTATCAGACTGTGTTACCGCAGTTCAGGAATGCAATGAGAAAACTAAAAGAACACTGGTTATTTTAGTCAATAAAAATTAATTGATGGTGATGATGTCCCAATAAAAACAAAAACAACAAAGGGGCTCTAAGCAAAGCGAAATTGTATCAAAGACATCGATTGTCAGAATACTAAAATATTTCAGATTGACCACCGAGATCCTTGACCACAAGATATTACACGTAGTGCATGTTAAAATCGATATCGCTTATAAAATGCCACTTGATATTTGGCGGCATTTTTTCGAATGAAGTTGTTTGTTGTTGAGTTGTGGCTTTTTGATTATTCGCATATTGATTCCTAGTAGACATTGAGATGTAAGATTAGTGTAGTTTGTATCTATAGTGTCTACAGAAGGAAAAAATATGAAGAATAATTCAAACAGACGCGATCTCGGTAAAACAGAATTGAGAATTTTATTGTAGCAAAGACTACTTCAGAAAAACTCGCTAAGATGACTGACTCGATATATTTGCTGCCAAATACTGCAAAAATATTAGATTATTAGAATCTATCATATCCGTATTTTAATGGTAAAAATGCCTGAATTCTATATGTATCAAAAACTTAATACTTTCTAAATTTAATACGGGCTAAATGCATAACATTGCGAACCCAAAAAATTAAGGAATACCACTTAATCTAGAGGTTCTTGACAAAGGATAGTACGATCAATATGGGATGTAAAGAAAAAAAAACCGGGAACTTTACATCACGCAGACTGACAGAGAAAAATTCTAACTAGCATTGAACACGGCATTTAGAATCAGTTAAAATATAACACAGTCGTTGACTGACAGGCGGTTTACATGATGTAACACTAACTAAATATAGGAATAAATGAGGAATAATGATAAAATATCAGACCTACTGCTGTTGTCAAGCTGAATTTCAGTTCCTGAGACGTCGGCAAGATTACAGATATATTTGACATTTTAGTAAGTCTCTTACTATAGATGATCAGTATCAGCCCAGTAACAGAGCTTTGGAGGACAATCAGGCATAATAGAATGTATCTGTGACAAAACAGGTATATATTTTGCAGGTCGACGGGGTTTTCCCATGAAAAAAAGTAGTTCAGAATTGAATATCTGTACAATAGTCCCAAACCTGGTTATTCCATCCAGTGATGACACATAATGCCAGTGTTTAGTTATTTTCGTCACTATACAGGTACTAATATAAAGCTATCATGAGATGGATCTTGTAAATAGTGACTGAGCTACAGAGCAACTTTTTTATGACTATGTAGTTGTTAAAGTGATCAAAGATTACTTTGTTCTGTGACTGCCTACACGATATGACCTTTGTTTTATTAGCTTAAGGGTATTAGTAATGTTATGCATTGCTTCAAAAAGAATATATAGTCACAAGTTATGGTAGATTTAGCAGATGAAGGATTTGAAAAGAGAAACTGCCATAACTGTAGCTAAATTTCCACAGATGGAGAGAAATTTTACTGTTTATTAAAAACCGAATGAGATTGATAGAGTAACTTAAGTGTATAACTTAAATAAAAAGCGTAGGTGGAAATCGCGGGATGAACTGAAGTTCTTCGATAAGGAATGGTTCCAAGAGTGATAGCAGAAATGTGTGTGATACAGTAAGAATAGAGATACTTTTTTTGACCCGCAGTAGAAAAATATAGGCAAATTGTAATAATAAACAACAAGACAATAAACCCCATAAGGATAAAATTTGCCGAAGTAAAACACTATCATCTCGGAAAATTTAATAATATTCCCCATACAAAAATAAATAGATCCATCTAAAGGCAACTCCAGCAGCATCACTTAACAGTAGTAAAGTTAGTTAAAAGACTCTTGCCTGCAATAGCCGGACATTCATAGGAACTCAACAATGGTCTTTAGGGACAAAATTGGGTAGGGGATACGGTAGTCTGAAGTTACGTCGTCTAATGATTATTGTCGTTGTAAGTATAATTGCCTCGATATTCTCGTAGTCGCAAGCGCTAAGCTACTTTGATTCCAGCGTCAGCGAAATATGTTACTAGATTTTTCCATTAGGAATGATTCTACTGCCCAGAATTTAGTAGTTGGTAGTGTTATACCTCCGAGCCTCGGAAAACACATAAAGCTGTTGGTTCAGTGTTTCATCTGTCCCCGGTTGTGTCGGATTGTCATCTTAATTGACTTTGAGAGTAAAGAAAAAAAGATTGCACCTGTGTATGCGCACACCGCACACGTTTGAGTACTATATTTCTTTTATGTCTGGCGAACGATGTCCGTTGAGATTGGCCTCCATAATCGAAACACTACGATTAGTTGGGAAGAGTATGTGATAGTAAGTAGGTTTTCAAATTTGTTGTATTTTGGAGCATATACCCACACAGGTATGAGTATGTGTGCTGATGTAAGCAGTAAATATTTACTCAAATACATTATTATAAAGCCATATAAACATGTATTTATAATTAGCTAGTTCAACATAGTTAATGCTCTCACGGTGTAAAGCGATATAAGTAATCAATACTATACTGATATCGTTACTAACAATATACTCTGACACTGTTGCTTGCATTCTGATGTGATTCATTTGGGGAATGACCTTATATTTTTGTGTAAATTTCTAGGTTATTGCGTTGATATTTTTCCTGTTACAAACTGGTTTTATTGTAAACAAGAAAAATCTATATAATAAAATTATCGACTATGTGTTCCCACTTGACCAGTTATAGGTATGTAAATATCATTGCTAAATTATATCTGTAGATACCTACGTTGCGTAAACTTAAGGCGTATAGTCCCTTGAACCATCTGACCGAAATTATGTGAACGCAACTCTCGCACTCGCCTAGGCGGCAGTACGCAAATCTGTGCATTTATTTGCGGCCAGCAGCGCCCGGAAAGCGCTTTAAATCCATTTTCTCTGCGAGATATTGATTGATTTACATATGCAATGTTCACTTTGAAGAATATTTAACCACCAATTTTAATGTGTAAAAATGTTTCTAAAGGTCCAAGCCGTTTCGAAGGAGTAGGGAAAAGTTGCGAAATTGCTAAATATTTTTTTTTGACAAAAGTATTAATTGCACGAAAAAATCAAATGTTGATATTATTGTTCATGAATCTATAATAAACATATATTTTTTTCAAACCAATTGACTTAGCCGTTACGGAGGAGTAGGCCTCAGAAAATCACTGTTTTATGGCACTTTGCGGGCGCTTGGCCCTTAAGTAAGTTTTCGTATCTATTTGTAGCCACTTAGATTTTCTAGACTGCACAATAGATATTGATGCTGATTCAATGGTTTCAACCATCATTCAGAGAAATTATTCCGAAAGATTTATGTGTATAATACTTTCATAGTGATCTTATATTTATACATACATTTTGATGTTTATAAAATAGAATAGATCTTTGTTTGCTTTTGTTGTATTTATGGGGGACTTTACTTTAAGAGTGAAATGGTTACTTCAATGCAAGCGTGCTCCATCGTCGACTGTAGTCGACGAGTGGTCAAACACGAGCCTATCATTAACTATGTCACCTGTCTACCCGTGTGAAGCAGGGGCGAATTTCTTGTATATTAATAAATATGTTTATCGGCTATTCATTAATCTCGTGCTACTAAATGCGTCTTCTCATGCAAAGTGGGAATATGCATCTATGCCTTTCTCTCAGTGTTTATTTGCGAATATAAGATTTCTTTTCCAAGTATCGTAAATTAGTGGTGCATATAAGAACGTAAAAATCTCAAATGTATATTAAATATATTGCTAATAATATTTAATGAACTAAAATATTTATATATTAATATTATATTAATTTTATAAAGAGATAGTTGTAGGAAGTAATTTCTACGACCAATCTGATTTTAAAAATTGTTCAAAAGTAGAAAGCTAGCATTATTTTTGAGTTACATAGTCTAAATTAAAATGTTTTTACGCCTAGCGAAGTGGGCACTTGTCAACTAGTGAACGGAGGGGTAAACTTAGTAAGATTTGGCCACAAGTGCAAGGATCCCAGCGTGTGCTTAAAAAAGTAGCGGAAGTGGAAGCAGACCTGGAGAGACACAGCATAAACCAGCAAAAAAAGTATTACAAATTCTAGCTTGAACCCGCAACTTTGACCTCGTAAAAATATAAATAAACCAAAAAACATACTTGCGTGATATACCAAGTTCTATCAATCTAAGAATGTTTTATTTCAAATCCATTGCTTTTAGGCAACGTAAAATAGGGTCAAGCGCGAGCCTATAATAAAAAATATGAGAATGAAGAAGTAACAAAAATAACACCACAAACACATACAAATTTGGCTTTAAATTATATCAGTGTGAGAGTGGGTTTTACAGTAATTTTGAATCATTATGTACCTATACATCACAAAAAAATACATGCTTATGAATAAAAATGAAATTTGGTACTGAATTATGCTAAGGAATTTCACTCTGTCTATCGATACCGTTTTCAAATTTATCTCATGAAACCGTTACGTAGATAAAGCCATAATAATTATGTTAAACGATTCTAAAGTAAACTGACACAGATGTGAACGAATTTGACCATAGTAACTAATCATGTGGTGAAGTGAATCATTCCTAATAATAGGTTCCTCACCTCAATACGGGGGTTTTTTGGAGGTGATTGAAAAACTTTAGGTCTCATATTATAGTTTTTTGATACCATTTGTAAACTGGTATGAGAGTGAGTTATGGCTATGAAGGTGTTACTCTTGGCATTACGGTATAAATTCACACCACCAGAGACAGAAACAGATGGAGGAATATTATACAAGTGAAAATGGTGAAACAGGGAGGTCACAACCCTCAGCATTGAGGAATACGATGCAAGAAGGAGGAGGATGAGAGATACTGGCTCCGTCTCTACATCTCATAATATGATCCCTTTTTAAAATGGAATCATGTTATAATATTGACTTGACATACTACAGTGTCTAAAGACGAAAGTCTATGATCAGTGCGTATTTCCAGTGAAGGCATAATAGGTCTGAAACGTGGTCGCTCACAACGGTACTCAAAAGAAGGCTTAAAGTCACTTAAAAGGCCATGGAAAAAACTATTATATGCTTAGAGTTTCTTTTTTTTTTAGAGTTGATTGAATTAGGAACGAAGATCATGCAAGAGTGCCTGATGAATTGCAAATTTTATGTGGCAGTGGGCACGGCATATTGGTTGCAGAACACATGGTTGATGGGACCGAAAGGACCACGTACCAGAAGATACAAATGGATGTGAGACACAAAAGACCGGTCTTTGCGGCGATGCTTGAGTGAGGCCTATGTTTAATAGTGGAGTCTTTCGGTTGAAATGATGATGATGATATGGACCCCTATAAAATGGTCCTTACAGCCACGTCTAAGCAAATAAAACATCAAGAGGAAACTGATATGACAATTTTTTTATATCGAACTGAGCTTGCATGCTGGTATACGGTCCACTCACTGAGAGGAGGTTTATTTTCCAGCAGTAGAATCTTAGCGACCAATTTATACTGTTACCAATGCAATTTATCACAGTTTCAGACTAACTACTGTCGAGTGCGTTGCTGGACACCAATTAAGTAAACCACTAAGTGATAAGCGAATAAGATGAAGGTGAATAAGGTGGCAGTGAGGTGATGGAAAGTGGAGAACCAAGTGTTACAGCGTCACTTGCGAGGAATTTATGTCCAAAACAGAGAAAGAAGAAATTTGGATCTTAAACAGCACTGATCAATGTTAATAGAAAACATTGTAAGGACGTCTAAGGGTAATTTTAATAGTAATACGTAAGTTGCGACGTCAACCAATATCCAAAAATAGTAACTAATTGTTATTCGAAAAATTGCATTGTTATTGAACACTCACAATTAATTGCAATTGTGAGCTTGACCAATAGTCAAATTTGTCAAGAAAGAAAAAAGGAATATTAACATATTTTACCGTAATTTAAAAATTAGTTCATTCCAAGTTGCTTGGCCACTTAGTGTATTTTAGTTTTTACTTTTTTTGTAACTTTTTACAACAAAGTACCAATGAAAAAAAAATTACCTACAGTTTGAGATACCTAATTACGGATACGAATTTATGAGGTGTGCATTTTTCGATTCATATGTACTACTTAGGTGGACCGATGACCTGGTGAAGGTTGCGGGAATCCGATGGATGAGGGAAGCACGGGATCGTTCATTGTGGAGACACTTGGGAGAGCCCTATGTCCAACAGTGCACGTATATCGGCTGAAATAATGATGATGTATTTTTCTAAGTTTATCTAGGACACTCCGTGTTTACTGACACCCCGTGCCTCGGAAAGCACGTAAAGCCATTGATCCCGGTTGTCATTCAGATCTTTGACAGTCATGTGTAGTCAGACACCAGAAAGTCTAAAGCCTATCCAAGGAATATTGTGTTGCCCAGTAACTGAGTTGTGAAGGCCTGATAGGCAGTCGCTCCATGTTAGCCACACCCGATTAGACTGGAAATCGAATCCAGCTAGGTGGGAAAAGTTAAGAGAGATGATGATATTTGAGATAACTATAGATGAAAGAACTGCACCTAAATGGTCTCAAATCATCATCATCATGGCAAAGAGACGACTTGTTGGACAATTATCTTTCCTCTCTGTTTCTGGTTGACTTGAAGCTTTGGAATAAAAGGAAGAAGCTGACTCTTTTGTTATGATGGATAGGTTCGCGTTTGACTACTATCTCACCTGATGGTAAGTGATGATGGGGCTGATGATGGAACACGCTTGCCTACAAACAATCTAGTCACTCCTGACTTAAAGACCCAGACTCCGGTAGGGAATTCAACTCCTTAGCTGTACGATGTGTTCCCAAAACGCTTTGTACGTATGGGTGCATCCCACCCATACGTACAAAGATTCTTGCATCAAACTCAACGAATAATGAAAAACCCAAAGCCGCGACATTGATAGAGTCACTGCGGCTTTTGGAACACAAAAGGCAACTGAAGGAACACAGGTGGTTCCCTTGGTCCACCTAGAGCGGGAGAACTTGTTTGACGGTCTATCATCCTAAAGTAAAAAGTTTTCAAGTATTTGACATTATGCGATAACTATTGTGTGATGTGAGTGATACCTATGTTTTACTGGACTTATAATCTATACATATAATAAAATCGTAGGAAAGTCAAAACTGTACATTGAATATTTTTTTAAAAGAATACTTGGGGCGTGATCTACAATCGATATCGAAGCCAAAAATATAGTTTTTAGAATTTTTGTCTGTTTGTCTGTTTGTCTGTTTGTCTGTATGTATGTCCGGGCTAAACTCAAAAAGTACTGCATGGATTTACTTCAAATTTTGCATGAATATTACTAAGAGGTCGGGTCAACATATAGGCTACATATTATCACGCTATCACCTACGGGGGAGCAGCTGTGAATCTTTATTTTTCTTAAGCATTCTGTGATAGCGTGTAATCTAACGACGCATATTTAAATGTTGTTTTTGAGTAAGCCATGCTATTATCTAGCTTTACACCATAAAAACTACGCCATTTAAGTAACTTGGGCAGAGAAACATAGTTTAATGAATGTTAGTAGTATAGAGACAATTTTAAAGCAGCGCCATCTATGAGATTTCATAAAAATCAAATCAAGTTACATGTTAACACTTTTTGGAAATTAATAATTTAAATTTGATCATGTAGTTAGTTATTCTTAAAATTCATAGATGGTGATGTGATGTGATGTGCATTTTCTTCATAAAAGTTGTATCATAAAGTTCGTTTTGACAAATTCAAGTTCCAACAAAAAAGGAAGACAATTAAAAAAAATGTGGTGCTCTACATGGTACAGCTCTGTGAAGTCGATCAGTTTGCGAGATCCCTTACGTATGACGAGGTGCCTTCATATTACACGTACGACAAGCAAAGGGGTGTATTTAACCGACATCGACGAGGAGGTGCTGTGGAAGGTTTTACGGGAATTTTCAAGGACGCCGCATTGGGTAGGGTTTATACCGTGCATCCGAATAATGGCAAATACTATTTTCTGCGGTTGTTACTTCACACTGTCCGAGGCCCAACGTCTTTCGCCTTTCTGAGGACATTTGATGGCGTGGAGTATCCCACTTACCACGCAGCCTGCGTAGCACGTCACCTTCTCGACGGTGACCAAAATTGGAATCCTCGCGGAGGCGAGCGTCCGTGACAGTCCCAGCCGCATGCGTCATCTTGGTTTTTTGTGGAGTCGCGAACCCGGTAGCTTTGTGGGAGAAGTATCGCCATCATCTGTCTGAAGATTTTCTACTGGAGACGAAGTCGAAGTAACTGATGAACGCGTGCTGAACACCTGTCTCAGTTCACTTCAAGATGTAGTAATTTCAATGGGCGGCAATCCGCTGATCGAATATGGGTTACCAGCTCCCCAATCATCACCGCATCAAGGCCGTGGCAATCGGGAGTATAACGCTAAGACAAATTACGAGCCGGGCGAAATGACTACCATACGAAATGACCATGTCACCGTGTTCTCTTCAGAGCAAAAACAAATGACACCGTCCTTGAAAGCGTTGGGCATAACCAGGGTAAAATGTTTTTCTTGGATGCTCCTGGTAGAACAGGAAAAACATTTGTTACCACTGGCATACTTGCAGAGGTCAGGAGGCAAGGCAAAATTGCTATTGCTGTAGCGTCGTCGGGAATCGCTGCCATACTGCTTCCGGGTCGCAAGACAGCACATGCCATGTTTAAAATTCCCATCGATTTAGAGAGCGCCGAAACACCTGTTTGTGGTGTGTCACATAACAGCGATAAGCGACACGTGCTCAAGGATTGCTCTCTGATCGTATGGGATGAGTGTACGATGGCCAATAGGAAGGCAGTTGAGGCCGTGGACAGAACACTGCAGGACATCCGCAGGAACGAACATTTGATGGGTGGTGTCACAGGTCTGTTCAGTGGCGATTTCCGGCAAACACTTCCCGTGGTGACGCGGGAATCGAGGGCTGACGAGGTGAATGCTTCGTTGAAACGATCTTCGTTCTGGTCACGAGTTCGTACGCTGCGCTTGACCATTAATATGAGAACTCGGCTCGGCGGCAATGCACGTGCATTGCAAGAATTCTCCAATGTCCTTCTAAGTCTTGGCGAAGGCACTCTGACAGGTGGTGCTTCCAGAGTCTCTCGGTAGAGTGGTATCCAGCTTAGAAGAACTCATTTGCTGTGTGTACGGGGACATCAGTCGTATACCGCACCAGCTCCTTGGGTGTGTGAGCGATAACGCCGACGCCCAAAAATGATCAGGCTGCGGCAAATAACGAATGCATTCTCTCAGAAATTGAGGGGAATGAAGTGGTCTACACCTCGATAAACACTGTTGTCGAGCAAAATGACGCCACAATTTATCCTGTGGAATTTCTGAACTCCCGTCAGCAAGTGGACTTCCAGCGCATACCATCAAGCTGAAGGTCGATGTCCCGATTATGCTTCTTCGGAACCTATCTCCTCCGAAGTTGTGTAACGGGACCCGCCTTAAAGTCATCTCGCTCCACAGACACACCATTGAGGCGGAAGTTCTTACGGGTTGTGGCATCGGCGAGGCAGTATTTGTACCACGCATTCCCTTCATACCTCACCACTTCCCGTTCCAGTTCAAGCGCGTACAGTTCCCCGTGAGTGTTTGCTTCGCGATGACCATCAATAAGTCACAGGGGCAGACACTGAGGGCAGCGGGTGTCGACCTCAGGACGAGTTGCTTCTCACACGGGCAACTGTACGTCGCTTGCTCCCGCGTCACCAGTACTGACTCTTTTTACATTTTGGCTCCTGGCATAATTACCAACGTAGTTTATAGGGAAGTGTTGTTAAGTATGATACCTTTGTACGTATTTTTATTCTTTTGTGTCCCGGAATGTATTCCTGCATTATTTTCTCTATTTCCTTCAGTTTCATCATAAGACTGAACTCAGCTGGATTCCCATATAACTCTCTTCATTTGTTTCGTTTGCAAAAAAAAACTTATATTTTAACGCTATTTTAAAAGTTGTTTACTTATTATACTATCACTGGCATCTTAGGTATTTTTGGTGCTGTAGAGCCTTCACGCAGACGATGTCGCGGGCAGCAGCTAGTATTGTAAATAATTGTTTTTGGTATCATGAAACAATTTTTTTTATGATGTGATAATTGCGACATTCCATTTATACATAATAATGTAATTTATCAAAATTGTGCTGATCTTAACATTGTATAAAAACTATAATATTTCTACACCGGCAACGGCAGTGTAAAACATGAATATTTCTTCTTCTTCCTGCCCTTATCCCATATTACTCGGGGTCGGCACAACACGTTTTCTTCTTCCATTCTGTCCTGTCAAACTATCACTGACTCCCTTTTCTTTCATATCGCTTCTCACACAATCCATCCATCTTTTTTTCGGCCTTCCTCTCCCTCTCCATCCATCTACATGTATATTATGTGTATATTAATATAATAAAGAGGTAAAGTTTGTTTCTTTTTGTTTGTAGGAGCTGTAGGCGATAATATCCGGAAGTACTACTCCGATTGCTAATTTTTTTTTTATAAAGGCTAGTTTTTACTATTAAGTGCTTGTATGCACCATATAGGTACTAAGAAATAAATGAATTATTATTATGAAAAAAAAAAAAACCTGTAATAGCCTAACAGGTTTTGTCCTGCGTTAATTACATATTAATGAATGCTTCTGAAGAATAAGTATCTATACTATGGCGATGATTTTTTGTCTAATTATTTATATTGGCTACGACATAAATGCTAATACTGAGAATCTTCAAGAATTGTAAGTTTACTTATAATAAATATAATAAGATTTACCTATAATAAGATACCTAAGAAACTCAAATATTAATTATACTAAGTATTTATACTAAAGCTATATATATACATGTAGAATATATAAACAAACATAATTTTTAATATATATTTTGTTCAGAATCAGTAACTGAATAGATTGTTGAGTACACCATGTTATATTTTTTCTCAAAAATATTTAAAAAAAGTTGGACACCATCGATACTAAGTACAAAACAGGCCACGGCAGGTTATAGCGGGCATTAGGCGCCAGCGTATAACTAGGTGCGAAAACAATACAACCCCTCAGGGCTGCGTTCAAAATTGAGTTCAGAGTTAACTCTAATGACGTCATTGGGTAATTACTCTACCCTGGCATTTTTGAACGCGAGCTGAGTTCACCTGTCAATGTCAAGCATATTGCCGCTTACTCCAACCTACCCTGCTCAAAGTTAGGGTTAGTTGGGTTAACTCTAGGGTAGCTACTCGCGTTATTTAAGAACGACCCTGGGTTGCAACTCTACTCGACTCTGGTTATTTTTGAACGCACTACAGTCGCTTAGGTGGCCCGGTGACCATGTATTTATGTCGCCAACCACAACGAGCTTATAACTTTGTGATTTTTCATAAAATAGTTTTAAAATTCTGTACATAGATATTTACATAAAAATACTAGACGGGTTTTTCAGGTTTTGCGTATACCTACTAAAAATAAAGTCGTACAATTGCCGTCACGGATCTTGAGCGCTGGCTTCAAGTTGCGCAGAAGTCAAATATTCGGTCTCTTTAGTGGTGCAAAGTAAGACGCGGGGGCGGGGAGTGTCAGTGATTGGCTCGCCGCGCCATCGCGTCTTAGACGTCACTCCTGATTCGTTCCCTGCGTTGCTGCATGTATCTAACAACGAAGATGATTGGTTCGCCAATGTATGGAATGCGCAAAGCGATCCCACTCTGACGCCGAGCGCTCAAGATCCGTTTCGGCAATTGTATATGTATGTAGAAAAACAGAATAAAATTAAAGATATCTATTTATAGACAATTTAACCTTTGCAAGGTTTTGTCTGTGTTGAAACTAAATAGCAATTACCTATTGTCTGATGATTTCCATTTTTTTTTTTCGCTTAGGCTTGCTTGATTTGTATATTTTGGCTAGCAACTAGGTAGAAGTCTAGTAAAATTATTCAAAGTCAAAGCATTTATTTCAAATAGATCATTTACAGGCACTTTTGAATAGTCAAATGTCGGTCAGTCCAAAGAAAAGTGAAGCTAAATTGCACGTTCCAAAGCGTAGGTCTCTATGGACAAGAACGTGCAAGAAACTCCATGGACACTCTTTTAAATCATATTATGTGTTACATATAATGCTTGGTTACATATTATTTGTTCTTTCTATTATGTGAGCACAGTGTAGATAATAAAATAAAAATATAAAGTAATTAAAAGATAGAAACTGAATTAAGCCACCGGCAGCTAAGAGATGACCAGTTTCATCTGACGGCACCCGTTCACGAGCATGACGCGTGCATCAGCCCCACTCAGCTCAACCATTTTGAAGGGAACTGAATGATCCAATAACACGTGCCACCAACAGCGAGACATTTGAGTGAATATTCTTATTCAATAATCTTATTAATATCACCTTATAACTTTTATTGATCAACAGCCCTACTTTCAATATATGCGAAGCCCGATATACGTACCTATCTATTATTTTTATATAAAGAATCTATGTACAAAATTTCATAACTGTATTATGAAAAATCATAAAGTTGAGCAAAAATACGAGGTCAACGCGCGATTCAGGCGACTGCGGGGTTGTTTTGCACTTGCACCCAGCTGTTTGATGGCACCTAATATCCGCTATAACCTGTCGTGACCTGTGCTGTACTTAATGTGTGTCCAACTTGTAACCTTTTTAAATATTTTATGGGAAAAAATATAACATGGTGTAAAAACTATTGGAATCCATTCAGTTACTGATTCTGAACAAACCATATTCAGGTTTCGCAAAAACTAAATATAATGTTGTTTAAGAAACCGGTGTCGATGCAACACTAGTGTGCATAAAATAAAAACTACAGAAAGAACCAATCCTCGATGCCATATAAAAACTAGATGTCATTTAAAAAATATATGCAACGGATATGGTGATGTTCTGTCTGTGTTAAATTTCTTTTTTTTTTCTTTTGGTTTCTCACGGTTTTTGCATTTAGCCAGCGTTAAGATTACAAATTAAGTATTTAGTTTTTACAATCAGTTTGAGTTCTATTAAAATGCGGATGTAACACATTCTAAAGTTTTTGTAGTATTTGACAGCAAATGTATCGAGTCAGCCTTCTTGGTAAGTTTTACTGAGCTAGTCATTATTACAGTAAAATTCACAGTTTCATACTACAAAAATCGTGCCTGTTTCAATGATCCCAAATTTGCCCAATTGTGCAGACACTTGAGGTACAAAACTACACCTATTTTACATAACAAAAACCAACTTGCGAAAAACTACAGCCACTGAACTTCACTTTAAAAATCCCGCCAAAACTTAACTTCAACTATTAAAAACACAGCTAAAATAACACTAACTTTTGCAGGATAATTACATGAAAACAATACCTAAAGTAAACCTACATCTATGTATTTATTTATATTGATTACAAACGAGTGCAAAATCCTCTGGTCCGCGCTAAAGTTTACCTGTTTTACAAAACAATTTAAATAAAACTCTTTTAAGTGTCACTCATTATCACTTGATTTACATTATCATACGACTTCACTTAGATCACTTAAGTCACTTTAACACTTGAAACACATGTACTTTTTTAGTATATTTTTTAGTTTATTTATTAAAAACGGTAACACGCTACTTCGTCTCCGAAACCGCACTAAATACTAACAGTGTTTTCAATATGACACTGCTAAAATGCCAGATAATACATTTAGTATACACCCACTTACAAATACCGTAACTCGTCTAAACAATCCAGTTGAAACTCAATCATATGTTTCATGAAACAAAGTTTACATTGCCTTTGTTTCCGAGTTCAACTTGCGTCATTCTCGAATCGGTACAAAAGATAAACACTGAAAAATGTAACAAGCAATCGATAATAAATTTTATACGCAATATATTAGAGTTTATATTTGTCCGCGGGAGGCACTTAGGAAAACGCTTCGAAAATCTCTGGGGGCTTGTAATCCGTGAGTGCGAGAGAGATGGAATATATCGACAAGGTCAGCTTCATAACATAATAATATAAACTTTGAGAATTATTTCTGATATATTAAAGACTGGTTTTATATAATATGTAAATGATCTTCATAAATAATTGAGATTTTTTGATTCCCAATGAACTTTTGAGTTTTTTTTTTAAACAAATTTAGTTTAAGTATGTATAAGTGTAATACATTATGTCGGAATTGCATAGTTTTACGGAGACACGTTTCTAAGACACGTGGTCGGCACTAGTGGAGAAAAACATGGGATATTATTGAATCAGCTGTTTACCTACTCTGCTTGAGGATATCAGCTATCTTATTGTCAAAGTCGTAAAAGGCTATTAAGTACCAGATAATGATGTAAACAAAACAGACGAATGTCTCATGTGCACTTGATAAATATTCATTATAAAATGTTAAACTCTGTTTGTTTGTTACGTTTCACACATAAGGTGCTAAATCAATTTGTCTAGCTTTCCTATGTATTGGAGTTTGTTTTTCGCGCTCAGTTCATGGTGGACTGGCCAAAATGACGGTAAGTCTCCTCTTTGAGGAGTGACTTGAGTTATGCCACGGCATCCTGTGTTCCGTATGACGCAGACCCTTAGCAAAAATGGCAAGATCAGGCGGTTTCTCTGTCAGATTTAGGTGGAGGACACGGACACGGAGCACCTGACCTCTTGCACCGGGCTTTGGTTCAGGCCATGGTCATGGGCGAGAGAGAGAGACCTCCTCACGCACCAGCTGCTGCGACAGGAATCTCCCTGGGTGTTGGAAGTAGCAGAGCTATTACCATAAAAACCGACACGATGAGTAGCTCACAATCCGGTCGTCCACGGTGCGTGTGTAGTGTTCCATGCGCCCTTCAGACAGATGTCAGCCAACCGTAGAGGCCCAATCAACAACATATTTTCTTGATATCTACACTAATATAATAAAGAGGTAAAGTTTGTTTTTTTGTTTTTTTTTTTTGTTTGCAGGAGGTAATCTCTGGAAGTACTGGTCCGATTGCAAAAAATTTTTCATCGATAGAAAGCTGGTTTATTCCTGAGTGACATAGGCTATAATTTATGATCGCGAACGAAGTCGCGGGAAAATGCTAGTGGGTAATATTACACTGACTTTTCTCACTCTAGGGTGGAGCGAGAGGGCGTATTAGACTTTTACTGACTAAAACTCATCTATGTCCTTCAATTACCCTTTGCTATTCAGAAACATGGACTCTCTTTTGAAAATTTCCATGGTTCTAGCGAGTATCGTCCCTGCTGAGTCTTTTCGGATTTAGTGACCGAATTATCTTTGAAGCACTGCGTACGTGAAACACTTACGTAGTGTTCCACGTACGCCGTTGATGACTTGCGCTAGGTCCTTACCAGACCGCATCAGGCAACGGCGTCCTTATCGCCGCCGCCGGGATTCTGATCCCGATTTCCGGCCACCGTAGGCGCGGGCTTGCGGACAGTGAGCAATGGGTAGCCCACTGTCCGGCCGTCTGGTAACCAACCGGACCAAGCCCAAGTCGTCGACGGCGCGCACTGTACCCGCGCGCCTCAAGGAGTTGTCAGCAATAGCAGGGACCCAGCCGGGTCGAAGCCTACTGGGGCCAGGGTTATCCGAAAGGGAGCTCGAGCCCCGGTATGAAGGCTAGAAGGAACGGGGTGGGACTTTTAGTCAGTAAGTCTGACACTATCTCCCGCTCCGCCCAAGAGCGGGGGTTGTCATTGGATGATTTAACCCACCATAAAAAAAAGGTCCTTACCAGACCACCGAACGGCGAGCTACCTTTTACTTTTCAATCGCAAACCAACCCCTGCGGTAGCTGAAAATCGAGATCGGAATCCTGCTGACTGGGACATGAGGAAGTTTTCTTATGCATGCGGCCTCCTCCTTCGCTAGCATTACTGCTTCGTAGATAGAGGCGACCGCTTGCCAGGGCCCGGTGTGAGAGATCGTTGCTACCGGGGCTCCACCCAAGCGGGGCAAACCTCCACCGTATCTTTCAAGAAGTCCACATAATGGTGACAACACCTGGGCATTTCTTCCGAACTTACCATGGACGGTGAGGACCTGGGCCATGCGAAAGGTTAAAGAAGTAGATGGAGTACGGTAAAGTTCTGATGATGCTAGAGATGATGCGACAAGATTCCGGGAATCGCAGTGCAATTCCTGTCCCTTCCAATCCCTTCCAATCTGGGGCTCCTCCTATGCAGGATCAACATATAACATGTTTTTCAAGGCAGGCAGGACTCTCGGTAGGTAATAGATGACTACCCGTCCAAGCGTTTACTTGGAGGGAGGCCATAGGCTACTTTTTATCTGGCTTTCATTTCGACTTTACGTCCGCATTCACAATAAACGACATTCGCACGGGCGAAGTCACGAGCATACGCTCGTCTATACTATTATATATTATATTTATATATAATATTATAAAGAGATTAAGTTTGTTTTTATGTTTTTTGTTTGTAGGAGGTAATCTCTGAAAGCACTGGTCCGATTGCGAAAAATTTTAACAGATAAAAAGATGCTTTTTACCAGAGTGTCATAGGCTATATTCTATGTATTCTATGTAAGCTGAGTTTGTTTACTATGGAAACTGGTATTTTGGTAGTAAATTGAAGGATCGTAGTACCATTGTAATCTACACTATTTACACTAATACAACAAAGAGGTAAAGTTTGTTTTTTTGTTTCTTGTTTATAGGAGGTAATCTCTGAAAGTACTGGTCCGATTGCTATTTTTTTTTTACCGATAGAAAGCTGCTTTATTTCTGAGTGGCATAGGCTATATTTTATGTACGCAGGCGAAAATTCGGGCAAAACTAAATCAAAATACATTTATAATAATAAATAAAAATGTATGACTAAGTTGATGTAAAATATTACATCACCTGCCAAATTATTTGGCCATGATATAATGACCTTACGATAATCATGTCACGTTTAAGGTGTGTGGATTATGTGCAGTCAGTGATAGCGTGACGGGTGACGGGGAGCAGAGAAGAAAATGTGATGAGCCGAACCCAAGTGACATGGGATAAGAGAGGGAGGATGAATAACAGAGTCGGAAAATCCCTTATAAATAACAGCTTAGTAAGAAAGAAAGAAAACCAAAATATTTAAATGATAAATGATATTTATTTTGTAAATAGGTTTAAAAAACACTTTTACACGTCAATTTTTTTTTTCGTCATTTTATGCTAGATGAGGCCGGTGTTTCCTATCTGACTACCCTGAGAAGAAACACCGAAACAAACTCAGGGGTCAAGGTCTCTTTTAAAGTCCATACAGTAAATATGTAATGGTCAAATGACATGAGAACCATGCAGATTTGTCTCAGATGGTCTTTTGAAGAAAGAACCATACAGATTTGAGTGGACCTGTCCAATCAGTGTAAGCATTTGTCAGTATTCGAAAAGCTCAACTTAGGACTACTAAGGAGCTCTACGACTTGACGAACAATACCGGCCGACACACAGGCCGGTTGGTCTAGTGGTTAGTGACCCTGACTGCTATGCCGGAGGTCGTGGGTTCGATTCCCACCCAGGACAAATCTTTGTGTGATGAGCATGATCATTTGTTCTGTGTCTGGGTGTAATTTATCTATAGTATGTATGGTATTTAGAAATATATAAGTATGTTTATCAGCTGTCTAGTACTCATAACACAAGCTCTGCTTAGCTTGAGACTAGATCGCGTTGTGTGATAGTTGTGGAATATTATATTATATTATATTATATTATTATACCAAAGAAAGGACATTTGGGTAGGCCGCAGAAAACACTCAAATTGCCAGACATACGTTAAAATTACTGAAAAGAAAAGAAAAAGCAATCAACATAGTCCTCACATTTACAATAATATAAGCAAATTGATAATTTACAAAATATTTAGAAAAGTAAATATTTGTAAGTAAAGATCCGGATTTCCGGCCACCGTAGGTGCGGGCTTGCGGACGGCGAGCAATGGGTAGCTCGCTGTCCGACCGTTCTGTAACTATTCGGGCCGAGCCCAAGTCATCGACGGTGCAGTATTCCCGCGCGCCTTAAGGAGTTGTTAGCAACAGCAGGAGCCCAGCTGGGTCGAAGCCTACTGGGGCCAGGGTTAGCTCCGAAAGGTAGCTCAGCCCCGGTATGAAAGGCAGCGAAGGAACGGGGTGGGTTTTTTAGTCAGTAAGAGTCTAACACTATCTCCCGCTCCGCCCAAGAGCGGGGGATGTCATTGGATGATTTTTTCCCACCATTAAAAAAAAGACCCGGCGTGAGAGATCGCCGCCGCCGGTCGCCCTCACGAGGGCACGGCGATGCTCTGCCCAAGCGGGGCACACCTCCACTGTGTGCTCCATCGTGTCCTCCGAGCGTGCGGAAGGTGTCAAGGTCATGCAAGGTGGTGCAAGTATGTCATTTGGATGATTTATACACACCAAAAAAAATTTACGTATAAAAGTATTTTAGCAATAAATATGTTTATCTGTTTACAAACCTAGCAACTGGAAAAAATCAATCACTCCCTAATCTTTCACATCCCTTTCCCAAAATTAAAGCACTATTATACACAATTATACATGTAGATATAATGCTACGTTTACATGCGGGCCCAGCATCGGCCAATCGCTGCTGTACTGTAACACAATGGTGATTGGCCAAGGCTGGGCCCACATGTAAACGTAGCATAACATGTACCTCTACCAAATAGGAACTAAGTAAGTATCAGAATTGTACGCGCTATTAAAAATTGTCATTGCTTATATAGTCTTGGTTTGTTCTTAGCACAGTGCAGGGAATCATAATAATAATTGCGTTTTCATACAAAGGCATTATCTAGTGATAAAACTGTATTGTTATCATGCAATCTGCGGGACGTTGAGTATACAGTACCATGTTAGTAGCCACCACTGTGTCACCGCGCTTCTTAAGGATTTTATGTGTTTTTACCATTTTAGAAACAGAGTCATATTTGTATAAAAGGAGGTCCTTTTATACAAATTCTTCGGGCTATGTCGGCGACCTTGGTTCTCCTGCGGATATCTTCATACCTGATACGATCGCGTAAGGAAACTCCGAGCATAGCCTTTTCCATCGCCCTTTGGGTGACTGTAAGCCTTCCCTTACATTCCTTCATTTCTGATGAGATCACCTAAGGAATCTCCGAGCATAGCCCTTTAGCCTATGATCAGAGTGCGTCGTCAGTAATGACATCATCATCATTATGATGCCGAATTAAAAATATACCACGTGTCAAAATTACTGTGTGTGTGTTTGTGGTAACAATCTTCTAAAACGTCTTAACGTACAATATTTAATGATGTTTTTACAAATTTTTGGGTACCTATAAGAGGGTAATTTATTGTTGACCCTTTTACCCGCAGCCCTAATTTTTAATCGCGTTTTTAGTATTTTAGTTCTATTTATACCTACGTTCGATTTCTTTAGTAATTTGTATGGCTGTACTTTGGCGGGTCAGCAATTTTTTTTTTTAATGAAATATCGATCTATACTGTACTCTATTTAATTGTTTAAGAAAAGCAGAAGTGGTGGTATATTCCATTAATTATGAAAGTAAACATTACATAGACACATACAACTGATGTGCAATCCATGTAATTAGTTGCACATCCTCAGCTCTAGTGACAAAGACAGGAAAATCATGTGTTTACTAACAATACGAAGTGTATCTGATGTTTACTGGCTACCATTATTTGTAAGTATATAAATAACGAGTCATTGTAGAGTGTGTTCAAGAAATATTCTCATCTGCAAGGAAACAGCGACGCATATGATAATGTCACTTAGAGGTCAGCGTTAGGGGGCTAAGTTACGACCGTTTCGTTTCTCTTACGTCGAACGCCTCGAGTAGGCCACGTCTTCGATTCCTTTATTCAGACGTCATCTCAACGATCAGTCACGTAGCCAAAACAAAGGAATAGGAGGCGTGACCTACTCGAAGCGTTCGTTCCGACTTAAGTATATGGTTTTAATTTCTACTTGATACCTTTATGCATTTCCGAGGTAAAGGGTCTTGACAAACGGATAACAAAGTGATCCTATAAAAGGGTTCCGATTTTTTCCTTTTGAAGTAAGGAACCCTTAAAAGGATAACGTAGATTGATCGTCGAATATTCACACACTTCAATGTTTATGGTATATTGTGATCATGTCCTTCAGTTAAAGAATATAAAAGACTTACCTCTTCTTCTAGAGCGACGGGGAACTGCGCTGGAGTCAGAGGTTTTACTGCTACGTCTTCTAGCGCTGACTTCCGCCTGAAATTAAAACAAACATATTAAATACAACCTGCTTTTCTGGCCACAACCTTGAACAGCTCATCGTAACTGGCATGGTTGATGGCAAACGACAAGAGGCCGCAGCCCAATATAAGATGGGCAGATCAGGTCCAATCCACGCTGGAC
This sequence comes from Mythimna ferrago, assembly GCA_910589285.2. NCBI lineage: Eukaryota > Metazoa > Arthropoda > Insecta > Lepidoptera > Noctuidae > Mythimna > Mythimna ferrago. Next base: position 757,708 of record OU342697.1, read on the forward strand.
ACCGAATTGCACGTCGCACGATACCATCAATAAGAAGTTAATCCAGCGGGCACTTCACGAGCCTCAGTAATGAGGAATACGAATCGAGAAGGAGGAGGACTTTTCTAAATGAGGATAATTTTGTTATGCTCTCAAGACCATACCGAACCTTATAGCAAAATAGTAATGGAATAAAAAAAAATCCTGACCACCGCAAAATAACAATGTTTGTGCCATTGCTCCTATTTCTCACATCTAGTACTTATTAACTAATCAATTATTGTCTTTAGTCTAATTTTGTAATTTTATCATTATTATTCTAATTTTACAATTCTATTTAATCAAATCAAATCAAAAACATTTATTTCAAATGGACCATAGGCACTTTTGAATAGTCAAATGTTGGTCAGTCCAAAAAAAGTGAAGCTGAATTGCTTAAATATTATTTCGACGACCTGGCGAGAGTCGCGGGAATCCGATGGATGCGAGACGCACAAGACCGGTCATTATGGCGACACTTGGGGGAGGCCTATGTCCAACGGGTGACATCTTACGCCTGAAATGATGATGATGATGATGAAGCTCAAAATTATTTAAGCCGTCACCAAGCTCTTTACGTGTGTGTGCGTGTAGCTGGATGGACGATGTTCACAAACAGCATCGTAACGAACTTGCTTATCTCTAGCGAGTGAATTCTGCACGCTCTCGTAAGTATATTGCAACGCTTTATTTTCAAAAGAAAAAATACGAGTCGTAAACAATAACTGGTGACGGTACGTAAGATATAGGAGCCCAGTGAAAAGTATCACTGTCATTATATTCAAATTATGTGCTGCAAGCGTTTTTTTTGCTTCACACCGCCAGGCCAACGATCTTCGGCTCAAAGGTGATTGCGCTCGATATTATGCGTATATACATACCCATATAATTATATTTAACTTCGATAGTTATACAGAATTATTTGTAAAACACTGACAACTTCTCAAGATCATATTACAAACATCTTAAACAACAACTTTTGTTCTAAGGCTTTTTACAAAACATGATTAACTCTTCGAATGCCGTAATTAGAGACACAATAGAAAGACAACGGCTTATGTCGAACTGTGTAACTTAAGACATTCAAAAGGTTAATTTACCCAAAACTAAACCTTCAAGATTTCGTTGTTCAGAAATCAGAAACGTTTATTTCAAATAGACCAGTTACAGGCACTTTTGAATTGTCAAAATGTCGGTCAGTCAGACAAGAGAAGCTAAATTGCACGTTCCAAAGCGTAGATCTCTATAGAGAAGAACGTGCAAAAAACTCCATGGACACTCTTTGAAATAATATTTAGTTACATGAATCTTCGTTACATATTTCTTTTTGCTTCTATTATGTGTAATAAGTCACTGGCAGCTAAGAGATGACCAGTTCTCTCCAACACATTTCAACTCTATATTTTGCTATACCTATCTACGCCTGTATGACGCGACGCAAGCGCATCCCGGCTCCCCTCCACTATTGTACTATCGCTTGCTTTGCATAGACTTCAATTTAAATATTTTTGTTTTTTTATGAAAATCTAATGAACTAAAATATGATACATTTTTAAAAGTCATAGAACAAAAGTTGTTGTGTATGATGTCAGTTACATAATCCTGAGAGGTTATTATGTGTTTTACGAATAACCTTGTATATTATATTCCATTTATAAATCCTACAGGTAGCCTATAATAATAGATATTTTAATAATTTGCTTTCGATGAAATATTTTATTAGAAGTTTCCGTATCTAAGGTCATCAGCTCATATGTCAGCCCATTATACAAAGATGGGAGTTCAGACCTCAATCGTCATGTAGCGTATTTCTACAGACAACCTATACTGTAGGACCCATCACTTGTTCACTGGAGAATGTAAATATAAATGAGTTTATAATTGTATCATCAAGTCGAAAGTAAATAAAATTAAAGTATCGAGCCGTCGGAAAACCTCTCTTCTGGACACGAGTTGCCATGGCTAACCTGGAAAACTCTAAACAGACTCCGCACCCAAGTTGGGCGCAGAAAAGACAATCTCCACAGGTGGGGATTCTCGGACGGTTCCGACCTTCAGTGTTTGTGCGGCGTCTCTCCACAGACCATGCCCCACCTTCCATCCAGCATGACGTGCCCTATAACCCGTTGACGTAGGGATCTAATGACAGCATCAGTGGAAGGCATTGCCGTGGCCAAATACTGGACCGGGCATGGAATTTAATTATTTTTGTCATCGACACATTACGAAGAAGAACAGAATTAAAGGCGAAGTTTTATAATTAACCAAATTTTAGACGTAGGTTGATGAAACAAAAAATTACATTCATGGATGACCCTTCCGATCGTCACAAATTAACTGTGATTTGACCCGCATCCTGACAAAACCTCACACATCTACTAACCCTCTAATGACGAAAGGGATGAAGATAAATAGAGCCACCAAGTGACGATAGTTAAAGGCTCGAGATGGCCGGAATTGGGGTACCCGGATAATAAATATGAATCGCTTTGTCGACACGCATGTGGTAGAACTAGAAGTGACATGGAGATGTAAGAAAGAAATAAAGAAAAGTTAAATTCTGAATAGTGATAAAACGCTAAAAGACAATGCGATAACGATGCAACATCAACTTTTCATAGAAATTGTTATAAAAATTACTCTACAGATTGTTCAATGTTGTCCCACACTAAGCATTACTACTGTATCGTGAGTGCTTTCACAAATACGTAAACTTACATTCACAAGACACCCAGACCCGTGAAATCAAGCCCGAGACTTGCAGCGTACTAGCCAGTAGCTCAACCACTACGCCAATAAAACAGTGCAACTATCGATCAGTCTACCTCAGCCTTTTCCCAAATACCCTGAGTTCAGCTTCCAATGTAACAGATACAGATAAATATCAGTATAACCTATAAGGGGACGGTCTGTGTGATCTCCACGACCAAGTTACTTGTCAACACGATACAGCTGGTCAAGATAAAAATAGTCAGAACTGACAGCCGGGACCAACGTTTCAACGTTCATTCCGAGGCTCAGAGGTGTCTCCGTCCACAATGATTGTTCATATATCCACGAGTCGATCTCGACCAGATTAAACCATGTAACATCATCATTGTAGCCGAAATACGTCTACTGTTGGACATGGGCCTCCTCCAAGAGCCACCACAACGACCGGTCCTGTGCGTTCCGCATCCATCAAACTCTCACAACCGTCACTAGTTCATCGGTCCATCATGTAAAACGCCTACTAACATAGCATCTACGCGGTCGCCCATCTGCTCTGCGAGCAATGTGCACTTAAGTTTAGCAAATCTTTGATCCGTACAGCTGTTATGAAATAGCCAGCAGCCTTGATCAACAGATAAAACGATTTCTATTATCGCGGAATGTTGTCGCACCTGTATTTTGAGAAAAATATTTAAATGTAGATGAGTAGTTATAAGGCGTGGGTTTTGATCTTAGCAGAATTATTAGAGATATTATTATTAGAGAGCCTTCAACAGAGCTGCCAAGTCTTGCAAGAAGGTGATGCGGAGGTCTCGGTTCGACCACATTAGCCGCATCGGGAACAAACTAGCTTCATACCCTGCGGGTAGTAAGGCGTTTTGGTCCCTGGCTAAGTCGGTTGAATCGAACTTCTGCCGCCCCTCACTACCGCCACTGCTGAAACCCGACGGGTTGCTGGCACATACCGCTGAGGAGAAAGCAAATTTGTTTGCCTCACTTTTTGCGGAATCTTCGCGTCTAGACCCAGGTAACGCGCGGCCCCCTGCTCATCCTGATGGTTGCGATGCGAGTATGTCAGATATTCGCATCCATCAGAAGGACGTCCGTAGGGTGCTGCGTAACCTTGACGTGAACAAGGCTAGCGGTCTGGACGGGATACCAGCAATTGTTCTGAGAACGTGTGCGCCTGAACTGTCTCCGATCCTGACACGCCTATTTAGGCTTTCATTTGAGGCTGGAAAAGTGCCGATGGCATGGAAGCAAGCTAATGTCCAGCCCGTGCCCAAGAAGGGGAGTCGTGCTGACCCAGCTAACTACCGACCAATCTCAGTAACGTCCATTCTCTGTAAGACTATGGAACGTGTACTCAACACTAAGCTCCTGGCATACCTAGAAGCTAATGATACTCTCAGTGACCGTCAATACGGCTTTCGCCGAAATCGGTCAACTGGAGATCTTCTAGCGTATGCCATCCACATCTGGAGTGAGGCCATCGAGAAGCACGGGGAAGCGCTTGCCGTTTCCCTCGATATTTCGAAGGCTTTCGATAGGGTTTGGCACGAAGGCCTTATTAGTAAGCTTCCTTCTTTCGGTTTACCCGCTGGATTGTGTGTTTGGATCGCAGACTTCCTGTATAACCGGTCCATCCGAGTGGTTATCAATGGCTGCTCGTCTGATCAAATGGCTATTAATGCCGGGGTCCCTCAGGGGTCAGTACTCTCGGCAACATTATTCTTGCTGCACATAAACGATCTGCTTAAGCCCGGTACCTTTGGGTATGCAGACGACAGCACTGTTGCTGAGAGTTACATATCCAGCGCGCGAGCTAGTGGGTTACAGATCCAGTCTCTTCGAGAGGCTATGGTTGAGCGCTTGAACTTGTCCTTGGAGGCAGTCTCCGAATGGGGCGATGCCAATTTGGTCAGGTTCAACGCTGCAAAAACCCAGGCGTGTCTATTTTCCGCTAAAAGGAGCCAATTCAGTCCTGCTCTAACTTTCCGGGGTGTAACCGTGCCGATAACAGACCATCTTGACCTTCTTGGTGTTACGCTGACATCAACACTCAACTTTGGGCCATACATCGAAGCAAAGGCTCAACTGGCTGCAAAAAAGCTGGGAGTACTCGCAAAAGTCAGACAATACTTCACGCCGGAACAGCTGCTCAAACTTTATCAAGCGCAAGTTCGATCGTGTATGGAGTATTGCTCTCATCTTTGGGACGGATCTGCCCGATACCAGCTTGATGCACTTGAGGCAATTGAGAGGCGAGCCAGAAGGATAATTGGCGATGATACACTCGTCGAGTCGAGGCTTCAAAGTCTTGAGCATCGACGCAGAGTTGCTAGCCTGTCGGTTTTCTACCGGTTGCATTTCGGGGAGTGTGCGTCGGAATTGCATAACCTAATTCCGCCTAGCCCGTTTCATCATCGGACTACCAGACGTACGGCTATGCGCCACCGGTATATGGTGGATATCCCACCAACACGCACAAAACGTTTTGGGAACACATTCATTGTGCGTGCGGCTAGGGAGTGGAATTCCTTGCCGGAGTCTGTGTTTCCTGATAGCTACAACCCGGGAATCTTTAAGCCGAGAGTGAATAGGTTTCTTTTAGGTAAGCGCGTTCCATCGTCGACCGCATCGTCGCTTTCCATCAGGTGAGATAGCGGTCAAGCGCGAACCTATCAACAATAAAAAAAAAAAATAAAAAATAAAAAGAATTGATATTTAAGTATTTCCTGTGAGAAGCTATAGTGTGGGCAGAGCACGAACAATAATCCATGGGGAAATTGAATTGGATCGCTATTAATAAGAAACTATTTGAGTCAAAAAACTTGCTATTTTAATACTAGCAGGAGTCATAAGCAGCTGAAGATCGCGTAATATTATATTGCAGTTTTGATAGGAGATCTTTATGCGCTTTGCTTTTTCTTTTCTTATTTTTAGGTAGGTTCCGTACCAACAAAAGTGATCTTCTTTGCCGTTTTTTTGCTACGGTCGGTATGGAAACCTTCGTGGTCAAGTCCGACTCGCATTTGGCTGTTTTTTTTTTTTTTAATTGACATTAAGTCTGTCTTTGTAATTTTTTGTGCAAAATAATTATTATATTTAGCCTACACTGTCCCACTGCTGGGCTTCCCTTCATTCTTTTCACTGTACCCGGCTTTAAGCAACTTATTGCTAATTCCTGAGTAATAATGCAAACGTTTGTATAATGCATTTAATTAATAAATAAATGTTTGAATTAGAAATCGGGAGTGAGAACATAATGTAGGTGAAACTTATGTGTTACAGTTTTCTCAAATTCTGATTTTCTCTTTTTTGACTTGGCTGCCACTTCCAGTCAATATCTGTGTAAAAGGCGGTTAGGGACATCTTTTGTCAGTTTAATGTGCCCTCTACTCCCAGAGAACATACATAAATGGTATACTATGTCTATCGTATTGGACACATCACTACTGCCCTTCTAATTATTACCGATCGATCGAAATCCCATAGGGATGCTATATATGGACGAATTTAGGTAACAATAGCTGTTATTTTGTCTTATAGGTAATTTACAAATCGATTGATGTTTATTTTTATTTTGTAATTTGAAATTTTGTAAATTAAGTTTGACATAAACATTTATTTTGTAATTGTGAATTTGGGGACTGTGTGGATTATATTTTGTCTTTTCTATAATTTTAACGTATGACTGACAGTTTTAAGTTTTATATGCAGCTTACCTAAATGTCCTTTCTTTAGTATTATACGTCGAGTTATTGAGCTCCTTACTTGTCCTGAGTTGAGCTACACTGACAAATTGTACTGAGTTTGACAGATCCACTCAATTCCGTGTGGTCTTTCCTCAAAAGACCATTTCAAATACTGATCTGCATGGTTCTCTTATGATTTGAACATTACAAGTTTAAACAATATTAAGTAAAAAGAAAAAAAAAGAAAAGAAAGACTGAAATAAATAACTCTTCATAGTGAAGTTGACAGCTCAGATTTCGCTGTTTGGTGCTAGGTTAAGTGTTGTTTAAGTATTTATATGAACCTTGTGCTGCCTCCATTCCTAAACAGACAGAATTATAATATTTACATACCAAGACTAGCTTCTATCAGCGGCTTGGTCCGTAATGTAGCTTTCTCCATAAAAACTTAGGACCCCCATTTATAAGGGGATGCCTTAGGTGTTTTTTTTGTGTTGGATAAATCATTTAATGAAATCCCCCGCTCTTGGGCTGAGCGGGAGATAGTGTCAGACTTTTACTGACTAAAAACCCACTCCTGTTCATTCGTTGCCTTTAGTACCGGGGCTTGAGCTATCTTTCGAATTAACCCTGGCCCCAGTAGGCTTCAAGCCAGCTGGGCTCCTGCTGTTGCTGACAGCTCCTTGAGGCGCGCGGGAACAGTGCGCGCCGTCGACGACTTGGGATCGGTCCGGACAGTTACCGGACGGTCGGACAGCGAGCTACCCATTGCTCGCCGTCCGCAAGGCCGCGCCTACGGTGGCCGGAAATCGGGATCGGAATCCAAGCGGCGGCTAATGCGGTCAGCCTCCTCCTTTGCTAGAATTACTGTTTCGCAGAAGGACGCGACCGCTTGCCACTCCTCCTTGCTCCGGACCATGGCCTGTACCAAGGCACGGCGCGAGACATCGCCGTCGATGCTTTAGGTGATGAATTTTAGAAAATCTAATCATAGAAATAGTTCGAAAAATGAAAATGAACTCATTTAATGGATCATTCAGAAGTTACTAAAATAGGTTGAGTTTTTATTCTCGTCTTGTATGTAGGAAATGCTTAAAGCAAGAGGAGCGTGCTAAAAACTATTTACAGAGTTATCATAATTATTATTTCATTCACTCCTGGGCCCTGGCCTGTAATAGACGTGATCAATTAAATTTTTGTAATAAATATCATTTATTTATCTCAAAAAATGGTACCTACATTGTAACAGAAGTTTATTTTACAAATCGCTCATAATCTTACAAACATAAGATTTGTGTTTATGTGCTGCCAAATGTGATAAAGGGTGTGAACCTGGAGATCTGTCATACAGGTCTCGAACCTAGTTCAAACTCCAGCTCTCACAAAGGTTTTTATTTTTAGTCTTAAGTAAAATTTAAAATAAGATGTCACGAATTTAGCCATACATAGGGGCCTCTGTAGCTCAGGGGCCCCGTATCATTGATCCGGCTGAAACGGGTAGCTACGTCCCTGAGGCCAGACTTCTTAGCAGAAGGTAAATAACACAAAATATATAGGTACAGAAGTCAATCTACATACAAAGCGCGCTCGAGCAACGCACACAGACACGATGTCTCGGTCGCGTCTCGAATCACTCGTCGAACAATTCCGGCTCACACGCTCATTAGTGTGCGTCCACCGAGCGTAGGTATAAAAAGTGAAGTACATACATGAGATTGTCTTCTGTACCTGTCTATTTTGTGTAAAAAAATATAACTAAAAATATATAGTTAGGTAACTAAAGGTCAGCTCTCAAAGCATTGTCACGACGACACCCATATTTCTTTATACAAAGAAAACTATAAATAGCGCCCATTGAGCCGTTTTTGACGATTCTATTTCGGTGCTTGTTACCGGTAATAGTCTGTATGTATTATTATAATGATAATGAAAGAAATAGATATAAAAATAAACGTTAGGTTCTATACAAAGTTGCTCTAGGCATTTTCAAAACATCGGCTTTCGAACGCGAATGGCAAATGAAGAATAAACCAGGCACAAAATAAACTGGCTGAATTGTCAAAATGTTGGTCAGTAAAAAAGGTGAAGCTTAATTGTACATTCCAAAGCGTAGATTTATATTGAGAAGAAATTCCATGGACATTCGGGTTTGGTTCTTCTTCTGCTTCCCGCCTTTATACCATATTACTTGGGGTCGTCGCAACACGTTTTTTTCTTCCATTCTGTCTGGTCGCCCGTCAAACTATCACAACTTCTTTTTCTTTCTTAACACTCCTCACATAATCCATCCATCTTTTCTTTGGCTTCTCTCTCCCTCTCCATCCATCTATATAGGCTGACTGGTAATTAGTGACCGATACTTAAACTCGTGATTGTACTTATGCAAACAACTTTCCCAAAGAAACTTTTTTTTACACTCATTAGTTTTATCACAATCAGCTGTTTACGTAATTTCGCGCGTTCACGCCTGCGATCGCCCAGCTGTTAGCCGCGTGACGTCGTTGTCTCATGTACCTTACCTACAATAGACACCACTACATTATTAACTGACTCGAAACCTACTTGCTCGAGTTATTTCAAGTTTCCTATCCTTCTTGGGTACAAAAGTTGGTACTATAGCCTTGCAGAAAAAATAAAAAATTCTTTAGGAAAGTTGTTTGTAATCATGATTAGGATCGCGTGTTTAAGTATCGGTCACTAATTACCAGTCACCCTATATGTATACTCAGAATTTTTTAAGTGACATGCGTGACACTCAGGTCTGGTTTTAGTCAGTAGATGTTTGACTGTGATACACCCTCTCAATCCAACCACAATAGTGGTATTTTTATTTGACGATTTCCGACTTCAAAAAAGGCTTTAAACCTGGACAACGATTGTCAAAATACCAAATTGTTTTGACCACGCAACATATTTAACGCCAAAAATGACGCATAATCGCCTAGAATGGCATACAAGTATCAGGAGAGCTAACCCCAAATAGGGAACAAGCCAGGAGATTGATTGATGCGACATATCAATAGCACCATATTTTTTTACATATTTTACAATCGGTGAAAATAGATGACGCAAAAAAAAATATGCCAGATTTCTTACCTCAACAAGATGATCTTGAAGACAGGTCCCACTAGTCCCTTGATGATAGCTGATGCGTTGAGATGACACCTTCCATGCAACACGATGCCATTGACCTGGAACAAGATGACGATCAGTAAGTACGATGGTATGATGGTACAATTCTGAACAACATCATCTCAGGGCTGACGCTGCTCAATGTAAAAACGATCATCAGCGCTCCATAAAGGGACATAGATCACAAGATCCTCGAGTAGATCTTTCGGTATGATGGCGATGGCAGAAGGCATCTGGTCCCCTAGATTGGGCAGGAGCTGCTTATAGCCCCCAGGTGCCACCACTGTGTGGAACGCACGGAGGACACGGTGGAGTACACGGTAGAGGTGTGCCCCGCTTAGGCAGAGCATCGCCGTGTCCTTGGCGGGTGATTGGCGGCGTCGATCTCTCACGCCGGGCCTTATTACAGGCCACAGACCGGAGCAAGGAGGAGTGGCAGGCGGTCGCCTCCTTCTACGAAGCAGTAATGCTAGCAAAGCAGGAGGCCGACCGCTTCAGGCAACAGCGCTCACGCCCCAGCCATCGCCGGGATTCCTATCCCGATTTCCGGCCCACCGTATGCGCGGGCTTGCGGACGGCGAGCATTGAGTAGCTCGCAGTCCGACCGTTCGGTAACTGAACGGACCGAGCCCAATTCGTCGACGGCACAGTATTCCCGCGCGCCTCAAGGAAAGGGAGGCTCGGCCCTGATATGAAAGGCAACGAATTAACTGGATGGGTTTTTTAGTCAGTAAGAGTCTGACACAATCTCCTGCTCCGCCCAAGGGTGGGAAGTGTCAATTAGTTGATTTTACCTACCGAAAAAAACGACCTGCAGTGACTAAAACCCAGTCCTATGTTCCTTTTTTGCCTCGCATTCCAGGGTCCCAGGATTCCCTTTAAGAAGCGAACCCCAATAAGCTTCGACCTTGCAGGGCCTCTACGGTTTACTGACATCTCTTTGAGGCACGCGTGGAACACTACGCACCGTCAATGAGCCGGTTGGGTCCGGATGGTTACCAGACGGCGGGATGGTAAGCTACCCATTGCTCGTGATGGTATAATATTACAACTCTGAATAACATAATTTAGGTAATTGTATAGCATTTAGCATAGCATAATCAGCCTTTTAATGTTCCAACTGCTGTGACTCAGGCCTCCTCTCTAGGAGAGGGAATGAGCCGCCACATAGGACCAGTGTGGGTTTTTTTTTTTTTTTTTTCGATGGGAAAAATCATCTTATGACAACCCCCGCTCTTGGGCGGCGGAGCGGGAGATAGTGTCAGACTCTTACTGACTAAAAAACCCATCCCGTTCCTTCAAGCCTTCATATCGGGGCTCGAGCGCCCTTTCGGATAACCCTGGCCCCAGTAGGCTTCGACCCGGCTGGGCCCCTGCTGTTGCTGACAATTCCTTGAGGCGCGCGGGAACAGCGCGCGCCGACGACGACTTGGTGGTTGGTGTACAATGTGTACACCAACCACCTTAAAAGGAGCTAAAGGGCTTAAAAGGAGGGGCATCTAGTATAAGTTCTGATTCTCGACTCCTGGGCGCTCGCCTAACAGCGCCTTACCCTAAAACCATTACAGTCGACCCTAACGGCCTGACATAGAAAGAAAAATACATAAGACACCAGTATCTCAATACTCAATACATTTTTCAATCCATTTGTATATAATTATGTGGTATTAAAAATGGTCAAGGTTTAATATAAACCCTGTCGGGCACAGGAAAATTAGGGATAAGGATTAAGTAGCAACACACATAATTACATATTAACAAAAATATCTATTGAATTCAACATTAGCAAAAATCGAATGTTATGTGATGTGTTTAATTAGGTGTACAATTATGTATGTATATTATTATAATATTATGTTTGTGTACAAATAAGTATAGGTAAATTAATAGTACTTATGTCTGGTATTTTTGTTTATTTTTTGTCGTCATTATTATTTAATTATTTAAATTAAATTATGTTATTAACGTTGTTTGTGTTATGTTGATGTTGTGTGTTGTTATTATTGTCAATAGAACTCCATAGAATCCCTTCTATGTTCTACCTTCAGTAACTCCCCGTGGTCACCGTAAGCGCGGGCTTGCGGACGGCAAGCAATGGGTAGCTCGTTGTCCGACCGTCCGGTAACTGCCCGACCGAGCCCAAGTTGTCGACGGCGCGCACTGTTTCCACGCGTCTAAAGGAGTTGTCAGCAACAGCAGGGGCCCAGGCGGGTCAAAGCCTACTGGGGCCAGGGTTATCCGAAAAGGCAGCTCGGCCCCGTTATGGAAGGCAAGAAGGAATGGTGTGGGTTTTTTAGTCAGTAAGAGTCTGACACTATTTCCCGCTCCGTCTAAGGGCGGGGGATGTCATTAGGATGATTTTAACCCATCAAAAAAATAGAACCTCCCCATGGTAAAATCATTACCATCACTTTAAACCCCATGTGACCAGCGACATTATGTCTCTGACAACTTATCAAGCAGTCACGTGATGATTAAATGTGATTCTCATACATACTTATACATTTCCATACTCATACATTTTACATGGCAGGAAGTTTACATTGCAAACAAGGTTTAGCTATTAAAATGTATTCAAATTAATACTTTACATTGATATTTTCTATTTTATGGCGATCGTAAATAGTATTATGTTGCAGCCAAGTAGCTGAATTCGTCATTCAGCTAACAGCCTGGTCTTTTAACGAAACGGCGTCAGTTCACAAAATGCCTGAAAGATATAGCCATTCAATCTAACAGCTAGGTGACTTGAATCGATGATTTTTTTCTTTTTAATGTATATCTTGACCTAGAAACAAAGTCCTTCAGTTTGAATAATAGAGATAACATGTTTCTAAATACATAGATAGAATAAGCGTATTGGAAACACATTCATTATGCGTACAACTAAGGAGTGGAATTCCCTGCCGGAGTCTGTGTTTCCTGATAGCTACAACCTAGTTCTACCTAGTCCTAGTTCTTTAAGTCAAGAGTATAGGTTACTTCTAGGCAAGTTTGCTCCATCGTCGGCCACATCATTGCTTACCATCAGGTGAGATAGTGGTCAAACGCGAGCCTATGATTAATAAAAAGATAATTTATTCATAGTTAGATTATGGATGTACAAATTCTAATGCATGGTTCTCACATGATTTGACCATTACATGTTTTGCTGTATGGACTTTAAGAGACTTTGACCCCTGAGTTTGTTTCGGTGTTTCTTCTCAGGGTAGTCAGCCAGAAAACACGGCCTCATCTAGTTTTAATTAACGAAAAATTGACGTGTAAAAGTGTTTTTATAAAACCTACTTGCAAAATAAAGATCATTTAACATTTAATGTTTTTGTAGTAATTGGCAGCAAATGTATCAACTTGATACTATCAAGTCAATCTTCTCGGCAAACTTTGCTGAAGTAGTCGACACTACAATAAGATTCGCAGCTCCATTTTACCGAGATCACGCCTATTTCATTGATTGCTACACATTGTCCAATTACGCAGACACTTGATATACAAAACTGCACCAAATTTACATCACAATATCCATCATCATCATCATTTCAGCCGAAAGACGTCCACTGTTGGGCATAGGCTTCCCCAAGTGTCGCCATAATGACCGGTCCTGTGCGTCTCGCATCCATTTGATTCCCGCGACCCTCACCTCGTCATCGGTCCACCAATACCGCGTCTTCCAGTACATGGTCGCCATTTCAGAACCTTTCGTCCCCATCGACCATCTGTTCTGCGTGCAATATGCCCTGTCCACTGCCACTTAAGTTTGGTGATTCTTTGCACAATAACCACTACTTTTAATTATTCGCAAATTAATTATTTGCGAATAATTAAAACAGTCACTGAACTTAACTCGAAGAAATTTCACTGTAACTCGTTTAGTTATTTTTTTTTTATTGTTGATAGGTTCGCGCTTGACCGCTATCTCTCCTGATGGAAAGCGACGATGCGGTCGACGATGGAACGCGCTTATCTAGAAGAAACCTATTCACTCTCGACTTAAAGATTCCCCGGTTGTAGCTATCAGGAAACACAGACCCCGGCAAGGAATTCCACTCCCTAGTACTATTGTATAGTGTTGCCTTTTCAGACATTTGTCGAAAGTGTTAAAATCATTTTGGATTTGCGTTTAGTCGGTATCGTACTGACGACGATCTTTAGTAAGCAGATAAACAATGAAGCCCCACTGCGTTGGACTCCCATTTCTTTCTGCCGGGTTCAAACCCTTTTTTTTAGGTGGAAAAATCATCCAATGCCCCCGCTTCTGGGCGGAGCGGGAGATAGTGTCAGAGTTTTACTGATTAAAAACCCACTCCTGTTCATTCTTCTTTGTCTCTTTTGCATCACCCATCGCCCCAGTAGGCTTCGATCTTGCTGGGTCCTTACAATTGTTGACAACTTCTTGAGGCGCGCGTGGAACAATAAGCGCCGTCGACGACTTGGGCTCGGTCCGAACGGTTACCGGGCGGTTGGACGGCGAGCTAGGGTTAACCCCTCAGGCGTCTATCTCCTTATTCTAAAACGTACCTATTTTGAACCTACTGTTTATGAATCTATGGTGTTCGAAAGTGGTGAAAGTGGTGGTGGTGTTGGGAAGTGGTGTGTGTGTGGTGTTCTCTTATAAACATAAAATATTTCATACGACATTTGAGAAGTTAAGGGACCTAAAGTTAAGAAGATGATGAGGGCTTCGTTCGCTTATTTTCACGGATCCGTACCCAAAGGGTAAAAGCGGGACCCTATTACTAAGGCTTCGCAGTCTGTCCGTCCGTCTGTCCGTCTGTCTGATACCAGGATGTATCTCAAGAACCGCGATAGCTAGACAGTTGAAATTTTCACAAATTATGTATTTCTATTGCTGCTATAACAACAAATACTAAAAACAAAATAAAATAAATATTTAAGGTTTGTACCATTCAACAAACGCTATTTTTTTGCCGAATTTTACTAAGGACGGTACGGAACCCTTCGTGCACGAGTCCAACTCGCACTTAACCAGGTTTTTTTACTCGCTCAAGCCCTCATCATCCTTTGAAACTAACCTTTCTATGTAAGTATGCCCAAAGTTTTTTGGTCACATACATTGTATGACGGGCCTAAGCCACCCAGTTCATTAAATATTCTATTAGACCCATCGCATGAATAATTTAGTTATCAGGCTAGGGTCTTAACCGAAAAGAAAAAACCGAATTCAGATAGTTGACTACGATTTCTAGATTAGGTACGTTTAGAATTATTTACATAAAAACTATTGCCCTTTGTTTCATAGACACAATAGGTACCTACTAACGAACGTTATTATTATTATTATATCTAGCTCTTACTGTCTCACGGCTGGATCAAGGCCTCCCTTAATTCCTTCCAATGTTCTCGGTTTTGAGTCACTTCTTTCCAATTCCCAAAGACGACATCTCTAATTGGTCCCGCTATCTCCATAATAGGTCTGCCGCGACCCCGTCGTGCGATATCGGGGCACCACAAAGATTGCTTCTAGGCAAGCGTGTTCCATCGTCGGCCACATCATCGCTTATCATCGGTGAGATAGTGGTCAAAAGCGAAAAAAAAAGCCTATCCATTAGAAAAAAAAAAAAAAAAATTACGTTTAACTGGCCCACCGAACGTAAAGTTAAAAATAAATTATTTGTGTTTGAATTTTTCTCAACGTTTTCAAAAAGTCTCAATTTATACAGAAGAATGACAAAAAACCGAATCATCATAATGCCTAGTCAAAAAGTTATAGCAATAAGAATCACAACGTGACATTTGCAAACAAACTGTAAGGCGCTCCGTGTTATTGTCAGAATTATATCAATTAACAGTTCATCCACTTGCTAATATGGTTATGCAATTTAGCAAGCTCTATTAGTGCCTGGCTAAGACTTCATTTGTTATACATTATTCATCATTTGAACAGCCGAATTTAGAATGCTAAAATCCTGGTTATTTCTAATTTGCTTGTCAGTCAATAGGCCAGTCAAAATCGAAATCAAACATCGCAAACGCGCATGTTGTATCATACGATATTTTTATTTGTTGTTGTGATCCTTGAGAGTAATTAGCACACAAGTTTGCAATCCTGAAAACCCTGTGCTACCCTCATGGTGCTCGAAAAACTGGAAAATTTTGGCACTTGTTTCAGTTTTTTTCGAAAAAACTACCCAAAGAAAGCGTTTTTCAAGTATATTTGTCCAGTACATTAATAAATATAACTAAAACTACAATTTGAGCAACTAAAACTACAATTTGAGCGAAACTTGAGCAAACTATGTCCATTGGTTGCGAAGATACAGCAAGTCAAAGGATTTTGAATAAAAATTTAAAAACTTTACTAACTCAAAAACTGCTGAACATCGGTAGAACATTTGGTGGCTTAATTTGTTGCATTTTAGTCCTACCATGACGTCTTGCTAGGAACACGTCGAGTTACCAGTAACTCTGTTAATTTAATTTAGGAGTACCAACATTATGAAGGGCATTGCAAGCCTACTGGGGCCAGGGTTATCCGAGAGGGAAGCTCGGTCCCAGTACGAAAGGCAAGAAGGAACAGGAGTGGGTTTTTAGTCAGTAAAAGTCTTACAAGAGCGGGGGATGTCAGATTTTCCCACCGCGAAAAAAAAAGGCATTGTTAATTTATCACATAAAATAGCAGATTTTCAGCTTTACACGGATATTTATGTTTTGGTTTCCGTAGAAACCAAGACAGTAGATATATAGTAGATATTCTACAAAATAATTGTATTTTCAAAAAATCTAGAGAAAGATGTGTATTTAATTATCGCCTTAATCACGGAAGATCGGTTGTATGGACATACACGCCAGATAGGTTTGCCTGGATAGTTATACCTATTAGGTAAGCTTGTGTGGAAACCTACACAGTTGTGTACGCTCCGGGTTACATGTACCTCACTCACCAGTACCCCTTGCCAAGTTTCTAATCTGCAATAGTTAACGTTTGTAGAAAGCTTCAAACGTATGGGAATGACGTCGTCACAACGCTCAGTCACGTGGTCAGAACAAAAGAATTGGCGGCAAGGTCAACTCGAAGCGTCCGGCGCAAGCGAAATGGTTGTAACTTGGCTAGGGGGGGCTGTACAGGCAAATCCTAGCGCGTATAGCTACCTTAACAGACATACATCTTCATGGTCCACTTATCGCGTGTCATCTCCATCTAATTCAGCTGTCATTTAATCTAACCTAACCTAACCAATTACCTTCCACAGATTCCACCCATGTTATCCTAAAGATTGCTTTCTTTTATCCATTTATGTCATGAAAACGTGTGTCAGGTATTCAAATCATTTTCAATTTTCTTGACAAAGACTCCAAAGAATATTTCCATACCGTTTTGTTCGATAGCCCTTTCCGATAACATAATTTATTTGCACTGCCGTGTGTTCACTCTTTGTGAACCGTGAGATTGGACAAACGAGTGTACAATAGAACCCTTTAGATATCGTCTTTGTTGAAAAGATCGGGGACCTTTAGTTGTACTTACTTGTTTGTCTATGTAAAAAAAGCGCAGGGACAATTAATATGGAAAATAACGTTAAAAAGGCTGTTATAATTAGGGTCAACTTTCGTTTAAAATTTTCTTTTCTTTGCTAGCACTACTGCTTCCCCGAACGAGGTTTGAAGAGTTTTTGAAGAAAAGTTCATGTTGTTAAAGATGCATAAAATTATTTCATATTTGAATTTTATCTATTTTGACATTGTTATGTAATTAATTTTGCATACCTGTAACTTAGGTGAAATATGTCTCGGTCTATAACTGTCACAGTAATAACTCTTGTACGATATTTATAGGAAATAAATGGTTGATTGATTGATTGAAGCGACCGCTTGCGACTCCTCCTCGCTCCGGAACATGGCCGTACGCGCGAACTGGCGCAAGAGATCTTTGCTGCCGATCCCCCCCACGAGGGCATGTTGGTGCTCTGCCCATGTTGGTGGTGCCGCCGGGATTCCGATCCCGATTTCCAGCCACCGTAGGCGCGGGCTTGCGGACAGAGAGCAATGGGTAGCTCGCTGTCCGGCCGTCCGGTAACCGTCCGGACCAAGCCCAAGTCGTCGACGGCGCGCGCTGTTCCCGCGCGCCTCAAGGAGTTGTCAGCAACAGCAGGGGCCCAGCCGGGTCGAAGCCTACTGGGGCCAGGGTAATCCGAAAGGGCGCTCGAGCCCCGGTATGAAGGCTTGAAGGAACGGGATGGGTTTTTTAGTCAGTAAGAGTCTGACACTATCTCCCGCTCCGCCCAAGAGCGGGGGTTGTCATAAGATGATTTTTCCCATCGAAAATTTAATATTTCAATTTTACTTTTAAGTTTTATTATTCTATTTTCTGTATTGACTGTAATTTTTATTGATTGAATTTTGACTATATTATGTAGACTATTATTGAATTGACTGAATTTTGAATGTTTTTATTTGTATATGTTGACTATTATTGAATTGACTGAATTTTGAATATTTTTATTTGTATATGTTGACTATTATTGAATTGACTGAATTTTGAATGTTTTTTTTTTAAGGAATTGTTGTTTTTTTTTTTAATTAATTTTGTACGCCGATTTACGGCAAAACATGTTGAACTGTATTCACTTTATCACCATCTTAACATACACATGTTTATACAAATAAATGATCTTATCTTATCTTATCTTATCTTAAGAAAAAAAAAAAAAAAAAGCGGCCTTGCCCGCGTGACTATGTTTCTTCATACAAACTTCAGACCTCCGTTTCATCCTCTTGGGCTGAATGAAAACTTCAGCCGAATTTAAAAAAATCCTTTCCTTATGCCCTTTTTAAATATATTTGGAAAAAAAATATAACACGGTGTAAAAACTATTGGAATCCATTCAGTTACTGACCCTGAACCAACTATTTTCAGGTTCCGCATATATAAATAAAAATAATGTTGTAAGTATATAGATATAAGATTAATCTTTACATTATGTTGGGTATCTATTTTAATAGTATCTGTCATTGTCATTCACTAAGTTATAGAAATATCTTATCCCACGCCAAACTCGTCGACATTGACCTCACCTGACCTTCCGAACAAACTCCAAAGAAACAACTGAACATCGGAGGAGCTAGAACATTTCATGAAACCGAGTTCGAATCAGTTTCAGCCGGCGTGTTACGATCGAGGTAATGTTTCAATCGCAACAGGCGTTACTCTTGAATAATTTCCATCTTGTTGCAGGTTCGGCTGCGGACTTCGCGATGAGCGGAGCTGGGGCGGGAGCGATTTAACTGATAACACAATGATATTGTTGTGTGTGAGTCCTTGGCATCACACCGAGGTCTAACAGATTAACAACATTGCGCTATTTATCGTAATCGTTATTGAAACTAAAAAATTTGCTGAGTAAGGTGTCTTTTTGGCCACGCACACCATTTTAATTTTCTTTTTAGATTAAGTATTTGTACAATAGTGTGAGGCATGAATAAACGATTTTCTTTCTTTCAAGTACCTACCAAACTTGCAACAGAAGAAACTACTTAAAGAGTTCCAACATAAAACTCTGTTTTCTTCAGATTCATAGAAGAACAACCCCGTAGTAGAGATGTTTCTCTAGTCATCATTTCAGCCGATATACGTCCACTGTTGGGCTTAGGCCTCCCTCAAGTGTCGCCATAATGAACGATCCTGTGCGTCTCATATCCATCGGTTTCCCGCAACCTTCACCAAGTCATCGGTCCACGTCGTAGGAGGCCTTCCAACGCTGCGTCTTCCGGTACGCGGTTGCTACTCCAGAACCTTTCGGCCCCAACGGCCATCTGTTTTGCGAAAAATGTGCCCTGCCCATTGCCACTTAAGTTTGCCAATTCTTCGTGCTATGTCGGCAACCTTAGTTCTCCTGCGGATATCTTCATTTTTTATTCGATCACGCAAAGAAACCCCGAGCATAGCTCTTTCCATCGCCCTTTGGGTGACTTTAAGCCTTCTGATTAGCCCCATTGTGAGCGACCGCGTTTCGGAGCCATATGTCATCACTGGCAACACGCACTGGTGACTGGTGACTTTCGTCTTGAGACACTGTGGTATGTTGGACGAGAAGATACCGCGTAGCTTCCCGAACGCTGCCCAGCCGAGTTGGACGGTTTCTGGAGTGTCTATTAAATATTTATCTATTTTTTTGACACGATCTGAAGTTAAAACGGCTTCATGAATCGACCTGTTTGATTTATCTTGACACGTTGAGACCTATATATTCGATTATAAAAATAACCAGATGTTAGCCATCATTAACACTGTAGTCGTATTTTATGTGACTTTCATATTATGTCAAAATAAAGGGCTTAAAAAGGTTAATAACTTAGAAAGGATTTTAGAAGACGTGATAGTCATGCCAGTGACTAAAAAGTTTCAAGGGAATCGTTTGTCTTGGTACAGTTATTTGAAGAGGACAGACGAAACGCGAGTAATAAAATGAATTATGAGTAGACGTGAACACGGATGGAGAGGAAGAGGAAGGCCAAGGAAAAGACGACGAGACGGATTGAGTGAAGAACGATATGTAAGAAAAGAGAGTCAGTGATAGCGTGACGGCTAACAGAATAGATTGATGCAGTCGGTGTATCAATCAGTAACATGGGACAAGGGCAGGAAGATGATGAAGAAGGAACAATCATGAACATTCTGTGCACCTTTGACCTTTCTTGTTATAGCTGTTGGTTCTTCTATGAGTAAATAAATAAAAGGAGTGTGCGTTGAAATTGCACAATTTAATTCCGCCAAATCCGTTTCATCATCGGACCACTAGACGCACGGCGTTGCGCCTTCGGTACATGGATATCTCATTCATGCGTACAAAAGCGTTTTCGGAACACATTCATTATGCATACAGCTAAGGAGTGGAATTCCGTGCCCGAATCTGTGTTTTCTGATAGCTACAACTTAGGGGTCTTTAAGTCAAGAGTGAATAGGTTACATCTTGGCAAGCGTGCTCCATCGTCGGCCACAGCATCGCTTACCATCAGGTGAGATAGTAGTCAAACGCGAGCCTATCAATAATAATAAAAAATAATAACGTTATACAAAACCCGCTCTCAACTTTGCCCGCCCCGCTACCATCTCCGCGCCTCTCAGCCCTCTCTCCAACCTGGCTCCCTGCCAGTATCACACAAAACAACACACGCGCCGCTAATTTATGTAAATACATCAACAGCCGAGCTCTCGACTAATCCATCATGATTCTCCTAATTGTTGATTTGGCTCGATTAATTCGCCAATTCTTTACTGGAATTCTAGGGATTGCTTTTCTCTGGCAGAATATTAAAGACTAGGTTTCTGAGTACGTAACTCATAAATATGACACGCGTGTGTTGCTAGTGATGACATATGACACTGAAACGTGGTTGCTCTTAATGGGCATCATCGAAAGTCACCAACAGAGCCCGAAGAATCGCTAAACTTAAGTTGCATTGCATTGCTCGCAGAACAGGCGGTTTATGTGGCCGAAATATTCTGGAGTGGCAAAAGCACAGTTGGCACGTATCGGGAGACGCAGTGTTGCAAGGTCTCTCACAAGGTGGAGCGACGATCTGGTGAGGGTCGTGGGAATCTGATGGATGCGAGACGCGCAGAATTGGTAGTTGAGGTGACACTTAGGGAGGCTCATATCCAACAGTGACCATCTTTTGGCTGATATCATCATCATCATCATCATATCAGCCGAAAGACGTCCACTGTTGGACATAGTCGTCCCCTAAGCGTCGCCACAATGACCGGGCCTGTACGTCAGACATCCGTCGGATTCCCACGACCCTGACCAGGTCATCGGTCCACCTCGTGAGAGGCCTTCCACGCTGCGTCTTCCGGTACGCGGTCGCCACTCCAGAACTTTTCGTCCCCATCGACTATAAGGCCCCAGTTGCCATAAAATGTATCCATAGGTACATTCTCGATTTTTACGCTTAACAACACATTGAACCTTTTATTTTTATTCAATATGGATTATATGTAGCGATAAATCATAAATAAGTACCTAAGTATTTAATGATAGATAGGTTTGTGAAAGAATAAGAAAAATATTGAAACGACAAGAATAAATTACGTTACAATATCTATCAGCTGGCGATAGCCCAGAGCTTTAAATGTGTGTATTGTGGGCATTCTAACTGATTGGTTCGCATTTGGACACGGACTGGAATGTGGAGCAATCGTCTTGTAGCAAAACTATAGTAATAATAGGTACTAGCTTTTGCCCATGGATTTGATCGCGTGGTGTCTTGATTTACACATTACACAGGTGTTCTGAAAAGTCTCTGACCTAACAAAGACGTTTTTTCTTACAATTTATTTTTCTTTTTTTATAATATCTCCTTATAACTCTACCCACTTCTCTCGGCGATGCTCTCATCTTCCTAAATCATTCAAATAGTAGCTGGCGTTTTTTTCTGCAAAATTCACGAAGTTTGCCTCCGCATTTAACGAAAATCTCCATCCTCCAAGCGTAATTACTAGATGACAGAACGAATATACGAGTAAGTTGCATGGAGGTGGGGCTGGCATCTGGTGAGTAAGGTAAATGATCAAGCAGTTCAAACCGAAATGCGTGGTTTTTAGCCGTGGCTACTGCTGAGGTGTAAGACGACGCATTTCTCTTGGTGAAAGAGGATTTCCTTTTTCTGCAACTCACATCGACTCACCCAAATGACTGGCAAATAATAACTGCGCATCCAAAATGGTTGAAACTTTGGCAAGTAACAGTCAAAAAATGCACAACGACATACACTAGCTTTTATTGACAAGTGCTGCTATCTTCGCACTGAGGTCGAAAACTTTCACACGTAAATATCTGAAGTCCTTCTTCAGAAGTTCAGAAGCTATTTTTGTTGTTTTGGGGTGGGTGAAGGGGTCTATCAGACTCTTACTGACTAAAACCACCTTGGTGTTCTCTTGTACACTTGTGTCGGGGACTATATGTGGCCCGATCCCCAAGAGCCTCCTCCCGTATTGTTAGGTGTCTCTCCTGTACGCCCTAAAGAGGCGCGTGAAGAACACTACGCGCCACCATCTCGGGTCCAGATTGAAGAGCCGATGGACGTTCTCTAAAAGGGTTGGAAGAGGGCATTGACTGGCCTTCCTTGACACCTGGTGCGCCTGGTACGGGGCGTGAGAGAACTCCCTTTCACTTTCCGCAGCCTCTTTCTGCGAGAGAAGTTTAGAAGCCAGTTTAACATAGAAACCGATCGCCTTATTCTGCGAAGCAGTAATGCTAACGAAGGAGGCAGCCACACGCGTGAAGGTACGGATGTCCTCACTCCGACTTCCAACCACCTTAAGCGTGGGCTTGCGGACGACGAGTAAAAAATAGCTTGCCGTCTCGTCGTCCGGTAACCGTCCGGAGCGCGAATCGTAGGTGTCTTCAAGAGTACAGTGAATACGCTCTTAATAAACTATTGCATCTCACCATCAACGATTACATCACTGTTTACCATCAGGTGGGATCGCAGTCAAGCACTAGTTTATACCATTTAAGAAAAGGGAACATATTTCCGATTAAGGAAGTATTTTTTGTGTTATTCCAGGGCTTGGTCTACCCGAGTGCCACATTTAATCAAAATCAGTTCGGAAGTTTGATCGTGAAGAAGCAACGTATAGCCGCTTCATCATCATCATCATTCCAGCTGAAAGACGTCCACTGTTGGACGTAGGGCCTTAGGCAAGCGTTGCCACAACGACCTGTCCTGTGCGTCTCGCATCCATCAGATTCCCGCAACCCTGACCAGCTCATCGGCCAAACTTTCTACCGCTGCGACCTTTTAACCCTTCTACCGCTGCGTCTTGCGGTACGCGGTTTTCCACTTCAGAACCTTTGGTCCCCTTTGATCATATGTTTCGCTTGCAATGTGCGCTGCCCAACAGCATAGAAGCTTGTTGGTGTACAGTTACGAGAGAAAATAGCAGTGAATATTCTGATGGAAATCGATTTCGTAGATAGAATACACCACGACGGCTAAGTGAATAGGATTACGATACCCATTACAGAGATCTAATTGCATGCGGTTTTGAACAGATACACACTAAGACTGCAGATCTGAAATGCTCCTTTTATTCGTAGTAAAATATGTTCTGAAATAATTCAGAGAGATGAGTGGGAAATGGACTGAAATATATTATTTTAGTCTATTTCCTATATCCTAAAATGTACGTGCTTCAAACATTATCATATCACACATTTTGATCTTACGCTCGCCGCCCCGGGCTGAGCCATCGCACAAACTCGAGCCCCGGTATGAAGGCTTGAAAGAACGGGGTGGGTTTTTTAATCAGTAAGAGTCTGACACTATCTCCCGCTCCGCCCAAGAGCGGGGGTTGTCATTAGATGATTTTCCCCACCACAAAAAAAACGCCAAGGTTATGAACGTGCTATTAGGATACTTCTCATCCATGTAGTAAGTTCAATTGCTCTGGTAAAACCTAATCTACACTAATATAATAAAGAGGTAAAGTTTTTTTTATGTTTTTTTGTTTGTAGGAGGTAATCTCAGGAAATACTGGTCCGATTGCTAAAATTTTTTCACCGATAGAAAGCTGCTTTATTCCTGAATGACATAAGCTATATTTTATGTAGAAATATTTTAAAGGCGAAGCTGTGGGCAAAAGTTAGTTGTAAATACATCGGATATTATATTGTGAAGATAAATCGTTCTCTCAAATAGTTGGAAGGGTTCCAAGGTGGCGTGTAAGACACAGCGGATGACATGACACGATAATTTGTTTTCTTCGCGTTTTGAAGAGTATGAGTAATTATACCTACTCGTGCAGAAAGAATAATTAGTATCAATCTAGTTTTTGGCAACATTTTACTTGTTTTTTAAACTAATGCTTCACTGCTATTCTACTTGATAGTGATGCAATCGTTGATGGTGAAGCGCACTAGTTTATTAAGAGTCTATTAACTCTAATCTAATTATTAATCCGATGGGAATACCGCTGCAGACAAATTATTCTAGTCCGATGTACGCGGTATATACGATGAGGCGAAATGCTTAGTCTGGTCCATAGAGGTTTTAAAAATATAAGGGTGGACACAAACCGTACGTGTCGGGCTGTTCGATGGTAGAAAATCGATAGCGAAATCAAACCATGTAATTCCCGTCCATACTCTCTAAAATGACATAAATGTCGCTACAATAAATATCTAGGTACTCTGTTATGATTAGGTATAAGTTCTACAAAACCATAATATTCACTGGTCATATAACAATGGATTACGACGACTCAAGTTCCTGATGTCCAAAGATTTGTCAACTAATTCACGACGAGGGTCTCAGTTCGTCAGCACTTCGGACGATAGAGTTACGTCTCGAACAATATTAGATAGTATTATCATGTGTCTCTCAGTAAATAATTTATCAATTACTTATAATTTCCACCGATCGAGAATATACACAGGTGGTCTGAAAAGTTTCTGACCTAACAATAATACAAAACTTTTGTTCTTACAATTTATTTTTCCTTTTTGCATTGTCTCCTTGTGACTCTTCACACTTCTCCCAGCGATGCCTCCACTTCTCTAACCCGCGTTCAAATAGTATTTAGCGTTTTTCTCTACAAAATAATTATTCACGAAGTTTGTCTCCGCATTTGACGAAAATCTCTATCCTCCGAGCACAATAATTATTAGATGAGAGAACAAAATGAAGCTGCTTGCGGCTAGATCTGAAGTGTACGGTGGATGATAAAGCAGTTCAAACCGTAATACTTAGATTTTCGCGGTGGCAAAAGGGTTTTCTTTCTGCATTTCACATCGAGTCACTCAAATGACTCTCAAATAACAATTGCACGTTCAAAGTGGCTGAAACTTTGGTCAGTAACAATCAAAAGCTTCACAACTACATTCACTATTTTTTATTGACGAGTGCTGTTATCTTCACATTAAGGTCGCAAAACTTTTTAGACCACTGCGTTACCTAACCAACTTTATTTTTAGTATGTGCGAAACCTGAATATAGTTTGTTCAGAATCAGTAACTAAATCAACACCAATAATTTTTACACTATGTTTTATTTTTTCCCAAAATATTTTAAAAAGGTCACAAGTTGCACTCCACCGACATTAAGTACAACACAGATCTTAGCAGGTTATAGCAGGCTTTAAGTGCCAACGCACAGCTGGATGCGGGAGCTAAACAACTCTTCAGTCGCCCAGATGGCCTGGTGACCATGTATTTTTGCGGTCAACCAGGTAATATAACTTTGCGATTTTTCATGATACAGTCATGAAATTTTGTACATACATTCTTTAAATAAAAATACTAGAAACGTTTGTTGAGTTTCGTATATATATTTTAAAACTAATGTTGCATAAATCATTCCTATAAGTTGGTCTTATAAAATTATAACCCCTTGGGACCAATCTTAGTTATTCCACAAACGTAAGGCGAATCTGAGTGTCAAATTATACAAGTTCTATTGATCTGGCTCATCCCAGCAACGTGTGTTGAATATTCAAAATTTCAGACAATGCATAACTATAGGAACTATATAATATCAAATCATGACGTATTGTGGCTATCGCTTCTCAAGACTTGGTTTTATGGTCTTAAAAACTACAATAATCAAAGCTTTTTTTTGAGTTTCATTTATTCAGAAGCATGGTTATCATTTTTTTATTATTATTAATATTGATATCCTCACGCTTAACCGCTATCTTATCTAACAGTAAACGATAATGTGGTGCTGCCGGAATGTGTATTTCTTATAACTACAACAAGAAAAGTGAATCAAAAACATTTATTTCAAATAGACCATTTGCAGACACTTTTGAATTGTCAATGTCGGTCAGTCCAAAAAAAGTGAAGCTAAATTGCACGTTCCAAAGCTATGGAGAAGAACGTGCAAGAAACTCTATGGAAACTCTTTTAAATCATATTATGAGTTACATATTTCTTGTTGCTTCTATTATGTGAGCACGATGTTTATAATAAAATAAAAAATAATTAAAAAATAGAAATTGAATTGAGCTACTGGCAGCTATGAGATGACCAGTCTCAATTGACGGCACCCGTTCATGAGCATGACGCGTGCGTCAGCCCCACTCAGCTCAACCATTTTGAAGGGAAGTAAATGACCCAATATAACACGTGCCACCAACAGCGAGGCATTTGAGTGAGCATGACAAACTAGAATAGGTTACTTTTAGGCAATCTACACCACATTATCGCTTACCACCAGGTGAGATAGTGGTCAAGCGCGAATCTATCTATAGGTATACTAATACAAAGCCAAAGACTTGGTTTGATTGTTTTAATACGTTAATCTTAGGAACTGCTGGTTCGATTTGAAAAATTTTTTTAGAATTGAATACTTAACTTGTTTAGCGAGAAAATCTATAGGCTATGGGTTTGTAACATCAATCTACTATTAGTAGGAGCGGAGCAGTAACCAAAGATGCGAATGACAGCTGGTCAATAATAAAAAACCATCAATAATGTGTGTCGGCAATGTATGAGCATCATCTAGCTCGAAGGACTAATAAGATGTTGGAGTATTTCATCGTTGACGATCCTCCAGTAGTTGTTGTAAGTTGTAAGAAGTAACACCAAACCACTTAGTAACACGTTAAAATGTTTATTGGTAAATACAATAGTTATGTATAGAGCCGCACCTATTTATTGCAAACACATTACCGCGTGACAGAGGTGTCGTTACGACTAATTAAAAGTATATTGTTAATTATGTAAAACGGATTTTGCTGTATGAGCATTATTGACTCCTACAGGCAATTTAAAGGGTAATTTTTGTAAAACACTTACAACCTTGCACGACAGTATACTAACATCATAAACCATAACTTTTGTTCTATGAATTTTTACAAAACATTCATTTACCAAAAACAAACCTTCAAGATTTCGTTGTTCTATCTAACACATTTCAATTCTGTATATTGCTATACCTACCTCTGTCTGTATGACACGACGCAAGCACAACAAGCGCTCACGCCGCCCGATCCCCACTCCCTCCGCTATTGTATTATCGCTTGCTTCGCATAGACTTCGTAATATTTAGAGCGTTCAAAACAAAATATGATAAAAATTTTAAAGTCATAGAACAAAAGTGGTTGTTTGTAATGTTAGTACAATAGTCCTTTTTTTATGGTGGGAAAAAATCATCCAATGACAACCCCCGATCTTGGGCGGAGCGGGAGATAGTGTCAGACTCTTACTGACTAAAAGACCCCCCCCGTTCCTTCTAGCCTTCATACCGAGGCCCGAGCTGTCTTTCGAAACTAACCCTGGCCCCAGTAGGCTTCGACCCGGCTGGGTCCCTACTGTTGCTGACAACTCCTTAAGGCGCGCGGGAACAGTGCGCGCCGTCGACGACTTGGGCTCGGACCGGACAGTTACCTAGTCCTGAGAAGTTGTTGGTGTTTTACAAATAACCATGTAGACTCCTTCAGACATCTCATCTTTAAGCCGAGAGGGAAGCAGGCAAAACCGCAGAACAAAATATATAAATAGCTGTTCAGTAACACTGTGTTCTTGGCACGATCTGGGACTAGATATAGTGATGTATACGGACATACATACTGTGTATATAGAGCTGTTGTTTATTGTTCCCTGTACTGAATCACCGGGGTGAATGCAATGTTTATTTTGCTTGGTGGTGGAATTTGTGTCAGTGTGGTTTTTGGTTAAGATTGAGCCATACGGTATGGCGATTATCACACTGCCACGCATCACGCTGCATGTTGCGTGTCAACGCACCTACGCGCGAACTTGCGGGAGTGCAGATCTGTATCATCGTGTGGGTTTTTTACGCACTCGCGCGCGTTTTGTAGATTCACGCAGGCTGTGACTCATTTCATACAAAATCACGCACGGCACTACGAGACTCAGTGTGCCATATACCTTGGGTATCGCCCTGCACCCACGCACGTGAGTGCATGTTTCTACGCCTGTAGGCGCGTGATCTGCATGAACGCGCTTAGGAGCATTTTTTGTGTGTTGGACTGTGCGTGAATTTTATATGGAAACTAGACTTGTAGAGCTACACTTAATACACATCACGCGACGCCACGTGATGTTGTTCTACGTAAAAATCAGGCGTGTTACACGTGTGCCTCGGTCTTATGTAGTTCTAAGTTAACTCTTTCGAAAATTCTCGCACCCATTTTTCACCCCTTCACAAATGTGGCCAAACTTCTCAACTTTACATGTTCCTTAATAACACGAGGATCTCTAAAAGTTTCCGAAGTATGTGCTAATTTAATAAGTTGATGTGAAAGGTTAGAATCACAAAATAGATAGGTACAGAAGTCAATCTCATGTATATACTTCACTTTTTATACCTACGCGCTAGGGTCATCGCGTTGCGCCAAACTGTACGAGCCAAACCCGGGCGATTGAACCGAGATGTCGTGTCCGTGAGTGGTGTCTCTGTGTGCGTTGCTCGAGCGCGCTTTGTATGTAGATTGACTTCTGTACCTATCTATTTTGTGGTATAATCTACCAATGTTATCTATAATCAGGCGCGGATCCACCGATGTAGCAGGGTACGATGGGCATGTCCACAAACCTAATAAGCTTGTCTGACACCACACTGCACATGCTCATGATGCTATTTTTATCATTTTCATGAGCAAAAAAACTTTTAACGGGTTTATTAATTTACTAGTGTTCACCCCACGGCTTTTCCCACATGGTACATTACAACACTAAAAGAATTGTTTTCGTTTCGATTTTTCTTTCAAATAAATAAAGTTTTCAGCATTATAATAAAACTAGCTATTGCCCGCGGCTTCGCTCGCGTACATAAAATATAGCCTATATCACTCAGGAATAAAAAATTTAGCAATCGAACCAGTACTTTCAGAGATTACCTCCTACAAACAAAAAAACAAACTTTACCTCTTTATTATATTAGTGTAGATTATACATAAATCATTAAACAGCTATAATTATTAGTTATTATATTATAAATTGTTAAAATGATGTTGTAGGTAAGTACAATATAAAAATTAAATGTTACAGGAAATTATAATGTATAATACTCGCATGGCTTTGGCGCTGATAGTCGGCACCACATATACTGACCTAAAGCCTGTTAAAATATTTTGTAGCTTGTCTCTAAGTTTTTCTAAATAAACGTTATTATTATTAATTATGGGCAACTTATTATTATATTTTCTGGTTCTTTTGTAAGTTTCTATTTCATAAAGAATTGACAAAATGCGGGTCGAAAATTTTAAACGGTGTAAATATTTTTGGGTTTATAGAATTTAGGCTTTATTGTGCTACAGGTTAATACAAAAGTGTCAAATGACAGCAAATCTGGTGGCACAAAGGATTAGTCACAGCACTGTAGGTACTAAATTTTGGTCAGAATGTCATACTTTCTGCAAACATTCTTTATAAATGCACTATATCGGTCATAAGCGAGTTCACACTCCGCGTCGCACATGGCCGATTTCAGAGTGGCGGTAAGCTGTGACCACAGCCATTTTTGAGGGTTGGATCCACGCTTGGTTATATGAAGATATAACACGTAGATGTTATGTAAAAGTAACGTAACCCGACCCGGTCATTAATAATAATGACGAACCTACTTGCAAAATGGGTTCCGTTGAGGTAAAGATATAGCTTAATCTTTTTTCGTATGGGGACATCCTTATCTTAACCTATAAGGGTACCTACTGAGTCTAGATACTGACTATCGATTCTGAATAAAGGCCTGAACCCCTACCATGAGCTCGTAATGCGATCAAAGTCAAGGTAAAAGTCTGTGTTTCCTGATAGCTATAACCTAGGGGTCTTTAAGTCAAAAGTGAATAGATTGCTTCTAGGCAAGCGTGCTCCATCGTCGGCCACATTATCGCTTACCATTAGGTGAGATTGTGGTCAAACGCGAGCCTGTCAATTATAAATAAAAAGGCAAAGCATTTATTTCAAATAGACCATTTGCAGGCACTTTTGAATAGTCAAATGTCGGTCAGTCCAAGAAAAGTGAAGCTAAATTGATCCATTTGTCGACCAAAACTGAACTGTTAAAAGGATGGAGCTATATAGTGTGCGTAGCACTTCCCTTTTTCTCGCTCGCACGCCTGACATTTGGCTTTTTATCGATATCTTCCATCTTAAAATAGATAGTTACAGAAGTCAATCTACATACAAAGCGCGCTCGAGCAACGCACACATAGACACTGCTCACAGACACGATGTCTCGGTCGCGTCTCGGATCACTCGTCGAACAGTTCCCGCTCAAACGCTCATTAGTGTGCGTCCACCGAGCGTAGGTATAAAAAGTGAAGTACATACATGAGATTGTCTTCTGTACCTATCTATTTCGTTGTCTGGCTGACCGCGCGTTATTCATAAATCCCCAAGCGGACGCCGGCGTTCGCGCTGCTATTGTCTTACTATTGCGTCTCTAATTGGCGGTATTTGAAAGGTTAAAAGTTTACTAATTGTAAGCCTTTATTGATAAATATGGTTTCCTTTTTGTTAATTTATAATCTTGATGTGCAATAAAGTAAATAAAAAAAAAGAGAACATACTTATATCTTCTCTAACTGAATTGTACTGCGTTCTGGAGTTTTTTACGGCTCAACAACAGAGTGACACATACATATATATTCGCACAACACAACTGCTCCAGTCTATCACCGGACGGCCATTGACTCGTGTCAAATACATTATGTCACAATGATTGAGACTACCTACACATGCCCATTACACCACAATAATAATTTAGAGGAACGCGGAACAGGATCTAAGATGTCATAAACTTCTGTTGACATGGTTGTTACAAGTGTTGTCATAGCGACAGGTCTTGTGCATCTCACATCCATCGGATCCCCAAGACCTTCACCAGGTCACCGCTCCACCTTGTGGGAGTCCTTAAATTCCAACGCTACATCTTCCGTTACGTAGTCCTTACTTCGGAACCTTTTGGTCAGATCGACCATCTGTTCTCTGAGCAATATATGTGTACATAAATAAGCCCTGCCGACTGCCGCTAAATTTCCGCAAGCTTCTTTAAGAAAAAACCTGCACCTATTCGGGGATCCACCTTTGCCATGTTTGGTGGAACGTCTGTGAGATTAAAAACACCCAACTCACCTCCAGGATCTCATCGCCAACTTTAACAGCAGGCACAGCCTTAGCCGCGGCTCCAGCTGGATGCAGCCCACACACGAACACGGCCATGCGGCTTCGGTCCCTGTGCCCCGCCAGGCTGAGCCCGAGCCCGCCGCGAGGGGAGCGCTCCAGCCGCACCGACACCACTGAGTCGCCCAGGCCTGCATACTTCTTGCGGATTTTGTCTGTAAAGAGAATGGATTGTTAGGAAATTGTCTTTAAGAAACATTTTTTTTTTTCAGAGTTGGTTATGTCAGTAGGAGTCGAAATCGACATCTTCGCCTTAGTCTACCGCGATGTTGTCTGACGTTTAATAGGACCCATTTTGCGGTACACAGATACATTTTTTTCTGATATATGGCAAAGATGTCTAAAAAGGGACAGTCAAAATTTTGCCCGGCAGTGGAATAGTATAATAGATTTTATTATATTCTGTAGGTACCCCGTCGGAGATACATCAGGAGGCCGATGCGCGGCACGGGAACGCAAAAGGTAACTAAAGGCACAAAGGCGGGTTTTAGTCAGTAAAAATCTGCTACCTTTCTCGCTCTACCCAGAGTGGAAGAAGTTAGTTCATGATTGCCCATAAAACCGCCCAGCAATGATGTACCATATACTTAGAAATAATTAAATCTTTTTTTCCTTCTGTTTTTAATCTTTCTTTATTTTGTTGATTTTCTTTCTTTCATTCTTTCTTTCTTTCAGCTGTCACGTATCACGACCACAATAATTGTGTCTAAGAAAATATGTTAAGACGTCCGTCCTGCCTATCATTAAAAGATTTTGACTATCGTTATGCTTTGGACCTTCCAAAGCTCGATCTTCATCACCAGTCTGTGGCAAACCAGGCAATCTAGGCGGTCGCTTCATGTCAAATACTGGTTTTTAACTGTATTTGTAAACAAACTTGATTGAAAAAACACTAAGAACTCAGAGATTCAAAAAAGCCTCGCCTACTCTTTAAAAAAACCTTCTTAAAACGGTAGACACCACAATTCAAATCGATGACAAGGAAATTATAAGAACCAGCAATACCACTGAAAATTTTCTGTCTGAGCAGTATCAATAGGGTTCAGTAGTAACCGAATTACATTGTTTTCCCACGGCTTCCTGAGTCATAAATAGCCCCGAGGTGCGCCGTCTAACGCAATTTCTATCGACGTTCCGTACAGTTTGATCTCGATGTTATCGCCGACGGTTTGTTTAGGAACTTTTGTGTTGGTCCCCATTTCTTCATACATTGTTTAGTCTACAGGGATTCGTCGTAGTACGAGTTATCAGATTTAGAAATTCTTTCAATTTTTATTTTGGGCTGATATTTTTTTTTTTTTTTTCAATCTGTGCTCGAAAAGATAACGGAGAAGATGAAATATCAGGGTGATGGATAATTCATGAGCAATGTTTCAAAGTATTTCTAAATATAGATTATTTTACCATATTTATAGTAGTGGTACATAGGCGGAATTAATGCAATTTGGAATTTTCTGTCAGTCAACCTTTGGGTTAGATATATAGGGTGACTGGCAATTAGTGTACGATACTTAAACACGTGATTGTGCTCATGATAACAAACAATTTTTATTATGGGAGCAAAGCCGAAATTGCGAAAAAATATCAGCTGTTCAGTACATTAGGCAAACATAAATGTACTGAACAGCTGCTTTGTTTTCGCGATTTCAGGTTTGTTCCCATAGTAAAAGTTGTTGGTTAATATGAGCACAATCACGTGTTTAAGTTTCGTACATTAATTACCAGTCACCCTATATACATTTTACTTACACCGCAATAGGTGTGCTACAATAAGGTAATAATATTTTTGATTATGTGCTAATAACAATAAAATAAACATACTCTTAAATATACTAAAACTTATAAATACTATGATAATTTTCAAAACATTATAATTTAATTCATTAAACCCCTATCTATTTTGTGCCGCAAGCGAACGCCGGCGTACGTTCTCTCATTGCATTTCTATTGTGTCTCTAATTTCGGTATTCCAAAGGTTAGGACGACTGAAAATGCAATAGTTTATAAATCATTGGCACAGAACAACATAAAAAAACCGGCCAAGTGCGAGTCGGACTCGCCCATGAAGGGTTCCGTAGCAGCAAGTAACATAATATAAAAGTTCTTGTAATGTGTTGTAACTTTGATCGATGTTTTAATAATTGTGTATTTTTTTCGATTTATGACGCATTAAAAAAAAACTACTTACTAGATTTCGTTCAAACCAATTTTCGTTGGCAGTTTTTATAGAAATGTACATCATATATTTTTTTTAGTTTTATCCTTCTCTTATTTTAGAAGTTAGAGGGGGGGGGGGGGGGCACACATTTTACCACTTTGGAAGTGACTCTCGCGCAAACTATTCAGTTTAGAAAAAAATGATATTAGAAACCTCAGTACCATTTTTGAAGACCTATCCATAAATACCCCACACGTATGGGTATGATGAAAAAAAAATTTTTGAGTTTCAGTTCTAAGTATGGGGACCCCCAAAATTTATTGCTTTTTTTCTATTTTTGTGTGAAAATCTTAATGCGGTTCACAGAATACACATACTTACAAAGTTTCAACAGTATAGCTCTTATAGTTTCGGAAAAAAGCGGCTGTGACATACGGACGGACAGACAGACAGACAGACAGACAGACAGACAGACATGACGAATCTATAAGGGTTCCGTTTTTTGCCATTTGGCTACGGAACCCTAAAAAAGAACAAAAACCAGTTGTTTCCATACATTTTTTTAAAGTAATGCGATCGTAAATTAACTGCATATTTTTTTAATATTGAGTTATTCTTAAATTAAAAGTTGTGATTAATATTCATATGTTGAATAAATTTACACTCTGATAAATTGTTAATAAATAAAGAGTCACTTTACAGATTGAAATGATTTTAAACAAAAAACATTATTTATAGAATTTATAGATCGCAATGGGTTTCATTTATTTATAACCCTGCATCTCCTTCCAACTTAGCTATATTTTAGAAAGCGTCCACACCCCAAGTCTTCATTCCAAAAGAAAAACTTCCCCCTCAGTTTAGATCCCCGTGCCGTGTTAAATCGTGGAAACACTTAACTGTGTGGGCACTATCGACACCATAAATCGACTCCTCTCAAATCGAGCGTCACCGTAGAACGACTGCCAAATTGACGGAATAAGGATGCTAGTATTTATTCTGCGCAAAAGCACAGAATAAATACTAGCATCCTTATTCCTGTGCTTTTGTGTGGAAAATTGTCTTTGGATTTTCGGTCAGTTTTAGTAAATAAACTAAAAATTATACTTAAATAAGTACCTATGATTGTGTTAAAGAGTAAAGTCGTATGTTAATGTAAATCAATAATATTCTCATATGATTTGACCATTACATGTTTGCTAATTAAACTTTAAAAGAGACTTTGACCCCTGAGTTTGTTTCGGTGTTTCTTCTCAGGGTAGTCAGCTAGGAAACACCGGCCTCATCTAGTTTAAATTGACGTGTAAAAGTTATTTTAAAAGTTTTTATTTAAATTGTTTTTTTAAACAAGTAAACTTTAGCGCGGACCAGAGGATTTTTCGTTTGAAAAAAAAAAATACAAAGAAATAGGTTTATTTTTAGGTATTGTTTGCATATTATCCAGCAAAAGTTATTAGTTTAGGAGCGTTTTTAAAAGTCGAAGTTAGTTTTAGGCTGGATCTTTTGTAGTGTAGTCCAGCGGCTGTTTTAATTATTCACAAATTGATTCTAGTGGTTATAGTTATAGTAATATAGAATTGGTGTAGTTCTGTATCTCAAGTCTCTGAACACAAACTCAAACTGAAGGACACAGACATGGTTATATGGTCTGTAAGAGCCTCAGCAGTGGGAGAAGTCATTGGATCATTTCTCACCTCGAAAAAAAAATGTCTGTAAAACTGGACAATATGTGAAATAATTGAAACAAGCGCGAACTTGGTAGACCTAAGAATTTTATTGTAGATCTGACTACCTCAGCGAAGTTTACCAAATAATATTCCACAACTATCACACACAACGCCGTCTAGTCAGAGCTTGTGTTATGGGTACTAGACAACTGATAAACATACTTATATATTTCTAAATACATACATAGTATAGATAAATTACACCCAGACACAGAACAAATGATTATGTTCATCACATAAACATTTGTCCTGGGTGGGAATCGAACCCACGACCTCCGGCATAGCAGTCAGGGTCACTAACCACTAGACCAACAGGCCTGTCAAATAGCTGACCCTATACATTCGCTGTCAAATATCTCCAAAATCATTCAATACAAACATACTCATATTATAATGGTTAACGAAGTAAATGTATTACGAAGACAACTTTAACGACTTTATTATCCAAACCATATAAATTACATGAATAAAAAGGTGGCGAGGTCTTCCAATGCAGTTTCCTTGTGATAAAACCTAATCTTTACGCAGATGCATTCAATAGGCAAAAAGAATAAAATATGTCTATTTCCTACAGTAAAATCTTCACGCAGTAGACTAACAGTCAGTTTCTTCATCTAAAGTAACAGCCAAAGTAACGTCATAAAGTAAAAGTAACGGTCAAATTCGTTTCTTCAAAATTTTAACTGTTGATTTAACTGTTACTTTTGCCTTTAACTTTTACTACTCATTAGGGGGCTGTTAAAGCTAAAGTCACTGTCATTTTGACAAAGTTGTAGGTTATTTAGGTTTCACTAATATGTCATCACGAACTTCGTCCAGTGAAAGTTTAAGATCATCAGACGATGAACTTATCGTTAGTTATTTAACGCGTAGACGTAAAAAGTTTAATGTTCGCAAAGATCATTTCGTATGGGACGACGCTGATTTTCTGTTCCGATACAGAATTTCAAAGGAAACAGTTACTGAGGTATGTAACTGTTTCCTTTGAAATTCTGTATCGGCCTGTTGTTACAAGATAAACTGACGCCAACCACAGAAAATTAAGTTTATTTTCAGTTTGTATTTAATAAGACTACGTTAAATTAACTAATGTACAGTACGGCCGTTCTATCTTGGCGAGTGTGAAGTTAGGCTCTGCGAACTTTAGCGCTTGTGTACCTACTCGTATAAAAATAAGGGTTTAAAAAAAATAAATGCCAATAACAGTTGTTAATAGCAATAACAACAACTAATAGCATTTATTTTTTTAAATCATTTACTGGCCTTTAATAAATTTACTAAAATCTATAAGAGAGTTGTAATTAATAAGATAAATCAAAAGATTCTACATAAACAAACAAACTTAAACTATTTATACTAAAACCTAAATTAATACCTAACGTATATAAATAAAACACAAAGTGCACTCAGGCGTCGAAGTACTCCTCCACATCGCTGTCATCCGGGAATGTGCCCAGAAGACTGGCAGCATTACCACGTTGAATGGCAATGCTAATTCTTTGAGCGAAGAACGAGCCAGCCCTCTGGTCACGCAAGGTGTCGATCAGTCGGCGAGAAATTTCCTTAAAAAGGAGACGCGCATTCGGACCCCATGACCCAAGCGTTTCGACCCCAAACGGCTCAAAACTGTAATTACCAATAAGGTTACAGTATTTGCGCCGTTTAAGGGTCTCAGCAGCCGCAGCGGCAGCGCCAGCACAGCCCGCCGTACATGGAATGTGGGATGGTGCAAGGGTGTCGACACAGGTTGCGTCCCACACCAGAGGCCTACCCACCTTCCACGGTACCAACGTCATACCATCTGGTCTCTTTCCATCGTCACGTACCAAGCCATTTGGTTCTAATGCAGCGGGTACGCCGGCGGTGACAAGAGCTCGACGAATAATATCATTGATGCTAGCGTGTCGAGCTATGCAGCCTGCGCTCCTACAGCAGGACAGGCCATGGTGTCCGAGACTGTCGACAGCTTCGCCGCAGTGGCACCGATGTGGAGCAACACAAGGTGCGCCTAAGCGTAGACAGGTAGCGAGCCGAAACGAGGCGTCATCCATCATAGTGCCTATGGTGGATGACGGGAGTGCCTGAAGCCATAAGCCCGACTCCCATTCCCCCACAGCCAGCAGACGCGCACGCTCTGCAGTATTTGAAGACGTATTAATTAGATTGTTACGTATAATACTGCAGAGCGGCACATCCCACCGTCTCTGTGAGGCCAGGTTGTCGGGTAAATCCGTGTTCGAACAAGCCATTTTCCAAGCATTCAACGCATCGGACAAACACGGTACCTCAACATCAACCAGTGAGGAAGATAAAATATTCCTGGTTAATGTATCAGTACCGTGCACCGAGGAGTGGAATGCTGGTATGGAATCATTTACTTATGTTATCATTTATTAATTCAATTCTAAAAAAATTCGTTCGTTGGCGTTCGTATAAACAGAATCAAATGACATTCGACTTTTTGACACGACTTGACAGTGGATATTGCGATGTTGTCATGCGTAAAAAAAGCTCCCCACGTTTTTTTGGGGTAATTATGCCGTTTGTGTTATGGTAACTCTATTGACTTTTAGTTTAGCTGTTACTTGGATGAAGAAACACATTTGCTATAATATCAGTAATAGTCAAGTAAAAGTTAATACTTTTACTGATAGTTTTAGTCGTTGATGAAGAAACTGGCTGTAAGAAAACAAAAGGAGAACAGCAAAAGTCACGCGGTGATTACACGAGCACAATCGGTGTGCACTTAACGAGCACGGAGGAACATAATTCGCACAGCCCTCGCGGCGGCGCGGTGGTGCGCTGACGGCCAGTAAAGACGACACTTCATAGTTACATTGTTGACGATTACATAGATGAAGGTGATACAGAAGGCTAAGTTTAATAATTTTTACTTTCATCTATAATACTAGCTTTTGCCTACGGCTTTGTCCACGTAAATAGGGTGACTGGTAATTAGTGACTGATACTTATACACGTGATTGTACTCATGATTACAAACAACTTTCCCAAAGAAACTTTTTTTTTATACTCATTAGTTATATCACAATAAGTAAACTCAGCTGTTAGCCACGTAACGGCGTTGTCTCATGTACCTTACCTACAATAGTGATAGAGCACCCGCGCCTCTTGCAAAACTATTGATGGGCGCGAACCGATGGTTGACCGCAGAGGGCGCGAATTTGCGCGAACAGCAGTTTTGTTATTATGATAAAACTAAGGAGTATAAAAAAAAGTTTATTTAAGAAAGTTGTTTGAAATCATGATTACAATCACGTGTATAATTATCGGTCACTAATTACCAGTAACCCTATATAAAAATAGTCTATGTCACTCAAGAATAAAGCAACTTTCTATCTTGTTCTTCTGCCTCGCCTTTATCCCGTTATGCGGGTTCAGCTTTTCAAATCATGCGAAGCCATTTATGTCTATCTCGAACGTGTTGTTCGTGAAGTCCCAATACTTTCATGTCCTTCAGGACATTTGACGGCCAGGTTTTTTGAGGCCTTTCACTTTCCTTATTTCTTGTAGCGATGGAGAGGCACCTTTTAATCACGTTTCTATCGGTGAAAAAAATTTGGCAATGGGACCAATATTTTAGAGATTCCCTCCTACAAACAAAACAAACCTCTCTTTAAAGGTACGCGACGTTTGCGGCGACGTGTGCGTATTGCCAGTGATGATGACGACAACGCCTGAAGTGTGTCCAGTACGCTATGCATGTGTGCAAATGTAGGTAGGATGGTGTACTGCACCATTATGCACATGGAGAAATTATGCACAGATGCGTGATACACACAAACAAACCGCGTAATTAACGTGGCAATCCGTGAACATCAGTAGACGTTCAACTTTAAACAAAGTAGAACTTCTGTTTACACATTTTCTGTGTACCATTTTCCCATAGTCTCCCCTCAAGCGATATATCGGCGATATCGGGGCGTTATCGACGCATAAACTCAATTTGTGTGAGGGGAGGCGCGGGTCCCAGTAATGGATGGAGAGACTTTCTTGTAGCTTTCTTTTAAAGGTTAAAGGGTGAAGGAAAATATTACTGAATATTGTGTTGTGGAAATACGGAGAAGAGTTATTAACTGTCCATGGAGAAGCATGATATTTTTTTGACTTTTGCGATCTTTATTTTGTGTTGAAAAACATTGATCGTAAATTTTAGTAAGTATGCAGACTTTTAGTCGATTCATATGAAGGATGAAATGCATGTGAGATAGCGGTCAAGCGCGACCCTATCAACAATATAAAAAAAATTACTAAAACAGTTATGAGTAAACTCGTACATGTGAATGCAGAAGGAGGCCAAAGAAAACAAGAATGAATCAAATTGTGTGAGGAGTGATATGAAAGAAAAGGGAGTTGAAACGTGATAGGTTAGAAGTTCAACATCCAAAAATAACTAATTTTCAAAACAGTTACAAATATGCCTAATGATTAAGCAAAAGTTATAACGTATTTTTTTTTGGAACGACAAACAAATACACATCGTATATTCATATATCATATAAATCATATCATATAATACGAGTATTACAAAGAGGTAAAGTTTGTTTTTTTTTTGTTTATAGGAGGTAATCTCTGGAAGTACTGGTCCGATTAGTAAAATTTTTTCACAGATAGAAAGCTGCTTTACTCCTGAGTGACATAGGCTATATTTTATGTACGCGGGCGACGCCGCACACAAAAGCTAGTTATTCATATTCTTTTAAATCTGTTTAAGTCCCAAGAAATTTATCATCATCATTATTTCAACCGAAATACGCCCACTGTCGGAAATAAGTGTCCCCAAAGTATCCCTAGAACAAACAATCCTGTATAATATAATATAATAATGTTTATTGAATTGTTTGATTTACATAAATATTTCTACAATAAGGGCTTAAAAGAGGTAAAGTTACAAAATTGCGTTCTACCTGAACTAGGTATATAATATAAATGAATATCTCGCATCTATTGGATTCTCGCGATTCCACCAGGCCATCGGAAGGATTTGCAAGGTTCTCATACGATTTGACAATTACATATTTACTATATGGACTTTAAAAGAGACTTTGACCTCAGAGTTTCTTTCGGTGTTTCCTATCAGGGTAGTCAGCTAGGAAACACCGGCCTTATCTAGTCTAAATGTCAACATCATCACTAGC
Organism: Mythimna ferrago; assembly: GCA_910589285.2. Lineage (NCBI taxonomy): Eukaryota > Metazoa > Arthropoda > Insecta > Lepidoptera > Noctuidae > Mythimna > Mythimna ferrago. The sequence continues at coordinate 798,421 of OU342697.1, forward strand.
CTTTTTAATTTTCCCACTGTTAAGACCGACCGCATAAGGAACACAGAGCTGCGCACCACAACTAACATTAAAGATGTTACCCAAAAAGCTGCCACTCTAAAGTAGGATTGGGCCAGACATGTTTTCGCATGTCGGATGAGCTGTGGGCTAAAAGAGCCACTTATTGGGCCATTAAACGCAAGGCGACATCGCGGCAGACCAAGGCGAAGGTGGAGAGGTGAGCTTGATAACTACCGGAGGGACTGGGCCGCAATGGCCGAAGACAGATGTGTGTCGAAAAGGGAGAGGGAGGCCTTCGGCCCAGCAGTGGGACATAAATGGGCTAACTAACTAACTGTTAAGACTCAAGCCTCCTCTCTAGGAGAGGGAACGGGACGATCAAAGACGCGGGCCCAGTGCGGGTTGGTGAATGTAACATGTCTTCAAGTTTTTGGTTCCAGGACATGCCGGTTTCCTCACGATGTTTTCCTTCGCTGTTTTGAGAGCAGTGGTGATGAAATAAATTACACAAAGTAATACTCCCGGCTGGGTTTGAACCCGCGACCTACAGCTCGTAAGTCGGATTCATTACCACTCGGCCACCACTGCTCTCAATCTACCCGATAACTTTTATCCTGACCATTAATATTATAAAGCCAACAGCTTAGAATGAACGCATGCCCTTTTATGTGAAAATTCTTCCACATATTGCTAAAGACCGCTGTACAAAGTAATTAAAATCCAATACAAGCACGTGATACAGAGTGTTCTCGAGTGAGTGGTCTGAAGGGCTGTTATCAGTGCAAACGCTATTAAACTGTGGCCGCCAAGATATGGGGCAGGGTGACATGACACGGAGAAGATGGAAGCTTAAGTCGTTGACGTCCTTAGGAATTTAACGTTGGAAAAATATTCTTCAATAACTTAAAAAATATGCATGGTTTGAAATAATCTACAATTAATATTATAAAGAAGTAAAGTCTGTTTTTTTTGGTGTTTTTATGATATTTTGTTTGTAATTTCTGGAAGTACTGCCCCCCTAGCCAAGTTACAACCGTATCGTGTCGAATTCCGTTCTCCAATCGGTAACGCTTCGGTGTCAGCAATTGTAGAAAACGATAAGTGGGTAGCCATGTTGACGCACCTGCGTCGGCCGCTCGATCTACAATGTAGCGTTTGTTTATCAAAGGATGTAGCGTTAAACGTCGTAGAAATTCATTCTATCATTTTGAACGATGTGAACTTGGCTACGAATTTTCTATTCGTTTGTTCCGACCACGCGACTTTACGTTGAGATGACGTCATTCCCATACGTTTCATCACTTTTCTACAGCGTTAACGATTGCAGAATAACAACTTGGCTAAGCGTGCTGGTCCGATTGCTGAAATTTTTTCACCGATAGAAAGCTGCTTTATTCCTGAGTGACCTAGGTAATATTTTATGTACGCGGGCGAATCCGCGGGCAAAAGCTAGTAATTAACAATTTGGGTGTCTTCAAGGGTAGAGTGAATAGGCTCTTAATAAACTAGTGCGCCTCATCATCAACGATTGCATCACTACTTACCATCAGGTGGGATCGTAGTCAAGCACTAGTTTATATCAAATAAAAAAAAATGTTTGTAAGTGTCGTAAGATTCACTTAATAGTAATATCCAGTAACTTTGTGCTAAAATCAACGTCGAAATTGCTTTTAATTATGAGTAGGTATAATTTAGTCATGTAGAAGGCTGATTTATTTTTAGTAATAATAGTGTTTGGGCTTTGATTTTTTTTTTTTTATGAGGATGCTATTTACGTGCAGACGAGCACGTCTCGTTCTACATCGTTCTCACATAGTATATGTTTCATTCCAACACATTTTGAGTTATTGGTTATCGATCTAAAAGGGTATCCATGGAGTTTCTTGCACGTTCTTCTTCATAGAGATCCTTTAGCATCTTTTATTTTTGTTTCTGCCTAACCTTGACAAATCTAAAGTACCTGTAAATGGATTATTTGAAATAAATTCTTAGAATTTTGAGATTTTATAGTAGAAATATGTTTAATTTTTTTAAAACTTTAAGTGGATTGTTACCACGAGCTACTTTACAATTTCCTTGTAATAGGCTAGTTGCCGTGAAAAATGTAATTAGTCCATCTTTTAGATTATTCAAAAATAAGGGACACGTATTTTTTATTTGTAAATTAAACCAAAAATGACAAAGATATAGCCCATTAAAGTTACGTGTAACGTCACGCCGGCGCCGTGCTGCATTTTTTCGTACGGGGTGATGTCACACGTAACTTTAATGGGTTATATCTTTGTTATTTTTTGTTTAATCGAGAAAAGAAAAAAATACATGTCCAATATTTTTTTATAATCTAAAATACGGACAAAATAAAATGTAATTATTTTGACCCTGGAAATTACCTTATTGTAATAGTAAAATTACCAATAGTGATTATTACCACAGAATTTTAACATGTACTGTTGCATCACCATATGAACGTTGAAATTAGGACATAGAACGTTATCACCTTCAAATAGCTACAAGTGGAACAAGAGTGTGTGTCAGACTTTTACTGAGTACCTGTCCCTGTAGAGTACTTTACATTTTAAGAAAGAAAGAAGAAAGAAAGAAAAAACGTTCATTCGTATCTCACACATACAGTAGAATTCGATATAAAAAAAAGATAGGTAACTTTAAAATCTGTGCAAGGCCAAAAAGGCGCCTAACTCAGCATATACAGCGATATTTAAAAAGACGATTTTTTACGAGTCACAGTCAGTCTTTCCAATAATAACGTAAACTTCTGCCACAATCCTACACTGTAAAGTACAAAGTAAGGGCATGCGCACACTTGACCCAAAAACCGTCGGCCAACAAACTAGTGACACGTTTAATAGGTCCACAGTGGGAACTAGCCTTATTATTTTATATTACGGTCAATAAAATGTAATAATGTAACCTAGTAGTTTAGAAGCAGGACAATTATGTTAATTAAATAATAATTTAATTTAATTCAATTGTGATCTTTTAAGGTGAGAAATCATCCAATGACTGTTCTCGCTTTAGGGCGGAGCGATGCCAGATTTTTTCTGACTAAAGCCTACTACTACGTTTTTAGGGTTCCGTAGTCAACTAGGAACCCTTATAGTTACGCCATGTCTGTCTGTCCGTCTTTCTGTCTGTCCGTCTGTCCGTCCTCGCTTAATCTCTGTGACCGTTGGCACTAGAAAGCTGAAATTTGGTACCAATATGTATATCAATCACGCCGACAAAGTGGTAAAATAAAAATTGGAAAAAAATGTTTTATTAGGGTAGCCCCCCTATATGTAAAGTGGGAAGTGATTTTTTTTTAATTTCAACCCTAACGTGTGATATATTGTTGGATAGGTATTTAAAATTGAATAGGGGTTTACTAAAATCATTTTTTGATAATGCCAATAATTTCGGAAATAATCGCTCCAAAAGTAAAAAACAATGTGTCCCCCCTCTCTAACTTTTGAACCATAAGTTTAGAAAATATGAAAAAAATCTGAAAAGTAGAACTTTATAAGGACTTTCTAGGAAAATTATTTTGAACTTGGTGGAAAGAACAGTTTTTGTACAAAAAAGACAAAAGGGTTCTACAAAATAATTTCTGGACTAAGTTTATAGTATAATCGTATATGCAAGCATTTTTTTAAACTCATAAGTGAGTACACTTATTATGACGGACGGGAAACTACGGAACCCTGCACTGAGCGTGGCCCGACACGCTCTTGGCCGGTTTTTTTTTAATTGATATAAACTAGCGCTTGACTGTAATCCCACCTGATTGTAAGCTACTAACCATAAACTAGTGCGCTACTCGACTAGTGCAGCTCTATGCAATCGTTGTGTAGCGCACTAGTTTAACTTTGACGGTTAAATATTAATTTGGACTAATTAATTGACTAATTGACTTTTATTATTATTTATTTTAATATTAATTTGTGATTTAACTTCTGTTTATTTGTTTTTTTTTTTTATTTTCACATTGTATGTAATCATTTGTTAACTAAGTATAACGTAATATTCTATGACTTGTAATAAAAATCCCTCACCCATAAACTACTATACACTAGAAAGGCTACTCCTTATTAAAATATGGCGTCATAAAACTCCTCCGCATCGTTGTCGACTACAAGTGTGCCCAAAAGGCTGGCAACATTGCCAAGTTGTATGGCAATACTTAATCTCTGACCGAGGTAAAAACCAGCCCTTTGGTCACGCGAAGTATCAAGTAAACGTTTGGATAGTTCTTTAAAAAGCGCATGAGCACTCGGACCCCACGGCCCAAGAGTTTCAACCCCAAACGGCTCAAAATATAACTGCCGACGAGGCTGTTATATTTCCGCCGCTTGAGGTTCTCCACAGCCGCAGCGGTAGCACCAGCACAGCACGATGAGCTAGGAAGATGGGATGGTGCAAGGGTGTCGACACAGGTAGCGTCCCACAATAAAGGTCTTCCCAACTTCCATGGAAATAAAGACATACCGTCCGGTCTCTTACCATCGTCGCATGCCAGGCCATGAGGTTCAAAAACAGCCGGAACGCCGACGGTGACAAGGGCTCGTCGGATAATGTCGTTAATATTCGCGTGCCGCGCTATGCGTCCCGCGCTTCGGCCGCATGACAGGCCGTGGTGACGGAGGCTGATGACAACAGCAAGGAGCACCAGGGGTGCTATTCTCTAAGAAAACAGCCTTGAGCTCAGCGCTGGCACAGCGACGAGTCGTGAGCGCAGTACATTGAATTAACAATCCAATGTAAAGGGGCATTGGGTTGTTAATTCAATGTACTGCGCTCACGACTCGTCGCTGTGCCAGCGCTGAGCTCAAGGCTGTTTTCTTAGAGAATAGCACCCCTGGGCGTAGGGCAACAGCTAGGCGGAAAGTTGTATCGTCGAACAAGGTGCAGGTGTGTGTTTGTGTATATTGTGTGTAGTTAGGTTTAGCATAAATAATTTGTTAATATTTAAGTTTGTTATGTATACACCGTTAAATTTTGATGAGCGAGCGAGCAATGACCTCTAGGTAGTAGTCGGCGTTGCGTACAAACTACCTACAGGTCATTAGACTCGCTCAGCTGACGTTTTCATAAAGAAATTAATTTCGTACGTGCGTAAATTAATACGAGTTTTGAAAAAAGGTACTTTATTTTTTCATTTTATCTTTACAAATCGATAGTGTTTCATGTACGAGATCGACCCTCCACGGGATTAAAACGATCAAGATTTAGCGGTGTATATTTTTTTGCTTTTAGAATATTAAGTGTATTTAAAAATATCTTTATAAGACCCTTTCTGCTGCCATTTTCAAGTAAGAATGTTCCGTTATCAAGTGTGTTTCGGAATAAAGTACTATGACTATAACCATGACCTCGGCTAGTGTTGCTTAACCTCGAACATCGAACCGTACAGCTGTTATTATTTAACCACTGATACTACAGGACATAAATATCTGACCACTACAATTTAATGATATTAATTTGTGGCGGAGACTAATTAACTGACCACTATTATCATTATTTATGGTATACTATTATCATTAGATACCAAAACGTTATTAAGTTGGTAAAACTTGATTAAGTGGGCCCTGAATATGTGAGAATACCTCTTCTAATATATATATTTTTTAATTGATATAAACTAGTGCTTGACTGCGATCCCACCTGATGGTAAGCAGTGATGCAATCGTTGATGGTGAGGTGCACTAGTTTATTAAGAGCCTATTCACTCTTGCCTTAAAGACACCTAAATTATAATCAGACGGGAAGACCGCAGCAGGCAAATTGTTCCAGTCCCTCGATGTACGTGGTATAAACGACGAGGCAAAACGCTTGGTCCGGACCGTAGAGGTTTCAATAACATAAGGGTGGATACTCGCCGTTCGTCAGCTCGCCAGCGATGGTAGAAGTGAGATGGTGGAATCAAGTCATGTAATTCCTGCGCACACTCTCCAAAGTGCATCCTGTTTAACACCCAAAGGCTGGCTACCCTTCGCCTGTGTTCAAGACTTGGTAGATTGGGCTTAACCAGAAATTACAATTAGTCCCCAATGCTTTTGCATTTTTAGAGGTACCTATACCTATAGAGGGAATACTTTGTCAGCGGGCGTTGTGTCTGGTCTGGGTAACTGCTCGATAGTTGATTTCGGATTGTATGTTTGAATCGCGCGGACAGCTCTAATGCGCGATGCAGGATTTTGTACATTAGTTTCTATGTGGTAGTATAGTAATATGTCGTGTACTAATAAACCGCAATAAAAAAAATCCCGATTTCCAAAAAAGCAAGAGGTTCTCAAATCAGTTGTATTGTTTTTTTATTGTTTGTTACTTCAGAACTCCGTCATTTATGGACCGATTTACGAAGTCAGTTGACTTTTTTTTTGTAGAAAGTTATTTTTACCTCTATATTTGGGATTTTTAGCTCGATCTCTCAGCTAATGAAACGATTAATTAATAATTTTGTATTTCCAAATATTGCTTTAGACAGTCAACATTCGAATTTATAAAGAAATTCGAAGACAATGCCATTACTTGGCTATTTAGGAAACTAATTGAAAAACTCTCCAAGTGTGATATTAAGCTAGTTTAATTGCTACGCAGATGACCCATTGGTACTACGCCGTAGCTCGCCTGCTACGAGCCCTCGAAGCGTCTACGACCTACGTACTTTACTGACGAAACTTTATAATTTTAAAGCGTTTATTCAAAGTTTTCTGTTTTCGAGACTGTGAATGTAATCAGTGGGTTTATAATGAACTCGTAAACCTTTAAAAAAATATTTCGGTAATTTATTATCATTTATTTATCGTTATTTTCAGATTTTTTTAAATTAAATTGTTACAGCATAATAGATAAATTATATAAAATTAAATTATATTAATTATATTGTACTGTTGTTGTAAATCGCAGAGTGTTGTATTGTTCTATTTTTTAAAATTATTAATTGTGACATTATTAGTCGAATCAGTTTTACAGTACCATACCGACAATTATTTTGCCGATTTACATACATTTGATAAATTTTGAATACCTTTCAGAATTCACGTATTTTTAGCGAGATTTTTTTTGTTAAGGGCAGCGAGGTCCTTGGTTGCTGAGATGAGATGCTATTTGAAAATACGATATTTGGCCCTCAATATAATAATATGATTTACAAGAAAATATATGAAGAATGCACATTATGTAGACCGTACCTACGTAAATACATAGAAACTTAAGCACCATTCAAAACTTCTAAGCACATTTCTTTCCCATATAAAACGTCGCATTCAGAGCAACATAGCTTCTAGGTCAAGAGCTGACTTGAATGCTGCAGCCGAAGATCGCGATACAACATGCACTGCCGAGCGAACATATCACTGTTAGGCCTTCCACAGACTGACCAACTGGGAACTTCGAAATTCGGCTACTGGCTTTAGAAGTATGCGGAAAATGGTGTCAAGTCCCACAAACTTCTATTAAAAAAGGAGGAACCTACGACCAGATGGGTGTTGTGTCTGGTATAGGTAACCGCCCGATAGATAGTTGATTTCAGACTGTTGTATATTGGTTTATATATATTGACACACAAACGACTCATTCACTGATTTTTTTTTCGTTTCCTGAAAAAAAAAATTGTGGAAGGTTGTTTAGTTTCGTCTACTGAGCAAGCCCTTAAAGTTTGTGGGGGGCTGTCCCTTACATCTTTTATATAAAAAAAATGTGATCTCATAAAAATAGTAAAATTAAGTTACATTAAAAAAGAAGAAAGAAAAGGAAGTTAGTGATAGCGTGACGAGTGACAGGGTAAAAGAAGAAGAAACATTAAAACTAATTCAAAAATTACACTGAAATAAATTAAATACGAGTAGAAAACTCTAATACCGCAATGCGAGTATTGATGATTTTGTGTTTGAATTCTTATGTGGCGACATAGATGTTGCTACTTGGCCACCTGTAACTATCTGTTTGTAATTAATTCAGATTCAGAATTTCGTTGATTGACAACAGTTTTTGATCTGGCAACAAAGTCAGTCCCAAATTGCTGCAACTAGCAACTGATAGAGAAAGTAGTCATGCCATTTACAAACAACTTAATCCCGGCAGAATTCTTATATATAACTCGTAACTCTTATACCAAGTTGGTGGTTTCCACAACTAGCAATCTCAACTCATCGAGCAACCATATCACAACCGTAAACTGGTCCCTTTATGGCGGTGCGAGCGGCAAAGATACGATGTTGTAATGTAGAAATAAAAGAACACGTCGAACATGTGTATAACCTATGACGAATATTAATATACTTTTATTATAAGCTTTTTGTATCTCATTTTAAGTGAACTGTAATTGTTCTTAAGTATATGAGAATAAAATCTTTTAAAACTAAACGTAAAAGACAAGACTAACAGACAACTGAAACATTTGAAAAGTTGATAGTTGTGTCCACTAAGTTGCTACGTGTGTGGAGAGCCTAATAGTAGTTTACTATAGCACTATATTGGGTAGAGAAGCAATTTCCCACTCTCATGTTAAATGTCACCGAGCTTGAAGATATTCTAAGAATTGTGAAGGAAATAAGTGGGATGGCAGACGTTGGGGAAGCTGTAAAGAATTCTGAAAATATATTTTGAAGTTTTATAAGTCTTCCTTCTCATCATATTATAAGTTTGTAAGAGACTTTATTTTTAGAGTTCTGTACATCAAACGGAAAAAATGGAACCCTTATAGGAGCACTTAGTAGCCCATTTCGCGTTTTTCTCACTTAAGTTTTGTATTTATTAAGAAATTAATATCAAATACTTGGGTTTGCCCCCTGTTGGAGCAGTGTAAAAATTGAATTTCCAAATCAACACAATGTATAGATTAGACCAAAAATGGCATTCGTCAAAATGTACGCCATTTTGTTCTTTCTCTTTGAACTGGAATCCTAAAATAGGCAAAAAATAATATGTCGTAGCACAAGTAATGGAAAACCTCAAAAAACTGAAAATTTTGCAACCTTTTTGCAATTCACTTGAATTCAATACTTGATTCTAAAATCGAACTATATACATCAGGTAAGTTTGTAGGAAACCCTCGGTTTGCGAGTCCAGTTTATTTTTTTTTAACATAAACAGTTCATTTTATTAAATTTTAATTTAGTCTGTTTCATAACGGTTTTTATAACGACTTTTTAAAATTTTTATTTCTTCATCTCAAGAAGCTGAAAATCAACATCAGCCCAATATTTAAGTGTACAAGCAGGTAAGTTTAACCCCATCTTACTTGCAGTATATTACATAAGTTAACTGCTTCTATTAGTCATTAAATAAATAGTTAAGACCGCAATCACAGCTTGCCGTCGGCCGGTGGGGTCGGCCTCTACTAATTGCTTTTTAATGAAGCTCTTACATCGTAGTGAAATAGCATCAACATGTTGATTAAGATTTGAAACAACCTCATTTGAACGTATTGAGGGTGAGATGACGTGCGGTGGAATAAAGATGTTATGTAAGACGGAAAATAAACTAGATTCTTGATTTAGTGTCATTGAGTTTTAAAAAACAACAGTGGGTCGCCCTGTAATCAGTTGTCTAGTACCCATAACACAAGCTCTGCTTAGCTTGAGACTAGACGGCGTTGTGTGATAGTTGTGGAATATTATTATCTCTTTATTTTACATTTTAACATATTAAATACATTTTTAAATATTTCTTAAAAAATAATAAAATATAATATTATATCCTTTCTTCACAAGTGAACATATTTATTACATGTCAAAAGATACAATACGTCAAAAACCATAAATACAAAAGAAATAACGTTATAAAAAGAATAATTAAAAAAAATATTATTCTTATCTACAGTAATAAGTATTACAAAGAGGTAAAGTTTTTTTTTTGTAGGAGGTAATTTCTGAAAGTACTGGTATGATTGCGAAGATTTTTTAGGCGTTTCGACCCTAATCGGCTCAAAAGTATAATTACCAATAAGGTTACAGTATTTACGCCGTTTAAGGATATCAGCAGCTACCTATATTATATAAAAATGTAGCAGTATGGGGGCCGCGAGGGAGCGGCGTTTACGCCCCACCCACCGGGATCCTGATCCCGATTTCCGACCACCGTAGGCGCGGGCTTGCGGACAGCGAGCAATGGGTGTCTCGCCGTCCGATCGTTCGGTAATCGTTAGGACCGAGCTCAAGTCGTTGACGGCGCATACTGTTCCACGCGGGTCTCAAGATGTCAGCAAATCGTAGGTGCCCAGCAGGGTCGAAGCCTACTGGGGCCAAAGGTATGTTACTGAAAGGAAGACTGACCTGGTATTAACGAAGGAACAGGGTGTATTTTTAGTCAGTAAGAGTTGACACTATCTTTCGCTCCGCCCAAAGGCGGGGGATGTCATTTGGATGATTTTTACCCACCTAAAAAATAAACCCTCAGTCGCCTGGGTGGTCCGGTGACTGTATTTTTGCTGGCATGAGACGCTTATAACTTTGTGATGTTTCATGATACGGTTTTGATATTTTGTACATAATGAATCTAGCATTACATAAAAATACTAGACACATGTTTCAGACCTCGCATATGTTAAAACTAAGGTTACATACAAAACTTAGCAGTATCAGGTCCTCTCGTTCCTTTTTCCCAAATAAAAGGTCAATTCAACAAACGCGTTCAATAGTCAGAAACTCCATTAAGTCACCAAAACCGAAAGCAGTTAATTCAGTATCAAAGTAACGGTTCCTTTTGTAAAAAACTCTATCTGCATCTCGTTATCTATTTTACTGCTACATAAAGCTCTTTAAAGCGATGAAAGCAAGGAGTAATAACTTTAATGGCCAGTAAAATGGTCTGGAGATGTCCCCAACATCTTGCTACTAAAGCTAATATTTTTATGTGATGTCTATTACGAGAATATTGGAAGTTGTGCAGTTTAAGAACCTGTGAAGTAATGTCATCATTCTGACATGATTTTTAATGGAAACTGAAGTATGAACAAGCATCAGCTTCGTGATAGCAAGAAACTTGATAGATAAATAGATGAACAATAAAATTTTGATTCTATTAAAATAACTATTGTAAAAATCAAAACGTTTGGTAAGATTATTCAATCAAACATGGCAACCCTTAAATTTTGACACCCATTTAATTTATCAGATCGACTTGAGACAGCCCGCGTTTGAAGCGTCGATCTAAATACGTGAATTAGGTCTTGAGACTAAAACTAGAGTCTGTCTAAAAAGTCAAACGACTTGAGTAATTATTAGAATAAAATGAAATCTGATGTAATCAACACTAGTTCAATAATCAAGGCTGATTAAGAGATCTTGATCATTGTTTACTAATAGAAGAACCTTATAAAAAGTATCGAATCTATGTATTTTTAAATGATTAAATATTGTACTAAATTGTCAAGTCATTTGACTTTTTATACAGACTATAAAGTGAAATTTTATTTGCGGACAATTACACAATTTTATGACTAATTACTAAATAAAGTAGTCATTTATTTGGTAGTAGTATAAATGATTTGCAAAAAATTAAAGAAACAAATAATAATTGTTTGATTAAAATCGTCGTGATGGCTCGTGTTTGAGGCACTCGCCTCTCACGCATAAAGTTGCAGGTACGAAACCTGGCAAGTACAAATGGAAATTTTTCAATTTATAGATATTTTTACCATGTTTATCTAGGACATGACTGTCACCGTATGCTTCGGAAAGCACGTAAATCTTTTACAGTCGTTACAGGTAGATACCAGGAAATCTAACTATCAATCTATTCTATCTATTCAAGCTACAGGGGGTAAGCAAAAATCCTTTAATATGTTTCTTCAAAACATTCAGGGTTTTTCTGCAAAACAATTGGAAATTGAATTATTCTTAGAAAAAACTATGTTTGACATTATTTGTTTTACTGAGCATTGGTTAAAGGATTTTGAAATGCTAATTAATTATGATAATTATAATGTGGGCAGTTGTTTTAACCGAAAGTCAATGTTACGTGGGGGTTCATTAATCCTTATTAAAAATAGTATCAAATTTAAAACTCGTAAAGATATAGTTGCACTGTCCGTTGAACATAGCATTGAAGTGTCGTGTGTTGAGCTGGATAGGCATGTCATAGTGTGCGTTTACAGGCCCCCTAATTATCAAAACTACTCTATTTTTGAGTCAGTCATGGAAGATGTTATGGCTAAACTTTCAACTGGTAATAAACCAGTAATTATCTGCGGAGACTTTAATGTTAATATTTTAGAAAATAATTCAGATAGCAGTAGATTATTAAATCTTTTCAAATCATTTAATTTATCAAATGTGTTTATTGAACCAACTCGAACAACGACAACTACTGCTACATGTATCGATAATGTTTTTTGTTGCTGCAAGTATTTAGAAAAAGCCATTGTAAATTATCTGCCTTCTGATCATAGCGGCTTAATGGTAACATTTGAATCCAACTTACCAATACAACAAGTGCAGATACAATTCAGACCAATAACATCCGGTAAACTAAATAAATTTAATAGCACTTTAACTAGCAGGTTGGGTGATTGGAACATTGCAGAAAACAATGGTAATATTTTGTATAAAAATTTTTTTTCAGTAGTTCAAAAGGAGTTTAATCAGACGTTTGAGAAAAAAACTAAAACTATCTGCCCTAAGTTTATATTTAGTGACTGGGCAACTAAAGGAATCAGAATAAGTAGGGAAAGACTTTTCGAGTTGTATGGCCTTAAGCCTATTATTAACACTGAAACTTTTAATAAATATGTTGCTACTTATTCTTAAATGTTTAAAAATACTTGTAAGGCAGCTAAGGCCTTATACATCAGCAACAAAGTTAAAACAGCAGATAATAAAATAAAAACGGTTTGGAATATAATAAATAATGAAACCAACAGAAACAAAAGAAATAATAATGATTACACATTGGAGACTCATCATGGTCTTATTAGCGATAACAAACTAGTTGCAGAAGAATTTGTAAATTTCTTTACCAGCATTCCAATTAAAACTACTGAAGCCCTAAATTCGTCGCCATCGCATGCTTTTGGTTTATTACAGGCGAACGTTGCAGCCTGTTCGACTGAATTTAACTTTAAACATATAAACCCCATAACAGTAATAAAAGCTTTTAAAGAAATCAAGATTAAATTGACAGAAGATCTATGGGGTATGTCTATCAAAGTTTGTACCTCAATTATTGAGACTGTAGCGCCGTACTTAGCGTTAATATTTAATTTGTGTATAGATCAAGGAGTCTTTCCGGATCTAATGAAATATAGTAAAGTGATACCACTTTTTAAATCCGGAGACAGTAAAGACACTAATAATTATAGGCCGGTGTCCATTTTGCCGGTTTTTAGCAAGATATTTGAAAAGGTGATGTTAAATCAAATGCTTAATCATTTTAACACCAATAACATCTTACACGATAAACAGTATGGTTTCACCAAAGGGCGTTGTACAACTGACGCTGGTGTCTCCTTACTAAAACACATTTTTAATGCGTGGGAGGAGGCACAAGATGCTATAGGCATCTTCTGCGACCTGTCTAAGGCGTTTGATTGTGTGGTTCATGAAACATTACTCCTGAAACTGGAGCATTACGGACTAGGCAAAGCAGCGTTAAGCTTATTAAAATCGTATTTGAATGACAGACAGCAACTAGTTCAAATAAACGGTGTCAATTCGTCGGGATTAAATGTGAAAATGGGGGTACCCCAAGGTTCAATTTTAGGTCCTTTTTTATTTTTAGTTTATATTAATGATTTACCCTATTTGCTGAAAAATAAACTTAATATGGTGTTGTTTGCTGACGACACTTCTTTGATTTTTAAGATAAATAGAAGGACTAATAATCTTGACGATGAAAATAACGCTTTATTGCAAAACTGGTTCACTGCTAATAATCTAGTTCTAAATGGGAAAAAAACTAAATGCATAAGATTTTCCTTACCAAATGTCATAAGTAGTGATTGCGACATAGTATTGAACAATGAGAAACTAGAATTTGTTGATAAAACAGTTTTCTTGGGGATTACGCTTGACTCTAGGCTACAATGGGGTCCTCACTTAACATCTCTTGCAGGACGGCTTAGCTCGGCTGCATATGCTGTTAGAAAAATCCGCCAATTTACGGATGTTGATACCGCTAGACTAGTCTATTTTAGTTATTTTCATAGTGTCATGTCGTACGGTATCTTACTATGGGGACGGGCTGCAGACATCGAGTCAATCTTTATATTACAGAAAAGAGCCATCAGAGCTATTTACAATCTCCGCCGGTGCGATTCTTTAAGGGAACTGTTTAAAGATATTAACATAATGACGGTACCTTGTCAATATATCTATGAAAACATCATGTATGTTAGAAAAAATCTTCATCTTTTTAGCAAAAGAGGCGATAGACATAATTATGTTACAAGAAATAGGGATCAATTAGTTCAACCAGGTTTCAGACTGGCTAAAGTGGCCTCTTCTTTCATGGGGTACTGTTTGAAATGTTATAATAAAATACCACCCCAAATATTAGAACTCAATGAAACGAAATTTAAATCTTGTATTAAACGCACACTATGCAGGCAAGCATATTATAAGTTGGAGGATTATATTCAAGATAAAAATGCTTGGCTCAATGCTGGTCCAGCTCCACTACCACTAGGGCGTACTAATTAGTTGATTAGTTGGAAACTAATATTATTATTTTTAATTTGAAAGACACAATTGCATTGTATAATGTAGAAGCACTTTTTCCAAGTTTGTGAATGTGAAGCACCATGGAGCATTTTTATTAGGTTACAACTTCTTTTTTGACATTACGAGCATGGCAGTTGAGAGTTTGTCATGCTCACTCAAATGTCTCGCTGTTGGTGGCACGTGTTATTGGGTCGTTCAGTTCCCTTCAAAATGGTTGAGCTGAGTGGGGCTGATGCACGCGTCATGCTCGTGAACGGGTGCCGTCAGATGGGACTGGTCATCTCTTAGCTGCCAGTGGCTTAATTCAGTTTCTATCTTTTAATTATTTTACATTTTTTATTTCATTATCGACATTGTGCTCACATGATAGAAGCAACAAGTAATATGTAACCAAGCATTATATGTAACACATAATATGATTTAAAAGAGTGTCCATGGAGTTTCTTGCACGTTCTTCTCCATAGAGACCTACTCTTTGGAACGTGCAATTTAGATTCACTTTTCTTGGACTGACCGACATTTGACTATTCAAAAGTGCCTGTAAATGGTCTATTTGAAATAAATGTTTTGATTTTGATTTTTGATTTTGATTCAAGGAGAATCATGTTGCTCATTAACAGGGTTGTGAAGGTCTAATAAGCAGTCGCGCCATGTTAAACACGGGTATTCAACTGGACGCCGACCCGAACTGATTGACTACAACTTTTTTAAGCAACTAATATAAAAATATCATAGACCTCAATCAGCATGTTTACAACCAAATCAATTAGCAACTCCATTCATTTCTTCTACTGTACATAAACAAGGAAACAGTAACATTAAAAGAACAACAAAGTGATCAAAATGTTATGGTGTATCGGAGAGAGCAGGCCAACGCCCACGCAACGTAAACACCGGACTACCCACGGGACAACTAATTGTAGGAACGAGCTAACTGTATCATAATTCCTTTCATGCTGGCTGGAGAGAAACATCTGCGTTTTTTGGAGAGTGACAAATGATCGAAACCCTTCTCGCACTGGTTGAACCTTCGGTAACTTTTTCGAACTATTCTGAAGCCCCCATTAATTTGCAGTTAGCTTTCCTTGCCTTTTTTGAGCAAGAGTTTAGTGTAAACGTTTTGGTGTCTAAATCCACCCATCTTTCAGTTACCTTGTTTCAAGCAGAGTCTTACACCCGGATTTAAGCAGATTGTTAAACCCGTATGACTCGGTTCAGGCATTCGGTACCGACCAGTTTAAACCTGTTTCTCTATAATTGAGCGCATAAGAATACACAGGAGAATCATACCCGCACCGATCGGTACCGACCAGCACAGATTCGCCTGCACCGGTAACCTGTTTCTTTATGTTTGCACCTTAAGAGTGGACACTTGCCGTATGTTGGTGTTGTATTTGGTTCCTGTTACCTCATATCTCATCAAAATATGAAAATAACCAAACAAAACATTAAACCGCCGTTGTCTACTACACAATCTTATTAAAGTTCACCAGATTGAAACAGTTTCGAAACAGAACATCGTCGCGGTAATATTTCAACCGTAGCCGGTAAATATTTATTGGCTGGCCTCATCGAACTGAATGCGGATGAGAACGAAATGCAAAGGAAAGATTTCCGGCTTGCATACTTTGAGAAACAGTGAGTCACGGTTAGTTTAGTTTGCAAATAGTGATGGGCAATGATAATAATCCGGTTAATATCATTTGGCTAATAATCGATTAAAACTCAGTTAATAGCCATTAATAGCAATTATGGATGATAACCCTGCTGTTAATGTTATTTTAGTGATTAAAAATTTCCCTTCATGGTTTTCAGGCTTAGGACTGTCAGATTAGACATCATTTTCATCATCTTTCTTTGTAAAAAAAATGTGCAATTTAAAACTAATCTGGCCCGTTTAAAAATATTGTTTATTTATTTTATGATTTTACACACAAACCAACAACACACGAAAAAGGACTTCTTCACTGAAACATATCTGTCGACGTACTGATTCTGGATTCGGTTGGCGTCGCTGTAGTGCAGTTCATGCATCTCTTTCTGGCACGAATAATATTAGCGCCAGAAAGAGATAGCACGGGAAGCGGGGGTACGGGGATGCATGTTACCTACTAACTAACCGGTCGGGTATTTTCCATTGTCTATAATTTACCTACGTCCTATTCACAGAAAAGAGCTAATAAGTAACTTACTTATTGTACACTTACATATTAGCTCGCCTTGTTTTCTTTTTTTTTATTGTTGTTAGGACCCCAAATAAAGGGACAGGCTAGGCAAAAGAGAGAGAGATTGTTGATAGCTTCGCGCTTGACCGCTAACTCACCTGATGGAGAGCGACGATGCGGTCGACGATAGAACGCGCCTACCTAGAAGAAACCTACTCACTCTCGACTTATAGCTCTCAGGAAACACAGACTCCGGCAAGGAATTCCACTCCCTAGCTGCACGCATAATAAATGTGTTCCCAAAACGTTTTGTGCGTGTAGGTGGGATATCCACCATGTACCGGTGGCGCATAGCCGTACGTCCGGTAGTCCAATAATGGAACGGGCTAGGCGGACTAGGTTATGCAATTCCGACGCACACTCTCCGAAATGCAACCGGTAGAAAACCGACAGGCTAGCGACTCTTTGAAGCCTCGATTCGACAAGTGTATTATCGCCAATTATCCTTCTGGCTCGCCTCTCAATTGCCTCAAGTGCACCAAGCTGGTATCGGGCAGATCCGTCCCAAAGATGAGAGCAATAATCCATACACGATCGAACTTGAGCTTGATAAAGTTTCAGCAGCTGTTCCGGCGTGAAGTACTGTCTGACCTTTGCGAGGATTTCCAGCTTTTTTGCAGCCAGTTGAGCCTTTGCTTCGATGTATGGCCCAAAGTTGAGTGTTGATGTCAGCGTAACACCAAGAAGGTCAAGATGGTCGGTTATCGACACGGTTACATCCCGGAAAATTGGAGCGCGGTTGAATTGGCTCCTTTTAGCGGAAAATAGACACGCTTGGGTTTTTGCAGAATTGAAGAAGTCTGCGATTCAAGCACATAATCCAGCGGGTAAACCGAAAGATGGAAGCTTACTAATAAGGCCTTCGTGCCAAACCTTATCAAAAGCCTTCGAGATATCGAGGGAGACGGCAAGCGCTTCCCCGTGCTTCTCGATGGCCTTACTCCAGATGTGAATAGCATATGCTAGAAGATCTCCAGTTGACCGATTTCGGCGAAAGCCGTATTGACGGTCACTTAGGATATCATTAGCTTCTAGGTATGCCAGGAGCTTAGTGTTGAGTACACGTTCCATGGTCTTACAGAGAATGGACGTTACTGAGATTGGTCGGTAGTTAGCTGGGTCAGCCCGACTCCCCTTCTTGGGCACGGGCTGTACTTTAGCTTGCTTCCATGCAATCGGCACTTTTCCAGCCTCAAATACCCTAAACCTCAAATAGCCTAAATAGGCGTGTCAGGATCGGAGGCAATTCAGGCGCACACGTTCTCAGAACAATTGCTGGTATCCCGTCTGAACAGCTAGCCTTGTTCACGTCAAGGTTATGTAGCACCCTACGGACGTCCTTCTGATGGATGCGAATATCCGACATACTCGTATCGCAACCATCAGGGTAAACAGGGGGCCGCGCGTTACCTGGATCTAGACGTGAAGATTCCGCGAAGAGTGAGGCAAACAAAGTTTTCTCCTCAGCGGTATGTGCCAGCGACCCGTCGGGTTTCAGCAGTGGTGGTAGTGAGGGGCGGCAGAAGTTCGATTCAAACGACTTAGTCAGGGACCAAAACGCCTTACTACCCGCAGGGTATGAAGCTAGTTTGTTCGCGATGCGGCTAATGTGGTCGAACCGAGACCTCCGCATCACCTTCTTGCAAGACTTGGCAGCTCTGTTGAAAGTTCTCTTCTTCTGGCTTACGTCATTTGTCTTATGCATACGAGCATCGGCCCATGCCTGATATGCTACGTGCTTGAGCCCGTTAGCACGATTACACTCCGCACCAAACCAAGGGCGAGCTCGGCCAGACATGGCTACGTCGGAGAATGGAATATAGTACTCCATTTTGTTAAATTAAGTAAATAATTAGGTAGATGGTTAAATCACAAAGCGATGTGTCAATAGTATTTATGGTTTTTATAGTATTGGATCTCTAAATTAACAAAAGTGAATTTCCCAAAAAATGTGTTTTATTTTATTATTAACACTTTTTCACATACAAAAAGTGAAAATAAATAAAAAGAATTACAATACATTGAATCACACTGCGTACACACACCCAATTTATGTTCACACCCACAGATTTTACACTAAACAAAAAAAAGCATTTATTTTTTTAACAATACATTAATAGCAGGGTTATCATCCATTGCTAGGCTATTAATGGACACTTATGGATTATAATCGATAATAACTCAAAGCATCCGGCTGTTAACCCAACACTATTTGCAAAGAAGGAAATCTAACTAAACCGTACGAAAAAGTGGGAAATGCGTTACTTTTTTTACTTTATATTATTATCTTGCATGCAATGTATCATGTACACCATGTTTAAACAAATATTTTTTTACTTACTTTGGCAAAATCCTTTGTCAATTTTTTTTTTTTGGCAAAATCATCATAATTATCAACCGTGAGATCACTTCTTTTAAGTATTGCGAGAGTTTTCGTAAAACTCACCGTAGCCTTAGAACGCAAAAAGCAACTGTAAGAAACTGAAACTTATTATTGAAACATCTAAAAAAAAAATGAAAAAAGTAAAAGTTGAAAACGAGAGTTCATTCAGAATAATAATACCATTATTATTATATTTTTCATCAAGAACCCCAGGAAAACCATGTCCTGTACCCGAACCCTTTGGGAAATACAGGAACGTTATCATAATCATGTTTTTATCGAAAACCAAATGCGAAAATTTTGGCTCGCAGCCTTTACTTTCCTATACGGAAATAATCTATGCCTATGTTCAGTATCTTCATGTTAAAACTTTTTTATTACTTCTGCGCATAATTTCCAGATCCAAGTGTGTTTTTAGGATCCTACGGGTCTAATGTAATCCGTCCTTTTTACTGAAGGTTTCTTATGTTTTTGTCATTTGTTCCTTTTCTACAGAATTTAGGACTGGATTTACATAGCGCTTGTTGTCGAATCCTTATAGATGTCTGTATCTATGTTGACGACTTTCTAGTAGGATCTCTAGGTGAATCATTTTATTGGTTCTTCCATCTAGATTTATTTTTTTGAGAATTTTATTACTTTGTTTATTGTTTCCTTCTTTTTCTGTAGCCTGTCAAATGGTAAGTGCAGCACCGACACTTTTACAGATGCGTACCCATCCAAGGAATACCGTTTTAAACAGAAAGTAATTTATTGTCTCAAAAGGCTGATGATCAGTTGTATTAATATCCCAAATTACTAAACAGACTTGCTATAATGCTTGCCTTCTACCTCTTCCAAATATTTTGCTGGGAATATGAAGATGTGCATCATTTTCAATCATCGTTGTGTGGACGAACAATGGGTAGCTGCCCGATTTGTCGATAACGTATAATTTTTCACGTACGCCTTTTTTTTTTTTATGGTGGGAAAAAATCATGCATTGACATCCCCCGCCCTTGGGCGGAGCGGGAGATAGTGTCAGACTCTTACTGACTAAAAGACCCACCCCGTTCCTTCTAGCCTTCATACCGGGGCTCGAGCGCCCTTACGGATAACCCTGGCCCCAGTAGGCTTCGACCCGGCTGGGTCCCTGCTGTTGCTGACAACTCCTTGAGGCGCGCGGGAACAGTGCGCGCCGTCGACGACTTGGGCTTGGTCCGGACAGTTACCGGACGGCCGGACAGCGAGCTACCCATTGCTCACTGTCCGCAAGCCCGCGTCTACGTTGGCCGGAAATCGGGATCAGAATCCCGGCGACGGCGGCGGCGATAACGCCGTTGCCTTATGCGTTCGGCCTCCTCCTTTGCGAGCATTACTGCTTCGCAGAAGTCGGCGACCGCCTGCCACTCCTCCTCGCTCCGGACCATGGCCTCAACCAAGGCCCGGCGCGAGAGGTCTCCGCCGCCGATCGCCCCCACGAGGGCACGGCGATGCTCCGCCCAAGCAGGGCACACCTCGACTGTGTGTTCCACCGTGTCCTCCGGGCGTTCCGCACAGTGGCGACACCCGGGCGTCACTTCCGCATGAATCGAGTGCAGGAATCTCCCGAACGAACCATGTCCGGTGAGTACCTGTGTCATGCGGAAGGTAAGGACGCCGTGAGGTCTTTCCAGCCACGCCTCAAAGAGGGGACTTACCGCTTCACGTACGCCTCAAAGAGATGTCAGTAAACCATAGAGGCCTTACAGGGCTGACGCCCGCTAGGGCCACGGGGAATTTCGTTTCCGTTGTCTTGGAATGCAAAGGGCAACTCAAAGATATAGCTGTGGTTATAGGAATGTAGAAAGAAAACCTAAAGCAGGAAGAAGTTCTTGAATGATTTCCCATCCCAAACCAAATTGTTAGAAGGTACATACAGTAACGTTGCTTGACCTTCCTTCTGTCAACCTTAATTTACCTTCGCCTGTTCCTCCAAATGATCGTTTACCATAGAAATAACCACATTTTAGTGTACCATTGCTTCGGCGTCGGTTAGTCTGCGGGTCTCCAGTTCAGTCTCAGCTAATGGAACAGTTTGGCCTACTTCACAAACCGCGATATTGTCCAAACTGTCCACGGTATGTCCATAGCTTGATAAAATAAATTTATTTGAATCAAAAGATAAACTTTATAGTTTTGTGATGGAACTGGCGATTGTTTTATGAAGTTGAGGAAATAGTACTGATATAATAATAGTGCTTTTGCGAGCGGCTTCACCCGTGTGAAAAGAAAAAATTATACCAAGGGATGTCCCCTTCCGTCGTCCACTCTCGGGACAAAAGTATCTATTGTATCCAGTTCTATTCATGGAAATGGCCTACACACATGCAAATGTGATTAACTTTTTGAAATATGTATTTAAATAGCAATTGTTTTTTTTAGTATACTACCTTAGTTTTAGTATAGGTATGCAAAACTCGAAACACGTGTGCAGTATTTTTATGTAATTAATCTATGTACAAAATTTCATAACTGTATCATGAAAAATCACATAGTTATAAGCTTGTTATGTCAGAAAAATACGAGTATGTAGTCACCAGGCCATTCAAGCAACAGAGAGGTTGTTTTGAACTCACACCCAGCTGTCTGCTTGCCCCTCATGCCCGTTATGACCTGCCGTAACCTTTCTTGTACTTAGTATCGGTAGTGTCCAAATTATGATCTTTTTAAATATTTTTGGGAAAAAATGTAACATAGTGTTAAAGCTATTGGAATCCATTCAGTTACTGATGCTTAGCAAACTATATTCAGATTTCACATAAACTAAAAATTATAGATAGATAGATAGATAAATCATTTATTGGCTACAGCACAAAACATGCACCAAAACACATAATGCACACAAATTATAAAAACTAAGCACATAGACAACAACAAAGGAAAAAAAAATAAAGAATAATAACACATGTAGGTACTAAGACAAAAAAAAAGAGAAATACCAAAATAGACCCATAGTGCGGTGTGCATGTCGCGCTGCACCAATGGGAGTCCAGCTCAGTATGTGTCAGGCAAAAATACCTGACGCTGATATTATGCTGGATCCTTGTGGTGACATCGTACAAAAATTATGTTGTGTACGATGTTATCTACTAAAAGTATTAAGAGGGCCCTTTCTGAGCCGTCTTTTATCAACATGAATATGGTTCAAAAGCTTGTTGTTTCATCTAACACGAAAATTTTCAAAAAAAAATATCAAAAACTTTCAAAGAGCGTATTCTAGATCAGATTTTCAAGACAGAATACATTCAATATAATATGAAAATGCAAGTACAATCGCTGTCAGAACGCCAAACCGTTGATATAAGTGAATAGTGGTGCCAACGTTTATCGAACATGTAAAACGGTACAGGCGAGGACTAAAGTGATTTGAGTTTGAGCGAGATTTTTATAAAATATTCTGGTATGGAGAGAAGGTTATAGATTTGTCCTGATTTTGTGAGAAAATAATAATAATACAAGGTGTAAGGGACAAATTTCCGCAAACTTTAAGGGCTTGCTCAGTAGACGAAACTGAACAACTTTCCACAAGATTTTTTTCCAGAAATGAAAAAGAAAAGACGGCGTCTCCACACAAACTATTCAATCAAGTTTATACTTTTGTGTAGAGTCCGATTTTTTTTTAATATTGTGAACAACAGTGTTGTCTTTTTAACCCAGTGATTGACTGGTAGAGAACGCCTTGTGGCTTTATGTTCGCCTATGTCCACCCTAATGAAGTTTTAATGAATAAATAAATATGATACTATAATATTTCAGACCTTTCATACAACGCCATCTAGTTCCAAACTAAGTAGAATTTGTGCTATAAATACTAGTTATCCATAAATTATTTATTTAAACTTCACGTACAGTAGTGGTACATAGGCGGACTTAACGCAGCAAGGCATTCTCTCCCAGTCAACCTTTGGGTTAAAAAAGAGATCACTGTGGTAGGTTTGCACAATAAACAAATAACAAATAATGAAAACGGAAAAAAATTAATAAGTTATTTAAATAAATAAAATACATAAATATGCTAAAATAATAAACTAATAAATACTATGAAAAATATCAAAACTTAAAGAGAACTTAATAACAATTCTGACGAAGAACAAACTAAGGTTGAGAGGACTTCAAGTAGTAGTTTCGTATTTTACGTTTGAAGGAAAATTTACTTTCGGCTTTTTTGATGTCTAGGGGAAGTAAATTCCAGAGTTTTATGGTGGAAACAGCGTAAGAATTGGACATAAAGCCAGGGCCTCAAGTCTGCTATTACAATAGTGTCAGAATGGTCTATCATTGATGTCATAATTGTCGATTTTGACAAGTTTGGTAGTCTACTAATATAATGGCGTCATTATGACTTTCCAATGGTCAACCACTGACACTCCATTGAAAGAAGTGACAGAATGGTAATCTCGTACATATTGACAAATGAATATTTGAAGTTTGCGGTAATCTGCTAAAACTTTGACAGTTTATTTGATCAGTGTTTTACCATTAGAACGATATTGTGCAGTTATTGGTTTTAATATGCTCGAAATTATCATTCTACCACGATTCTATTACAAGACCAGTGACCGATCAATGATCGATCATTATGAATTAGCAGATTACAAACTTTTAGCAAAATGACAATGGGATCGTGTTGGAATGACAAAGTTATAAAAATAGCAGACTTAGGCCCCAGTACGGTGAGAAGGAATCTGAAGAAGCATGTTTTTGGATGCACGAAGGTTAAGGTTAGGGTTTTCTATTAGTGCTCACTTACCTCATAAAAGGAATCTAGTGCATTGCACGCTCTGAGTCCCTGTAGTTTCAGCCACAGAGTAGATAGGTACAGAATTCAATCTACATACAAAACGCGCTCGAGCAACGCACATATAGATACCGCTTACAGACACGATATCCCGGAGCGCCTCGGCCGGCTTGTCGAACAGTACCGGCTCAAACGCTCATTTGTGTGCGTCGACTGAGCGTAGGTTTAAAAAGTGAAGTACATACATGAGATTGTCTTCTGTACCTATTTATTTTGTGTTTCAGCTGTGCGTTGTCAGTCAGTCAGTTTCTCCAATACATACCTAGCTAATTTCTGTGATCATAATTGTTATTATTATTTTTTACATGATTTAAACCAGTTCTTGACTGCTGTCCCACTTGATTGATGGTAAGCATATAAACAATCGTTGATGGTGAATCGCACCAGTTTATTTAGTTATCCATCATCTTATTAGTTCAAAAAGAAGTTATTTTAATAATAATATTTAGGGTAAAAACTGCCACGTCTTTTTTAAGTTTAAATACAAGTCTCAATGTTCAAAAAGCTATAACTCATCTCTGATCCATCCATCTTTCAGACAGACTTGGCTCATTGTTGCCAGACGCAGACACGACCGTCACAGATGATATACAAGCAATACACGGTTGGCAACTCTCCAGGAACTAGAAAATATAACTTTCATACTGTTTTAAACATCAATAAAGCAGTTAAAATAACTTTAAGTTCTTCGTGTTTTCTAGTTAATAGCTTTTTTTTTTATTGTTGATAGGTTTGTACTTGACCGCTATCTCACTTGATGGAAAGCGACGATGCGGTTGATGATGAAGCGCGCTTAGCTAGAAGTAACCTATTCACTCTTAACTTAAAGATTCCCGGGTTGTATCTATCAGGAAACACAGAGTCCTGCAGGGAATTCCACTCCTTAGCTGTGTACGCACAATGAATGTGTTCTCAAAACGTTTTGTGCGAATAGGTGTGATGTCCACCATGTACCGGTGGCGCATCGCCGTACGCCTGGTGGCCCGATAATGGAACGGGTTAGGCGGAATTAGGCTATGTAAAGTAGATAATTATCTTTTTTTAGGTGGCAAATGATCCAATGACTTTGGGCTTGCGGACGGCTATCCAGTAAGAACCAAACCCAATCGCTGTGTGGAGTTCCACACACAAAGATATGTCAATAGAACCATAAAGGCCCAGCAGGGTATATTCGCTAGGGCCATGGAGTATTACTGAAAACAAAAACCAAAATGGCAACTAAGAGGCCGTATACGGGTTTTAATCTGTAAAAGTGTAACACGCTCTTTTTTTTGTTTGGGAAAATCATCCAATAACAACCCCCGCTCTTGGGCGGAGTGGGAGATAGTGTCAGACTCCTACTGACTAAAAAACCCACCCCGTTCCTTCAAGCCTCCATACCGGGACTCGAGTTCCTTTTCGGATAACGAGGCCCCAGTAGGCTTCGACGGACCCAGCTGGGCTCCTGCTGTTGCTGACAACTCCTTGAGGCGCGCGTGAACAGAGCGCGCCGTCGACGACTTGGGCTTGGTCCGGTTAGTTACCGGACGGTCGGACAGCGAGCTAGCCCGGGTACTCACTCTACCCTAAAGTAGAAAAAGTCACAAGACGATTTCTGAGCTCCCAAAAAAAAAATATTGTCGACAGCGAAAGGACAAACGGGGCCGCGAAACCCACTACACTCCACTGGCGAAAACAACTGACGACACACGCGTGTCTTCTAATTTCTTTCTGCACAGTTTCTTTGTATATACGTTTGTCAGTTGTATAATCCATTGCCCTTTATTTAAAACCAAATCAAGATGGATAGATTCTTCAAGACCCTTAGGGCTATATTTCCCCGGGAAACTAGACACCATACAGACACCAGAGTCGTCACACGTCTGAGCTGGTCGCGCCACCAAATTCGTTGCGCAACCAAATGGACCAGGTGAGTATAGTCTGTCGAAAAAGTCAAACGACTTGGGAATTTTGTATAACATTTAATCATTTAAAAATACATAGATTCGATAGTTTTTATAAGGTTCTTCTATTAGTAAACAATGATCAAGATCTCATAATCGACCTTGATTATTGAAACAGTGTTGATTACATCAGATTTCATTTTACCCTAATAATTACCTAAGTCGTTTGACTTTGTAGGCAGACTCTAACTCTCTATAGAGCTGCATACATTTCGTTGGTAGCGGCGACTGGTCGCGCCGACATGGTGTCCCGGTGGAATATAGCCCTTAAAGTTATTATTATTTTACTTAAAACTAAACAAAAACATTTCCACTATAATGACGTGAATGATACAAGTAGTACAAGAACTCTTCAACAAACAATAGAACAGTGGTACAGCTGGCAACACTAATTCTGTTTAATTTAATAAACGCGGCAACAAAAGATGAAAGCACACTTCAACATTTGCACTGGTAGGGTTGCCAGCGTATAAAACTTTTAAAACAAATTAAATAGACTATGCAAATAAACTTGAATAGGTAGTAAATTCAAATAAGAGTTGTATGCTAAGAACTATCACGAATGCATTATGATGCAACAAATCAGGGCCCCAAGTCTGCTATTTTTATAAATTCGTCATTCCTACACGATCCCATTGTTATTTTGCTAAAAGTTTGTAATCTGCTAATTCATAATGATCGATCATTGATCGGTCAATGTTCTTGTAATAGAACTGTGGTAAAATGATAATTTCGAGCATATTAAAACCAATAACTGCACAATATCGTTCTAATGGTAAAACACTGATCAAATAAACTGTCAAAGTTTTATCAGATAACCGCAAACGTAAAATATTCATTTGTACGAGATTACCATTCTATGCCACTTCTTTCAATGGAGTGTCAGTGGTTGACCATTGGAAAGTCATAATGACGCCATTATGTTCGTAGATTACCAAACTTGTGAAAATCGACAATTATGACATCAATGATAGACTATTCTGACACTATTGTAATAGCAGACTTGAGACCCAGATTCTCTGTAATAGCGGCCATATGACTAAAAAAAAATAACTTCCCCTATTTAGTTTGAAGTAATTTAAAACTAATTTATTTTTAAAACATTAGGAGTCTGTTCCCTAAAGGTTTCTTTACTTTTAGTTGGGAAGTCATCCAATTTCTTCCAATTTAAGGCGGAGCGAGAGGGCGTGTCAGACTTTTACTGACTAAAACCCACTCTTGTATTCCTTCTTTGCTTTCGTTCCAGAGCCCCGTGGCTCTCTTTCGCACAACCCATGGCCCAAGTAGGCTTCGACCCTACTGGGCCCCTACGGTTCCCAAAGGCTCTATAGTACAGCTGCCACCGTGCCATCCGTGGTGGCAGCTGTACAAAATACATTATTTATGCGGTTTCTTTTGCGTGAAAGTATTTTTTTTTATCCCACCGAAACTTCAACTGTCTTAAAAATAATATTTTGTCCTACATCCGGCCATGATTTATCTGACTGTAAATTTTAAAGGCGTGATTATTAACAAATATCAAAATATAACAAACACAGACTTTCACATTTTAATGTCAGCAGGTTATATCCTCTAAATAACACAGATACTAAATGATGGTATCAAGAAAAACTTTTCAAGAAACGTTCCTAACATAATTATTATTTCACAAACAAACCCATACAACGACTCAGGCATTACCAATGCATCACGTGCCTACAAACGTGCCACCCCTATTGCTACTGTATCACTTACCGCGGCTCCCTACCCTCATTATAAACTTTTAATGGTTTTATTAAACGTCACGAGTGGCCCACCGTGGCCCACCGTCCAGCCTGGCATGGCCCACCACTGAACAATGTTTGCGTTTGTTTGTACTACTTACAAACTCTTTTAGGGGCTTTGAAAAGAATTAGATTTAACTTTCTGTTGGTAGGAGTAATGTATTTTGTTTTGTCAATTGAGAAAGAGTGGACTTTGAAAAAAGTCGATTTTAGATTGTTTAAGTTGTGTTTCTACTCTAAATTTATTTTCAACTAGCTGACCCGGCAAACGTTGTCTTGACATATATATTAATAGCTTTTGCTCGCGGCTTCGCTCGCGTGGCATTAGGTACTGTAACGCAGCTCAGCTCGTCGGTAGGCACGTATAGGGATACTCCTGAAATGAAACACTTCGGGCGGCGCAATCTTATATTTTTCTTACTTATTTCACGAATACATGCTATTCTTATAAAAATCACTTCAGCACTGAAAAAACAACAGACATTCTTTTTTTTCTACTAACTTTCAAAACTATTCTAGAACAGCATAATCCTTCGAATTATATTTAAAAGCCAGTTCGTTGGTTATATAACCTACTCAAAGTACCTACTCAAAGAATCGGGATAAAAGGTAGCCATGTTCTTTTCCATGTCAAAGACTATATGCATGCCAAATTTCATCCAAATCCGTTCAGCCGTTTTTGCGTGATTAAGTAACAAACATCCAAACATCCACACTTTCACATTTATAATATTAGATAGGATTAAATGAATAGTTAATACCAAAATGGCTGAAGGAGGGTTTTAGGTTTATTTTACTTAATTAAAATTAGTTTTTTTTTTTTTTTAATTTTAGATTTGGTTTATGATTTTATTATGACGTTAATATTATTAAAAAAATAGTTTGCTTGGTATGGTCATGTGAAGAGGAGAGATGAAGCGCATATTACTAAAAGAGTTCTGAGTATACATGTAGATGGATGGAGAGGGAGAGGAAGGCCGAAGAAAAGATGGATGGATTATGTGAGGAGTGATATGAAATAAAAGGGAGTTCGTGATAGTTTGGCGGGTGACAGGACAGAATGGAAGAAAAAAACGTGTTGCGCCGACCCCAAGTAATATGGGATAAGGGCAGGAAGAAGAAGAAGAGTTGGAATAGTGTAATGCATAACATAATAATAACTAATGTATCTTTATATGATACAGTATTTTATTAGGTCACAAGTCGAGAGTAGTAGTGTTTTATGACTGGCCTGTTGGTCTAATGGTTAGTGGCCCTGACTGTAATGCCGGAGGTCGTGGATTCGATTTCCAGTTAAGACAAAAAATGTTTATGTGATGAGCACAATCGATTGTTCTGTGTCTGGATGTAATTTATCTATAGTAGCATGTATTTAGAAATATATAAGTACGTTTATCAGTTATCTAGTACTTGTACCACGAGCTCTGCTTAGTGAAGGATTAGCGTTGTGTGATAGTTGAAAAAAAAAAACTTCCCACAAAATGCAATTTATTTAATTAAAAATCTATTGTAACTTCAATGAACGACACCACTCGATTTGCTGTTTTTTTTTTGTGATTCTAATTGTCAGGATGAGGATTGTAAAAAAAGGATTTTTATTTAAAAAGTGGTTCGGAAATAAACTACACCCGTGCTAGATTGGGTCCGGTCAATTCTCAATACTGTATTGCAAAATCGCATGACGTATATACGATCATAAAAAAAGAAGTACGACGTAGAAGTAGTAAGTACGACGTATCCTTACTAATATTATAAAAGCGAAAGTGAGTTTGTTTGTTTGTTACGTCTTCACGCCTAAATGGCAAAACCGATTTTGATGAATTTTGGTACATAGATAGTTGGGACCCTGGAGACGGATATTTTTTCACGTGGGCGAAGCCGCGGGTAAAAGCTAGTAATGATATAAAGCTAATTAGTATAACAAATTAACAGAATAACATTATCTAAAATACAAAAGCTAGCTTTTCATATAAATGTTATCGATCTAATAAATGTTTTTCGATATTTCCTCATCGCTAAAAGCGAAAGCAACTAACAAACTCGTCAGCGGGTAGGTCGCAATACTCTCCATCTATCATGTCACAGTTTTCTGCCATGGACTGCTGTCAGACATACACCCTGATCGATTAGCTCGACAGTGTGTTCACGTCTTTACTTTGTACCTACTTAGTGACCTATATACATTAAGGGGTTAAGAGAGGGATTAATTCTTAGTGGGTTTTCTTGGTACTGCATAGTCCTATCGTGTAATGATTTTAATATAGACTAATATTATAAAGAGGTAAAGTTTGTTTTTTTGTTTGTAAGAAAGAAAGAAAGAAAAGTATTTATTTTGGCGCAAAAAACATTGTAGACAACAAAAACTTAAGACAAACACCAAACAAAAAATAAATAAAAAGTAACATTGTCTGTCACACTTTTGCGCCAAAAAAGGTCCAGTTCAGCGAAATATATATAGTTTGCAGGAGGTATCTTTGAAAGTACTGCATACCTACTGGTCCGATTGCGAAAATTTTTTCACCGAAAAAAAGCTGCTTTATTCCTAAGTGACATAGGCTATACTTTTTTTATTTTTCGAGTGAAGTTGCGAACAAAAGCTAAATGCGAATAAATAATAATAATAGCAAATGAATTTAGCTGATGCCCGCGACTTCGTTCGCGTCAAGTTCATAATATAGAACCGTAATTTATAATTCTGTGCTTGTTACTTTATTACAGATCCTACAAGATCTATAAGAACACATTTATATAAATTATAATACAATATAAAAAATAATACTTATACAAACAATAAATTAGGTTAAAAATAAAAATGATAATGTTGAAAATTAAAAACATAAAATTAAAAGATTGAAAGTTATTTATGATTGATCAAAACATTTATGTGACCTACTAATAGTTGTTCCGGGGCTGGGTGTCTTATTATGTGAGTTTACATATGTGTAAATTCAATCACGATACAATAGTAATTCCTAGAGTGAAACAACGTTACTTAAAAATAAAATTTTTAAAGTAATCATTCATTTTTTAATTCAAGAAAAGCCTACACACATTAAGTTTTGTTAAGCTCGACTAAATTTTTTGATTTAGACCTACAGTAATGATTTTTTTTTATAATAAGAAGGTTATATAGTAAAGGCTTAAGAGGCTGCTTTTCCACTCGCCTATAGTAAACATAGAGCATGGTTTAAAAGCTTGTTACTTCTTCTAACGCAATCTAACGTGATGTTTGACGAAAAAGCAACGCGAAAAAAGAGTGATAATACCTGAGAACTCTGTTGGCATTCAGTAATT
Organism: Mythimna ferrago; assembly: GCA_910589285.2. NCBI lineage: Eukaryota > Metazoa > Arthropoda > Insecta > Lepidoptera > Noctuidae > Mythimna > Mythimna ferrago. The sequence continues at coordinate 829,505 of OU342697.1, forward strand.
CCGTGATTTATTCGAATATTTTACAAAACTTGTTCCAAAAAAAGTTTTAGAAAAACATTGTCATTATATATTATATTCTCGATAAATTTGCTGGGCTTGTATGTTGTACTTTTTTGACTTTTTAAATTTTTGAGTAAATTATGAAGTGTGAAAGTTCATGCAAAATAGCAGATTTTCAGAGGTTTTAACTGGATTAGTTTTACACAAATTTATACATTGATTTCCATAGAAGCCTAGGTAATATCCACAAGATACTGTATTTCCAAAATATCAAATGAAAAATGTGTAATAACGTCATAATCGCGTAAGAGCGGTTGTATGAAAAACGGTGAAAATGTATGTCGAGATGCATCCCCTTAATTACTTAACTAGGCTTCATTCATCATCATCATCATTTCAGCCGCAAGACGTCCACTGCTGGACATAGACCTCCCCAAGTGTCGCCACAATGAACGATCCTGTGCGCCTCACATCCATCGAATTCCTTGATTACATAAACTTATTTAGAAATTAACATTCGATGTATCTACGTAAACAACGTTAAATTGATTGCAAAAATATCTCGTGATTACTTTTTCCGCCATTTATTAATGAAACACTTTCTTAAACACCATCTATCAATAACACCCGGAAAAACATTAAATGAAACAATAGATTAAGTAATCGTGGGGTGAGACTGAAAGAATCATAATAATCTATAATTAATTGCGTCCCTTTCATCTCTGACCCTTTATTTTTTACTATGAAGGCGCCCAAAGTCTTGGCAATAATATTAGAATGAGGCCGGTTTTATTAATTTCGTTTAGTCCTTGAAAACAAACTATTATAGAAAAACATTAACAGGATAGAAATCCTTTGTGTATTACTATTCCCCAGTATACAGAACCATTCTAATTGCACAGCATAATTCCACCAAGTCCGTTCCACCATCAGACCACAAGACGTACGGCGTTGCGCCACCGGTACATTGTGGATATCCCACCCACACGTACAAAGCGTTTTGGGAACATACATACAGCTAAGGAGTGGAATTCCCTGCCTGAGTCTGTGTTTCCTGATAGCTACAATCTTTAAGTCAAGAGTGAATAGATAACATCTAGGCAAGCTGCTGGGATTCACACAAACATGTTTTGAATGTTTTATTCAATATATAAAAGGAAAATAATTAGACTCGTGTAAACTATGGTTATTGGTTTTTTTTAAGGTGAGATATTATCTAATGACTTCTCCCGCAGAAGGCGAATCAGACTTTTACTGAATAAATACACGCCTATATTCCTTCAGTTGCGCTTTGCGCCCCAGGATCACGAGTAACATGGTCCTGGGGCGTTAAAACTTTCCTCATGAATCACTGTGGAAACTGCATGAAGATCCGGTTAGTAGTTTCTGAGTACATACGAACTGACATACAGACACGGCGGATATATTCTTCTTCCATAAGTTGAGCTCATGCCTGTCTATTTATCAAGTGGTCCTTGAGACTAAATATTTTATTGACTTCTTTTGATAATTTATTATTAAGCTTTACTAAGAAACTCGACTATACTTTTTTATAATCCATTTTACTCAATTTTCAACTTACTTACTTACTTTTGATTTAAGGTCAATGTGGGCAAATCCGTCATACTTTTTTGAAAGTTGAATTTGGTAAACTATTACTGGAACACTTACTACTTTAATATAAATTTGTTGGTTGTAAGCGATAAAGAATTTTATTGTCTTGTATATACATCCTTTCCAAACAAAAAACAGCTCTTCATGTGTAAATAATGAGGTTTTTTTAAAAATCAGTCGTTAGACGGATTTTCCCGAGGATTAGGGGCAAATCCATCTAATAGCAGATTTTTCTCGAATTACGCCGTTATATCAAAGTATGTAATTTATTAATAAGTAAATGCAGATGACGAAGAAAAATGTTTTGTAACATCATTAAAATAAGGTTTAAGTTACGTTTTATTCCCTGAAATCTTTTTTGGGGGCAAATCCGGCCTATTTTTATAACCAGATACTATAAACCTTTCCAAAAAGTTTGAAAACTAAATATTTTTACTTATCAGTTTAATTTTTTAGGTACACTGATACATTCCTATCTTATTATGACGATGGTATTTTTGGTATTGACTTAAATAAACAGGGTTATTTTTAATTAATTTGGTTAGGTATAAGAGCATTATAATTTTAAACAACGTTGCACTTCACATTACTGTTGTATTAAAAATTGAATTAAAGTGATTGCAGTGTGGTAGTTCCCGAAATTCTCATTTTCTTGTATTTTTTGCAATTTGCATATCAGTGACAAGTTCAAAACATTCGCTCCATTCGCTTTTACATAGATTTGGTCAAAATTGGTAAAAATTCCAAAATGTAGCTAATTCTTAGCACATTTAAGTACATTTAAGTGATCAATATATTCACTCCTTTCGTTCGAAAGGAGTGAATATATTGATCATTCTTATATTTAGGATTATGCGTTTTACTGTCGCGAATCATATTTTGATCTAGTTGCAACTTGATGATTACTATTATTTAGTAATTATGAGAAAACTGAAAACAAACAAAATTATAATATTAATGAACATATTATCTGACCATAGGCCAAATCTAGTATTATTTATAACTTAATTATCATATTTATTCTGAGTTTTAGACATTTATACTTGTAAGCGCCATATTCACGGGTAAACAGGTAGCAACTCGCATCAATTGTCAGTTATGAATGGACTTTCAAAGTTTAACACTAAAACTAAAAATAGGAAGGATGAAAAGGTTGACGACATCTGCAATGGGGTAATTCCGGTATATGACGATTTAGCCCCATTGAAATTAGACGGAATTTCCCACTTGACCATTTTGAGGTTAAGTATTTTTTAAAACAATTCTTTCTGTATCTACTGGTTTTTATTCAAAACAAATAGTAAAATCCGCTGAAACACTTATTAAACTACATGTTATACATACTCAGAAAGTCCTAACATGTAAAATATAATATTTAACTCATAAAAAACAGCAGCACTGTACACTTGTGTTTTGAGTTCGGAGCACAACTAAACTTCAAATGTATTTTTTTACTCTTGTAGACAACCTTACACCATCTATGAATCATAGTTGGAACTAAAAAATGATCCTTTTTTATCGACTGAACCAGTAATAGCGTAAATTTTCTGGAATGAACAGCAAATGCATGTGTATGGAATAGCCCCGTAGACGGATTTGCACACATTGACCTTAATGTTTTTTTTTTAACATATTTTTTTTTTTAAAGTAACTTTGTTCTTTTTAGGTCGGAAAATCATCCTATGACATCCCCCGCTCTGGAGCGGAGCGAGAGATAGTGTCAGACTTTTACTGACTAAAAACACACTTCCATTGCTGGCCGTCCGCAAGACCGCGCCTACAGTGGCTGGAAATCAGGATCGGCTGCGGCGCGAGGGCCACCTCCTTTGCTAGCATTACTGCTTTGCAGAATGTAGCGACTGCCTGCCACTCCTCCTGACTTGTGCTTTTGGATAGGTTGGAAAGTTTTGCCTCATCATTTATACCGCGTACATCGAAGGACTGGAACTATCCTGCTGCGGTCCTCCCGTCCGATTATAATTTGGGTGTCTTCAAGGCCATTGTGAATAGGCTCCCATCTCACCATCAATGATTGCATCACTGGTTACCATCAGGTGGGATTGTGGTCAAGCACTAATTTATATCAAATAAAAAAAAGGTTCTGTAATGTTTTTATTTTATTATAATCACTCTAATGACACGGCATGAAAAACATAACTTACAAATTAATAATGTCACTATCCTACTTAGCTTATCTTAAATTATGGTAAGATCCTGTTATTCTACTTAGGATGAACACTTTAGTAGGATGATGTCAATCATTTTCATCCTGTCAGCAATTGTATGTGGTTTTGACACTTATCTCTGTCATGTCATCTTCTAAATGTCGTCTACTTAAGTCTGTTTTACAAAACGCAACAAGAAACAATTTCAGAGGTCATTTAAACGCCATTATTTCGTTGTTTTTTTTTTTTTTTGAGATAGGAAATCGTCCAATGTCTTTATTCGCTCTAGGGTGAGAAAAAGGGCGTGTCAGACTTCTACTGACTAAAACCACACCTGTATCTGTTCCAGGAACTTGGCTTCTCTTTCAGAAATCCCCGTAGTCTACTCGTAGGCTCTACTCCCCTTTACGGTTTTGCTGATACCTCTTTGAGGCACCCGTAGAACACTACGCGACGTCGATTACTCGGGCTAGGTCTTTCCTAACCATTGCTCGTCGTCCGCGAGCCTACGCGTACGGTTGTCGGGGAACGCAGTGCGACTCCCGATGTCCGGAATTTCTTCTTATGTATTATCGTCTAGCTTTTCCCAAGTTACTTGGGATCAGCTCAACGTATTTTTTTTCTTCCGTTCTGTCCTATCAACTACATTTTCTTTTATATCACTCCTCATACAGTCCGTCTATGTTTCTTTTGACCACCTTCTCCCTTTCTATCTACCAATACTCATAATACAATAAGTAACAGGCTTTTTATCATTCCTCATTAGCAAACACGTCATTACACCTGAAATATGAACGTATTTTTGAATTAACAAATAAAATCAAAATGTCATTTCTACATAATTATAAAACATGTCAAACCATTGACATCAATACGTAATTAAAACTACTCGATAACTCTTTTGTCATCGTCTGTACTGCTTTGAACTCGACGCATCGCTGGGCTCAGCTTTCATATGGAATTGCATTTTATACAACTGTACCTACTCTGGTAAATGGTAATAGTGTAGCATGTTATGAAAATATACTATTGATGATATTTTTTCAAGTGGCAATTGTAATTGTATGATTTCTGAATACAATATTTTTAAATCTTTTGTAGACGTCACTTACGATGTGGATCATTTAATTTAGTTTAGAGTAATTTGCTTGATTTAAAAATCCCAGGTTGTAGCTATCAGGAAAAAGACTAACGCAGGGAATTCCACTCCTTAGCAGTACGCAAAATAAATTTGTTCCTAAAGCGTTTGGGTGGGTACCCACCATGTACCAGTGGCACATTGCCTTGTGACCATGACTGACGGTCCGATGATGAAACGGACTTGGTGGAATTAAATTGTGCCTTTGCGACGCACACTTCCCAAACTGCAATCTATAGAAAAGCGACAGGCTAGCAACTCGGCTTCGATTTTCAAGACTTTGAAGCAATTAAAAAAAAAAAAACAATTAGGTATTCAACTTCATTTATTCAACTTCAATGTCTAATTATTTTCATTTATTCAACTTCAATGTCTAATTATTTTCATTTATTCAACTTCAATTATTTTCATTTATTCAACTTCTATTGTTTAATTATTTTAAATTATTCAACTTCAAATCTTTACCAAACCTGGCCACAGATTAATTATTTTACACGAAATTAACAAATGAATGAACGTCGTCAGTTCACAGTCAAGCCAAGTTTACACAGTGCCAAGTGGCTGTCAACGCGACATTCAGTTAATTATCACTATCCACTTAGTGAGGTGAATGAGGCACGACTTTAATGGTGTTGATGGAGATTAAATGTGAATGAAAACTGGCTCATTTAGCATATTTATTTTAGTGTCGTCTCATATATATTCCATACCAAAGGCGACACATACAGCTAGTTGTGAAGGGGCGATTGCTGCAGGTGCAGAAAATCTCAGACAGTGCAACAACCTTATTGGAAGTTATATGCTTGAGCCATTTAGGGTTGAAACGAATGAGCTCTGGTGGCCAGAGCGCTTGGTTTTTCTTTAGCCAACGAATCATCGTGGTAAAGCTGCCGACGTTCTGAGTACTTTTCCTATTTTACTTTTTCGATGTAATATTTTTTTTCTAAACACTTAGGTACTATCACTTGCAAAAGTCCATAAGAATTCTTAAAACTTATTCGTTTGACGTTTAGTTTGACTTACGACCTTTTATTTTCAAGTTTCGCCAACAAATGATTGAAATTCACAATTTCATCAACTTATCATAAGTCAAGATGGCCCAGTGGTATAGGCACACAGATTGAAGCGCAAATCAGCGTGCCGCAAGTTCAAATCCCACGCAATTATTGACTTTTTGTAAGTTCTTACCCGATTGGAAGTTATGTATTTGCATTACATATATTAAATTATTCTTTAACTTGTTCACACATTTCTTAGAGTTAGAAAGGTAGATCACAAAAAAAACTAAATAAAGAATTAGATTTCTGCGAGGTAGACACGAGTTTTAACTTAACCGAAATGAACTGTCGTTTGGTTGTAGTTGTTGGTTAGTGACGTGAGGTTGACAGTATTGTAATATTCGCAAAATGCAGGCTAATATTAGTATTGAAGTGAGGGCGACTATCATTGGGCTGCATAAAAGTGGTCTTAATAAAACACAAATATCTGAAGAAACCGGACTGAATGTGAGTATAATAGCTATTAATGAATTGTAACTTTATTACAAATTAATCTTCTAATTAAAACGTATGCCATTTATGAATCCATTCATCGTATCTTTATGAGGTTTAAAAGAGAAATACGTAAATCGTTGGGTTTATTGGATTGGTTATTGGATTAATAAATGCAGTTTTATTTTAAAATTATATTCAATAATTATGATTATTAACATTTTATATAATGAAAATGAAGTGAAGTAGGTATAGCTGCCTAATATATATATTTTTTTTTATTTTAGAAAAATACTGTAAATCTTTGGCTAAAAAGATATGAGGAAGAAGGTAGCCTTGCTAGTCGAAAGAGAAGTGGGAGATCGAAGCTTATTAGCGAGGCGCAGCGACGACATATGGTGGACGTATACGAAACGAATGGTTTCGCACCAACGAGACATTTTGCGGAATTATATGACACCTCGATGGATACTGTTCGCCGTGCACTTCACGCTGAAGGCGTGCATCACAGAAAACCTGCTAAAAAGCCGTACTTGACAGAGAGGCACAAACAAGAACGATTACGTTTCGCACTAAATATTTAATGTTAACTAAACTAAATGGCCTACCATTTTATTTTAACATATCTGTGATTATTCGTTAACAAACACTGTATTATATTGTGTTTACTTTCGTTTAAAACAGCTATATCTTTTAACTTGTGCCATCGCCTCATCTTAAGAATGCAGTGAACTCGCTATCAATTTTGTTGACAATAATCATGAGTCTATTTCGTTTTTTATTCTTCTACCCGCACTGTTTTAACATAATACTATAGTTCAATTTATTTTTCTCATCTAATTGACGATTATCTTGTGAGAACTAAAGTTCTTTTAACAGAAATTGAGGTTTGGTTTCAATCTTCTTTTCGTCAAGAAAATGAACAATTAAGCTATGACCTCAATACATTCATTGTGACGTTACACAAAAATAAAATGTTTACAAAGTCCAAATCATATATCACTTTTCAATAAATAACTGGATATAAACAATTACCTATATTTTATTTTATTAAAATTTGAATATCCGTTCATTGTTACGTTATTCATATTATGAATGGTCTAAGTGGGTATACTTCCAACAAACAATCTTAGGCGTAACATAGATAACGGTTACAAGATAACTTTTTGTCTAGGTAACAATTCGACGTCACAATTCTCATAAATGTTTAATTTGTAAATATAAAGAATAAACATTTTTATTAAACACGTCTTTTTATTTCCACCTTATAACATCGAAAAGATGTAACAACTAAATAATTGCAAATTACGAATGTGATTCTTCTTGTGGTTAATAGATCACATTCGTAATTTGCAACTATTTAGTGCAAAAAATGCAATAGTATTTTTCATAGAAATAAAAAAAAACAACTATATCAATATAGATTGGGAATTTTCAAAGTAAGAAATAACTGCAACGGACCGACCATGATTTGAACTCGGGTTACGTGATTTGCGAATCCAACACTTAGTTCACACGGCTACCAGCACATGACGAATTTGCACGAATTTTATCAATGCTACCATATAGCTCAGTGCGACGACAGTTCCTTAGTGTGTGTTATCTGTGGAATGTGGATACTCATACATGCGCACACATACGCACGGAAATATCGCGCTCGCTCGGTTCGTAGCAATGTAATCATTAGCGTTCCTATGGACTTTTGCGGCCTTACTGTACTCAAAAACCCGGCCTTATCCGTACCACTATTAGGCATGTTTAGGCCATTTACTGTTTTTTACATTAGTGCGGAACCGTCAACCTCCTTTTATTTGTATATATTATCTTCATAAATGTATAAAAAACGTCCTTTGATACACGTGGACACGTGGTAATTTCTATTACGCCTAGGTCGCAGTAACGAACTTTCTCCACTTATATCAAAATATACTAAGTATTATGCTTAATAAGTTATTTTTATACGCGTTTATACACAATATTGTTAACTATTTTATTAACTTTAAGTTTATTTATCAGTAAAAAGCCATAAAACAGTCTTTGATTGGTCTTCATAGTACCAGGGGATCATAAATCAAAGCAACGTTCTGTATCGTAAACAAATGGATCGGCCGCCATGCCCGTCGATCAATCGAGACGGTCTGTTTCATTGAATTATTTAACCTATTGGACTGGTCAATTGCTAACTTCAGTCTATTACTGTATGTTTGCTATAGCTTCTTGTTAGGTATAAATGCAATTTAGTCAGCCATATTTATTTAGTATTTATCCTTACAATCTTCTATGATCTAAAAGCGAAATACCATCATCATCATCAGTATTTTTAATGTTCCCACTGCTTGGACTCAGGCCTCCTCTCTAGGAAATAAATTATCAATGTCACATGTCTTCGAATTTTTGGTTCTAGGACATGTCGCGCGAAATACCACTCACTTATTAATCAAGAAATCTCAGAAACTATAACACCTACAAACTTAAAATTTAGCAGATTGGTTCCTCATTCGGTGTAAACATCCACTAAGAACAGATTTTACGAAACTTTATCCCCGAGAGAGTAAAATGGGGGTTGTCCTATAAAAGCGAAATATCACTCACTGATTAATCACGAAATCTCTGAAACTATAACACTTACACAGAGAAAAGACGTCCACTGTTGGACACAAGCAGCTCTCCTCCAAGTGTCGCCATAACAGTCAGTCGTCACATCCATCGGATTTCCGCGACCCTCATCGATAAGACCGCTATTGTACCCATAAATTTAAGTTTTTTTTTTTTTTTTTTAATTGAGATAAACTAGTTCTAGTGTAGTAAGTTTTTGCATAAGCTGTGTTACTTTTTGGTGTACAATAAAGTTTATTCTATTCTATTCTATTTTCATCATGTCATTGGTCCACCTTATGGGAGGCCTTTCAACGCTGCGTGTTCCGTATGTACCTACCTAGGTGGTCCCCACTCAAGAACCTTTCGGCTCCAACAACTATCAGCTCTGCGAGCAGTGTGCTCTGCCTACTGCCACTTAATTGATTCTTCGAACTATGTCAAGAGAATAAATGAAAAAATTAAATCTACACTAATATAACATAATAAAGAGGTAAAGTTTGATTTTTTGTTTGATAAGAAAGTAAGCTCTGGAAGTAGTGGTCAAATTTTTCACCGATAGGAAGCTGCTTTATTTCTGAATCATCATTATCATCATCACTTCAGCCGAAAGACGTCCACTGTTGGACATAGGCCTCCCCCAAGTGTCACCACAATGAACGGTCCTGTGAGTCTCGCATCCATCGGATTCCCGCAACCCTTAGGTTATTGGTAACATGGTCATGGTAATATTTCTGAGTGTATGTCACTGGCTATATATATAATATATATATGTACGCGGGCGAAGCTGCGGGCAAAAGCTAGTCACAAATAAACATATTATGTGTTATATTTATATATTTAACCAACCAAATCTCTTACCACGAAAAGCATAGTCCAGCAAAGTGCTAATAAAGCATTTCACTTTGACCAATAAGTTATTGAACATTGATCCTTTTACCCCAAATGCGTCTCTTACTGCCAAGCAAACTGCCTTACTGCTAAAACTAAGAGTTCAGTGACCTTGTAGCTCATATCGGTGACGTAAGCAGTACTGTGGGGAATGTTGCGAACTTTTGTTTATTACCTTCTGTTTTTCATGCGACCCTAGTATTTTGTTGTGAATGTCTTGGTATGTGTATTGCGAATTAGTGCGGTTGGCAGAATTCTACCTTTACGAATTATTCTCAAATGAAAGTATGTTGTTTTCCTTCAAAAAGATTAATCAAATGTTAATCTGTACTAATATAATAAAGTTGAAGATTGTATTTGTTTATTTGAACGCGCTAATCTTAGAAAGTACTGGTTCGAATTGCAAAAATCTTTTAGTGTAATAATACACGCCAAATCAAGCTATTTTTTTTTCTTGTTTTCCGGAAAAATAATTATTAAATTAACATTAAAATGTCCACAGAAGAATGAATGTAATCTTTTGACTGGCCTGTTGGTCTAGTGATTAGTGGCCTTGACTGCTATGCTAGACGTTGTAGTTTCGATTCCCACCCAAGACAAAGATCATTTGTTTTGTGTCTGGGTGTAATTTTTCTTTAATATATTCTGTGTATTTAGAAATATATATTGTGTATGTTTATCAGTTGTCTAGTACTCAGTACAGCTGTACTTAGTTTGAGACTAGACTATATTATATTATTATTTGAACGCGTTAAACTCAGAAACTCTTGGTTGTAATAGAAAAAATGTTTAACTATTGGACAGCCTATTCATCGATATTACACGCTACGATGCACTAGGGTGGGCAGTAACCAAAGACGGGTGAAACCAAGTTTTTTTTCAAGAGGATTTTCGGAAAAAAAAAATAATTTATTACATAAATTAGGCAAAAATTTTGTTAAGTTTATATTAAATAAATTAATAAACTTTTTACCTAATAAAAAAAATATATTTAATAAATTAACATATAGTGTATAAAATATTATCTAATGTCTCCAGGAGGATGAGTGTCATCATAATTTTTGTAGAATCGTAAAAAAAAAACTGAAGAAAAAACAGAAATATATTTTGTATACCACAAAACAAATCATGGAATGTTATGTTATAATATCTCAGCTTTAGAGAAGCAATACATTATCATCATCCCAACAATTGATCGTCCCCTCCCTCTGTCAAACCTCTGACACATCACTTCCTTCCTACAAAAACATCTTGAACAAACAAAAATTCTTAAAAACAATCGAACAACAAAGAACAACGGATAACAACGTAATTGTTTTGTCTCTTCTCTACGCAAATCCGACAAAAGCTCTTCTTTTTTTGAAAAGGAATAGGCTGTACCTAATCCACCACGAAGGCCTAATGCGGGTTGGTGGATGTCACAAAAGTCCACAAATCAAGTCAAAGCATTTATTTCATATAAACTTTTGACTTTTATTGTCAAGAACTCAGTCAGTCAGAAAAATGAACCTAATTGCACATTCCAAAGCGTAGATCTCTGCACTGCTTTTAATATATCAGTTCTTGTCGCTTCTATTTTTGTAAAAACAAGTTTAAATAAAAAAACGCTTTTTTTTTTACTGCCGCGCCCTTTTTTCCGGCAAATATGTAATGATCAAATAATATGAGAACCATGCAAATTGGTGTCTGAGATGGTCTTTTGAGAAAAGAAGCACACAGATTGGAGTGCATGCAAAATTACAGCTTCTATAGCACCACAGCTTCTATAGTCTGTCTAGTAAGTCAACCGACTTGGGAATTTTGTATAATATTTAATCATTTAAAAAATACTTATATTCGGTACTTTTTATAAGGTTCTTATGTTAGTAAACAATGATTTCTATTTCTTAATCAACCTTGATTATTGAACCCGTGTTGACTACAACAGATTTCATTAAATCCTAATAATTACCCAAGTCGTTTAACTTATTAGACAGACTCCTAAGCTATATCGCGACAGACGTGCGAACATAAGGACGGACATTGCGAAACACAAGGGTATCTTGAAACAAAAATATCCTAAAAGATAAGTTGGTATGAATATAGAATATTCAACTATCACTCCATTCGAGGGAAAAGGTAACTAAGGGACAATATTTGAAGAGTTTAAGTCAGCAGGTTCCATTTTCGCGTTGCAATTTTAGATTAAGCTATGTTTACCGTTCGTGGACAGCATACACTAATGTAGCAGATTTTACACCTTTGTCTGTATTCTAAACAGATTTTTAGAATGTTCAAGACTAGTACCTAATTCTACGATTATTATAAACAAAATTAAATTAAAGAAAGAAACCCAGTCATAAAAAACTCAACTGAAAAATAAATAACTAAACAGTTCAAAAATACTAACCAAAAAAAAACTTCAATGGTTTTTTTTTTAGTTTCATGGTTCAGTTAGTTACATTTCGGAATCACCTCCTCGAAACTTTTATTTTGATACCTAAAAAGAATGCACACTTAAGGGCCAAGCGCCCGAAAAGTGCCATAAAACAGTGATTTTCTGAGGCCTACTCCTCCGTAACGGCTAGGTCAATTGGTTTGAAAAAAATATATGTTTATTATAGATTCATGAACAATAATATCAACATTTGATTTTTTCGTGCAATTAATACTTTTGTCAAAAAAAATATTTAGCAATTTCGCAACTTTTCGCAACTTTTCCCTACTCCTTCGAAACGGCTTGGACCTTTAGAAACATTTTTACACATAAAAATTGGTGGTTAAATATTCTTCAAAGTGAACACTGCATATGTAAATCAATCAATATCTCGCAGAGAAAATGGATTTAAAGCGCTGTCTGGGCGCTGCTGGCCGCAAATAAATGCACAGATTTGCGTACTACCGTCTAGGCGAGTGCGAGCGTTGCGTTCACATAATTTCGGTCAGATGGTTCAAGGGACTATACCTACGCCTTAACTAGTGATATTTTTTTTTAATTCATAGATATAAACGCAGGCTAAGCCACAGGCAGAAGCTAGTAGTAATAGGTTTTACGTATATTAACAGATAGAAAATGCAAAACCTAAATTGCTAGGTATAAAAGCATGAGATGCATGATGGTACACAAGAAACAAAGAGAGAAAAAAGAGTAAGTAAACAAGAGTGTGTGTGTGTGTGTATAATAAAATTTCCTTGTGTGCCTTCCTAAAATTTTGAACGATTATTCAGGAGATGTCATTCTTGCCGATGGTAACGCATAAATCAAAAGTTCAAAAACAAAACAATGCAACGAGAAATAAAATCTCAGATAAGCTGAGCTACAATTACAATAACATTATCATACATACAGGGATAACACTCGGATCATTTATCTTCCCGAACAAAAAATGGCATCTACAATATTCCCGCGTTCTTTATGAATGGACCCAAATCCTGTGCAGAATTGATAAATTGGTATACTTTACATATTGAAATGCTGGTATCTTCAAATGGAAATTCTCGAAATTAAGAACCTTTGTTCTTACATGTGTTTTCTTCAGAGGTCAGTAACCTGACGTATTTTGATTACGAAGCTAGATAAAGTCGAGCAAATTTAAGTCTCGCTAATTTGAAGATATTGTTGTCCTTTAATTGTAAATAAACATACATAAAGAAAGAAATAGAGGTGAAATATTATGTAGTCGAATAGAAACTTTATACCTCAGAATATGCTGCAAATAAAGTTAGATTTCGTTTCTCGTAATTTTCTAATTCTTTCAGTAAAATACCATGTTTCTGACAGCTATTGAAAATTCAAATTCAAAATATTTTTATTTCACTCTAGCTTTTATCCGCGGCTTCACCCGCATACATAAAATATAGCCTATTTCACTTAGAAATAAAGCAGCTTTCTATCGGTGAAAAAATTTTCGCCGTCGTACCAGTACTTTCAGAGATTACCTACCACAAACAAACTATACTTCTTTATAATATTATTATAGTGTAGCAGTGTAGATATGTCCACATAGGTACTTATAGGTTTCTTATTGAGAATGTAACATAACATGGGAGTCTTTACGTCAAGAGTAAACAGGTAAACTAGGCAAGTGTGCATCATCATCAACCTTATTATCGCTTACCTTAGGTGAACCTGTTAATATTAACACAATATTTTCTTAATCTTGTCTCACTTCGACGGTCTTGTCGAATTTTACTTTAGCAGTAGCATTTGTAACCTCTAGACCAACGGTCAGCAACAGGCGGACCAACGGGCGGAAGGTCGGCCATATATATTTGTTAAATAATATTGTCATTTATCTAGTTATTCATAGTATTCATACATTTAAGAGCCACGTAGTAATTACGAGTTAATAACGACATGCCATATTTCACGTAAAAAAAATATGCGGGAGCGTTTCACATTGGCCGCACGCATCCCACGTCCCGAAACTGCAGCGCGCTTGCGACTGTCATACATACATATCTAATTGAAATAAATATTGTAACATTGTTGTTTTTTTTATTTGGACCTCGATAAAAATGTTCAACGTTATACGGACCCCACTTAAAACTACTTGCCGACCCCTGCTCTAGACCATCATCAACATCAGCCTTTTTTAATGTTCCCACTGCTGGGACTCAAGCCTCCTCTTTGGGAGAGGGAATGGGCCGTAATCCACCACGCGGGCGCAGTGCGGGTTGGTAAATGTCGCCTCTAGACTTTGCACGCATAATTTTGTCTGTTTATGAGATGGAAATCATCGAATGACTTTTCCTGATCTAGGGTGGAACCACTGTCAGATTATGTGTGTCCTTAAGTTACTTTTTGAATTCTAGAGCCACGTTTACTCTTTCAATTATTCTCACAGACTTAACAGGCATCATCCTTTCTAGGCCCCTTCAGTTTTGCTGACATCTCTTTGAGGCATAGTTCAACGAGATGTCGTTCTATTCCATAACCGAACAGTGTCATGTGGTGTTTTTTTTATGTATTTGATAAGTAGCATCTCGGAATCTTGATTTGTAGCCAGTCGAGGTTACAGGCCTGTACACTGTTCTTCTTCTCTGTCAGTATCACTCTTGATAGAGTGGTTGTGGTCATCACTTCAGGTGTTAGTGGCAAGCTTCACAACACGCCGCTACTTCTCTCTGATGACCGCCTTTCTCTTGCATTCGTGTAGTGATGATGGGCCATCACTGCAGTTTTTATCTGGTCAGTCCACCTCAAAGACGATCATTCCTTGTGACCTGGTACTCTCAACTTTCCCTGGACCAAAAGTCCCTTAGTAGCCACCCCCCCTCAGCGGCATACGTGACCAAAAAAGGTGAGGATACGAGACTGTGCCAAAGAAGATAAACGCTGCTTGATGCCGAGTTCTCGCCCGTGTTACATAGTACTATATCACTTCTGACAAAATGAGGGTGTACAACTCTGCTTGTCCTGTCGAAAATATAAGCGTCATGTTGTGTTTTACTATCTAATGCCTCTATAATAATAGTTGGAATAAACAAAGCTGATATTATTTCAAAGATAAACTGTAATTGTTTTCATACATTTTGATCAAAGACTATCTGCAGACACACTAAACGATCAAACAATTGGCAGACAAACAATTCATGAGTCATAGCTGTCCCCGCCGTTTCACTCGCGTCTTTGATTACTGGTCTGCTCCCGTGGGTCGTAGTGTGAAGTTGTATAGTCTTCTTTGATGAATTGGCTTTTCAATCTATACATATAAAATGTATTGTCCTAAATGACTAACTAACGGATCAACGTAAAACCTAAACCGCTGATCGTTAAGACCTGAAACTTGGAGGGTATGTTTTGTGTATTCAAAGTCAAAGAATTTATTTCAAATAAACCATTTGCAGGCACTTTTGAATAGTCAAATGTCGGTCAGTCCAAGAAAAGTTAAACTAAATTGCACGTTCCAAAGCGTAGGTCTCTATGGAGAAGAGTATGACGTAGGCATCTGAAAAGAAAGGATTCTTTGGAAATCTACCTTATTCTAGTATGAGACAACGTAATTTCTTAGTCCAATCTACTTCAATGGCATGAACATCCCAGCTCCCGAAAGAGCAGTAGTGTCAATTTTTGACAGTCTTATAGTGTTCCTACTGCTGGGAATCACGTCTGCTCTCTAAGAGAGGGAATGAACCGTAATCCACCACGTGGGCCTAGTGTGGATTGGTGGATGTCATATCTTCGAATTTTTGGTTCTAGTTCATACCGGTTTATTGACGATGTTTTCCTTCACTGTGTTGAGAGTAATGGAGGTGAAATAAATTTCACAGAGTAATGCGCCTGGGTGGGTTTAAACCCATGGCATACAACGTTGTTGTTCTTTTTTTTAACTTTCTATATACTTTTTTCTTCATTGTATGTGTCTGTGTGCTTTCTTTTCCTTTCCTATGGATAGCACATCCAAACAAACAACTCTTCAGCTTTTTAATGTTAGTACGAATATCTACAGGTAATAGTCTCCGACAAAACAGATGTGAGGACTAAAATTGCCAGTTGGTAAATAGTCTACGTACAATATGAAATTGGAGGAAAGAATCCGCCATATCTCCTAGCAAGGAAAGGAGAAAAAATAAGATTAATTATACAAATAATAGGCCTTGTCTTGTAGGCGACTAGGGATGTAGTGACGGCCATCTTAGCGGAAGCGGAGGTGAATAGTAAATAATATATGAATCCATTTATTCTCTTATGGAATACTAGCTTATCTCGCAGCTAGGTACATAAAATAGCTTATGTCGCTTAAGAATAAAGCAGATTTCTATTAGTGAAAATTTTTGTCATCGTACCAGTACTTTCAGAGATTACCGCTTACAAACAAAATAAACAATATTAGAGTAGATTTAATATAATACTCGGCTTCTGAATCGATTTCAGTTATTTTAACATGAGTAATTTTTTATCCTAAAATAATTATTCATGATTACTTTTAGGATAGAAAAAATCTATAAGCCTCGACCGACACCTCAGAAAGCTTTCATCAGGCGGCTGGACCAAGAAATTGATTCACAAAGCGTTACTTCTGGCACAGTATTAATATCATACTTCTGGATACGGCTCGCATAAATAGGAGGTTCCTTTTTCTGAAGCCCTGACCACCAGTAACTTAAACCCTGTTTCTGATACTTTTTTTGTATATTTTAATCGTTTCTTTTTATTGCTTTTTAAGAAATATTTTAAAATGTAAAGGTATAGTAAAGTAAGAATGATCAATAAACGTATAGATAATAAAATCCAAATTGTATGAAGATACACAAGATACGATTTTTCTTTATTTATTTATTTTTTTGTCGATTTTCCTTACAGTTTTCTCAAAATCTTTTGAAGGGGGTTTGGATGCGGAGGTATGATTGCTTGCAAACGTTCCGCATTAGAGAACACGAAGGCAAGGTTCTGTTACAACCCTAGACTAGTTTGTTGTCAGAGAGTTACGACGCTCAAAATTGGTCCCTTTCGTCCAAATTACACTACCGTTTGCTGTATTTATTTTGGTTGTGAAACAAGCCTGGGTCTCAACAGGGACGGGCAGAGGTATTGTACTAGCAATATCGAGCTGCTTTACGAAAAATATCCTGAGCGACAATTTGCGTTTTAGATGTAATGGGTTTTTTCTTCCATTGCTAAAAAGTGTTTATAAAATGTGTTAATTACTATTATTCTATTAGATAGACAACGAGGTAGCTATTAGATAATATCTACTAGTACTTTAACGCCTGAGTGTATTTTGTGTTTTGGTATATACGCACATTTTTCCTTTTTATTGTATTTTAAAATGGTTTTGTGTATACTAATATTATAAAGAGGTAAAGTTTGTTTGTTTGTAGCAGGTAATCTCTGAAAGTACTAGTTCGATTGCGAAATTTTTTTTCACCGATAGAAAGCTGCTTTATTCCTGCGGGCAAAAGCTAGTCATAAATACTTTTAAATTAATATGTAAGAGAAAACTCATTCCTGTTAAAAACGCAAACTTTCATTTACGAAGTTCTTCTTAAAAAGGGTCAATGTTTGCTTGAAACGGCTTTTTTCTTGTTCCGAAATTCGGTTTATAAAATTTGTAATTTGTCCTTTTAAAAAAAAAAATTTTGTTTAAATACATATTAAATCTCTTGCCTTTCCTATTGTTATCTTTTCATTTTGGCATAACATGTATTGTTAATTCATACTTTTCTGTTAGTTGCTATCTCAACCTCCTATCATCTCAAATCAATTACATCAAAATATAATAATAATAATATTTCAGAATTATCACACAACGTCGTCTAGTCCCATGCTAAGCAGAGCTTGTATTATGAGTACTAGACAACTGATAAACATACTTATATATTTCTAAATACATACATATTATAGATAAATTACACCCAGACACAGAACAAATGATCATGCTCATCACATAAACATTTGTCCTGGGTGGGAATCGAACCCACGACCTCCGGCATAGCAGTCAGGGCCACTAACCACTAGACTAATAGGCCTGACAAATATCGAATCAAAACTCTCATAACGATCGTAAAACCACCAAAAAAAACTCGTAGATATTCTAAAT
Source organism: Mythimna ferrago (assembly GCA_910589285.2). Classification (NCBI taxonomy): domain Eukaryota; kingdom Metazoa; phylum Arthropoda; class Insecta; order Lepidoptera; family Noctuidae; genus Mythimna; species Mythimna ferrago. The sequence continues at coordinate 847,920 of OU342697.1, forward strand.
AGCACAAGTGTGAACAACACGTAACTGCAACGCAATGTGTTGTACGTTTGTAGAACATTTTTTCATTGGAAATTCGCGAGATATCTGGCGTGGGCTATAAATAGTATACAATCGAGAACACCTGGCTAGCGCGGATTAAATCGGTAAACAGTTGGATCACACCGTTCCCTGTTCTCGGATTAAAACAGATGTAAGAATATGGAGTTCTACCTTTAAATACCAGTTGCAGATTAAGAGTTAGTTCCGTCGGCTTGCAGACGGCAAGCAATGGGTAGATCACCATCCGGCCGTCCAGTAATGGTCTAGACCGAGCCCGAGTCTTTGAAGGCGCGTAATAATTCACGCGCGCGTCAAAGAGATGTTAGCTAAATTGTAAGAGGCCTTGTAAGGCCGAAGCCTACTGGGGTCTTAGGTCGTCCGAAAGGGAACGAAGATGGAACATAGGGACAGGTTCTAGTCAGTAAAAGTCTGACACACACCACCCTAGAAGGTAAAAGTCATTGGATGATTTTCCACATAAAAAAGACCAAGAGTTAGTTGAAGGTAAATGCTTCAGTTTCTTCTTAAGGCTTATAGTCCCTTGAACCATCTGGCCGAAATTATGTGGACGCAACTCTCGCACCCACCTAGGCGGTAGTACGCAAATCTATGCATTTATTTGCGGCCAGCAGCGCCCGGAAAACGCGCGGCTGACCTTTAAATCCATTCTCTTTGCGAAATATTGATTGATTTCTGGTTAAAGATATTTATTGCTCATAAAGAAATTTACATTTCACTTACGATTTACATATGCTATGTTCACTTTGAAGAATATTTAACCACCAATTTTTATGTGTAAAAATGTTTCTAAAGATCCAAGCCGTTTCGAAGGAGCAGAGAAAAGTTACGAAAAGTTGCGGAATTGCTAAATATTTTTTTTTAGACAAAAGTATTAATATCACGAAAAAATCAAATGTTGATAATGTTGTTCATGAATCTATAATAAACATATATTTTTTTCAAGCCTATTAACTTGGCCGTTACCGAGAAGTAGGCTTCAGAAAGTCACTGTTTTATAGCACTTTTCGGGCGCTTGGGCCTTAAGGCAGGATATCATCAAATGAGTTCTCCTGGTTTAGGGCGGAGCGGAAGCGCGTATCAGTATTTTTCTGAATTAATACCACACTACTTTCCTTCTAGGGCCCGGGTTTCCCTTTCAGAAGTCGACCAAAAAAGTCTTTGGTTTGTGACAATCAATTTCATTCGAGTCAAGTGGAGGATATTACTTAAAATATATTTGTCATAGTATTTATTAGTTTATAATTTTAGCGTATATTATATATATTTTTTTATTAAAAGCACCTAATTTCAATGTCACTACATTCTATTTTTCAATATCTAGTCTATATTTTATTGTACACATCTACCACAGTGTAGTCTTTTTTAACCCAAATGTTGACTGGTAGAGAAAGCCTTGTTGCATTCAGTTCGCCTATGTATCACTACAGTACATCATCATCATCATCTTCCTGCCCTTGTCCCATCTTATTTGGGGCCGGCACAATACGTTTTTTTCTTCCATTCTACCCTGTCACTCGTCAAAGTCATGCTATCACAAACTTCCTTTTCTTTCATATCACTTTTCTCACAATCCATCCATCTTTTCTTTGGCCTCCCTCTCCCTCTCCACCCATCCACATGTGGGACGTGGTTAGCTTTGTTCATCAATAAGTTGCTGCGGGAAGAAGCCATACCTGATAATTGGTGCAACAGTTCATTCATCCACTCCCAACAACTTCCACTTCAACTGGTATTTCATCTGGGCCAGTTACCTTACCAATCTTCATTCTATTTACAGCTATTCTGACTTCATCCATACTAATAATTCTCACTAAACGTAGTATCACTACTGTACATGAAATTTAAATAAATAAATAAAACATAAGGGTAAATTCGATGTAGTAAAGAGAGAGAGTCATAAATACGAACTAGGAAGTCAACAATACAATCCACGTGCATCCATCTCCAAATAAAATGGCGTACCAGGAAATTGTGTTAAGTCAAGCTTTTATTCCAACCCTTTCTATACACGTGACGCACAACTTGTAGAAACTTCGAGCCGTTCACAACGTGACTCCGGCTGTTATTGCTTTGAAAAAACCTGCCAGCCGCGTCCTCAAACAAATGTATGTAAGTCTTGTAGCGCTTGTTTCCATGCTAAAAAAGAATAGAGAAATCTTTCATATTGTTGGCGGAACTTGAATTGCATTAGACATTTGTCTGGTTTCGAAAAAGATTCGTACTGAAAACATAGCATAGACAATATGCAAACTTAAGTAAACAAATGTGAAATAATTTTCAAACTATCTTCATCAACAACGAAGTTATTATTCTCTTTATTTATTAATTATATATTGTATGAATTATATTTTTAAATATTTTAATAAAAATTATGTCAAAAAATTTTTTTTTTTTTTATATTTATTTATTTATTTAACAATTCATGAACACACTTAACTTATATAAGAAAACATCATCATCTTATTATACATCTTCAAAGCTGTTATTTTCTATTTATTTGTTTTACTGAGATACATATGTACATAAAAAACTTAAATATTAAATAAACTATTTATACTGAAACCTAACTATGTACATAAATATAATACAAAATGACAAAGTACGCTCAGGTGTCAAAGTACTCCTCCACATCGCTGTCATCCGGAAATGTGCCGAGAAGACTGGCAGCATTGCCACGTTGAATGGCAATGCTAATTCTTTGGGCGAAGAACGAGCCAGCCCTCTGGCCACGTGAAGTGTCGATCAGTCGGCGTGAAATTTCCTTGAAAAGGAGACGCGCACTCGGACTCCATGAACCAAGTGTTTCGACCCCAAACAGCTCAAAACTGTAATTACCAATAAGGTTACAGTATTTGCGCCGTTTAAGGGTCTCAGCAGCAGCAGCGGCAGCGCCAGCACAGCCTGCCGTACTTGGAATATGGGATGGCGCAAGGGTGTCGACACAGGTTGCGTCCCACACCAGAGGCCTACCCACCTTTCATGGTACCAACGTCATACCATCTGGTCTCTTCCCATCGTCACGTACCAAACCATTTGGTTCGAATACGGCAGGTACGCCGGCGGTGACAAGAGTTCGACGAATAATGTCGTTGATGCTAGCGTGTCGTGGTATGCGGCCTGCGCTCCTGCAACAGGACAAGCCATGGTGTCCGAGGCTGTCGACACCTTCGCCACAGTGGCACCGATGTGGAGCTGTTATTACCAGCTTTGAAGCTGAAAGAGAAGTCCGATATGATGATAGATGTGTATCTCCCAATTATTTTATTATTGTCTCCCACTATACGAGTGGAGAGGGAGTGAGAGGCCAGAGAAAAGATGGATAGATTGTGTACAGAGTGATATAAAAGAAAAGGGAGTCAGTGATAGTGCGTGTGCTGCTCAGCGCTGTTGACTCGTCGCATTTTGCGTGTAGTCACGGCACTATACTGAGCGTTTTTCACAACGATATAATTTGTAATATGTAAGTTAGTTCTAAGATTGCGTTTGTATCCGCCATATAAAATCTGTCATCATCTGTCTTAATGACAGGATAATAAGAAAGAAAAAAACGTGGCGCCCCCAAGTAATATGGAACAGGGGCAGGAAAAAAGGACATAACTATGTTGCACAATAGACAGAATTCAGTTGTCTTATAGGTAAAGAAAGCAACATTAAATTTGTCACATAATAGTTACTTAACTTCGGAACTATACAACCTGTGAAAAGTAACCAAAGTTAACAGGAGCCTCTAAATATTTAATCCAAATTACAGAGCTGATCAATATTCTAACGAATTAAACTCTATATTGGATGTAAAGTGTAGGGCAATCGATGGTCTACTAGTAGGCAAAACAATAAACCGGTAGGGATATCAGCGGGTATTCGAGTAAATGTATTGAAAAGAAATTGTCAAGTTCAATTATTCCTGTTAATTTGTCATTATTTCATTTATCAATTCAAATGTATATGGGCACAATGTGACAAGCACTGAACGCGTGGTCTTTCTCATCCCTTTTCAACATCTTCAAACGAAGAAAAAGAAAGAAAGAAAAAGAGTTTATATGCGTCAAGCATGGCGCATATCAATACATTATTATTGGCGTTATTTTTATGTCAATATTGGGAAGATAATACAACATAATTTTTAGTTCAAGCGAAACCTGAATAAAGTTCGTTCAGAATCAGTAACTGAATCGATTCCAATCATTTTTACACCATGTTATATTTTTTCCCAAAAATATTTAAAACGTTCACAAACTGGACACCAACACCGACACTAAGTATGTTACAACACAGGTCGCGGCCGGCCATAGCGGACATTAGGCAAAGTGAACGAACGAAAAACGAACCCTCAGTCGCCTGGATGGCCCGGTGACTACGTATATTTGCTGACATAACAAGCTTATAACTTTGTGATTTTTCCAGTTTTAAAATTTTGTGCATAGATTCTTTACATAAAAATACTAGACACATGTTTCAGGTTTTGCATATACTAAAACTAACGTTGTATATACATACCTTTACACCGTTACATTTTAATCGTTTTAATTCCATGGAGGGTCGAACCAGTGCATGAAACACTTTCGATTTGTAAAGATAAAATTAAAAAAAATATATATTTTTTTTTTATAACTCGAACCAATTCTCGCATGAGTGAATAAATAATGCAAGCCATTAGTAGGCAACATTCCACAATAACAATAATTATGCGTTCGCCTAGTCAACGTGGACTCACAAAAAATAGCCAATCCCAGATCAAACACGCCCTCTAACCTTATTTGATTGGCCATGCAACGGGGCGCGCGCACCCCGCGCGCTAAGTGCAGCGCGTGAGTGACACGTCATGGAATAATTCAATTTCTCTCAAGACGTCATAGGTGTGTCGTCGCGCGAAAATAATGGCGTCTCGAAATTACGTGTATTCCAACCTGGAGTTGGTGACGAAATCGCGAGTCTTGTTGCGCAGGCGACTCCACGTTTTTACAGTGCCAAACCAGCAATCTTTGTGTTAAACATGCAAGATTATGTATCCAAAGTCAAAGTCAAAGTCAAATCTTTATTGCAGAACACAGTACAATCAATTATACATTTCTGGATGTCATGTGAATGCTCAACAAACTGTGTGGAAAAGAAAGCTATGCTCTTGTGAAGCCTATCTAACCAGCGATGATTCGGAGGTGATTAGTTATTAGGTTTATAACAGGCCCTAAGACGACCCATTGACCAACTCTTAAAACTTATGAACAATTTAACGTGTCGTTTAAATGTTAAATAAATAAAAATACAAAGGCGATTTAGGTAAGTAACAGAACTTTTTTAAAATCATTGTACATAATTTTGATTCCACATTTTTAAATACGCCATAACTAGCAGGCCTGTAGAGATTTATTTTTACACATTTAATTACATGTAATGTAATTAATTACCTAACACTTTTAGCCTATGTAATTATTTTATGAGGTATGTCTTAGGCACAAAGCAGTTAAGTTCGTCCTGAGTCTGTAAAAGTATGAAGGAAAATTTGGAATCATTTTATTTTTATTTTACGCGAACATCAGCTGAGCGAGTCAATGACCTCTTTACCGAGGTACCTAGGTGTCGTTACTATTTAGTCGATGCATTTTGCGAGTTTTACCTTATCACTTGCTGTTTTTTTTTATTTTGAAAGTTCCATCGCTTTAGAAGCTTTGGATGAATAGTATTTTATAAGTGAAACCACCGGTTCAAAGGATTAAAACGATTAAAATTTAACGGTGTATACATACGCTCTCTTTCTCGCTCAATTTCTGTTTTATGCAGAAAATAGTGACTGTATAAAGCCCGATAATGTTACATATTTCCAACGCCGCTATACAACCTCACAACACCTTTTTTTTATTATGGTGGGAAATATCATCCAATGACAACCCCCGCTCTTGGGCGGAGCGGGAGATAGTGTCAGAATCTTACTGACTAAAGGCCCACCCCGTTCCTTCTAGCCTTCATACCGGGTTCGAGTTCCCTTTCGGATAAGCCTGGCCCCAGTAGGCTTCGACCCGGCTAGACCCCTGCGTGCCGTCGACGACTTGGGCTTGCTCTGGACAGTTACCGGACGGCCGGACAGCGAGCTACCCATTGCTCACTGTCCGCAAGCCCGCGCCTACGGTGGCCGAAAATCAGGATCGGAATCCCGGCGAACCTCACACCACCTAGCTAACTCGCACTTCTGTAAAAGCAAAATATTCTAAAACAATCTTTTTCAGACCAAGTCTCATTATTTTATTTTAAAACTTCAGGAAGAGAGGGGATTTCAGTAACTTGCGAACAATATTGAACAGAACGTTCATTCAATTTGAACAAATAGAGAAGCCGCTCGTTTGAAATGATTGACACATCATTTGTTCCAACAAATTAAAGTCTAAGAGAAATTCTTCTTAGTTTGAAGAATTTAAGCTACTTGTTTTTCTAGTACTTTTTCTAAGTATTTGTATTACTACGAGAACTAAAAATATACTTCCTATTTTTCTTACTTGACGGTTATATTCTTGACGATCGTAATTAAAAGTTTAACATACTACATAATTTAAATACACATATCTACTTATATCTTGTGTATAACCTGACTTAAATCTTGTGTTTAACGTTATTTTGGGCCACATATCGACATTTTTCTTTGGTTGTTTTAATGTTTGTTATTTAGATTAAGTATTTTTGTTCGCCATAGCATTTGTGATGTGAAATAAATTTACTATTATTATTTATTTATTATTGATATTATCGTGAAAAAAAATTCAAGAAGAACGATCGATTTACTGATTAATGGTGACAGGATTGAAGAAAACTGTAGTCTACAGGGCAAACTCTGGCCTCTTTTTTAATCATATGAACTAGTGCTCAATCCAACCAGATGTTAAGCAATGATGCAAACGATGATTGTGAATCGCACTATTTTTTATTAAGAGCCTATTCACTCTAGCCTTAAAGACACCTAAATTATAGTCGGTCGGGAAGACCACTGCAATCCAATCGTTGTTGTGTTGTGGGATTCTAGTGACTTCTCTGGCCTGTATCAGGGCCCGACTCGAGAGGTTACTGCCACCGTTATAGAACTTATACATGAATTCAAGGACCAAACTGAATAAAATAATTCAGCCTCAAATCTGTTTAGTGAAAGAAGGCATTTGCAGTCTGTCTCATCTGTATTTAATTACCGTGTAGTGGAATAAAAGGAAGGCGACACCTGTGCTTTGGATCCTTGAATTCGACTGGCCTGTTGGTCTAGTGGTTAGTGGCCCTGACTGCTATGCCGCAGGTTGTGGGTTCGATTCCCACCCAGGACAAATGTTTATGCGATGAGCATGATCATTTGTTCTGTGTCTGGGTGTAATTTATCTATAATATGTATGTATTTAAAAATATATAAGTATGTTTATCAGTTATCTAGTACCCATAACACAAGCTCTGCTTAGCTTGGGACTAGATGGCGTTGTGTGACAGTTGTGGAATATTATTATTATTATTAATTTATTTTAGTATTGGTTGAAACAACGATATCCATTCGGAATAGAAAATAAACACGGGTTAAAAGAAATACCAGTGGTATTAGTTGAGTGGTATTAAATTGGAATAAATCTAAGATTTGTCTAGCAGCGTCCCTCTTACAATCAACATTGCCGCGTTACGAACCAAAACAAAAACAAGAAAGATAAGAGAGTTCATCCAACGACAAATAGGTCAGTTGTTTTCAGCGCTTGACGATATTCATCATCCTGATCCCAATTTATTTGTGGTCGCCACAACATGTCGACATTTTTCATACTGTTGTTAGTCGTTGTCTAAGTTGTTGCCTTTTATCTGGTCTGCAAGATTTTCATCGTTTTGCGGGATTGCTCGGAAGAGTAACGGTAGAACTACATTGGGCAAATGGTCCGCGTACGCATATCTGGGCGCATTTTAAGTCTCCATAAATTTTATACCAAACTTTTTTTTTATCGCCAAACTTAAGTGGCAATGGGCAGGGCACATTGCTCGCAGAACAGATGGCCGCTGGGGCCGAAAGGTTCTGGAGTGGTGACCGCGTACCGAAAGACGCAGCGTTGGAAGGCCTCCTACAAGGTGGACTGACGACCTGGTAGCGGGAATCCAATGGATGCGGGACGCACATGGTCGTTCATTGTGGCGACGCTTGGGGGAGGCCTATGTCCAACAGTGGACGTCTATCGTCTGAAATGATGATAATATGCAACTAGACTGTTGTTGAGTTGCCATATAATCGAGATCTACGCTACGTGATGCGACTCTGCATACAAATCAGTCTTGGCCCACGTGTGCGTTTGTCTGTCTAATATAGTTCCCTCTTTACCGCGGCCCTATACCTCTAGCCAAGTTGATAATCTGCAATCGTTAACTTTCAGGAACATTCGTTGTGCCGACGCTTGAGGGAGGCCTATGTCCAACAGTGGACGTATATCGGCTGAAATGATGATGATGATGAAAAAGTAGAAAACTTTAAATGTACGGGAATGACGTCATCTCAACGCTCAGTCACGTGGTCAGAACAAAATAATCAGGGGCGTGTCCAACTTGATGCGTTCGACGCAAGAGAAACGATTGTAACTTGACTAGGGGTAACTTGGCTGGAATGCTAGAGGCAACTAGCGTATCTATTCCTCGTTGAAGATTTGGATAGTGGGTAGGCTCGCGTTTGACCACTATCTCACCTGATGGTAAGCGATGGTGTGGCCGACATTAAAACACGCTTACCTAGCAGTAACCTATTCACTCTTGACTTAAAGACTCCTGATTCTAGTTGTCAGGAAAAACATTAAACACGTTCGGTCCAGTGCCACTCTTGTGAGGTGCGCACAATATGACACAATATTTTTTTTATACACGTACGCGCTTTTTTTTTATGGTGCGAAAAAATCATCCAATGACAACCCCCGCTCTTGGGTGCAGCGGGAGAGAGTGTCAGACTCTTACTGACTAAAAGACCCACCCCATTCCTTCTAGCCTTCATACCGGGGCTCGATCTCCCTTTCGGATAACCCTGGCCCCAGTAGGCTTCGACCCGGCTGGGTCCCTGCTGTTGCTGACACGTACGCGCTTGCGAGTCTATATTAGACGTCAACAATAAACCGCAAAAAATCGATTTGATGTGGCTCTAAGTGTTGCAGCGCCAAAGTTTAACTCATGGAATTTACTATGGCTGCTTGGCGGTATGAGACGTAATGCACGTAATAACATATTTATATTAAAGGTGATTAGACGTTGTGTTAACAATAAATTGTACTTTGACATTGATCCAAATGTGTTAAGATATAAAACAAAATTATTAAATCTAAATTACCAAGTTCCAATTCGGCTTCAGCATCTTCGGAGATGGTCTCCATGACCCGTTCAGCGCATGGCTCAAGGTCGCGCGCGAGCGTGCAACGCGCGCGCCCGGCACGCCGCGCGCACTCTCCGCACGTCGTCAGCAACAACGTGGCTGTTATTTTGTCACGCAGAAGAAACTACCGTCACTGTTGTTGTTGTTACGGAGTGGTCACTGACTCAAACATCACTGAGTTGTTGTTGCACTTAATTGGTGAGGCTTTTGAGTTGTTGCACTTAACTGAGTTTTTTTAGCACTTATTTGTAAAAATATTTTTTGCGAGTTCGTTCGCACTGTATTAGTTTTTACACTTTTTGAGGCTTAAGCAATATTTTTTAAGATTTCTAAGGTGACGCTTTGGTTGTGTTTGAGATTCTCAGTAAATTCGGTTTTTCTGTTAAGTTTTAAGCTATCTGAAGTATTAAGTGAAAGTTATTCTCTCATTAAGGTGATCTCCTGATATTTAAAGATAGAAATTTAAGTGAAACATAGTTAATGAGAGCAGCGGTAGCCCAGTGGTTATAGCCCCGACTTACGAATATATATATAATAGGCCATAAATACAAACCTAGCCAGGCGCATTACTATGTCTAATTTATTTCATTACCACTGCTTTAAAAACCGTGAAGGAAAACATCATGAGGAAATCGGCCCTAAAGTCCTACAACCAAAAATTCAAAGACATGTGACATCCATTAGCACACGCTCGACCCGTGTGTTGGATTACGGACAATCCCTCTCCTAGAGAGGAGGTCTGAGTCCCAGTAGTGGGAACATTAAAAGGCTAATCATGTTTATAACTAATGAAATACAGCCTATAGTTAACGTTTTTGTTTTAAACACAGTACCAGTAGATACAAAATTGAACAGAAATTATTTAAGCCACAGACCAGAATTAGTGCTTTCGATAAAGTTATAATAACCTGATTGTGAAACTAGTCCGGTTAGCTTTCAATAGAAATAATAGCTCGACACAATGGCATTTGGCTTTGACAGTCGTTACTTTACTTAGTTTCAAGAACACTAATTAGATGTCGTGGCAGAATATTGCTTTTGTAGATATTGGGATTTAAGATTGTTTCTATGTGTTTTATTCGTGGTAACAGTGATTATTATCCGAATCAGACCTCTTCTTCAGGAGAGGGTTATGAGCCCAGTGTAGAATGAAACATTTCAAATTTTAGATTATAGGACTTGTCGGTTTCCTAACGATGTTTTTCTTCACCACTTTGAGAGCAGAAAGAAGAGAGTTAACCATGGATAATTAATTCGATTACCATTTTATTGTATGGTTTATACCTATAATTCCACATTTTTTACCACGCCATTAACATCAACTATCCTCATTATTAACGACTTTACCGATATCACGAAGAGAATACATTTCTTCAATATCTTTATATATTTTTTTTTATTTCAATTATCATAAGCAATTTTGTTGTAATAGTATTTTCTTACCTACGATGCTACCGTGTGAATACTAACACCTGCTTATTGATGCGAGAACCAGGTGATAATTACTTGAAAACACCGTGTACTTCAACATGTGTTGAATAATCACGATAATGTTAGAAATTTTTGCTTTATTACGTAATCCTAGAAGGTTTTTTTGGTACAGTAATATAAAGAGGAGGGATGAAACGCATGTTACTAAAAAAAGTACTGAGTATAAATGTAGATGGATGAAGACGGAGAGGGAGGCCAAAGAAAAGATGAAGAGAATGATGAATTATGTGAGGAGTGATATGAAAGAAAAGGGAGTTAGTGATAGTGTGATCGGTGACAGGACAGAGTGGAAGAAAAAAACGTGTTGCGCCGATCCCAAGTAATATGGGATAAAGGCAGGAAGAAGAAAAAGGAGATTACATAGTTCTAGAAAGTACAATGTGCTCAATGTGTGCCTTTATCTGCAGTTTGACAGACTTAAAAAACACACTACTGATGCGGCTATAAATATGGCAACCTACTGAGCCCAAAAAAGAGAAATTCATCAATTCGAGAAGGAAAAGAAGGCACCAGTTTTTATTACAAACATGTTTGAAGGAAAAAGGAAATATAAACGTAAGGATGGAAAAACAGTGACGGTAATGTTCAAAGAACATTTGAAAGAATTCCTGAATCCTTGGAAAGTAACAATAAAAAATAATGACGCAACAATCTTTAAAGACTGGCATTCATACTGACATCAACGAATTCTCGAAATTAATTATCAATTTAATTTATTTCAAAAATAACGTGCTAATTAAAATTAAGCTCAAAAACAGTAGCACCAATAAAAGTGATGAATACAAGAGTGCAACAAATGTTTAAGAAAGATGGAGAGGTAAAGCTTGAATCGTTAAAGGTACAAAAAAAACTAACTTAAAGACTTTACCAAATTCGATAAAAAAAAACAAAACACCATACCAACCTAACGACACGACAAGACAAGGCAAACGTAACTAATAATCAAGAAACAACAGTAGATTAACGCACAAATTAGCTGACGATAGTGATAGAGTAGAATCACATGACAGCCATATAACATACTGTCATACGTCGACCATGAGATGTGAACACTAATTGTTTGAGAGACACATTTTTAGTACAAGAATATATACTAGACAGAAAAGTACAGAAGATCGGCTCCATATAATGTACCAAAATGCACGCACGCATGAACATGCTTCACTTAGACATAGCACGCACTGGTGACTTTTGTCACGGTGACAATAATTTTTCTACCCATTTTTTGTAACTGTCACGTCACCAAGTGCACGCACTACATGTTGGGTTCATAAGCACGGTGACTTTTTGTCAAAAGTCACCAGTGCGCGCAATGGCTTATAGGTAGTGAAATCGAAAAACATTCGCGATTGTCATTTGTTTGAGATCGCCATATTAAAGTGCATAAATATGTGCGCGTGTTTTTTCGTCCGTTTTGTGAAGTTAATCTTCTGTACCTATATACTTTGTGGTAAGCTCACGTAAAATACTCGTGCTAGCAAGGAGAATTAGCTACCATCACGTTCAACCATTATATTACGTTTAGTTAATGAAGATGTGTAGGACTTTCAGAAGCCTACCTTTATGAAGGTAAATTAGATAATATTTTGTCTAATCGAGTTTATGTCGGTCCTTGGAGGCATTAGCTGGCAAATCCTTGGCAAGGTTATGAGAAGAGATTCAATGAAAGCAGTTTGTGTCTACGCTTCACTATTAATTAGTAATTTGTATTCTAATAATATGAACGACCTATCTGTAACTGTGTGTTGAATTATTTATGACGTTATAATATACTCGTATTGTGTATATCTTCAGAAAATTGATAGAGAATTCTTATTAACCGACTTCGAAAAGGAGGAGGTTCTATGTTCGGCTGAACGTATGTTTTTTTATGTATGTTCACCGATATCTCGGTCAATTGTGGACCGATTTAAAAAAAAAACATTTTTTGATTGAAAGATTATGCTTCCAAGTTGGTCCTATTGCAATATTGTTATGATCTGATCATGAACTTCGAAGATATGGCACAGAACTCCTCATAGTATCACAGCAAAACTGTCGTAACAAGTAAAATTGCTTTTTTTATACGTGTAGTCGATGACTGGCTGAAGGAAAAGGGGGAGGGTATGTATCGGACTGATCTGATGATGAAGCCAGAAGGTAAATTAATATAATCTAACCGTGTTTGGGAATATTAAAATCGTTATAAGATGCTCTCTGGCAATAAGGTATTTAAGTTTGGCTGAGAGGTACTTTTTAGTGGTGGTACCATAACTAAAAAGTGTAAAATAAAAAACTTTTACAAAGAAATACAACCGACTTCAATGTTAAAAAAAAACAATGAAAAGTACAAAATAACTTTAATTTCGGAAGTCGGTGTTAAATAACAAAGAGTCAAAACTATTATAGAAACATCGAATTGCGAAATTAAAGTTATTTTGTACTTTTCAGTGTTTTTTAACATTGAAGTCGGTTGTATTTTTCTTTATAAAAAGTTTTTTATTTTTCCATAATTCTCGTTTAATTTACAAGTATATATATATAGAACTGAATAGCTTTTTGTTGATCTCACTAAAACTCGAGAACGACTGGACCAATTTGGCTAATTTGGTCTTGAAATATTTGTGACAGTCCAGGAAAAGTATAAATAGCGAGACAAAATAGAAAAATACACGAAAAAAAATCCGAATACAACGCCATCTCAAATTAAAATTTTGTTTTAAAATGAATTATGCTGAATGATGTACTGATAATGGCAGCAGATGGCCGTATCCTCTGATAGTTTAGTTAAAAGATACTCAATAAATCTTCGTAGATTTAAAATTGTTTTCCTTTCTAAATAACTGATTGTATTATGAAGAATAAATATATTTAATATAAGCATATAATAATAAAAGATGGTAGAAAGACTTCATTTTGAATGTGCCTATCACACCCACAGTTTTGCTTGCTGGTTTTGTACACGGAACATCGAGTAAATTTGTATGAGTTTTACCAAGCACACACACGTTAATCCGTATACAAACCGGCCTGCGCTATGAAAAACTGTAGTGAAGCTTGTGCGTGTGACCGTCCCATTATACTTGACTTTATATTACATCTGTCCTCAATCTTAACATAACAGAAGGACATAATGCTTTTGATCAAATTACATTATCGATTTCAATCACGTTGACATTTCAACGGAGATACGCCGGATAAGTATGAGATATTATAGTGCATAAGTATGTAAGCGAACACAGGTTCACCTTTAATTCTTTTACTGGCATAGTCCTGTGGGACAGCTATCCAATAGATCTAAGAAAAATAAAACCGACTTCACTAAAAAAAAAAAAACACTAAAATGATTAAAATAATTTTAATTTCGGAAGTCGATGTTTTTCGTTATTGTTTGTTCCTTATTTAACACCGACTTCCGAAATTAAAATTATTTTAATCATTTTAGTGTTTTTTTTTTTAGTGAAGTCGGTTTTATTTTTTTTATAAAAAGTTTTTTATTTCATACTTTTTAGTTGCAACACACTTACAGCCAGAGTACTTTTTTCTCATGTCAATTCCAATTAACTCAAACCCTGCTAGAATACATCATTTTCATATGAAGTTCCCGTGTCTACCTTCCACCTTCCGGCTCCATCATCAGATCACTTTGATAGTACCTTATAGCCAAAGTGCATCTCATGACATTTCTAATAAGCCCAAACACGGGTAGGATACATTGATTAATTACGGAGTTCCGGTGCCTATCTTCCAGCTCCATCACTATCATCAGGTTACTTCGATGATACCATTTTCAACATAACTATTCAGAACTATTCATTTATTTGTATTGTCATAGTCGCTTAACTATGTTCATTGTGATATTTGTTTGAATATGAAGTTTCGTTGGCAATTTCTGGTCTTCTTAACCAGTTCCACCTCATCAAATGTCACTTTTTGACTGTAAATGCTTAATTTCTTGATGAAAATATCAAAATGACTATATAGTTGCCTATAATATTTGAGGAGTTCCCTCGATTTAGCCAAGATTCCATCACCAGATCCCGACTTGGTGACTATGGGACCATTTGGGAAGTATACCCATTCCAACAAAAAAAAAAAAATTTCAAATCGGTTGGCAAGCGACGAAGTTATGCCCGAACATACATAAAAAAAAAAAAAAAAAATACAAACATCCGAATTGAGAACCTCCTCCTTTTTTAGAAGTCGGTTAAAAAAGGGTAGTAATAAAAGCTCCGACAAAAAAAGAAGAATGGTCCTTACTCAAAATATTAAATCTACTGCCTAAAATACTAACTTTCCGACTACTTTTGTCCGAATAAAAATGACGAAACGACCGAATGAGATACTGAAATCTTCGAAAAATAAACATGACTGTCTATTGCTATAATACTTTTCTACTAGCATAAATTACGTTCTACTGAAAACTTTGCTTTGTAATTTTTATCTTTACTTGCCTACTATTAATTTATAAATTACCTTTCATATTTCATAGAGTGTGGTGCTATTTTAACTGTCACATTATACTGAAAATATTATTCTGAGTATACAGAAACTTAAAAAAAATATAAAAATGTACTTGTAACAATAACTTTTAATTGCATCATAAGTCATGAATTTTACTTACCACGGGTATGCTTCGATATCGGTACCTATTTCAGGCGTTAAAAAGTTAAAATAGTCGTATTCATGGGTACGTGTAAAAATCCCAAAACTTGAAACGCCAAATGGTCGTATGGTCGAAAGTTTAAAATCCCGAAAGTTCATTTGTTCGAATGTTTAAAATCCCGAAGTTCAAAATCCCAACTCATCCGTGTCGGGGTGCCCTAAGGTTCCGATTTGTTTTATTTTGAGAAGTAGCACTCGCCGGCCGCTACCGCGGCGCCGCTCGCTACGCTCGCTCGGCTCGCGCGCTTTTGGTCACAATTCTAACCTAACCTAACCTATTTCAGCCACAATCTCTCGTAAAAATGTGTTTACCATTGTCTAATAGTCTAGTCACAGGTAGATTGTTTTTTGATTGCACTTTGAACTGGGTGAAATAGGTTAGGTAACGTTAGAACTGTGACCAACCGCTATATTCAAGTTGTTTTGTCTATTCGGGATTTCGTCCTTTCGGGCATTTGAACATCGGTATTTTGAATTTCGGTGTTTTGCACGTCGGTATTTCAGCCATAGGTATAATGAACTTTCGGGATTTTGATAGGTACCCCTATTCATGCCTTAAGCGAAAACCAAGTAGACTTTGGTTTCCTAGAATATTATACTGTATTATTAATCGACAAATTTCCTAACTTTTATAATGTCAGCAAGAACAAAGATAAAAATCAAACAAAACTCAGTTTATTATGAAAATGTAGTTACGTAGTAGATCCGAACTCCATCGCGCGAGCCGAACAGTTGAGGTATTTTCATCATTATTGAGAGCTAAAAAATAAATTTGATAACCAACAATAGAAATTAAAACAGTTCATGCAAGTTGTAAAAATATGATTATTTTGGCCAAACCTCTGTTGTCGGTAACTTAGTAATTTTGTCGGAGGTTCAGTATTCTATTCGGAAGTTTAGTTTTTTTATTCGAAGATCAATTTTTTTTAGGAGAAAATGTAATTTGAACATGCTCTTATTTGTTGTTAAATTGGATATTTTTTTTCGTTTATGTTTTGGGTTTTTTGTCGGTAATTCATTATAAAGCTAGTTAATTAGAATAATAGTCGGCCACAGATCGCTGGAGATTAAATTGTTTTTCGGAACCATTATTATTTCCCTAAGAAAAATTAGGATTAGGGCTATGGCTTTATGTGCTTTCCGGGCCACGGGGATTTCATACACCAACTTTCAAACTGCGGGATATTTCCTAATGGAAAAAACCATGGAGTGGCAGACGGGCGCCTCTTTCTGCGAAGTAGTAATGCTAGCAAAGGAGGAGGCCCATCGCATCAGGCAATGGCGCTCACACCCCAGCTGCCGCCGGGATTTCGATCCTAATTTCCGGCCACCGTAGGGGCGGGCTTGCGAACGGCGAGCAATGGGTAGCTCGCTGTCCGACCGTCTGGTAACCGGACCGAGCCCAAGTCGTCGACGGCACGCACTGTTACCGCGCGCCTCAAGAAGTCGTCAGCAACCGTAGGGGCCCAGCAGGGTCTAAGCTCATTAGGGCCAAGGGTCTATTTCTGAAAGGGAGGCTCGGCCACGGTATGAAAGGGAACGAAGGAATGGGTTGAGGTTTTTAGTCAGTAAAAGTCTGACACTATTTCCTGCTCCGCCCAAGGGCAGGGGATGTCATCTGGACGATTTTGAAACACCGAAAAAAAAATGGCAAAACATAATACCACATTTTCCTTGACCTGGCTTGAATCGACTCACGAGACTAACGAAGTAGTTAATCTAACAGAAGGACATACCAAAGTAATAACAACTAGAACACAAAGTGAATAGTAATTAGGCACATCACAACGATAGCTCATAAACAAATAATAAAAGGACAGTTAACACATATGTATATGCATGGCCAAATAAAACAAACAACATGGTAGCCCCGACGCGTCGTAAAGAAGCAAACATTAAAATTATTGGGTTAATTGGAAAAAAAATATTAAAATTTTTACGGGCCTTCCAAACAGTTGTGGCTTTTTAATATTAATATCATGAGCTCATCTTTATCCGTAGATTAATATACCCAGTATCTATATTAAAAAGCTGTCGCCTTGCTCAAATTATAATGAGCCATCAAATCCAGACTAATAGCCGTAGCAAATGCTATAAAATGTAGATAATATAATTATCTTTTTGAAGATCAAACAAATTTTAACGGAAGTCGCTAACAACATTTTGTTATATTTTTAAAATTACATATACATTTACAACAGCGTGCGCATTTTTCCCACGTAGGTAGACAGAAAGCACAGAAGCGTACTATGATATTTTACACTGACAGTCCTAAATCTTTCCCCTTTCTTTCATTCCATCCAAAGGTCGTTTGTAAGAAATTGTCCTGTGCAATAAGACCGCCCATTGAACACTTGTTTTTAATAATGTTTGTCTTGTATTTTTTGTTTATGTGGTGTACAATAAAGAACATAACAAATAAATAATAATGAGTACTTCATCTGTTTCAAACTAAGCACCTGACCTTTCTGAAGAATATCACAAAAAGGTCTCTGTATGTCCTTATGTACCCCTTCCTGACATTTCGACCCACATTAGGCGTCTACTTCTAACCGCATTTTATTCATCTTCTCAACATGACCAAACCATCTAAGCAGAATCTTTGCAAATAATGAAGACGATGAGCCTAGATCTGACCTTATAAATTACAAAAAACTGGGCAAGTGCGAGTCGGACTCGCACCCTGAGGGTTCCATACAAACTTAATTAATGTAAATAGTTCAATTCCCGAATGGAGTCTCAAAGATTTTTCCGAATCGCAAAAAAAAAAAAATTTATGTGTCGTAACTTTACTGTTTTCAAATTTTTTCCTATACCTGTGCTATATTATTTTTAGACTTTGTTTTATGGCTTTTAGGATTTTGGATCAACGGGTTGTATAGGTTACTTTTTTTCCTTGACAGTGTCAAAATATAATTTTTTACAACATAAATGGCGGTATCTTTTTTTTTCGTTAACTTAGTAGTTTGATTTTTTTACAGCTTCAAGGAACCGTATACCTTGGCATGTGGTTTTAATTTCAACTCCATAGCTCTTCACGTTTCCAAGATTTTGTTTGATGTACGGAACCCTAAATAGAAGTGTCAAAGTCAGATAAAATCCTCGTGTCCAGTCCAATAACTTTTACACTACAAACACAACTATTTTAGTTGAGGTTACGTCAGTATACCAAAGAGAACGTAACAATACAAGCGTCGGTTATGATCTAAAAGCAAGCAGTGTGCCGCAGGAGAACGTGCCAATTTTAGCGCATTGCATTGCATCAACTGTAAGTGCATTGCCTAAATTTACGCTCATTGGTTGTTACAGGGCTGGCTGAGGAAAGCAAGTGCTTTTTTAGGGTGGGAAGTCACAAAATAAATTCACCAACTGGGTAGAGTAACCATGGAGTTTCTTGCTAATTCTCCATAGGAAACGACCAATTCAGAACCGTGTACTAGCTTCTGACGTATTATAGGTGCCCATGTAGGCCTATGTGAAATAATAACAATTGAATTTTGAAAAAAAAATTGGAGCGAGAGCATGTCTCAGACTTTTGCTGGGTAAAACCAACTCGTCTTCTTTCAGCTGTGCTGTTGGCTTTTTGCTTTTAATAGCCACGGTGTTCAAAAGTATGTGTTTAAGCCTCCTTTTATTATCATTTTTAGCAATAGAACTACACGTTGTAACCACCTTTGTCACTTACAGAGAGCCTAGGGAAAAATCATACAGTTTCCTAATATTTATTTTTATTATTGATAGGCTCGCGTTTGACCACTATCTCACCTAACGGTAAGCGATGATGTGGTCAACGATGGAGCACGCTTGCCTAAAAGTAACCTATTCATTCTTGATTTAAAAACTATTGATTTTGATAATCAATATTCAATCTACAACCTATAAGTAAAAATTATGTGTTACGTGGACTAAGACTTATTTTCACTTTGATAATCGAATAAGTCTATATCACATTACTTAATTTGATAAAGGCGTCCTTCGACATATTTACCAGATCGTAGTGTTTAATCAAGGATCAGCCAACTAGAAATTTGCTCTGGTCCTTCACTCCGAATATTTTTTTCTGTTTTTGCTATGTCTGTTCTAGTCGGAGTTGTTCCATGTTAAGGCCCTAGCTTCCGAGCAGAGCCATAAAAGAGTAAACTATCTGAAGCTTACACCTCGGTAACGGCTAGGTTAATAGGTTTGAATAAAGTATAATATGTTCATTATGAAAAAATCATATGTTGATAATGTTGTATCAATATACGATTTTTTCGTCTAATTTTGCCAAAAATAAAACAATGCTAGATTTTTTCGCTTATTTTTCCTACTCCTTTCAAACGGCTTTGATCTATAGAAATATGTTTACATCAAAAAATAACCGGTTTAGTGTTTTTTTAGAATTTAAATAGCATATGTAAATCAATCAATATTTCACAAAGAAAATGGTTTTAAAGGTCAGCGGGGAGAGTATGCGGGCACATACAGCAGTACGAATATGTGTAGATTTAACTCCGGACAGATATTCAAGGGACTATACGCTTTAAGAGAGACTCAAAGCCGACCCCAATAGTTGGAAAAAGCTTGGCACATTGATTGATTCCGTCTCTTCCAAACATATGTTTTGTATTGTTGTGATGTTCTACAGATTCCTCAGTAAGTTTTTTTTTGTTGTCCAATTCTTATGTTTCACCATCCTTAGTTTTAAGACCATTGCAATCAATCAATAGCACGAAACAATAATCTCTTGATACAACTCATGAGTTTCATCCTATGTAAACGTTTGGTAGAACCTATTTATGAATTTCTGGTTTTAACGTTATGACGTTATCGGTATTGTTAAACAAAGTTCTTGACCGCGTACATTTGTATTCTGACGTTAATCTTGAGTAGTGATCGGGTTAACGTCATAGCACTGATATTCAAATCTAACGTAAATACGTGCTCATTCAAGTATTTCTCAATGGTAAAGTAGGTACTATCAAGGAATAACAACAAGGTAGTATTACTGACGTGTTCCTAAATTATAATGCTTGCTTTTTCACTCTATATTCCGGTCGGTTTCTAGGTTAACTGGATGCAGTTAAATTTCTGTATTTACTTAAAGCATCTGGATGGAAAGGGAAGCCAAAAAAAAAGAGAGATGGATAGTGTGAGGAGTGATATGACAGAAACAAGAGTCAAAGAGTAGTAACATAGTCATACCTTTGTAATTATTCCTAAGATTTTATGTAACTATTTTACCAAATTTTAACTCTAAATAAATATATTATTATAAAGATACCGTGACTGATGACAGTATAGAATAACAGAAAAAAAATGGGAGGCGCCGACCTCAAGTAACACGAGGCAAATGCAGAAAAATGATGACACAAAGGAACTACATATCTCACTATCACAATCCAGGATAATACTATACCCAATGGTAAGGCAGGTTGTCGAATTTACCGGTTACTGAATACCAGTAATGACCCAACCAATCAAAAAAATTCGAAGACAATGATTTCGTACATCATTCCGTCATCATCATCTTCCTGCCCTTGTCCCGTATTATTTGTGGTCGGCGCAACACTTTTTTTCTTACATTCTATCCTGTCACCCGTCATGCTATCACTGACTTCCTTTTCTTTCATATCACTTTTTACACAAACCATCCATCTTTTCTGAGGCCTCTCTCATTATCTCGTATCATTACGTATGGTATGTATACTCATAACATGATTTAAAAGAGTGTCCATAGAGTTTTTTGTACGTTCTTTTCCATAGAGATCTACACTTTGGAAAGTGCAATTTAGCTTCACTTTTTTTGAACTGACCGACATTTGACTATTCAAAAGTGTCTGCAAAGGCGTATACTCTCTTGTCTATTTGAAATAAATGCTTTTGGTTTTGATGAGACGCTGAAACGAAGAAAATCTTGCCAACTAATGACCACAATTAAAAATCACAGAAGCTGTTAAAACTAGTAAGTAAGACAACAGCAAAACACATTACAGTTACAATAAAGGTTAGAACCAACAAATCGCTTTGGTACGTGATGCTTTGAAACGATGCCACGTTTACTGCAGTATTTAATACTCACATAAAACTGTGAGACCATCTTGTAACTAATAATAAAAGATATATTTCAAAGCTATATGCAAAAGATATTATGTTACTGACTATTTTTGTCTAGGATTTTGTCTAGTGTTTTGCTCGTTAAATTTAAATATTTGTAACTAGCAATTCGTGAACCCAATAAAGCCCACCAGTGAGTCTACTTCACTTAATTGGGTAAGGTAGATGCTTATTTTACAAGCTTTTATTTAGTTTCACCTGTACCGATGTTTGTCTGTCATCAAATCTTGCAATTTAAATTTGACCCACTTCCCGGCTACCGATTGGGCTGAAATTTTGCATGCATGTGTAAATCAGATGACAATGCAAAATCATTATGACGTGGAGCTTAAATTTGACCCACTTCCCGATTACCGATTGGACTGAAATTTTGCATGCGTGTGTAAATCAGATGAAAATGCAAAATCATTATAACGTGGAGCTGATCTGATGATGCAACTGGAAGGTGGCTATAGGAACTTGGTAGTTAAACGACACAACCCCATCGAGTTTGGGCTCGTATGATTCGTCTTGACGAGCATTAATTACATATGGTATACCGGGCTATAAAAGCTTGCTATGAAAAAATTATTTTCATTAAAAGGAATCTTGTTTGTTCAGTAACTGCATCGTTGTTTGTATTTTTTTCTTTCTCTTGAACATAATTCATCCCAACTACGCATATGTACAAAAAGTTTTAGGGAGTACTTTCACAGTGTATACAGTTAAAGTTTTTAATTACTTTTCGTAGTTTATATTCACAAAAGTATTAGCAGATAATTTAAAATGTTATTTTGTGATTTTTTTGGGATTTTCTGCCTGTATTATTTTAACTTCTTACGATCCATCCTAAGGTTTATGGTAGATATCGCTGTCATTGATAAGACTGACAGTGATATCCATACATTGTAAGCAAAGATTTAAGTTTATGCTTGTATTACTTTTTGATGTAAAGTAAAGCTTATTAATTTCTATTCTATTCCACGGCATCGTCAGTGAGTAAGTAAGTAAGTAAGTAAAAATTTGCAAAGCGGCAGCTGACATCACGTTTAAAACCATTGTAGATTCAGTACCATTTTACCATGAACCTTTTTAAACATTATTGACAGTTTCACGTTTGGCCACTATGGCAATGATGTGGTGAACGATTCAGCACGCTTATCAAGAATTGTTGCGTGATCACATCAGTGAGTCACTGCAGGGTGCCAGCTGAAAACCAGCGCTGGGTGTTTGACGCCCAGCAATTGCTGAGTTAGTGACCCTTTCGGTTCAGGCACAGTCACTGCAACTGTATTGTATATCTGTACCATTTTTTAATATTATTATTTTATGTTGTGGTATATTGTGTTGCTTGCGCCGAATAAATGCTATTCTATTCTATCAGAAATAAAGATATCCGCAGGAAAACCAAGGTTACAGACATAGCCCAAAGAATCGCCAAACTTAAGTGGCAGTGGACAGGGCACATTGCTCGCAGATTGTCGATGGGAACGAAAGGTTCTGGAATGGCGACCACGTACGGGAAGACGCAGCTTTGGAAGGCCTCCCACAACGTGGACCAATGACCATGATGGTGAGGGTCGCGGGAATCTGATGGATGCGAGACGCACAGGACCGGCCATTATGGCGACACTTGGGGGAGGCCTATGTTCAACAGTGGACGTCTTTCGGCTGAATAAATAATGATTATGATGATGATCTAGAATTAATTTCTCTCGTGCTATGGACACGAATGAAATGTATGATTTACTATAAGTATTTCTACGTGAGTTAATGTCCGTATCCTAAGACTACAAGCTCAAAATTAAATATCTATTTATTTGAAGCCCTGACCTTTAAAACTCACTGATAACTTATCATCTCTCAAGTTATTGCATAAATTACGGAACAACATGCAAAGTCCTACGAATCGGAAGTTGGTAAGGAAATCAGATCATCAACGGAAGAAATCTTTTGATCGTTTTGGTCGACGTGACGTTTCATTCAGTTTTAATTTATGGGCGGTCATTATCATTATTCAATTATTATAATAAATAATAATTATTATTTTATTTAATATTTTATCTATAATATAAAAATGAATCGAAAATGTGTTGGTAAGCGCATAACTCAACAACGCCTGGACCGATTTCGCTAATTTTTTTTTTGTTGTGTTCGTTATTATGAGGAGAAGGTTCTTATGGAAAAAAAATGAAAATTAGGGTATTGTAGGGTAGAGTAGGGTAGTGTAGGGTAGAGTAAGGTAGAGGAGGGTAGAGTAGGGTAGAGTAGAGTAGGGTAGGGTAGAGTAGGGTAGAGTAGGGTAGAGTAGGGTAGGGTAGAGTAAGGTAGAGGAGGGTAGAGTAGGGTAGAGTAGAGTAGGGTAGAGTAGGGTAGAGTAGGGTAGAGTAGAGTAGAGTAGGGTAGGGTAGAGTAGGGTAGAGTAGGGTAGAGTAGGGTAGAGTAGGGTATAGTAGGGTAGAGTAGGGTATAGTAGGGTAGAATAGGGTATAGTAGGGTGGAGTAAGGAAGAGCGGGAGCGAAGCCGCGCGGGCAAAGCTAGTTTATAATAAATATTAAATAAAATTATATTTATTTTTATTATTTATTTGTTTCGCCTCGTCGTTTGTTCCGCGTACGTCGAAGGACTGGAACAATTTTCCTGCTGCGGTCTTCCCGTCCGATTATAATTTAGGTGTCTTCAAGGCGTAAATAGTCTCTTAATAAACTATTGCGCCTCACCATCAAAGGTTGCATCGCTGCTTACCATCAGATGAGATCGCAGTCAAGAACTAGTTTATATCATTAAAAAAAAATTCAATGTTGTTTCTGGATGTAATATATATTATGTTCAGTGATCCTAGTAATTTGTTACCAACTATTTTGTTTTTACTGGTATAATCTAGTGCTTGACTGCGATCCCACCTGATGGTAAGCAGTGATGCAATCTTTGATGGTCGCAGTAGTTTATTAAAAGCCTATTCACTTAATTATAACCGGACGAGAAGACCGCTGCAGGCAAATTGTTCCAGTCCTTCGATATACACGGTATAAACGACGACGAGGCGAAACGTCCAAAGTTAGTACCACCTTGAAAGTTAACATTTATCAGAAGAATGCACTATTACGTTAATTAAAAAATCCTAATGTAGCATATCCGTGAGCCAAATTTCACCTACATCTGTTAAAACATTGAAGCGCGATTTTCATATTTATAGAATTAGTAAGATAATCATAAGACTAATACTAATTATTTTGTGTAGCTACTTCCCAATCCACCAAACCATGTTTTTTAAACAAAACCATTATAACCATTGAATTTTAAAATTCCCAACATCATTGTGAATCTGCTTCGTAACAGGGTGAAAAAGGACAAAATTTCCCTAATCCCATGGTGTGAAGGGCTGTTGATAATACGACATAAAACCACATCGTATTTTATTTTCAACACATTCTTTATTTTAAACTCGTCTATTATCTCTTTCACTCCATTTCACAACATCATACAAAATATGAATGCTAATGTTTAATACATGTATAGATATTAAAGAATATGTTCTCTTCAACGACCTATTTTTGTATCCAAACATTTGTTCATTCTGGAATTTCCATTTTTGTGATTACATTTCAGTTCTTCTGCATAGTTAGTATTTCTTTTATGTCTGTGCAACGACGTGAGTGTTTTTACTCTTTTTAGAAAGATAGGCTTTACAAATGGCTAATTGCAGTCGTGAGATTAACTCTCGAAGAACGTTAACAAAACATAACATTACACCTAAAATTCCTAGAAGGTTAGATATAAGTGCCGGTTCTACTCCATAGGAAACGACTAATTTGGAACCATGCACTAGCTTTTGACGTTTTATAAGTGGCCATGTAGGCCTATGTGAAATAAAAATATTTGAATTTTTTGGTGTCTCAACTTATGTAACGGAAGACGTAGCGTTAGAAGGTTTTCCAAAAGATGGACTGATGATCTAAGTAAGAGTTACGGGTATACTACGGATGCGTGACGCGTATGATCTGTCATGGTGCCGATATTGGGCATTTGGGCAAGTCTTTAGTTTTTAATTGGTCCTTCGAGCCGGATTATTTAATTTAACGTGGGAGTAAAACGGTCTTCTCTCAAATTAGAATTTTCTATAGAACCTCATGTTTTGCAGTATTGCTTGTGATCAATATCTATGAACTATTAATTAAAACTTATGGCTTTACAAAATTGCTACAAACACAAAACTTCGAAGGTGAAAAATTTTTGAGTTGGAAAATCATCAAATTACTCTACCAGGGGCTTTACCATGACGTGTTAAGACAGGCGAGTGAGTGAGAAAGCACCTCTACAACAATTCAGTTTAAGTCGTAAAATAAATCTCGTTAAGATCTCTCGGGCCTTTGCTTTAGGTGGAGCGATAAGAAATGTCAGCCTTTCACAGACTAAAATTCACTTGTGGGCTCTAGTAACTCTTTTGAATAATTTCACAGCCAAAATAGTGACCTAAAAACCTTATGAACTCCTGTATAGACCACATCATGAAAAAATAGCAACGGCATTGCTAAAAATATAGCTTATGCATAAACAACTTTGTAATGTTTCCACTACTGGGACTCAAGCCTCCTCTCTAGGAGAGAGAATTGGTCGTAATCCAACACGCGCCCCAGTACGGGATGGTTTTGGTTCTGGGACATGCCGGTTTCCTCACGATAGTTCTCCTTCACCGTTTGGAGAGAACTGCCAAAACCCATCCACACCAATTGTCAATCAATCAAATCGAAGTGAATACCAATTCATTATTAAAGTACCTATACCATCGTCGACATCTATAAAATGTCTTTTATTGCTAATTGATTGGGACAGTTTCTGTTCAAATGGATTTCCATGTTTTTGTTTTCACATTAGCACCTAAATTACTTGAAGTAATCAGCACCAAACGGATTGATATTTTCAATCTATTTCTGTCCATTTTTTGATTAATATGGAGATACTAACTTCTGCCAGCTGTTTCACGCGCGTGTATGTATTTTTCTCCATACAAACTTTGGATTCCCGTTTCATCACTTAAGGCGTATAGTCTCTTGAACCATCTGACCGAAATTATGTGAACGCAACTCTCGCACTCGCCTAGGCTAGGCTACACAAATCTGTGCATTTATTTGCGGCCAGCAGCGCCCGGAAAGCGCTTTAAATCCATTTTCTCTGCGAGATATTGATTGATTTACATATGCAATGTTCACTTTGAAGAATATTTAACCACCAATTTTTATGTGTAAAAATGTTTCTAAACGTCCAAGCCGTTTCGAAGGAGTAGGGAAAAATTGCGAAAAGTTGCGAAAAGTTGCGAAATTGCTAAATATTTTTTATTGACAAAAGTATTAATTGCACGAAAAAATCAAATGTTGATATTATTGTTCATGAATCGATAATAAACATATATTTTTTTCAAACCAATTGACCTAGCCGTTACGGAGGAGTAGGCCTCAGAAAATCACTGTTTTATGGCACTTTTCGGGCGCTTGGCCAAGAGAATCCTCTCTTAGTGCCTGCCCACGGCATAAAAGGAAGCCTTGTGCAAAATTTCACGTTCCTAATCTGGGTAGTTATGACTGTGCGTTGACATATTTATTCAGTCAGTTTCTCCTTTCATCTAAATAGATAATTATTTATCAATGTTACGGTTGGGGTAGTCCGAAATCTGAAACATTTATTTCAAATAGACTAATTACAGGCACTTTTGAATTGTCAAAATTAGTAGTTGAGGAATTGGCTGCGCTACGTATGCAAATATTTATACAGCCTACAGATAGTTCTTCCTGGTCCGGATGTCTGTGTATGTGAGATAATACGTTTGTGAACGCACGTATCGTAGGTGCGTACCTACGATACTGAAGTAAATAAATAATAAATAATTTGGTCTGGGTAACGTTTTTTTTTTTCATATTTAAAATACGTTTAAATGCATTCAAAGATTAGTTTATGGCAAGTTTGGTAAATTAGTAAAGCGAGTGGCTACAGCACTGCGTGCGATTCCATCCTAGAACCGATATTTATATGGCCTGAGTTTACATGTTTGTGAACGCTACGATACAAGAGTAATTTCTAGTACAGGCAAACGTTAATAAAAATAGATAAGGAAAGATAAAATATAACATAAAAATTCGTCGTTTATACCGCGTACATCGAGACTGGAACAATCTACCTGGACTGTGGTCTTCCCGTCCAGCTATTATTTAGGTGTTTTCAAAGCTAGAGTAAATAGGCTCTTAATAAACTAGTGCCACAAAATAGATCAGTGCAGAAAGCAATCTCATGTATGTACTTCACTTTTTATACCTACGCTAGGAGATCGTGCTAGGGTCAGCGCGTTGCACCGAACTGTACGAGTGCGACCGGGCGATTGAGCCGAGCCGAGAAATCGTCTCGTGAACGGTGTCTATGTGTGCGTTGCTTGAGCGCGCTTTGCATATAGATTGTCTTCTGTACCTATCTATTTTGTGCTTTATCAACGATTGCATCACTGCTTACTATCAGTTAGAAACGCAATCAAGCACTGGTTTGTATCAATAAAAAATAAAATGAAAAAAGACTGAAAATTTTAGCTATTTTCAATTGCTGTTTTGTTTTTCAGAAAGGGCCCAACTATAAACTTATTTGATGTTATTTTGATGGTTATTTTTTCCCCCTGTCCAAACCTTAAGTATTCTGAGAATTACAGGAATAACGATTCCTGTTTGGTAATTCTCAGAACACTTCAGAACTTCTATCTAGGACGAGAAAATAAAACACGACGCTGTTTTTCTTCCATCCACCAATACCGTTCGATCAGATAAAAACAAATGTCGCACAGTTAAAATCGAAGATCGCATCGCGAACTGTTTGTTAGTGGGAAACTTCTAAAGTAACCCCTGTTATAACTTTAGAACCTAATTGTAAATGGCGTCTGTGAGTTTCATGCATTTTTGAGAGGTTGGTCCAACCTTTATAGCGTTGCCTTTTGTAGAGTGATTAGGTAACTTTGCTCTTAGGCTAGAGCAGTGGTGGCCTAGTGATTATACCCCCGACTTACGACTTATATGTCGTGAGTTCAAACGTAGGTACGCACTTTACTTTGTGTAATTTATTTCATCAAATAATCGCTAAACTTTGTGGACAGTGGGCAAGGCACATTGCTTGTAGAACAGATGGCCGAGGGGACGAAAGGTTTTCGAGTAGCAATAGCGTACTGGGAGAAGCAACGTTTGTAGGCCTCCCACAAGGTCGACTGATGATCTACTGCGGTCTTTGTGGTCACACTTTGATGAAGCTTACGTCCAGCAGTGGTTTTTCGGCTCAATATGATGGTGATGATGAGTTTATTTCGTTACTACTGCTCTTAAAACGGTGACGGAAAACATTGTGGGAAAATCGGCATTTCCTAGAATCGAAATTCGAAGACATGTAACATCCACCTTAGGGCCCATTTCCTTGACCAGTCCGTCGGATATCGTCTTGTGCGACTAAACTAGTGCGCCTCACCATTAACGATTGCATCATTGCTTACTATCAGGTGGGATGGCACTAGTTTACTTTATTAAAAAAACAATACTGTTTGAAGGAGGACAGCATTATTTACCGAAAAAATATTAATTTATTAAAAAAAAAAATATATATGTTATGGAACAAATGATAAAATGGGCATTATACATAATGCCCGGTCATTATGAAAAATGCCCAATATGAGAGTGCGATTTGATAATAATTATTCAAATAATCAAATTGACCGGGCATTCTAAGCAGCAGAGTAATACAAACATATTTAATTACCATTTTTTTATTGGTATTGTCATATAACTTAAAATAAACTAAATATTAAACCATTAAAATAATCAGACTCTCTTATTTGGATTAATTATATCAAGGAGTCTATTATCTACCTTAAAACTCTGCCAGTTCGCAATAACGAATAATACCTACAATCTCTCGTAAAAATGTGATTGTATTTTGATTGCACTTTGAACTGGGTAAAATAGGTTAGGTTAGGTTAGGTTAGAACTGTGACCAACCGCGCGTGAGCCGAGCGAGCGTAGCGAGCGGTGCCGCGGCAGCTGCCGGCGAACGCTACGTCCAAGTTGTTTCGTCCATTCGAGATTTTTACCTTTTTCAGTTAATCCATTTGATAATTAATAATTTATCTAATAATCCATTTTGACCTTTGAACGATTTGATCAATAGTGTAATAAATAATTTAAACATTGATATTTCAGACTTTGGTCAGCTGAACTTTTGATCAAATGACCATTGTTATTTTAAACTTTGTTGATTTGTGCGTTGTTCTTTTGAAATTTACTCAGGAAAGTTTTGATTTTCTATTATGCAACCGTCACACCCTGCGTGCTTCCCTCCCCGCCCTCGCACCGCGTCTTTAGCTGTATTATCAAATTGCCCAATTGTAATGTAGCAATATAATAATGACCGTGCAATGTGATAAATATTGAAGTTAAGATAGTAATTAATCACTTGGTCCAATAGAGCTAGACATTATTCATAATGCTCGAACATTATTTATAATGCCCGCATTAATCACCCGGTCCATAACATATATGTCGTCGGCAACACACCAGATGCGAATATTACAAAAGGGTAGTTTCCAGGGTCAAAATAATTACATTTTATGTAGTCCGTATTTTAGATTGTAAAAAAATATTGGACACGTATTTTTTCTTTTTACACACACGTAACTTTAATGGGCTATATCTTTGTCATTTTTGCCCTTAATTTACAAATAAAAAAATTCGTGTCCCTTATTTTTGAATACTCTAAAAGACGGAATAATTACATTTTTTACGGCAACTAGCCTATACTAATAATATTTAATACAAACTCTTTGTATCTCATTTTAAGCGAACTGTAATGCTAGCACAACACTATGCACGCGTGTGCCACACACGCCGATCTGGGCGCGTCGGTCTCCATACATTTTATATGGAAACTAGACTTGTAGAGCTACATTTGATCCACGCCACGCGACGTCATTCTACGTACAAATCAGGCGTGATACACGTGTGCATCGGTCTAATGTGGTTCTAGCTTAATTTGTTTGTTCTTATGAAAATAAAATTCTTTAAACCTAAAACATAGTTAAGTAGTGGTTGTAATCATGTCTATTATTAATAAAAGACGATATGATATATAGTAATGGATCTGTTCCCATAAACGATTAGCGGCATTATATTAATTGAGGTCAATTGTCGGAGGCGTCGAATGAAATAGCGCTGTCTTGAGGACATGGTTTATAGATACCCTGTTATCAGATGGCCTAACTTTAGTTAATTAGATGTAAAACTAAAAAAAATACTTTTATACCCAACCCCCAACTAACTTGATAGTGGTAGGTACAGGAGTCTGAAATAACTCTCCTTTCTACCCAAATAGAAAGTTCAAAAATGTACACAAAAAAATATCTCAGCACATTTATATGTCTATACTCTATTTCTAAAATATAATATAACATAATCAGCCTTTTTAATGTTCCTACTACTGGGACTCAGGCCTCCTCTCTAGGAGTGGGAATAGGCCGAAATCCACAACGCGGGTCCACTGCGGGTTGGTGGGTGTCACATGGCTTGTGCTGTGTGATGTTTTCCTTCATCGTTTTGAGAGTAGTGGTAATGAAATAAATTACACAAAGTAATGCGCCTGGCTGGGTTTGAACTCACGACCTACATACAACTCATAAGTCGGGGCCGTTACCACTCGGCTACCACTGCTCAACTTTACCTCTGTCTCACTAATATTATAAAGATTGACATTTTTTTGTAAGCAGTGGTGGCCGAGTGGTAATCGCCCCAACTTACGAGTTGTAGGTCGTGTGTTCGAACCCAGCCAGGCACATTACTTTGTGTAATTTATTTCATCACCACTGCTCTCAAAACGGTGAAGGAAAACATCGTGAGGAAACCGGCATGTCCTAAAACAAAAAATTCGAAGACATGTGACATTCACCTTCACCAACCCGCACTGGGCCCGCGTGGGAGATTACGGCCCGTTCCCTCTCCTAGAAAGAAGGCCTGAGTCCCAGCAATGGGAACATTAAAAAGGCTGATGATTTTGTTTGTAATTGTTTTGTTGTTGAACATGAAGGATTAAAGTAACAAACATACATTTGACTAAAAGTCACTGTACAAAGGCAAACAATACGCTATTAGGCCATGTTAAAAATATGCCTAGATAATTTTAAAAGACTGTCCATGTATAATTCAAAGAACAAATTTAAATAACAGTCATCATTCTCGTTCGTCTTTTGTATTTCAAGGTAAACTAGCCAGTGAAGCATTAAACTGGCCGGCAAATGAAAACTACTCACTGAACGAAACTCTTTTAATAAATGATGGCCTCCCCCCTCAGGGAATCCCAGAGCACTTAGTCCAATAGGATCAATATCATATCGAACACAGTTATATATGCAAACAACATCGATTTCTTTATCATGTGAAGTGAATGGGTAATTTCACAGAAGTAAAGGGAAACAGAAGCGACCTTTTTTTTTTAAGGCAAAAGTCAGCAAAAAAACTTTTTCTGCTCTCTGGGTGTAACAATATGACAAAATTTTTACACAACGCTGTCTATTTCATTAATTAGTTTGGAAATACATTACAAGCTAAATGTATTGGGACCCAAATGCCTATAACTAGTACACAAAACTAATTACAATTGTTATTAACAAAATGAATATACAGATTAAAAAATAAATAAAACAAACCATACAAATTAAAATTTCATATAAAATAAAATTGTCACAAAGAATAAAATCTTCATTTTCAATAAGGTTAAGAAAAAAAAACATTAAATAAAAATAGTCACAAACTAAGCAGAACTTGTAATATACTAGAAAACTGATAAACATAATTATATATTTCTAAATACAAACATATATTATCGATAAAATTACACCCGGACATAGAACTTTATGATCGTGCTCATCACACCAACATTTGTGGAATTCGAACCCATGACCTCCGGCATAACAGTCAGATCCACTAACCACTAGACCATCAGGCTAGTCAAAAAAGGGTGAAGCGCAAAAGAGTGTCTAACATAATAACTAAATCCTACTGACATACTTCAGTTGCTTTTGCGTTACAAGGCCACGGTAACTTTTTCGGAACATTCTTCACAACATCTTATCTTAAACTCACTTTTAGCAACCACGGTGGTTTATGCCCATACCTTTTTTGTCTAAGAAAGACTTTGCTTAACAATACGACCGCAATATACTGGTACAGTAGATAATTTAAGAAAGTTTACGACTCAAACGAATCAAATAAGTTTAATTACTTTCATATCTCACAAGTTATACAGAATTCTAATTTCAGAGATACACCCACATCGTAATCCGGCTCGAAGGACCAATTATGAATAAGTATCAGGACACGTTTGGCTATTATATTCAGTTAATAGAACGATAACTATCTAATGCCACATTGGTCTTCCAAACGCTACTGTTTAGCATTAGACTGGTTTTGATTTCACAGTCGGACTAAATATTATAGCGATTTTATCTGAAATTTCTCTATAGCAGGAGTCCAGGATTGAGCCTCTTTGATGGTTTTAGGGTTGCTTCCTATTTAGGTGAACTAAGAAGTACATCTCCACTTCACATTTTAGAAAATACAGAAGCCCTACCATGAGCTCTTAAGGCGAACCGTTTTATGACCTAAACTGAATTGTTAAAAGGGTGGAGTAAGACAGTGTGAAAAAATATGTGTTCTGAAGGGAAACTAGCTTAAATCCTTAAGTTGGCTCATTTTACGTCACTTCATTCGTCATTTTACTTCACATTTTTCTTCATTTTACTTTATTTTTTCAAAACTGCATTCAAAGATTTTCTATAGCTCGCTTGCTTCGTCTTAATGTTTGTTAGTGAAATATCCTGAATAATGATCTTATCGATTCATCATCATCATCATCTCAGCCGACAGACATCCACTGTTGCACATAGGCCTCCTCCAAGCGTCGCCATAATGCACGATCCTGTGCGTCCCGCATGCATCAGATTCCAGCAACCTTCACCAGGTCATCGGACCACCTTGTAGGAGGCCTTCCAACGCTGCGTTTTCCGGTGCGTGGTCGCCACTCCAGAACTCTTCGGCCCCAACGGCCATCTGTTCTACGAGCAATGTGCCCTGCCCATTGCCACTTAGTTTGGCGATTCTTCGTGCTATGTCGGCAACCTTAGTTCTCCTGCGGAT
The DNA here is from genome assembly GCA_910589285.2 of Mythimna ferrago. Lineage (NCBI taxonomy): Eukaryota > Metazoa > Arthropoda > Insecta > Lepidoptera > Noctuidae > Mythimna > Mythimna ferrago. The sequence continues at coordinate 881,740 of OU342697.1, forward strand.
ATCTTCATTTCTGAATCGATCACGCAAGGAAACTCCGAGCATAGCCCTTTCCATCGCTCTTTGGGTGACTTTAAGTCTTCTGATGAGATCTTATCGATTAGTATAATAAAATAGCGAGTGTTCGTTTTTTTTTAATTTTAGTTGGTTCTAGTCCCGGGCGAGGAAAGCGAGTTTTATAAAATCTTTGAATACAGTTTTGTTTCTTTTTAAAAATAAAGGAATGTCTCCTTTAAGTAAAATAAACCAACTTAAGGATTTAGAGTATTTTCTCTCCAGCGCCCGACTTATTTTTCCACACTGTGTAGCGTGTATAGTCCCATCCTTTTTTCGCGCTCGCACGTCTGTCATTTTAACACGTCATGGTCCCTGATTTCACTTTGATTTTCACTACCAACTAACAGCACGTTCACTAACCGCTTTTGACTGATCATGTTGTCAAAACAGTGAACGTGGAACAATTTATTGCAATCTGCGGTCCATAACGGTCACTGCTGGATAAGGATTAACAATGGATCGATTACGGTCCTACTACTGTGATTAACGAGATATAGTTCTACATTGTAGTCACAGTTAGCGATATGGCCACGTTCGACGTTGGTATAGCGAAATCTCTGGAAGTAAATCCGATGAATACATCTGAAAACTTTGTGTCTGTCAGTTTTGAGTACCATGCAGTAGACTACCAGTATTTAGGTGAGACTGCCTATACAAGCTCTATAACACAGTAACTGGATAATAATACCAGACCATGACCCTCTGACACTAGTTTTTAAAATAAAAAAAAAATCAAAACATTTTTATTTCACATAGGCCTATATGGGCACTTTTAAAACGTCAGAAGTTAGTGCACGGTTCCAAATTGGTTGTTTTCTATGGGGAAGAACCGGCAAGAAACTTCATGGTTACTCTTTTAAAACAGTGGTTGATGTTACAATATTTCCATAATACAGTATTAACAAATATTAGGATGATTATAATCATATTTAAAAAAAAAAATAGTCGTAATAAGAATTCGTGGAGTCTGTAGTATTCTCTCATTTACATTATAAAATAGAGTCTTTTTTTTTGTTAACCCAGAAGTTTAATTTTTGCACAGCTTCAAGGGAACGCAGACCTAAGTAAATAGTTTTAATTTCAACTTGATACCTAGAGGAGGTTTCCAAAATAAAGGCAGACAGACAACAAAGTGATCCTAGAAGGGTTCCGTTTCTTACTTTTTACGTACGGAACCCTAAAAAATCTAAGTAAAATAAAGAAAGAAAGAAAATAATTGTATTTACGGGAACTGACGCAATCAAACAATACTAAGAACATAAAGACACATGGTCATGGAGTAACATTAATTCGTCACTAATATTTAGTCTCCAGTCATATAACCACGATACCGCCTACTCATTTCAACGAAGGCTCGTCCTCTCAAATCTTAATTAAATCTGTTATCTAAGCGTTTGTAACGGACAAACGAAAACACTAAAAAGATGTAGAAACAAAATGGTGTCGAAAAGAAGGCCTTCAAACTTTAGTGGGTACTAAATACGAAACGTGAAAAGATGGGACAATCATATAATATTTATTAGCGAAAACAAATGTTCGGATAATATTAATTTTATGGCAATCCTACTCCGAGTAATATAATATATATCAAAGTCTATATCTTTAGATATATATTTGTGTATCAATCATGACTAAACGTTTAACGTTGGGTGAAAAGAGCATAGGATGGTGCTTATGCATTTCTTGGGGGTATCAATCATCAAATAACAAATGATAAATGATAACTGATCTTTATTTTGCAAGTAGGTTTTATAAAAACACTTTTACACGTCAATATTTTTTTCGTCAATTAAAGCTAGATGAGGCCGGTGTTTCCTAGCCGACTAACCTGAGAATAAACACCGAAACAAACTCAGGGGTCAAAGTCCCTTTTAAAGTCCATACAACAAAACATGTAATGGTCAAATCATATGAGAACCATGCAGATGCATCTTTTCCCCTCTGGATGAAATGAAAGGGGGTGTCAGATTTTTTGTGACTAAAACTTTACAATAATCTTTAATTCAATTCTATAACAATAAAAAAACGTCAGAAGACAATGTGAGGTTCAAATTGGTCGTTTTTATTCTTTAAAAAATCTTTGTTTCACACTATTTCCATATTACAATATCAATAGGTACGCGAGACTTTCAATTGCTCTTTGCGTTCCAAAATCCCAGTGATTTTTTCGAATCAAATCGAATAAAATGTGTCATATTTATTTAATTACAATTTATTTGTACCTACAACATTACAGCCTAAACTAATGCGTTATACAGTAACTAAGAAATAAAAGAAGAAAAAACAAGAAAATTTATACATTACTACTAAAATAAAATAAAATATTCTACAAAACTAAATAAAACAAGAACAAATATCCCACAAAACCAAATAAGACAACGTTTACTTATTTTTTATCCATCCTCTCACACAACTTTAGACATTCACGACACACATCTATCCATCTCCCAGCAAATAAGCATATGCTGATACCAAGTAAATCAGGTTTTTGATAGACAGGGAAAGAGGATATCGAGTGTTCCAAGTTAACATAAAACAAAGGGTGTTGTGCAAAGGACAAAATTCATCAGAACCAGAAGTAATGTCTTGTCTGCTACTCCAAAAAGTAGAAAACGAGACAAAAAGAATCCTGTAGCCTCTATATTAACTTAGATTTGTGCTAGATAACTAAATAGTGACACATAGAGAAAATACTGTGGCGTCATCCTATCTGTTAACTATAAAAAGAAGCTGCAATTGTCGATCGTACCATCGGTCATGACTAGTCATGGTCAGTTCTTTTGATAACGTGGTGTTAAACTGGATACAGACCGCTCTAACGTAATATGCAATGTAACACGCCATGAAAGAACGCCGTCCACACTGTTGCAATAAAACATGCAATGTAACAGAATTCCTATAGTGTGGACGCCTTGCGTGCGCAAACTGTGCACACTACGCATGTGAACAGAGCATTTCAAATTTTCAACTACGTTAGTACCTAAGTACATGCTCGGTTAGTGCGGTTGCGTCCATACTTCTGAAATGCTCCTTTTATGTTGCGTTTTACGTGTAACGACATCTATGGCACCACAGTTTTCACAGTTCTTATAACTACGAAGAAAGTACGAAATCCTGCATCGCGCAATCAAAGTTCTCCGCGCGATTTGAACATATACGACAGCCCGAAATCATCTATCAGGCAGTCGCCCACCAGACTATAACACCTGTCTGGTCGGAAGATGCTCCCTTTTCAATGGAGGCATTTGTGACCGACCAGATACGTAACAACAGTATGTATCTGACCTTATAAATGTAAATCTACACTAATATTACAAAGAGGTAAAGTTTATTTTATTACTTTTTTTTTGTTTGTAGGAGGTAATCTCTGGAAGTACTGGTCCGATTGCAATTTCCACCGATAGTAACCTGCTTTATTTCTGAGTGACATAGGCTATATTTTATGGACAAAGGCGAAGTCGTGGGCAAAAGCTACTGTAAAATAATTTACCTTCAATCATAAGTTGTTTAAAAGTATTTCTCTATAACGTATCCCTCCCGAGGAAGTTACCAAATATCGCTTACATGTTCTTGATTAAGGATCTATAAGGTAACTTTCAAATTGAACACCTTTACAAGCAATTTTGTGGTCTCCTCAAGAAACTACCCTTCTCAACACCTCTGTGTTTACATTAGGAAGACGCCTAAATGACCCTTACACGTTTGAAGTCAGTGTCAGTCCTGGCTGGCCCCAAATCAATCGATGTTGATATAATTTTAAATGTCATTCAAGGTGATTCGAGTCATTTTGGATCAACTAGCATGAAATTACCGGGTTTGTATACTGAAGCTGTTATTATTCAGACATCATGTATGAACAAATAATGACACAGTATTTGTACTGTATTTTTTATGAGTATCGACTCGAAGGACCATTAAAATATAGTCCGTACTGTACTGTTTCTCTATGCTATGTTCCATGCTGTTTTTATGTACAAATAAACCAATATTATTATTATAGTCTACTAGCTTTTGCCGTGGTTTCACCCGTGTACATAAAATATAGCCTATGTCACTCAGAAATAAATCAGCTTTCTATCGGTGAAAATATTTTTACAATCCGACCAGTACTTTCAGAGACCAGTACTTTACCTCTTTATTATATTAGTGTAGATAATATACTACATTATTTTTAGTATAATTGCAAAAATTGAATATTTGGTTCAGAATCAATAACTGAATCAATAATTTTTACACCATGTCATATTTTTTCCCAAAAATATATAAAAAAGTTCGCAAGTTGGACACCACCGACACTAAGTACAAAACATTATACACAGGTGCTATTATCTAAGAAAACAGCCTTGAGCGCAGCGCTGACTGCAGCGACGAGTCGAAAGTGCAGTACATTGTTAATCCAATGTATCTATTTGGATTTCGTCGCTGCGGCCAGCGCTGCGCTCAAGGCTGTTTTCTTAGAGAATGGCACGCCAGGTCACGGCAGGTCATAGTGGGCCGTAAACGCCAGCACACAGCTGAGTGCGGGAACAAAACAACCCCTCAGTCATCCGGGTGGCCTGGTGACCATGTATTTATATCGCCAACCATGTACCATAACGGGCTTATAACTTTGTGATTAATACAGTTTTTAAATTTTGTACCATAGATTCTTTACATAAAAATACTTGACACTTGTTTCAGGTTTCACGTATATTAAAAATAAAGTTGTATAACAAGGACACCTCTTCTTCTTCTTTGCCTCTTCCCACGTTAGGTGGGGTCGGCTCTCCTTATCCTTCTGCGCCAGGACAATCTGTCCTGGGTTGTCAGGTCAGGCAGTTGGGACTTCCTAATTAGATTGGCCATACTAGTCCACCAAGTCAAGGGCGGCCGTCCTCTTCCTTTCTTGCCTTCTGGGATTGCCATGGCCTTCTGGACCACATGCTCGCTGTCTCTTCGCATGACGTGGCCGTACCATCTTAGGCGTGTTTCGGTGAGTTTTTCCTGGACTGGAGTGACTTTGAAGCTACCTCGGACGTATTCGTTTCGAATTTTGTCCAGTCTAGTCCCTTCGCCCGACCACCTGAGCATCTTCATTTCGGCCAGGTGTAACTTCTGAGATAAATTTTGCTTCACTGTCCAGCATTCGGCCCCGTACAGCATCGCTGGTCTTACTGCTGTCTTGTACACTTTTCCTTTAGTGCGTATGGGCATGCGCGGGTCACAAAGAACTCCAGTGAGTGTGCGCCATTTTTGCCAAGCAACATTTATACTATATATACTATATCTATTGCTGGATATATGTATATTATTTACTTCCCTTTTACTTTTTAGGGAATTGTATATAATAATACCTGGCAGTCAATTGTAATGTTTAGCTAAAAATAGTTCTTCAAGGACGCTATATGGTGGACAACCACTGTGGTGAATTTAGTACAAGGAATTGGTTTTATGTGAGCCAAATATCTTTTATAAGTGCTGATTCAATTTAGTATCGTAGCTACGACGGTTTATTTCAATAACCTGAATGATTTTATTGTACAGTTCGAGTCATCGTGTACATTCGCATTTTGAATAATTTCAGCACTAAAAAAAAATCTATATTTTTAAGTCATGTTTTGATTTGATTGATTGTCTGAACTAAACAGACATTCAATCAAATTTTAATAATTACGATTATTTTCAAATGCTTTTAATTAATTTTTTTTTTCTAGTATGCGTAGGCTCGCGTTTGGTCACTGTTTCACCTGATGGTAAACGATGATGTGACTGACGATGGAGCACGCTAGCCTAGAAGTAACTTATTAACTCTTGACTTAAAAATCCCTAAGTAACAGCTATCACTTAAATTAGCTAAGAACTAGCTTTATCTTTCTCATTGCTTTTTAAATTGCCTGCAAATGGTAAAATTGAAAAAATAATTTTAATATTAAACGTTATTTTTAGGCCATGATATGAGAGATCCTAATTATAAAAATTTTTTTAGTGATTTTTTTAATATTGCTTTTTTGATGATTCGATGATCTAGGTAGTCCTAAGATTGCGTCCTTTCCGCCAAATAAAATGTTCCTCTTTCTTTCTCTTTTTTTTAGATCTAAAAAAGGAATCCAAAAAACACCTACTTTACTAATTATCTGATGACGGTCTATATACCGCCATCCGATGACACAAAAAATAAACAGAAATTAACAAAAAACAAATGAAAATTTGAATTGAATGTGTTGATTTTAAGTTTATATGTCCATCGTTCATATCGTCCTTTATTTATGCACTGAGCAGTCATATCCATTACAAACTCCATTAACAAAATAATCTCATAACCACGACGCTAGCTATTGTCGCATAAATGATGACGGCATGAGGAAAACCACAGTCAAAAACGTAAATTTGTTTTCAGCTATTAATAATATTAAATTAGTAACAAGTGGTAATAGTAAGGCAGAAAGCAGTAACGGCCACGACTTAAGAGGCTCCTTTTCCACTTCCCTATCGTCAAAAACGAGCATGGTTTAAAAGCTTGTTACTTCATCTAGCGTAATCTAATGCGATGTTCCGTAGGGGCTCAGCAGGGTCGAAGCCTACTAAGGACATGGGTCATGTGAAAGAGAACCCCCGGGCCCTAAAAATTGTTCCAGTGCCACCATTGGGTAGAGAAGGAACAGGAGTGATTTTTAATTAATTCCGTGATTCACTCGAAAATTTTACAAAACTTGTTCCAGGAAATACGTTAAATCTTAAAAGTTTTTGAAAAAAATTTTCGTCATTCAGAATCTTTATTATATTTTTTTTACTTTTTAAATTTTTGATTCAATTATGAAGTGTCAAAGTTAACGCAAAATAGCAGATTTTCAGAGGACTTTACTGGATTAGTTTTACACATAATTACAAATTGATTTCAATAGAAGCCTTTATAATATCCACAAGATACTGTGTTTCCAAAATATCTAATGAAAATTGTGTAATAACGTCATAATCGCGTAAGAGCGATTGTATGAAAAACGGTGAAAATGTATGTCGAATTGCATGCCTTTAAGGATTATACGTCATGGATTCAAATCCAACCAGTTACGTAATTTATTTTATCACTACTGCTCTCAAAACGGTGAAGGAAAACATCGTGAGAAAATCGTCATGCCGGTTAATGTTCCCAGCAGTGGGAATATTAAAAGACTGATTATGATATGTATGCTAATAGTGGTAATAGTGTGGGAAAAAGCAGTGGTAAAGGCCACGAATTGAAAGCATTTGTGGGTTTAAACCCGGTCAGTTGCATTACTTTGTATAATTTATTTTTTTAACTTCGCTCACAACAGTAAATACATTTCATCAAAGAATATGTACTTCTGTAACTGCAAATAACAAGTAATAAAATTAAAATAAAGGGCGTTCCAATACAAGGAACGGTATTTTGTTACTCGATTTATATATAACAATATATTTTATTGTATTTTTTGTCGAATGTTTTTTATCCAATAAATAAGTCCATTCCATTTTTAGACCACTAGTCGTAAGGCGTTGCGCCATCGTTACATAGTGGATATCCCTCCCATACGTACAAAGCGTTTTGGGAAGACATTCATTATGCGTACAGCTAAGGAGTGGAATTCCCTGACGGAGTCTGTGTTTCCTGATAGCTACAACCTAGGGGTCTTTAAATTAGGAACGAATAGGTTACTTCTAGGTAAGCGCGCTCCATCGTCGACCGCATCGTAGCTTTCCATAAGGTGAGAGTAAATAAATAAGATAAACCTTTGGGAAAAAAAAAATACAACAATGTGGAAGATGTGCACAATAAATAAATGCTACGATTACGCTCATTCCCTCTCTTAGAGAGTAGGCCTGAGTCCCAGCCGTGGGAACATTAAAAAGCTGATTATGTTAGTGATAGTATTCTTGAATTGTTTTCTTTATTTTTTATTCTTTTACATATTTTAAGTAATTAACTGATTTCTTGTGAGCTGTATAAAAGTAAAGTTCTAAGAGGCAATCGTGAAATTATTTAGCCAAAATTTAGTTCTTATATTATAATTTACCAACCGGTAGTTGAGTTCATAATTTATGAGTAGTTTTTTTAAATAGATTTGGGTTCAGGAAAGGAAAGAGTTTCATGATTTATATGTTTGATAGATTGATTAATGATACTTCAGCCGTGTAATGTTTCCACTGCTGAGACTCAGGCCTCTTTTCTAGGAGAGGGAATGAGCCGAAATCCACAACCACGCAGGCCCATGGATGACGCTGTGTAATAGTTATGGAATAGCATAGTTGGCCTTATTATGTTCCCACTATTTGGACTCCTTTAGGAGAGGGAATGAGCCGAAATCCACCACGCGTGCCCAGTGCAGGTTGGTAAATGTCATATGTCTTCGAATTTTTAGTTTTAGGGCATGCCGTTTTCCTCACGATGTTTTCCTTCACCGTTTTGAGAACGGTAGTGAAATAAATTACGCAGTAATGCGCCTGGCTGGGTTTGAACCCGCGACGTATAACTCGTAAGTTGGACTGTTACCACTGGGCCACTACTTCTAATTTGCTTTAAAGATATTTATTTTGTAAATTAAATAAAAATAACACTGTTACCTCGTCTTTTTGAATTAGATTAAGCGTGCATTTCCTCACGATTATAAGAAGTAACACTAAAACATTTTCAGTTTCAATTCTTCACTTTTATATTACTTTAACATAATTTAAGCATACTTTATTGAGAAGTTGCAAAAATTAAACATTTTCACAATTTGTTTATAAGGAAGGAAAACTTCTTTCCATCCACTCATTATTTTGATAGTTAAAATATTACTGATGGTGAAGTAAATATGACGTTACTATACCATTTACTGAAAATCCATAAAAACATAATTGTTTAATTTACATATTTTTACACTTTGTTTAAATTCAATATTATTTAGATGAACTTTTATTTAAACACAAACACTTGTTTTGAACTCAATACGAATACACTAATAGAATATAATACAAACTCGCGAAATTAAAGTCAAAATAAAATACGGCATGAAAAGGAAAAACGCGCGAAAATCGTCACACAAGACGTCTGACCTCGAGCATAGCTGACGCGGCACTGAAGGAAAACTAAACACGTGGTTCCTCATTCACCGACACACAAACGACATTTAACCTTATAACCTTCCAAGTAAAGTTCAATTTCATAAGCACCGTTCTCGAATTCAGCTGGAGAAAATGGACGAATAAATAAAAACATGCATTCGACATCAAACCATATTTTAATGTCAATAGAGTGAGTTATGACTTGGCAAGTGGTCCTTGAGTACTTTTCAAATATGGAAAAGTTGACAACTCGTGAAAATTCGTCACCGGTCGGAAGTTTTCGCTCGTTAGCAAAAGCTTGTTCGAATGCGGTTGGTTTTCCGAATGTAGGAAACTAAACGATTGTATTACGGACACATAAAGTTGAAAATGCAATGGTAAATTTCAATCTGAATTATAAATATAAGTTGGTAATATGATACAAAATTATTTAGGTAATGATCTGAGAAATATTCATGAATGGTAGATTTCTGTTAGGAATTCATTGTTTACGAGTGAATTCGTTGTAAAATAATATAGGATCGCTTGGAATTAGTTGGGATTTAGTTAAAAACGGTCTGCTGATCAAAGGACCAGTTAGTTAAACAAAATATTCCTATTTAACTACATTGGGCATGAGATACCCCTTTTTCAGTGGAGTGAGAGGCAGCATCAGACTTTCACAGACTAAAACCAACCTATGTTCGTTCATTCTATCATTTCTACTGATCTTTTGAGACAAGCTTGGAATACAACGTATTGTCGAACTGGCCTGGTCTTTCTTTGGCCTACTCCATCAGAGGCGCTTTTAAAGGTTAGATACCTCTTTAAATTTACAACATAATATCACACCTGTATTTGCTAAGTAGACATATGACACTAAAATTTCTCTTTTTTTCATTATATCCTTTCGGTATTTTACAAGTTGCATTTTGGAGAATGTGCGCGAGAATTGCGCGATTTGATTCCACCATCTCATTTCTACCATCATACAACCCGACGTGCGGCGAGTACCTATAGACCCTTACGTTGTTAAAACTTCTACGGTCTGGACTAAGCGTTTCGCCTCGTCGTTTATGCCGCGTACATTGAAGGACTGGAACAATTTGCCTACTGCGGTCTTCCCGTCCGATTATAATTTAAATGTCCTCAAGGCTAAAGTGAATAGACTCTTAATTAACTAGTGTGCCTCACTATCATCGATTGCATCAGTGCTTACCATCAGGTGGGATCGCAGTCAAGCACTAGTTTATAACAAATAAAATAAAAAAATATTACAAAAGCGGAAATTTGTGAGTATGTGTGAAAATGTTTGTTATTTTCACGCTTGACCGATTGAATGGATTTGGCACTCGTGACACTAGTGTAGACAATGTCTAAAAAAAAGTCTCGCTTGCCTAGATATAACCTATACACCGCTAAATTTTGATCGTTTTAATCCCGTGGAGGGTCGATCCGGTACATGAAACACTATCGATTTGTAAAGATAAAATTAAAAAATAAAGTACCTTTTTTTCAAAACTCGTATTAATTTACACATGTATGAAATTAATTTCTTTAGGAAAACGTCAGCTGAGCGAGTCCAATGACCTGTAGGTAGTTTGTACGCCACTCACACTATTACCTACAGGTCATTGGACTCGCTCAGCTGACGTATTTTTATAGAAATTAATTTCGTACATGCGTAAATTACTTAATACGAGTTTTGAAAAAAAGGTACTTTATTTTTTAATTTTTTCTTTGCAAACCGATAGTGTTTCTTGTACCGGATCGACCCTCCACGGGATTAAAACGATTAAAATTTACCGGTGTATATACACTCTTGACTTAAAGACCGCAAGGCTATACAACATCAGTTTTAGTATTTGCAAAACTCAAAATACGTGCCTAGTGTTTTTATGTAAATAATCTTTCTAAAAATTTCATAACTGTATCATGAAAAATCACAAAGTTATTAGCTTGTTATGTAAGTAACAAATACATAGTCACCGGGCCATCCAGGCGACTGAAGGGTTGTTTTGCTCACGTAACCAGCTGTGCGCTGCCACCTAATGCCTGCAATGATCCACCGTGACCTGTGTTGTACTTATTATCGGTGGCTGTTTTGTGTGTTTGTTGTGTTTGTAGGCTAGAGTGAATAGGCTCTTAATAAACTAGTGCGCCTCACCATCAACGATTGCATCACTGCTTACCATCAGGCGGGATCGCAGTCAAGTACTAGTTTATAACAGATAAAAAAAATAAAAAAATATTTTTGGGAAAAATTTAACATGGTGTAAATATTATTGGAATCGATTCAGTTAGGGATTCTGAACAAACTTCGCGGTTTTGCATTATATACTAAAATGTAGTATACTGTTCCCACAATATTATCCCGTAACTGAAGTTGCTTTAAAAACAAATAAAACGCGATTACATTTCAATTGGCAGGATTTCTCATGATTCATAGCAGTTAGTAATGTCCAGTTCAGTTGCCAAGGTTTAATGGTTATGTTCGATTAAATGTACCACAGTTGGCTCAAATATATAAACACTAGCGTAAGTGAAGCAGATTCTAATAGTGTTACAAATCGATGTATTAATAGTACAAGTTTCGGATGCAAGCACCAATCTGGATTTTTATTTTTTAAACCTTAATTTATTTTGTCAACATGACCCATGTCCATAAATATGTAAGTAGGTATAGGTGTTTATCTATATTGTGTCTATTTATCGTACTATAAGTACAAGACTGACCGTTATGGCACCACTTGGGGGAGGCCTAAGTCCAACAGTGGACATCTTTCGTCTTTGATTATTATTATATTGTGTGTTGTATACATATATCATTTGTTTAGAATATTTTTGTTTTAAGTATGTGTAGTGTGTGTTGTATTTGTTCTGCATTTATGTATAATTATCCTCAAGTGCGTTTCTCTCTCAATTATACAGGGTTATTTGAAAAACATTAGCGATTGTTAGTATTATATAAATAACCCTCCCACGATCCTGCTAGGTTTTGCAAGACCGTATTATGTACTAACATCATAAACAACAACTTTTGTTCATTTACCAAAAACAAACCTTCAAGATTTCGTTGTTCTATCTAATATATTTCAAGTCTGTATTTTGCTATACCTACCTAAGTCTATATGACATCACGCAAGCGCATCAAGCACTCCCGCTATTGTACTATCGCTTGCTTTGCATAGACTTCGTAATAATTAGAACGATCAATTTACACATTTTTATTTTTGTATAAAAATCTGATGAACTAAAATATGATACATTTTTAAAAGTCATAGAATAAAAGCTGCAGTTATTTATGATATTAGTTACATAGTCCTGAGAAGTAGATAGTGTTTTACAAATAACACTGTATAAGGTTTGTGATAAGAAATCCCAATTGTGAGGTAAGCTTACCTACGTATATCTGCTGTCCTATTTTATTACCAAAGGTATAGAACATCTGTGTACCCTTTTCCTAGCCGGATATCAGTATATTACATTGAGCAACTGCGTATCTGACCTCCATAACCCAGTAAATGGGTAAGACGATACCTTTGATGAGTCCGGTAGCCAAAATTTCAGGCTTGACTACCAATTTATGTACAACAGTAAAAAAAGGTAGTCAAGCCTTTACTCCTAACTGTACACACAGTGAATGTGCTCCCAAAAAAATTTGTGTGTATGTGTAGGATGCCCATGTAACGTTCCCGCTCCCACACCTTATGCCCGCTATGGCCTGCCGTGACCTGTGTTGTACATAATGTCGGTGGTGCCCAACTTGTAACCTTTTTAAATATTTTTGGGAAAAAATATAACATGGTGTAAAAACTATTGGAATCCATTCAGTTATTGATTCGAAACAAACTATATGAATGCAGCAAGTTAGATCTACAATATTATCTATTGAATCCCGTGAATTGCTAATTAATCATGTCCTACTTCGTACGTATGTTTCTAATATTTATTGGTCAATCATATTTATTTCACAACGCTGTCTAGTCTCAAGCTAAGCAGGGCTTGTGTTATAAGTACTAGACAACTAATAAACATACTTATACATATATTTATAAAAATACATACCAATTCAATTAGACCTCTTCCTCTCTCCTACATTTTACTGTGCTCGACAGGGTCCATATTGATCTATGTATGAAAATTTTCAAAATGTATACATATGGATTGCAATAAATTATTGACTATTTAGTAATTCAGGCTTAACATAAACTATAAATAATGTTAGAATTAGAACTAAAAACGTATGTACTATTTTTAGTATTTTGTAACGGTAATTTTTCTTTCCAAATATGTTTCCTTGTGAGAGCTCAAGTATATCTAACGCTAACGCAAGGTTACTGAATCTAATTCTAAAATATTCAAACGCCGGTACACAAATAACGCGGTACACAAATTCGCGCAGTTTCCACTTGAATGCATTCGGGTGCCCCTTCAGCGTATCACGTTATGAGACATACGGTAACAAAGAACTGGCAACTTTGCAATGGAACATCTTATCTCTTTTACTTAATGTTTTGGCCTTACGGTAGTCATTTGTACCGAAGGACCAAAAAGTAAGAAAATCTAGACCGATTACAGTTTGAGAATCATTATCTCTCTCTGCCTCTGAACTAGTTTCTCAACACAAACCTTTTGAGAATATTATTTATTTTGTTCCTATGGTTGTAAAAAAATATCTCTGGAAGCACTGATATAATTTAAAAAATTCTTTCATTTATAAAAACCGATAACTGACTTAAGGTTCTTTTCATCCCGATAAAATGCGACGTTCGTGATAGGTAAAATACACGGGAAAAAGCTCGTGTAAGAATATTTACATCTTTTCATGTAACGCAATCAAATATTAACTAAGAAAAAGTATACCTTCTGCCAAAAATACCAAAAAATAAATTAAGATTATTTTTTATTTAATGTAAATATGGACACATAAAAAACATCAGAAACTAGTGCACGATTCCAATTGCTCGTTTTCTATGGAGAAGAACCGAAACGAAGCTCCGTGGTTGCATTGATAGGTACGTGAGGACAGTGAAGACCAACACGCTTGCTCTCCCAACCATCCGTAAACCCCAGAACAAAAATAGAAAGCATTCCAGTACACACGTAGTAACATTTTTACGACACAATAAAACAACACACATCTCCATTCGGACGATACATCTTATGATCAGTCTTTGGACGGGCGCTGTATATTATTCGTTCGACTTAATCAAATCACATACTAGTCATAAACCATGATTATTTTCATAGAAGAGTTCCGGTACTGTATTTTGACTAAATAATTATGTATACATAAGACGTTAGAGTAAAAATATGGTTATATGTAATAATATAGTGGTCTTTTTTTTTCGTTGAGTAAAAATCATCCAAATGACATAGTACCCCGTCCTTGGGCGGAGCGGGAGATAGTGTCAGACTCTTGCTGACTAAAGACTCCACCCCGTTCCTTCTTTCATACCGGGGCCGAGCTTCCCTTTCGGAGACAGACCCTGGCCCCACTAGGCTTAGACCCAGTTGGGTACTTAAAGTTGCTAACAAAGAGATTTAAAAAGATACAAAGTATATATGTATTTAATCTCTTTGGTTGCTGACAACTCCATGAGACGCGTGGGAACAGTGCGCGCCGTCGACGTCTTGGGCTCGGTCCGGACAGTTACCGGACGGTCGGACTGCGAACTACTCATTGCTCGCCGTCCGCAAGCCCGCGACGGTGGCCATAATTATAGTGGTTACTTTTTAGGTGGACTATCAACCAATGACTTCTTCCACACTAGGGCGGAACTCACGGCGTGTCAAACTTTGACTAAAACTCCCTCTTATCGTCCTTCTTTACCTTGCGTTCTAGGACCCCGGGTGTCCCTTTCGAAAGCAAACCCATGGCCCCAGTAGGCTTCGGCTACTGGGGCTTCCCTTACGGCCTGTACTTCGGTCTTAGCAGCTTCGGGCAAGCTTCGGGAGGCGGGCGCGCGCCGCCATGAGGTGCGTATCTCGTGGCGTGCTCCAAATATTTCCATACTTTGGTTCTTACCGCTAGCCACCCCGCGCTAAGCTGCCGCTCACAACGGCAAGGTCTTGAACGGACCGTTACGTTTTAGCTGACATTTCTTTAAGGCGAAAGCTTTGTTGTTTGTGCGCAGTTTATGTATACATTTTTGGTTGAGTAGGAACATAAACACATGGGTTAACAAACATGGCGGTAAAACCCCTCTTTGAGGAGTGGCTGGAGAGGCGACACGGCGTCCATACTTTCTGCATGACACAAATCTGGACATGGTAAATTCGGGAAGTTCCTGTTACGGATTCAGCGGAAAGGAATGCCCGGAAGACACGGTGGAATGCCCTGCTTTGACTGAGCATCACCGTGTCCTGTCCTCGTGGAGGCGATCGGCGACGACGACCTCTTGCTCCGAACTATGGCCTGAACCATGGTCCACGCAAAAGGGAATGGACAGCGGTCGCCTCCTTCTCATCATCATCATCATCAGTCCTTTTTAAAGTTCCCACTGCTGGGACTCAGGCCTCCTCTCTAGAGGGAATGGATAAATTTGACAATAAAGGCCCATTTGCTAGTAAAAAACTTAATCTAGAAGTTAGTAACTTAACCTAAACGACAAACACATGTACAAACTACGGATCACACATTACGAACGACAAGGTTGCCTTTGCCGCACCAAAACACTCACAAAATGTCTCAGCATGGGAGCATCTAGTTACTCAGATGACGCCTTCAGAATACTGTTGGAACAGCCGCTAACTCTTGCAAGAAGAAGTTGTTCAATTCAAAACCAAACTCATCGAAATTTGAAACAAAAAGTGATGTAATTATAATAGATCTCTCTTCGTAATATTGGCGGCAAACCGGATGTTTTTGTATAGAAGCTGTAAAACAGTATACGTCTAATGTTAGAAGAATTGTTATTATCCGGTGTATTATTAGGTTTTCTATTCATAAATCTGTGTGGTATACATTACTGACAAGCTATTGGTAAAAACGAAAGAAGGTCGGGAAAAAAACAGGTGGCATCGACGACTTGAAGTGTTTCGTGATTACTGGCAATATCTTAGTTCAATAGGCGACCCTGACTTATATTAACTATTATATATCTACTTTTTTATCATAGAGAAAGCGCGAGAGTTCAACAAGCCTACGTTAATTTGCTTTGTTGATTTCTCGAAGGTGTTCGACTCGGTGAAGTGGCCAGTCTTATGGAAATCCTTGCTGGACGTGGGCACACCGATACATTTTGTCCACTTACTCAGGCCTCTATACGAGAGCGGATCAGCATCAGTCAGAACAAATGAAACACTTTCGAGACATTTCCATCCTAGTGCAGGAGTTCGGCAACGTTGCATATTTTCACCTCTACTGTTCAACATCTATACAGAGATGATAATGAGAATTGCCTTGGAAAATTGGACAGATGGGATCGTAATTGACGGTAAAGGATCTCCAACTTACTATATGCGGATGACATGACCTCATGCACAACTAGTGCTCATCATAATGGAAGATCTGCTGCCTATGATGGAAGCTACAAGCCGGGAATTTGCGGGAGAAGTCATTGAATAATTTCCCACCTTAAAAAGTACTAAAATAAATATTGCTATATTTTCCTCGTCATTCATAACATGTAACGTCTTACTGCTCATAAAATAACCAGAATAATTTTCTTTAGCTCTTACATCAACATGAGAAACAAATTTTCGTGTTGGTAAATACAGCCCGGGTTTTCCTAATCCTTTTGAGTTTCGACCTAATGTAACTTTCATTCTTATGTTGAATGGAATCGATCACTGTATGTGTGTTAACATACAAGTTAGACAGAAGGACCATCGTGTGGAATCTAATAATAATAATAAGCCTGACATGGTGGTGATAGATCGACTAGAGCGTCGCACAATGATTGTTGATATAGCGGTCCCTCATGACGAGAATCTCGTGAAAACTGAGAAGGAACCTAAATATTTTGATTTGTGACGAGTGGTCATTGTGCCGATAGTCTTGACGGCTAATGGCTTAATAGCTAAGAGCCTTGACCATTATCTGAGGTGGCTCTCGTTGGCCAGTTCGATCAAGGGCTTGATACAGAAAACAGTACTGACAGGAGCCCTGACCACCGCTAGCTTAAACCCTGTTCCTGATGCTGGCAGGTTACTATTTTTATATTTTTAAATGATTTTTCAATAAATAACGAAAAAATTCTCCGACCAAAAGATTTCTTTCAAAGTGAGGGGCCAAGAATTAGTTGGTTTAAGGTCGCCGACATAACCAAAGAATCACTAAAGTTAAGTGGCAGTGGGCAATGCACATTGCTCGTAGAACTGATGGTCGATGGAGCCGAAAAGTTTTGGAGTGGCGACCGCGTACTGGAAGTCGCAGCATTGAAAGGCCTCTTACAAGGTGGACCGATGATGTGGTGAGAGTCACAGAAATGCACTGAGTGCAAAACGCACAGGATTGGTCGTTATGGTGACTCTCAGGGGAGGCCTATGTTCAACCATGGGCGTCTTTTGGTTGAAATGATGGTGCTGTGGTATCATAGATGTTGCTACGATGCCCACAGGTACAGTAAAGGTACCATTGCGGTCATTTCTGCCTGATCACTTAAAAAAAAATTCGCTTAAATCCGGCGGCGCGGCGCCAAACCTTTGAAGTCTTCGTTTCATGTACAAGCAAAAATGAACATAGCGATGGTCAGGTGGAAGTGTTTTTGACAGTACAAGCAGAGTACCTAGTGGTAAAAATGTATGGTCCTTCTGTGTTCATATTCCACGGTATGTGTATAAATATCTATTTTTGCCGGAGAAGGTCGCTTTCAATAAACAATACGCTAGCAGGTGTACGCCGAGCGGTGTGTTTAATTAATTATGTATTTTTATACATTTCCATTGAATAACGAACAGTTTCGCGATGTTGGCGCTGATGAGTGCGGCCTTGATTACGTTTAGGAGATTGACTTTCGTGGGTGTGGAAAGACGATGATGCATAAGAATGTATTGAGTAGGTATAAGAATTTATTGACTGAGTTTGTATTCAGTCAATAAATTGTTGAAATTGTAAATTTACAAATTAATCGAATTTATTAATTCCTAGCTGACCCAACAGACATTGTTCTGTTTTAGCAATGAACTGTCAAACTCACAAACGCTATAGTCATTACGTTTTCTTTTTTTATTCACTTTTTTTTTCCTGGTGATAACAAATACAACGAAAAAGAACTAGCGAAGCTTTTCCAACCATATTATTATAACATAAAGAATATATGAAACTACTTCATTACTTTTTTTAGAAATTATTTCTCAAGTCTAAATATTTTTAATATTTCAGTCACCCGCATTATATGTAGGAAAACAAGGGTTTTTCAGATTCGTTAATTGATAAAGCAGCAATTTTGCAGTTTTGTGCCTGCTGTAAGTTATTGCGATCTAAAATCCTATCGTCGAATATAGTTGGCTAAAGTTGCCAAAAAATCCCGTTTTGACATTTATATTTTGACTACACAGCGGCTTGTCCGATGTAGTGCAGCTACTACTAAAATAGCTACTACTACATCGGACGCCTATTATTTTGTTGTTTCTTTCAGTTTCGTTCCAAATTACATTGTAGGGTCTTTCTCAAATGTTGAAATGGGCATTTTATTTTTTAACGAGTTTACTACAATCTCAGTACCGTTAGTAGAGACTGGCCATCTCTTAGCTGCCAGTGGCTTAATTAAATTTCTATTTTTTTTTATACTTATCTTCGTTGTGCTCACATAATAGAAGCAACAAGAAATATGTAACCAAGATTTATATAACTTATAATATGACTTAAAAGAGTGTTTCTGGAGTTTCTCGCACGTTCATGTCCATAGAGACCGACGCTTTGGAACGTACAATTTAGTTTCACTTTTTAACTAATCTAATCGACATTATGACTATTCAAAAGTGCCTGTAATTTGTCTATTTAAAATAAACGTTTCTGATTTATCATTCAAGACAGTTTATGTTTTCCCAATGCGAACCACCATTGAATTAATTTCAATAAATAAACTTTTCCTACTATTTAAGGGAACTAAAATTCTGTACATGCTTGGTATTGATTACTATGTTAACCTGTAGTATCTGATAAGGCTATCAGTAAAGCTTGCTGATAAAAAAACGCGCTAGCATAACATGCTGATTAATTATTGAAATAAGTAGAGAAAAGAAATAGTAACTACTAAATCGACTAATCGACCGTGCACCAGAAGACGCAGCGTTTGAAAACTTCTCTAAAGATGGACCGATATCCTTTTTTTTTTTTTTTTTTTTTTTTTTTTATGGTGGGAAAAAATCATGCATTGACATCCCCCGCCCTTGGGCGGAGCGGGAGATAGTGTCAGACTCTTACTGACTAAAAGACCCACCCCGTTCCTTCTAGCCTTCATACCGGGGCTCGAGCGCCCTTTCGGATAACCCTGGCCCCAGTAGGCTTCGACCCGGCTGGGTCCCTGCTGTTGCTGACAACTCCTTGAGGCGCGCGGGAACAGTGCGCGCCGTCGACGACTTGGGCTTGGTCCGGACAGTTACCGGACGGCCGGACAGTGAGCTACCCATTGCTCACTGTCCGCAAGCCCGCGTCTACGTTGGCCGGAAATCGGGATCAGAATCCCGGCGACGGCGGCGGCGATAACGCCGTTGCCTGATGCGTTCGGCCTCCTCCTTTGCGAGCATTACTGCTTCGCAGAAGTCGGCGACCGCCTGCCACTCCTCCTCGCTCCGGACCATGGCCTCAACCAAGGCCCGGCGCGAGAGGTCTCCGCCGCCGATCGCCCCCACGAGGGCACGGCGATGCTCCGCCCAAGCAGGGCACACCTCGACTGTGTGCTCCACCGTGTCCTCCGGGCGTTCCGCACAGTGGCGACACCCGGGCGTCACCTCCGCATGAATCCCGTGCAGGAAACTCCCGAACGAACCATGTCCGGTGAGGACCTGCGTCATGCGGAAGGTAAGGACGCCGTGAGGTCTTTCCAGCCACGCCTCAAAGAGGGGACTTACCGCCATGATTGTGGCGTGCCCAGCACTGGGTTGCGATAGTCGCTGACGCCATTTCACCATGAGATCCCGCCGGAGCTCTGTCCGCCATGCCGCGACCTGTCGCGGCAGCGGACTTTCACCCCGGCGTTGCATCTCCACGCGCATATCGTGCATGTGTGCAAGGACTGTTGCCTCCAGATCCCACGGTGGTAGGCCAGCCAGAAGGCTCGCCGCTTCGCGGGAGACCGTGCAGTATCCCCGCACCATCCTTATCGCCATGACCCTCTGACAGGCGTTCAGTATGGCCGCCGGTTGCTTTTTCAGCGACGGTGCCCACACCGGCGCCCCGTAGAGGGCCATGGACCGAACGATCCCCGCGTAGAGCCTTCGGCAGGAGGCATCCGGACCCCCAAGGTTGGGCAGGAGCCGCTTGAGCGCAGCCCCAGCCCGGTTGAGTTTGGGAGCCAGACGTCGGAAATGCTCCACGAAATTCCACCGGCTGTCGAGGACGAGT
This sequence comes from Mythimna ferrago, assembly GCA_910589285.2. Lineage (NCBI taxonomy): Eukaryota > Metazoa > Arthropoda > Insecta > Lepidoptera > Noctuidae > Mythimna > Mythimna ferrago. Next base: position 902,330 of record OU342697.1, read on the forward strand.
CCCAGGTACTTCATCGTCGACCCGACACCGATGTCAACTCCTCCTACCGTTAGTTGGGAACTCAATGGCGGCGCGTTCCGAGACCGGCGACCGTGGAAACACATCGCCTCGGATTTGTGAAGCGCCACCTCGAGTCCCAACTCCTGGATCCTGTCAACGACCATCGCAACCCCGCGTGTCGCTAGAGCGACCGCCGCCTGGTACGACTCTCCCTGCGCTAGAACCAGCGTGTCGTCTGCGTAGCAAACCACGCTGACCCCGTCAGGGAAGTCGCCGCGCAGCACGTAGTCGTACCCGATGTTCCACAAGGGTGGCCCTAGTACCGACCCCTGCGGAACACCGCACGACATCTCTCGACGTTTCCAGTCTCCCTGGTGACCGGGGTAGACTATAAACCTATCCGACAGATAGGCCTCGACCACTCGACAGAGGTATTCGGGCACCCGGTGGTACCGGAGTGCCCTCCGGATCGTACTCCAGGGCAGGGAGTTGAAGGCGTTGGCAATGTCCAAGGACACTGCCACGACACACCTGCCCCGGGACACCGCAGCCCCCGTCGTGAGGGCTCGCACGCGCATGATGGCGTCCACCGTAGAGCGCATCCTGCGAAAGCCGAACTGTCCGTCCGAAAGGTCCGGCCCCACCCGTGTTAGGCGCCCGACGAGGCGGTTTGCAATGACTCTCTCAAAGAGCTTGCCCACCTCGTCGAGCAGCACAATGGGCCGGTACGCGGACGGAGAGTCCGCAGGGCGCCCTGGCTTCGCTATGAGGACCAGTTTTCCTGTCTTCCAGCAAAGTGGGAACTGGCCCCTCTCCAAACATGCGCTGAAGAGCCCTCTCAGTCGAGGCCCGAGAGCCTCCATGGCCAGGACCCAAGCCTTTCCAGGCAAGCCGTCGGGTCCTGGGGCGGTGTTTTTGGCACTCAGCCTTCGCACCGCCACTCTCATCTCTACCTCGGTCACCTCTGGAGCATCGTCGTCGTCGCTGTTGCGGTCCGCGTCAGGACCGATATCCTGGTGAGAGTCGTAGAAATGAGGTACTTAGATGCGCCGTCCGGTAATTGTCCGGACCAAGCCCAAGTCGTCGACGGCGCGCACTATTCCCGCGCGCTTCAAGGAGTTGTCAGCAACAGCAGGGACCCAGCCGGGTCGAAGCCTACTGGGGCCAGGGTTATCCGAAAGGGCGCTCGAGCCCCGGTATGAAGGCTAGAAGGAACGGGGTGGGTCCCTGCTGTTGCTGACAACTCCTTGAGGCGCGCGGGAACAGTGCGCGCCCCAATGACAACTCCCGCTCCGCCCAAGAGCGGGGGTTGTCATTGGATGATTTTCCCCGCCAAAAAAAAAAAAAAACTACTACCACTCTGGGGTGGAGCACCAGGGCGCGTCAGATCTTTACTGAATAAAACCTTCCTGTGTCCTTCATTTGCCTTTTGCGATCCAAAGCCTGGTAAGTTTTTCAAAAAACACGAGGCCCTAGAGGGCATCGGCCCTACTGAGCCATTACATTTTTACTAATATAATATCAGATGGCAGGCTATCCTTTGCTCATCTTCCGCAAACCCAAGCCTTATGGTTTAGGCATCTTAGTGATCTGGAATTGTCAATAAGCAGCGCAGAGAACTCATGATCATGGCTCGTGCTTTTTCTCAATGTAAAGAATACTGTAGTCTTTTGTCTAATCACACTACAAGGGGAAAATTTGTACATATGTGTGTGTGTCTGTTACTCCTTCACACTTAACGGTGATAAAAATTGATACATGATTTGACCAGGTCCTAGAGTAGCACATAGGATACTTCTTGTTCTGGGAGTATGTTCTCTTTGGGATAAATTACTACTTTTGCAGGCAAAGCCGCTGGCAGAAGCCAGTAGGTAATATAGTAAATTCTGCTTTTTTTTTTTCAATGATATAATCAAGATTAGAAGATTTCTATATTATAGTGACCTTACAAATATAATTAAGAGATGCACTAGTGAGAATGTAAGCAGACACTACATAACTAAAATAGGGAAGTGCAAGCAAAATAATAAAATTCTGTAAAAAAATATACACGTATATTTACAAAACTAACATAATGTTACAAACAAACAAATAACACAAGCAGTGAAAAGATACATTTTTGGAATAAACAAAAATAAATTGGAACTACGAAACTACGAGTGAGAATGTGTTTTCTGAGACGCTATTAGCAGGCGTTATTATGCGACCTCGCAATGATTCTATAATTTTTGGTCCTTTAAACTTAATATATATCTTTTAAATAAAAAGAAAAAAAAAAACATTTATTTTCGGGAAATGATGCAACCTTAGGACTAGATTATAAATTATAATCATTTTATAAGAAATATATATTATGTCCGTGCAAAACGGCTGAACGCTCAGCATAATGCCGTGGCTACCCGCATAGTGCGACGAGTCCAAAGCTTAAATTATTTTTCATGCCGGAATTTCCAGGCCATAATTTCAGGCAAAAAATACAATACAATACAAAAATATGTTCCAAGTCGTTGCCAATGTGAAAAATAATAGTTTCTTCATAATAATATTACTTCAAACGAAGCAATTGGAAACGCTACTGTTACAGAATGACGACGTTTTCCTTTGAAATATAAATTCGGGCTCGTAAGGCGTTATAAGTAAGAAATTCAGCACTAGATATAAAATTTGAAAAGGTTCAGTTGATAAATTGGTCCTTAGAGTCAAAATAAGGGTAAAAAAATTACATTTTCTTTCTTGGTTGGCATTTGCACAGTTTTTACATTTAACAAATGTCAAGCTTAGAAAGTATTTAGTTTTCACAGTCACTTATATGCAGCGGTGGCCTAGTAACAATGGTCTTGACTTACGAGTTCCTGGTCGCGGGTTTAAACCCAGCCAGCATTACTTCGTATAATTTATTTCATCACCACTACTATCAAAACGGTGAAGGAAAACATCTTAAGAAAACCGGCATGTCCTAGAACCAAAAAGTCGAACACACGAGCCCGAGTGGTGGATAAAGGCTCATTCCCTCTCCTAGAGAAGAGGCTGGAGTCCCGGCAGTGGGAACAATATAAAGCTAATAATTATGCTAATTATGTTAGTCATTTTGAGTAACTTTAAATTACATTAGGATGTTTCATTCAGACATTCTAATGTTGCAGTATTTGGCAGCAAATGTGTTAAGCCAGCCTTCTCGATAAACTTCGCTGAGGCAGACAATGCTAAAATTCCTGAGAGTTTAGCTGACTCCATTCTACCGAAATCGCACCTGTTTCAATGATTCCACATATTGTCCAGCTGTGTAGACACTTGAGATACAAGACTGCATCAATTTGAAATTACAATATCCACTAGCAATTTATTTGCGAATAATTAACACAGCCACTGAACTACATTCGGAAAAAAAATGCGACATATATATATTTGTGACCCTTGCCAAGACGCCTTTTACTATGGCTGCCGTACGGGTGTGATGACCTTTGACATATCGGACTTTTTTTTTCATAATAGCACTTTGTGGCATATAACTTCCTTGTTGATAAAAAAAAACATATCTTTTGTATTTAATTTAGCAATTAAATTAATTGCGTGCATTTTCTCTATTGCGTGTATTTTCTTGGGGTCCCGAACTACTGGATTGTTAGAAAAAATAGCCACGACCCTAAACTTAAAGAGCAACTGAAGATACGAATGGGTTTTCGTTAGTAAAAGTCTGATACACCCTCTCGTACCGAGAGTTCCTAACCCAAAAATGAGGATTATAATGTAGGAGTCTTCTAAAATGAATAGGCTATTAATAAACTGACGCAATTAACCATCAACTATACTACATTAGCTAGGTGGGATCGCAGTCAAGCGAAAAGCTTATCATTAAAAAAAAAAATGGTGCTTGCCTTGGTATCTCTATAACAGTATAATAATACCGTCGATTATTATTTTTTTTCATACCTCTCTACATATTTTCAATCGCGGAATTTACGTAACAAAACAATTAAAATCAAGAATTGTTTGAAATTTGACTAACTGAAAGTAGCCCCAAAAAGAAAATTTCCCTAGTCGCTGAAACACCGTAAACCAACACCAAATTTATAACTTTTTTACCACAAAACCTTGAAGTTTGCTGAATCCTTTCAACAGCGCCTAGAGAGGTATTTCGTACGGTTTACCCGAAAAGTAAGTTAACTTTTCTCGTTTGTATTTTTGGGTCCGATTTAAACTTTTCCTAACCGCATTTATATCACAATTTCCAGTAAAATGTAGTTTTTCTTGTTTTTAAAGTAAGATTTATTCTTACTACCACTCCAAAATGCTTCTGGAACTTGTATCTAAATATACTACTGTTTGGATTCGAAAGTTTCAAGAAGCATTCTCTAGTGTTTGGTCGATTGATGTCCAATGTTGCTAATGGTAACTTATCGGTAAAGTGTGCTGTTGTTTTTGCGGTTGCCCACTCCTCATCATTATGGCCTGGTCTTAAGTTACTGAGAATCGGATAGCATCTTTTTTTGTTCTATTCCATTCTGTCAACTATCACGCTCTGCTAACACCCATTTCTTTCATATCTTTCTCCATTCAAATATTTTCTTTGGCTTAACCTCTGTTTTCCATTACTTAAGCAAGCAGTGATCGACGTATATTCGATCCCAAGAAAGTGGTCATTCAAATGTCTTTTTTTCGACGTCGACAATCATTGAGACTTAAAAACAACTATCAGTTATGGGATGTTAACTGTGCTTAAAGGCCTTAAATTAAAACCGTGGCTTACACTACGATCATACTGAAAATTTGTAAACTAAACTAATAAACTGAGGTCACAAAAATCAAAAAATCTTGCAACTAAGCTGAAGTCAATGTTTCTCAAAAAAATTGCGAGTTGTTAAGAGATACTTAGCTGTCAAAAGCTGTACCGATAGGATAATGAATTCGGGCAAACTTTTTAGTTCATAGACAATCAAGAATTTTGATGTCTCTTTTTGTGTTGCTTAAGTTATAGCTTCATGGTATTGTCTGTGCGATAAAAGAACCGTCGTGGCGTAAAGTGAAAACAACATTAAAGATTTTAAGTAGCAACCCAACCCAGCCATCCGTCAAATGCCAAACGTCATATAATGTTGACAGAAGGTTTGTTTATTATGTTATTTTATTGTGATTTTTAATTGAAATCTTCAGAAATGTGATAAAAAATTTCACTGAGCTGCAAGAGAATTAATATTTAATATATTACAGTTTTGCCAAACATAACAAATGGCAAATCACACCATTATTGATCAAAACAAAGTCACGAACTTGGGAAACATTGGTATGCTGTTTTTTTGGTTCGTAACACTTTTATTTTAATGTTTTTAGACTTCCTAGGTGAACTCCTATCCCTGTTATTTCCAAATATATATAAATTAAACGGAAATTCATTTTAACATGACGATATTTGTTTATTTTGTTTTGGTCAATATTTTCGATGGCTAGTATAAAGAGTATTGATACTTTAAATTTATAATGCATTTCGACTAACTTAGAATTTTTCTTTTCAGGCTTAAGTAAGGATACAGCAACTAAAATAAAAAAGGGCAAGTGCGAGTTGGACTCACGCACTGAGGATTCTGTACAAATTTACCTATGAAATCAATTCCCGAATTGAGTTACGAAGATTTTTCCGAATTGCAAAGTTTTTTTTTTTGTGGCGGATCTACAAATTTACTATTTTCAGATTTTTTCCTGTACTTATTCTATGAGACCTTGATTTATGCCAAATTTCAGGATTCTAGGTCAACGTCACCCCTTTGAACTTTGATTCCCTTGAGTATCGAAATATATGTTTTTTTGCGACATAAACGGCCGTATCATTTTTTTTCGTTAACTCAGAAGTCTGATTTTTTCACAACTTCAAAAGACTGCAGATTTGAGTTTAAGGTTTTAATTTTAACTCGATACCTCCAAGCGTTCTCGAGTTAAAGGGTCTTAACAGATAAACAGACGGACAACCAAGTGATCCCAAGGATCTTATATACGAGATGGTCCCTTACAGGTTAAATAGATTTTTTACGAAGCAACATTACAAATTCTGAAGTGTACTTTATTTTCATAGTCATTAAGTTCATATTTTTCATTGATTAGCAAAAGGGAAAAATGTACCGAGGAAGACAACGAGAAAGTGGTAGTGTGTCCCATTTTTATCTTTAAATTTAACTAGAGTAAACATAAACTTGCTGCTAGCTACAATATTCCAGTCAGTGATAATAGACCGATCCCAGTCAAAGTGATAAAACCATTTTCGTTGGAACTGGGTACGTGGTCGTTGGTGGAACCTACCTAGATAGGCAGTACAGCAGTTTCTTCACGCTATTTTCCTTTACCGGTTCGTGTTTGCATTTAAATGTTCATCACCATTACAATCGAAAGACGTCCACTGTTCGACATAAGCGTCCCCCAGGTGTCGCCACAATTAACGACATTACGCAAAAACTTATAAACGGATGAATTTAATGATAAACGTTGCAATAATATAGCTTATAACCTATATTTTTGCAAAGTTTCATCACGTGAGCAAGTTCAATAAATAGGCTACTAATATTATAAATGCGAAAGTTTGTGAAGATGGATGGAGGTACTGGTATGTATGGATGTGTCGCGCAAAAATTACTAGACAGATGAACTTAATCATAAAGATGGCAATAATATAGCACATAAGCTATAACTTTGCAGTTTCATTAGGTGAGCAAATGCAGCCAATAGGATAATTTTTATTATAGGGTGAAGCCGCTGGAAGAAGCTAGTCTAACATAGTTTCAAAATATCAAGATTTAACAGTCGCACTATAATGACGTCACAATGTTGCTAACATAACAAAAACGATATTTATTTACAGCAGCGCCCTCAAATCCCACGATGGTTTACTTTCCGCACAGACTCTATTTATTATCATTAATTTGCATTTAACTTTGAACTTTGAAGAAATAGAAACTTTAATAAAAAAACTAATTTTATTAGGATATGATAGATAAAAAAATAAAGATATTGCTATGTTCATGCCAATCTCAAAGCAATAATGTGTCACTAGTCACTATGGGTATTTTGTCATTCCCATAGGTATGTTACCGGAGAATTTGCTCATCATATAGGTACTTTCACACTGAACAGTAAAAATTAATAAACTTTATTCCAATAAATATACAACCTATTTTAAAAAAAAAACTTCTAGGTAATTGCAAAATAACTTAAATTTTGGATAGGATGGTACCCGTTTAGTTTCTTCGTGTTTTGAAAAGGAATTTCGAAAATGAAGTTTTTTTCATATTTTTGAATTTACAAGTAAAAATAGAAAACATGTCACTTTTAATTTTTTGTAAAAATGTTCATATTAATGATTTCTAGCCCCTTAAATGTTATAAATGAATTACTAGTTACCCTGTAGAATGATTGTTTTTTCTGTACGAAAGAGCAATGTTAGTAAAAAACAGAGGTAATTTGTTTAACAAATGATATCCCCCAAAGAACATCGTCTTTATCGTAGAAATTTCGAAAAACGACTCCACCTTGTCAACCAGAGTAAAACAAATAAACTTGGCTGCAGAAATAATTTTGCCTTACAACGCAAGATTCTATAAAAATCCCCATGTACAGGTAACCATAGGATTCCTAAATTTAACCCGTCGGTAGCCTTGAACTACGGATGCTGTAGAGACCACTAACTTCCTCCTCTGGTACAATATTATGCTGTTTATGTAATAAGTAACTGTTGGTTGGACGGTTTCCTGGTAATTTGTGGTTGCTGGACGGGTGTTATGGGCGCAATGTTTGTGTAATACATATATTGGAAAGTTTGCGAATAATGTGTTTTGAAATTGCTTCTTGCGATGAAATTAACTTTGGAAGACTGAAACATGGAATCTGTAAAAGTCCAACCAAAAACTACTGTTCGGGAAATGGTTAGGTTTTTTCAAGAAAACTACTCAAACCCCAAGTGTACGTCGGCGTTTCGCGCCATTTCGGTTAAACACCGAGCGAACGTTGCGCCGTCCGTGTAGATTATATAATATTGAGCGTTTTTTTATATATAGTATTTATCCAAGAACGTAAATAAGAAGTTCCTCATAAAGTAGTTTCTAAATATCGAAAATAAGCTCGAAAATAAGCAAACCTTCCTGTTATTTCCCTTAAATACTTTTGGATATTGACGAGTTAATCAAGATAGGTAATTGTGTAAAACCAACGAAATGAAAGTACATTTCATTGATTCTCGCTAAAAATTAAATTAAAAAATAAATCTGATAGATTCAAGGCGTCACTTTTAACACTCCTTAAAATACTCGACTAATTGTGCTTAAATTCCGAAAAATGAGACATATATACTGAAATTAACCAATCTATAATACAATGCATAATCAGAAAATATTCATTGTTCTTTCACGTCAAAGTAGTATTAAATATTAAAAAACATATTTTTGGTTTTATTTTAATACGACTAATAGAAAACTATCAATCTTTCAACCGTACCGAATATATCAAGGACGTTGCTAATTTTCACAGCCCGCTCACACATAAACAAAATTTACTTTGGAATAACAAAAACATTTCTAAATCTATTAAAAAAAATACTGTAATAATACAATCCGTAATATATTCTTCTTCTGTTAAAACTTCACCTATTGTGCTCAATAAGGCAGGCGTAGAAGTACACGTGAACGATGTAGAAAGAGAAATTAATGAGCGTGAACAATGTATCTTTCCACTCACTTGTTGTGTAGCCGAAGTCATCTTCTTGTTCTGGGTCTGCCTCTTTCTCTTCTTTGCTGCGTTTCACTGCCCCAGCGGAAGCTCGGTCAATCTAAGGATAAAAATTTATAAGATAAATTGAGTACTTTCTAAAGCTATTTATTTTATGGGGTCCTTTTGCATCTTAGCTTGCAAAATATGGGGTTAGTCTTCGGACTACATTTTAGCAATCACAATTTGGAGCTAAATTAGATCTTCTATTTTTATATATTTTCTTCTGTTTAAATATAGAAACTTACTTTCTTCAGAAATGTTTATTAATTAAAACGTAATACAAGTTGGTAATAGTAGGATTTCGTTAACCACGTTATGTTTTTTTTTAAGTGAGTTAAAACAAAACATTAAATAAAATCGGCTAATAAAGAAATTTTGGGTTTTATTAAGAAGTCGGCCAAAATATAAAGAAACGGAAAAAAATACTCAAAATTTTTAGGGCATCCAGAATCTTTTTTCAGGAATTGACTTACAAGACCTATGAGTATATCGTAGGTATACAAAATACAATGAAGACGTACATACATTAATTGTATAACAGTAACAGGAATTATGCTCTACTAAAACACGTCCTTAGTTATTTATATGAGCGTTACTAACCTCGACACCCTTATCAGAATAAGTCCTGCCCTGCAGCTCCCTGTCATCTTCTTCATCACTACTGTCAGAGTCGTCAGAGTATACAGGTTTAGCAGTCTCTTCTGAAGGTGTGGAGTCAACGGGTTTCTCAGGATCACCTTCTGCTTCTTTCTCTTCATCAGCTTCTGATGTTACGGTTATCTGTAGAATAGATAGTTGAGTGAGAAATGGTAGTGCAGTTGTATATCATTTTGAATTTTATCTGGCAAAAGAATTTGGCTTTTAGAAATATGACAATCACGTCAAAATTGAGTACATTGCCTATTATAAGTTGAAGATAATGCTTATGATTTGTATATTTATTTATTATATTCTTCATGCACAAAAAGAGTACAAAGGCGGACTTAATGCCTTAAGGCATTTTCTTCCAGTCAACCTTTGGGTGATGCAAATATCTATAATATAAAAATGAATCGCAAAATGTGTTGGTAAGCGCATAACTCAACAACGCCTGGACCGATTTCGCAAATTTTTTTTTTGTTGTGTTCGTTATTATGAGGAGAAGGTTCTTATGGAAAAAAAAATGAAAATTAGGGTAGTGTAGGGTAGAGTAGGGTAGTGTAGGGTAGTGTAGGGTAGAATAAGGTAAAGGAGGGTAGAGTAGGGTAGAGTAGAGTAGGGTAGGGTAGAGTAGGGTAGAGTAGGGTAGGGTAGGGTAGAGTAAGATAGAGGAGGGTAGAGTAGGGTAGAGTAGAGTAGGGTAGTGTAGAGTAGGGTAGAGTAGGGTAGAGTAGAGTAGAGTAGGGTAGGGTAGAGTAGGGTAGAGTAGGGTATAGTAGGGTATAGTAGGGTAGAGTAGGGTATAGTAGGGTGGAGTAAGGAAAAGCGGGAGCGAAGCCGCGCGGGCAAAGCTAGTATCTAATACATCTTACTCTACTATATTTTTATAGGACCCCTACACTAACACTTATTACACTTTTGTTAAGAACTTTAAGCACTATTAAATAATTAACTATTAGTGCTTAAAATTTATTATTAATTAAAATTGCAAAAACTACATTGCTCGACACTATTACCTTCTACTAGTCGGTTCACCTCTGAAAATGTCAAGAATTATTCCAGTTTATAAGTATTCTATATTCTTCATATATCTCCAGGACATTTTCTACCATTGCGCTAATTGTAATTAAAATCTGTGTATCTGTTTGCACGTGAAGAAGTAATACATGCATGAATATCCAAAAAGAAGGCCTTTTTATTGCAGTGTGATAAATAATTTCTCCTGTCCTACTATTACAATCACAGCAGACAGTAGGACAGAAAAAGTGGTGTACAGCATTATGCTTTATGTTAGATTCAGCAATGAATTTCAAATATTTGAAAGTTCTGACTTTTGTTTGACTTCTATGATCTATCTCTCATGGCATCTAATAAATTTCAAGCGTGTGTTTTTCGGCGTGGGTACGTGGGATCTTTATTTTTAGGAAAATATTCTTCAACAATACAAAAGTTATCTTAGTCTTTAATAGCACTACTTCATTTTTAATCGCAACGATAGTAACTTAACATTAATATAGCATATTATTATACAAATACACTCTTCAACGAATATGCTATTCGTTGATCAAGTTTGTTTGTGCAAATTACCAAATGATGTGTTAGGTATAGAAACGATCATAAAAGAAAAGTATTAAGTTATTAAATAATAAAAGAGTATCTAAGCAATAAAAAAAAATATTTATAGCTCTATTTATTAATAGACATCAACACCATGTTCACAATCACACAATAGTATACAAGGTGTACAGCCCTCCGCAAACTTTAAGGGCTTGCTCAGTAGACGAAACTGAACAACCTTCCACAATTTTTTTTTTCAGGAAACGAAAAAAAAATCGATCTCGCCATACAAATTGTTCAATCAAGTTTATCATTTTGTATAGTGAGGCTGATATTTTTTTTAAGTTCCTGAAAAAAAATTTTGTGGAAGGTTGCTCAGTTTCATCTACTGAGCAAGCCCTTAAAGTTTGCGGAGGGCTGTCCCGTATACCTTTTATAGGCAAAATTTTTACGTATACGTACTTTACGTATTATCTCCACAGATCTTGAGCGCTCGGCGTCAGAGTGGGGATCACTTTGCGCATTCAATACATGAGCGAGCCAATCGTCGTCGTTGTTAGATACATGCAGCAAGCGCAGGGAACGAATCAGGAGTGACTTCTATGACACGATGGCGCGGCGAGCCAATCACTGACATTCCCCACCCTCGCGTCTCACGTCGCACCACTAAAGAGACCGAATATTTGACTTCTGCGCAACTTGAAGCCAGCGCTCAAGATCCGTGCCGATAACTATATGTTTGTTACTCCTTTACGCTCAAATGATCCAACGGATTTGCTCGTTTGCCGAAAGGGCTGACGAAGCCCAGAAATGTGCGCCGGAATTACATGGACAACCCGATTTATAGCGAGTGATCCTTGCATTGTTAATGCCTCTACTGTCCAGATTAAGCGTTTCGCCCCGTCGTTTATACGAAATCGAAAGACTCGAACAATTTGCCTGCTGGGGTCTTCCCGTCCGATAAAAATTTAGGTGTCTTCAAAACAAGAGGCTCTTAATAATCTAGTGAGCTTCACCATCAACGATTGCATGACTGCTTACCACCAGGTGGCATTCTAGCACTAGTTTATATCATTAAAAAAAAAACCACTTTTACGAGGGTGGAGTCTGAAGCTCGTATTAAAACAAAGTCTTAGAAACTAGATGGAGCACGCCGATGATTAGTCATAGTCATAATAGTTTATTGGTAAGGGATTCTTACAAGTCAAATACAGAGTCTTACATTATATCTACTCAGTCAATAAGTGATTAAATATAATGTCAAATGATAAACAATGTCAAACATATAAAAGAAAATACAAAATAAACAAACAAATAAATAGTTCAGAAGTTATTACCTTGATCTCATGCTGAGGTGTTTTATTGTCCTTCGGCGGTGGCGGTGCGGGGGATTTCCTTGCAGCAGGGGATGCGGGAGGCGTAGACGCTTCCACGTCAGAAGAGTCTGTGTTCTATAATGAAGATATCTGCTTTAATATACTGAATAAAATTGATTTTCGAATTGAGGACCTCCTTTATTACAAGCTTTTATTTAGTCTCACCAGTCCCGATGTTTGTAATAATTATGTCAGTAATCAAATCTTGCAAATTAAATTTGATCCACTTCCAGGTTACCGATTGAGCTGAAATTTTGCATACACTTGTACATCAGACAACAATGCAAAATTATTATGACATGGAGCTGATCTGATGATAGAACCGGAAGGTGGCTATAGAAACTTGGTAGTTAAACGACACAATCCCATCGAGGTTGAACTCGTATGATTCGTCTCGAGTATTAATTATATAAGTATACCGAGCTATAAAAGCTTACTATGGAAAAATGATTTTCATTAAAAACTTGTTTTAGATCAAAAGTTCTGCCAGAACGCGATCCATTTGTCGGTCTAAACTGAACTGTTAAAGGGATAGGGTGTATAGCTGCATCGCTCTTTTTCGCTTGCACGCCGGACTTTTTGACAGTGTAAGACCCTAAGAAGAAAAGAAAATGTGTTTTTTAACAACAATAACTATAGATTTATATCACCAGTGTCTACATAAAAATCATTCACAATCATTTAGTTGGCTTCGTATGTGGCTCTTTCTTATTTAATTAGTCAGGAAAGCCTATTAAACTGAAACTACGCAAAAAACCTTCTGCAGTCTGGGTGCTCCGAGATAACTGTGTGATTAACTTTAAATACAATGTTTAGACATGTATTCAGCTGCTGGCTGATCACCGTTCGTCTAGCACTTTCTAAGCTTTTTTCCTCAGCTTCTAGACTAGCCAGATGCAGGTGAATTCCAGCATTTGACATGAAATGACAACCTATCTGAACTCTACAATTCAGTTATTGGCTAAGAGAAGATACTAAGAGTCTACTACTACTACTAACTGTCTATCTATCTAAAGACTGGTTTTCAGGCTTCTAGTCTTTTTCAACAGTTCTTGATAATGTTGGTGTGCAATAAAGTCGTTTCTATCTATCGGCCATAAAATTATTGTCATCATCATCATCATTATTTTACCTTGTGTCCATCGCTGGACATAGGCCTTCCCGATGTGTCAACATAACATCCGTTCCTGTGCATGTCGCATACGACCCTCACCGGATCACTGGTATACCCTTCTACTGCCATTTATCGCACAAGATACCATGGAACCCTTCGTCTCCACCGACTATCTGTTCTGTGAGTAATGTGCCAATATGTTACTAACTCTCTATTTAGGAATCTTTTTTAAATTGAAATCAGCAGCATAACCTTTATATCTTTCGGTTATAGCCTGAAATGACTTAAGAAGAAGGATTTCCTAAGGAACTATTTAACAAACTTGTTCTATTTGATTTACCCATGCAAGTAGACTCTGCACTGTAAGTGTGACAGTGTCGCCAGCTGCCTTGATGAGCTGCACGGCTCTCTCATGCTGAGCTGATCTCACGCATACTCCGTCCACCTCAAGAATACGGTCACCTGTCTAAGAGGAATTTTGTGGTTTACTCATAGTTTTGATACCTTAGGTCCTTCGCCCACAGCGACTGTGTGTAGCGATGCTGTCGCACGTTCGCATCGCTATAGTCGCGATGCGGTCGCTAGCTATTTGGCTTCGCCTACACCACGATTCTTAAGAGCAATGCAAGCGCGATACTATCGCGCTTCTGTCTCGATGCAAACGCGATTTAGTAACGTCACGAAAATGAAGTATTTGTATGTAGAATGTTTCATTCACCCGCCACCCTCCGAGTGTTCCCTCCCAGATGTCGTCTAACATGGTCGCGCGTTTGCTTCGATACAGTCTTGACGCTGTAGCTCAATAGTGGTGCGTTGGCATCGCTTCTGTAGCGCGTTGCAAATACGACTAATGCGTGTAAGCGTGTTAGTAGCGATGCTGTCATGTATTTACAAAACGTGCCACAGCATTGCTACAATAAGTCGCCATAAGCGAGAGGTCAAATGCTAAAGAGTGTTCGTACTGGGGAGAATATAAACAAATGAAAAACAGATTGAGAAATTGTTGTTTTTTTGTAATAAATCATTTCTGTCAATCGTGAGTTATTGAACTCACTTTACATTCTTTTGTTAAGAGTATATCTATAAACTTTCACCTGGTTAAATTTTAAACAAAAGTGTGGTGGTGTTATTCACTGCAGAACAATGAAATCAGTAAAGCAAAACCACCTATTACTGCGAATTAGATCTATATACAAACAGACTATCAAAGTTGTTCCATTTCGACATTGATAGTTTAGTTTCATAGTGTAAAACGGAATGGAAGAACATAAGGTGGCCCTTTTTTGAGATAGAAAATTATCAAATAACTTTTCCCGCTCAGAGTAAAGTGAGGGGGAGTGTCAGACTTTTACTGACTAAAACTCCACCCGTATTCCTTCAGATGCCTTTTGCGTTTTAACGCCGCAATGAATCATTCGATAAATCCCACAGTCCAACGTAAGTTTATTTGTAGGGCTATATTTCATCGAGACACCATGGTGGTGCGACCAGTCGCCGCTACCAACAAAATGTATATAGCTCTATAGAGAGTTACTCACCTGGTGTCCGTTTGGCTGCACAACCAATTTGGTGGTACGACCAGCTCGGACGCGCCGCCATGCTGGGCGCGCCACCACTAATTCCTACAGAGAGTATGGTGTCTGGGCTACTTTTCTCCGGGATACGGTGTCTTGGAAAGCCCTCAAACCATGTCAGTCTTTAATATATTTTTATGGCAGTTTACTTTGACTTGATTCTTACTTGTAGCTCTCCACAGTTCCCCGCAGGACTGCCTGCCACCACATTCTTGATAAAGATGCCGAATATCGCCTTCTCTTCTCCTTCGTCACCGTCGCGATTGGAGATTATGTCAACCTGAACAGATGATACCTCATTTATATCTGGCTAAACTACAATATTTTATAACAATTTAAACGAAACTACAAAAAAAAAACATACTTGAAAAATATATTTTTTTTCTCTTCTACCAGTTTTTATAGTTTCTGACTTGTTCGATATTGAACTCATACATTACTCGCGTTCCGTTTGCATTTCTTTAAAAAGTTTTTGGAGTCGAAGTTCTTGATCAGCAGACTACTTTCAACGGTGCTGACTCAACTGATCCCTGGAGCTGTGCTTAAGGATGACCAGTTGCAGTAAACCCCACTGGTGTGCTACACGACAGATTATGCTATCAAGTAACATAATGCTATTCTAACCCCCTGCGTGTAACGATACTGGCTCTCAGTGGGAACCTGGAGCTGCGTTTAAGTGTGACCTCTCCGTGCCCCCAACGATGCTGATTTCACTAGAGGGTGACTCACTAAAGTGAGCTCTATTGCGCTTTACCACAGACTATACACATGTTACTATACTACCCACCTTGCCCCCAACGATGCTGACTCCCAGCGGAGCCCCGGGGCTGCGCTTGAGAGTGACCTGCCGGGGTGGGCCCCACCGCTGCGCCACCAGCGCGTCCGCGCGCCGGTCTGATGATACCGTCACCGTCATCGTCGGTGGGGCGTAGCTGTTGGAGGAAAATGGAACAATTAAAAAGCAAAGTAAACTCAAGAGGGAATTTTTGACAAGGCTTGGACCGGCACGGATCTTGAGCGCTGGCTTCAAGTTGCGCAGAGGTCAAATATTCGGTCTCTTTAGTGGTGCGTAGTCAGACGCAGGGGCGGGGAGTGTCAGTGATTGGCTCGCCGCGGCATCGTGTCATAGACGTCACTCCTGATTCGTTTCCTGCGTTGCTGCATGTATCTAACAACGAAGACGATTGGCTCGCCAATGTATGGAATGCGCAAAGCGAGCCCACTCTGACGCCGAGCGCTCAAGATCCATTCCGGTAATTGTAGACATCCTTCATCACTTTTAGGAAAGAGTTAATGTTTCTTCTTCTTATAATTCAAAATTGCGACCTTGTTTAGGGTTCCGTACCCAAAGGGTAGAAACGGGACCCTATTGATAAGACTTCACTGTCATTCATTTGTCTCCAGGCTGTATCTCATGAACCGTGAAATCTAAACAGTTGTTCACAGGTGATATATTTCTGTTGTAATAAAAACAACATAAAATTAATATTTCGGTGGGGCCCCCGTACAACAAACAAATGTTGTTTTTGCCGTTTTTGGCTCGATAGTAATAGCGCCAGTATAAAGACGCTTGAAATATTTACAGAATATTTAGTCGTTTATTCCCTTTAAAAATATTGTAGTACGGAACTCTTCATGTGCGAGTCTGACTCGTACTTGACCTGTTTTTCTTTCTTGTCGTCTACTGTATATCTCACTGCTAGTGTCTGTAATGGTCACTATCTAGTATAACTCACTATCACTCACTCACTAGACGACTCACTAATGATGACTCACTATTTCCTTAACGCGAATGCAGTATAATCACACTGATATTCACGTGTGTATGTGTGTTTGTTACTCCTTCGCGCTAAAACGTTTCAACGAATTTAAATGAAAAATAGCACACGGGTAAACCATGACCTGGAACAGCTCAAAACTTTTTTGCCCGGAATATTTTCCAGTAGGACAACTTTCTACCTTCTAGTGAGCGAAGTCACTGGCAGATCCTAGTGATAAATATAGACGCATATCGACCTCTACGCGGAATCTTGTAAGTGGTCGACGTAATGGATAACTCCTTGAATTGGATAAGTGCGATATGTAACCATTGAGAAGTGCACGCTACCGCGACACGGAGCGGCGTGATATTATGTGACAATATGGCGAACAACGTTGTATCAATGTGCCAGTGCCGCTCACAATGGTCCTCTTCAGAAGGCTTAAAGGACATTGGACAACGAGCTATGGGTAGCTCGCCGCTCATCCGTAAGGACTGAGCCTGAGCGTTGACAGCGTCTAGTGTTCCACACGCTCCTTAAAGAAATATCAAAAACCGTAGAGCTCCAGCAGTCAAAGCATAATGAGAAGCAAGTTCTAGAACTAAATTCGAAAACATGTGACATCCACCAACCCGCACTGGGCTCGCGTGATGTATTACCTACGGCAATCTAGTCGAGTAAAAGCCTGTGTAGTAGGGAGACCATTATATGTAAGGCTGATTATGCTTATACTAAGCTATTATTATTAAATAATTAGACTACAGTACAAACAAATAATACAACTAAGCCTTTCGTCTCGAATAGAGAGAGTGTTCGTATAATAAATAGTTTCAATTTGTCGAACAAAACATTCGATCAACATAGATTTTGCTAAGATTTAGACGTTTAGGAAATTGAACTAGGTAAGTACAAAAGACCGGGTTTCTGTTCAAATCAACTGTAACTAGTTTTGTAAAGAAAGCAGCAGGTAGGTGTGTTAGAGAATCAATTGTCAGGCTTTAAGCCGAAAAGTGGATTGTATCGAAAGCCAGGATCAAGACTATTGAAGTCCAATTATTCGGGTATCCTATAGTATAATATAGTAGTATTATTTATTATGTTCAATGTTTAACTATAAGGGCTATATTTCGAAGCAGTAATGCTCGCTAAGGAGGAGGCCGACCGCATCAGGCAACGGCGCTCTCACCGTCGCCGGGATTCCGATCCCGATTTCCAGCCACCGTAGGCGCGGGCTTGCGGACAGTGAGCAATGGGTACCTCGCTGTCCGGCCGTCCGGTAACTGCCCGGACCAAGCCCAAGTCGTCGACGGCGCGCGCTGTTCCCGCGCGCCTCAAGGAGTTGTCAGCAACAGCAGGGGCCCAGCCGGGTCGAAGCCTACTGGGGCCAGGGTTATCCGAAAGGGCGCTCGAGCCCCGGTATGAAGGCTTGAAGGAACGGGATGGGTTTTTTAGTCAGTAAGAGTCTGACACTATCTCCCGCTCCGCCCAAGAGCGGGGGTTGTCATAGGATGGGACACCATGGCGGCGGGACCAGTTGCGCCGCCATGGTGTCCCGGTGCAATATAGCCCTGAGCTACCAAACTACCATACAGACACCAGAGTCGCCGGTGTCCGTTTGGTCGCGCCACCAAATTGTTTGCGAAACCAAACGGACACTAGGTAACTCTCTATAGAGTTGTATACATTTTGTTAAGGGCCAAGCGCCCGAAAAGTGCCATAAAACAGTGATTTTCTGAGGCCTACTCCTCCGTAACGGCTAGGTCAATTGGTTTGAAAAAAATATATGTTTATTATAGATTCATGAACAATAATATCAACATTTGATTTTTTCGTGCAATTAATACTTTTCTCAAAAAAAAATATTTAGCAATTTCGCAACTTTTCGCAACTTTTCCCTACTCCTTCGAAACGGCTTGGACCTTTAGAAACATTTTTACACATAAAAATTGGTGGTTAAATATTCTTCAAAGTGAACATTGCATATGTAAATCAATCAATATCTCGCAGAGAAAATGGATTTAAAGCGCTTTCCGGGCGCTGCTGGCCGCAAATAAATGCACAGATTTGCGTACTGCCGCCTAGGCGAGTGCGAGAGTTGCGTTCACATAATTTCGGCCAGATGGTTTAAGGGACTATACGCCTTAATAGCGGTGGCTGGTCGCGCTGCCATGATGTCTCGGTGAAATATAGTGACTTGAAGGTTCGTTAACGACATACTAAGTTAAATTGCTTCAATAGATAATGTTTTGATATTTATAACCATTTGATGTAAAAAAAAACTGCTCTCAGCGATGTCATCCTTTAACAACACCAATAAGAAAAACAATACTTTCTTCTAAGGCGTTTAAGTCTGTCATATTATAATCGTGACCGTGGCCTGTTGGACACATTTTGCTTTGTCATATATGTATAGATGACTGTGGCGGTCAAAAGAATAAATACTAGGTTCTGCCAGAGGCTACGATCGCCTGAAAGTAAAGAACTATCCCAAAGGAACACAAATATATAACCCAAGATAAAAAGTAAATCAAGAGTATGAAGCTAATCCAACAAGAACTTCATGTCCGTCAGTAATGAGATATAAAATGCGAGGAAAAGGAGTCAACGTTTTAATGATGTGCCATATTTGTGTGTAAAAAATAAATAAGCCACAGTTAAATTTTATCAACAACAATGAAAATATGAATGAAAAGAGGTAAACCAAACATTCAGAAAACAATACTGCTCCAATTAAAACAGCAGTCATTAAACATATCATCAATAGCCCGTCGTCAGCGAACCGATGTATTGAACGTCCTCCATTCAAACAAATTAAAACGGAATGGATTAAATGGATACCTGTCGACTGGCCGCCAGTACTAGCGGA
Source organism: Mythimna ferrago (assembly GCA_910589285.2). Lineage (NCBI taxonomy): Eukaryota > Metazoa > Arthropoda > Insecta > Lepidoptera > Noctuidae > Mythimna > Mythimna ferrago. The sequence continues at coordinate 921,961 of OU342697.1, forward strand.
CAGTACTGGCGAGGACGGAAGTTGTGGGGACGGTAAACAAACAAATTAATAGGGTAATGCATTTACTTGTAACTGTCAAAGAATACTCAAGGGAAAAAAAATAAGTTTTTGGTAAAAAATATACCATACTAGCTTTTGCCCACAGCTTTACCTGCGTACATAAAATAGCTTATGTCACTGAGGAATAAAACAGCTCTCTATTGGTGAAAAAATTTTAGCAATCGGACCAGTACTTCCAGAGATTACCTCCTACAAACAAAAAACAAACTTTACCTTTTTATTATATTAATAATGTAGATAAAAACAATATACGTAGATGTAAAGAAAATAACAATAAAGATAGAACTACTCTGCGCACACGTGTGGCACACACGCCGATCTTTGTGCGTCGATCTCCATACATTTTATATGGAAACTAGACTTGTAGAGCTACACTAGATCCACGCCACGCGACGACGTTTTACGTACAAATCAGGCATGTCACACGTGTGCGGTCTAACGTAGTTCTAGTTTTACTGTTCTAAACTTACGCACAGAAGCCCTACCACGAGATCTTAACGTGACCCATATTACGACCTAAACTGAACAGTTAAAGGGATATAGAACTAGAAAGAGTGTTTGGAGGTATATGTCAGAGATATACGGAATAGAGTTCAAATTCCCTCAAACATGCGTTGAAAAGGGAGGCTCCGACCAGATGGATATTTTCTCTGATCTGGGCAATTATCCGAGATGTGATTTCGTGCTATTGTATAATATGTTCATAAACTACAACTTCGCAGATTGTGGAAGGCCTCCTACAAGGTGGACCGATGATCTGGTAAAACTTGAGGAAATTCGATGGATGCGAGACGTATAGGACCGTTCAATGTGGTGACACTTGGACGTCTTTTGGTTGAAATAACGATGATGATGATGATATATGTTCAAATCAGGTAGAGAACTTCAATGGGGCAATTCAGGATTTCGTATTTTAATTTTATTCACATGTTTGTGAACACATTCACGATACACGAATAATTCCTGGTTCGGGGGCAACGTTCTTTTTGTAAGTAGAGAAAAACGGAATCGCCTGCAGCCATCTCCTGTACCCCTAGCCAAGTTGCTAATCTGCAATCGTTAACGTTAGCAGAAAGCTTCAAATGTACGGGAATGACGTCATCTCAACGCTCAGTCACGTGGTCAGAACAACAATTGGCGGCGCGGTCAACTCGAAGCGTTCGACACAAGCGAAACGGTTGTGACTTTGCTAGGAGGGCTGGTATTTCAAAACAAGACCGTTCGAATATCATCAACAGTGACATGAAATAAAATAGCAAAAGCTTGTTTATCTGTTTGAGTTATGTCCCTGACAGTACAAGATGCATACGAATCAATCACAAACGACATGGGGGCGCGCCTCGTATCATATCCATACTCATACCGATTCATATCTCTACTCATATGAATATTCGTACGGAACTTGATAGCATACCGACACTGCGGGGAAAACAGTTGAGTGATACAATGGAATTAATGGTTTGTTAACCTAAAGTAAATATAGTATCAACAATTTATGGATTTCTGGGAGTTAGTGATAGCGCCATAAGTGACAGGACAGAATGGAAGAAAAACACGTGTAGTGCCAGACACTTGCCGGACACGAGACAAAGGAAGAACCATACACAGACCATCCATCGTCTTTTTGACCTACTTCTACTTCACCAGTAGAATGAATGTAGATGGATGGAGCATCCACATGTATACTTATAACTAATTTTATTAACCCAAATTTGAATATACATTGGTATAACAATTACTTATTGCAATAAAATATAACCAGGAACCTTACAATCTAAGTTTATGACTCGCCCATTTGCCACGCTCAAATTTTCAGATTATTGAAATATACACTTTTCTGGATGTACTTAAGTTACCTTGTCTTACGTGACGTGCTCGAGTTTTTCCGAAGATCAATTTGTTTTTACTAATCTGACGGGCTGCCCTCAACGAACCCCACCATTATTAAGGGTCCATATGTGGTAGATATTATTATTTACTATCAATAGTCATATTTGCCGTTTACCGTAAACTCGATTGGAAGATATTCATGATATAAGGGTGTATAGGATGAATTGCCAGTGTAGGCTTCAACAATTTCCAAGATACCACCAACAACTGTGTAATTAATCTTTTTACAAACACAACTCCAGCTGTTAACAATGTAAACTTCTCAGTAATTGCGCTGAAACTTATCAATAGCACAGTTTCACTCGCTTCTAGTCCTCAATATATTCAAAGAAATCTATCATTATTGTCTTGAACATGTACTAATTAGTCAATTATATGAATTTGCTCGTGAAACAATAGGTAACGTTGTCTGACCGCGTGGGGAAACGATTTAGCTTCGTTTGTGAGACACGCGACTATATCATTGGAATAAATGGTAGAGACACGTGAGGTGGGACATTATTTTTAGTTTCTTAGATGTGGATTATATTTTTGTAGTCCTTAGAAAAATGTTGTTATATCGGCTAAGGAATAATAAGATTTTTTTTTATCTGATATAAACTAGTGCTTGACTACGATCCTACCTGATGGTAAGCAGTGATGCAATCGTTGTCGTGAGGCGCACTAGTTTACTAAGAGCCTATTCACTCTAGCCTTAAAGACTTCCAAATTATAAGATGGAAAGACCGCAGCAGGCAAATGAAGAAATAAAAAAAGTAATTAAATAAATGATGAAGGTGATCATGTAGAATTACAAAAAAAAAAAATTCACAAGGTATTAAATTATTTTTCAAGGTAGATCGATGGTGAGTGTCGGGGGAATCCGATGGATACAAGACACAAGACTATTCATTATGACGACTCTTGGGGCAGGCCTGTGTCCAACAGTGGACGTCTTTCGTATTTCAACTTCTAGTTAGCTTGATACTCGTAACCCCACTACTCGTCTTGTCACAAGTTGGCGAATAATGGCGAACTAAGATTGCCGACCACAAGTACTGGGATAAGGCTTCTCTAAGAGAGATTTATGTACAAGTATGTTATATGTCATATAATTTGCCCAAAACCGAGTTAGTGATAGTAAACAGTGTATTGTAGTATAAGTGCAACCTAATAAACACAAGAGCGAAGTAGTAAAGTGCATGTACCTTAATAGAAACAATAAGAAAAGTGCTAGTGGACATATTCTTAGTAAAGACAATTTATTAGTTTAAGACAGGTATAATATAATAATTTACTTATTAGGCTGTAAGTGTACATATTATATTGGGTAATTTATTTCATCGTCACTGCTCTCAAAACGGTGAAGGAAAAAATTGTGATGAAACTGACATGTCCTAGAACCAAAAATGCAAAGACACGTGACTTCCACTAACCCGCACTGGACCCGTGTGGTGGATTACGGCCCATTCCCTCTTCTAAAGAGGAGACTTGAGTCCCAGCAGTGGGAATATTATAAGACTGATTAGTCTGCTAAGTTTCATTATTTCTAGGTACTCCGGGATAAGGAAAATAAATTGTTTGCCCTTTGGTCTTTCCTTCTGCAGACAAGATTTACACACTAGTCCTAAGTTTCTTTGACAACAAGTTTTTAATCAAAATATTTTTTTCATAGCAAACATTTATAGAGCAAAAACTAGATGGGGTTGTATCGTTTAACTACCGAATTCCTGTAACCGCCTTCCGGTTCCATAATCAGAACAGCTCCATGTCATAATAATTTAGCATTGTCATCTGATTTACTCATGCATGCAAAATTTCAGCTCAATTGATTACCGAAATTTGCAAGATTACAGAAAAACACCGGGACAGGTGAAACTAAATAATAGCTTGTAAATTAAGACAAAATATTCAAAGGTTGAAGCTATTCAGCAAAAATCCTTCTAACAGTTGTATCTACTGGCGAGACAGGTATTGACTCGCTTAATGCCTAGCTCTGTCTATATAAAATTGGATTTCGTCCAATTTGATGAAGCATCGCTAATGTCCTACTGTTCAGTAGTTCTTCTGCTTGATCGAGCACAAAATTGTGTTAATGGCTGCACCGGATGATGCAGTTTTAAACTAATACAGAGATGGGTACTTCTTTAAATGGCTTTAGAGTTCATCGAACCGAATAATGGCAGCAGTCGTGAACTAAGGAGGTTTTTAATATCGTGCAGATTTCATCACGCATGTAGGTTTGCTCCACATGCAGAAAATTTCAAAATGTAAAAAAAACGCGTGGATAGTGACAATAAGCCAAATCATATTTTAATAACTGCTATAAAAATATGCTTTGTGTGTTTTTGAGTAACAGTGCCAAATGTGTTGATACCGCATTTCTATATCGAGCAAACATTGCATTGGTTGATTGTTTTAAAGTTTAATCTGTTATTATTTTATAATTTAAATAGACAAAAAAAAATAACCGACTGTAATCATGTTTACACTAAGACACAAAAAAACATTATATAATAATAATATAATAAACATTTATTTGCAAACAAGTGTCACATTTATAGTTGCAAAACTTCTGAAATATTCGGAATAATTCCGGAATACTTCTGGGAAAGTTTCTTTAAATCGGAATTATTCAAAATGAATTTAATTAAGATTTTTTTTTTTTTGCTGAATAATTGTATTTTGCATCGATCGTCGATCGCCGCCGCCGCTGCTGCAGCGCTGGCCACAGAGTACTCGCGCGGGCCCGACTGCCACGCAGCCACGAGTCGTGCGTGCAGGCGATGGCGGTGCGGGGTGCGGTAAGAGGGGATATGCTCCCGGAGAAGTTTCCCCCCCCCCCGCGAGAAAGATTCGTACCCCGCAATCGAATGTTTCCGAATGTTTCCGAATATTTCGCCCGAATATTTCGCCGGATTGCCGGAATAATTCAATCGGAATAAACGTGTTTGTAAGTTAATAATTGTTCAGTGGTACATACGTAAGTAAAATATAAATGTTTATTTTAATATAAATGGGATTGATTAATGTTAGCCTGCGATTAACAGGATTTTTATTCTTTTGTTTTTAGGTAGGTACCTACTTATTTCGAAATCGAATGCTATTTTTATAAATGTCAGTTGTGAATTAAAGAACCAGGTCTAGCATTATTTGATTTATTTTTTGAAAAAGGGTTAGAGTCTGTCTAATAAGTTAAACGACTTGGGTAATTATTAGGATATAGTGAAATCTGATGTAGTCAACACGGATTCAATAATCAAGGTTGATTTAGATAGAGATCATTGTTTAATAACAGAAGAACCCAATGATAGAAGAACCTTATAAAAAGTACTGAATGTTTGTATTTTTTAAATGATTAAATATTATACAAAATTCCCAAGTCGGTTGAGAGAGATCTCTGATTCGCGAGTCGCATAGCCCACCAAGTCAATAAAAACATTACGCGTAAATAGCCCAGTCAATAAATACATTGAATTTGTTGTTTGTGTTTGTTGTTGTTTGTTTTGTTTGTGTGTTTGAACGAAAAATGTTAATATTATATTGTAAAAAGGGTGGGGCGCTTTGTGCCATATGTTTCGTAAGAGTCGAATCGAGCACCCCACGCTTTTCCTAAAGTCAATGACCATGACCCCTAAGTATTTGACCTAAAATGTTATCGAAAAAAAATTGATCTGTGTTATTTAGAGAAGTAGCGCTCGCCGGCGCGGTCAAAGCAGCCCTTTGGTGTCCCGGGCGTTTCCCAACATTTTTGCATTTGACCTTAAGTTCAAGGTGATTGACTTTGGTGTCAAGGTCATGCCCTATGTTGTCCCAGGTGTTTTCAAACTTTTTATACATTTGACCTTGGGGTCAAAGCCATTGACCTTGAGGTCAAGGTCTGGCCCTTGGGGTCAAAGTCATTGCCTTTGGGTGTCACAGGTGATTCCCAACATTTTAATGAAGTAAAGGTTTAAGTAAAGGTCATTGCCCTTGAGATCAAGGTCATAGAATAAAGGATCATTGTGTTGTCATCAGTCTTTGATGGGTGTGCAAAGTTTTAAAAAAATCTGATCGCCCTAAACTGGTCAAAATCGAGCTCAAAGGCGTTGATTACCAACAAATATATAGGTGAAGCTAATAAAAGCGTGTTAAAAAAGGAGGTTATGAGTTTGAACCGTATGTATGTATGTTTGTCCGCGATCATCTCGCATTTGGCTGAACCGAATTTGATGCAGTTTTCAGAACAGTATTATTAGTCACTATATGTATATACGTGACATAAAAAAATGGTGAAACAAAAATGTTTAAGTAAAAAGATAGAACTGACTTCAATGAAGCCGGAGCACTTCAAACCACCACCAAGCGAAGACTTTATTGAAGAGGTTTACTCACAACTATAACACACAACCGAATTATTCCGAAAGTTTCGGAATATTTCGGAATACTTCCGAAGTATTCGACGGGAATGATTCGGAATTTTTCCCGCCAGCATCTATAGTCACATTTACATAAATGCTCTGCCTCCTGAACTAGGTAGTGAACCTGTATCTCAGGAGACAGTTGCCCTCCTATAGATTTTACATTTCGTTTACAAACAATGCCAATTCATATATTAAAATTTAAAAAAAAAAAAAAACATACTTAATAATAATAAAATAAGACACGTTTATAAAAAAAAATTGATCGTGCTATGGATTACAAAAAAGAATAATAATTATAGAATAAAAATAACAATAATAAAAATATCTACATAAATATATCTAAAATAATATATAAAATTAACTACAATCAATCTCATATTATGGCGTCGTGAAACTTCTAGACATCGCTGTTGACTGGTACTTAATATGCGAAAAGACTGGCGGCATTGCCACATTGGTTAATGTTTAATTATCTGTCCCGGGTAAAAGACAACCCTTGGACTGTGTACACTTGAAGCGCCAACAGGGCATTCAGCATTTAGCATTATTCAATCAATTTGTTAATTGATTACTTAATTAGATTAACTTTAATCACAATACGTTTGTTAGTCGCCAACAAAATAAAATACAAAAAACGTTAATCATTAATTTGATTAAATAGATTAACATCCATGCCTTCTTCCAGTTTGGTAGAGAAAACAGTTTTGATCTATGTCGCACCTAATGTTGTATGATTTATTTGTTATAAGAGTAATCATGAAATCTAATTAATTTTTTTAACAAAACTAAAAAAAATTTCCAAAAATTAGGTACGAACTATTTCAATAATAGCTGTAAGTCTTCCAAGCTGTAATAAATAAATAAATTCTAATTTTTGTAATTTTTGATAATTTTTCTATTAAATAATATGGTAAACTCTTTGTTTTGTTTAATTGAACTGGTTCAAATAACAACATATTTTTTTAGTCATAATATTATGATGTAATGATTCGTTTAATTAATCATAAGCATAAAAAGAACGATTAAGATTATTTTCTTAATCGTCAATCATGATTAACTTTTCAATCGTTATTATTAATCGTTAATTTGATTAACTTTTTGTGTTTAGATAGATTTTCATATAAACATCATGGTTTATTATATTTTGCTTGAGGTTCAGCACAAAAAGACATATGGTAGCGGAAGGGTAAATAATGCCCCACACTAGAGGTTGATCAGATTTTACTTGTTGTTATATGACCCAGGATCAGAGTTTTTTACTAACCATACTGTTGTTAGTTGTCTGTAAAAAAAAAAAATTCTTAAATCTTTCTTCAAACTCACAGTTTGTAATAAATTCTAAATGTAAAACAATTTGTTTTTTTTTTTCTTCTCAAATTCAGAAACTCCATTGTCTATACAGTTTAGAAATCCATTAGAATAACAAATGTTTTAAAAGAATCTGCAGGAGTAAGGTAATTATGTTATAATGAGCATAGTTTTGTAAATTAATGTTCTGCTATTTATTTCTACTGAGTTAAGAGCTAATGAAAAATTATGTTGAACTCCCTTATACCAATGAAATTACTGGAGTAGGCAGAGAAAAATACTGTCTGGTCGGTAAAATACGAAAATATCTGAATAAATATTATGTTGTAGAGGAAAAAGTAACTTTTTATCTGTTTAATCGGAAAATATGATCTGAAATATCGACAATTCGATTCTCGATCAAATTAATTTCAACTTCTCAGCTATTGAAAATTATTTTCTGACTCTATCGGTAGTTTACAGTAAACTCTAAATCCAACTCTATTCTCTTTATTAAATTATATAAAACATAATAATTAATCGACTTACCGATACAGTAACCACTATCCACCGTCAGCCAACACTACATGTCAAACAATCCGATATCTCCGACTCCGGCTTGACCGAAACTTTTGCCGAAATCGTGCCCTTTCGGCGAAACGCTGGCCTTTCGCCGAATATGTCGGCTAATGACGAATGTAACGTTTGCCGGCAGCGGCCTGACAGTCCACAATGGAGCATTGAGGTCGCTTGGACATAACTCAATTACGGGTATTAACAATTTTCTAATAGTGATGCGACGTGTCAAGGAGTGATTTTTGTCGATGAAGATGACGCTTTAGACGAAATAGTTTTAGTTTTGACTAAAAACAGAAAGTAAGATCCAAGTAATATTCTGTGTGGGGATTTTTTATAATGTACTATCGCGATCATTTCAGTCTGATCACTTAAAAAAAATTTGCTTGAATCCTGCGGCGCAGCGTCAAACCAAACCCTTTAAAGTTTTCGTTTCGAGTGCAAGCAAAACTGAACTTAGCGGTGGTCAGGCGGAAGTGTCTTTGATGGTACACGATATCTCAACCGATAACTATAATTAGACAGATATTTTAAACGTGGTTGAATGAAATCTGCTTATAGCACAACATGCTACGATTTCAGTAAAAATATTTAATAAGACGACAACAGCAACAAAACAGTTTCTGCTCTTCTTATTAAATAGTATCATTGATATGAAAAAGAGTTCAATATACGTCCAATTCCCTATAACAAACGACTGGACGCAACAAAGAACAATTCAGAAATCGACATAAGCAACAGACTGATTGATGATTACAATATTTTCACGAAAATACAGACAGACATAATGGATACTTTGTTTAATAATATTGTTGATGAATTGTCCGACTCTCCTGATGTTATTGACGTTGTAGTTACTTCAGGAGTTCAAAGCACTGCAGAAGAAGACATAAAAATGAAACAAATAATTCATTTTAATGGTTTAAAACGTAAATCTTTAAGTTTGATGCGTTTGTGTGTAAACGTAGCTAAAGTAAACAGAACATAGCAACCAATTTGATTTGACCGGTGGTGAAATGACGAACTAAATTTAAACATTGAATTTGACATAAGATTGACGTTTGGTAAATACAGTGATGCCGCCATGATAGGTCGAGATACATTGGTAGTGTGAGAGAATGTTCATGCTGAAACATCAATTTGTTGGCATATACGTATATTTATCTGCTCACCGGAATTTGAAGCCATTTGTATAATTGATTAACGATTGGATGAGTCACGGTCAGTTTCTCAAACAAAATTAGGAATGAAATGGAGTTATGTTCTTTTTTATTTTGAGATTTTGTTTATTGATCGAGTTTTCTACGGAGTGTGTATGAGATTATTATAAAAATTGCCCTCGGAAGCAGTAAATCAATCAAAAGGAGTATCAAGAATGCACGAAATTTGTAGAAAGATGATTTCCGTCTTCATAATGATATAATTACTTATATTAATGGCTTCCGTTCATAGTTTCGTTAACGTGGAATGTTATATCTTTCTCCAGATTTAATTTCTACGCTAAATTTAATTTAGATCGGTTTCTTGTTTTTTTTTTTTTTTTGTAGATTTATTTATAACAAATTGACAAAGTTACTTTCGTTTTTACAAAACAAATATGGATAGTGTTTTTATCGTTCCAATAAAGTTAAGGGTTTTTCGAGAAGGCTGTCAAATGTGGAAAGTTTTAATTGTCCGATGCAAAATGCGTTTTGAAAATTTTGAGATACTGCTTTTAGAGAGAGAGAGCAGAATACGTGTTTTTTTCTGAATATGCAATTAGTATACGCATTTATTAATTCATTAAACCCCAAGCGAAAGCCGGCGTTCGCGCACCTATTGTCTTTCTATTATGTCTGTAATTTCCACGATTGAAAGGTAAGTATTAACTTATTGTCGCCATTCAATGTATTTTCTCTACAAAACGTTTTTTTTTTTCCTGTTAAAAGTATGTTATGTGTTAAAAAAAGTAAAAAGAATATTTTTTAAACTACTACAGCGTAATATCACCTTCAAAACTATCGATATTGACACACAAACGAGCCCCGTGTCGCATCACTAGTATTTTCTTTAATCCTACATAAGCTGCCGTGGGCCTGGATTTTATTTTTCATTAATTTTCTACACAACAGTTTTGTTACTAGCTAGAACATCGCCATTTTATTATATTGTCTCCAAGGGTAATCCAGTCACGCGATTTCACATAATATTCTACAACTATCACATAACGCTGTCTAGTCGCAAGTCAGAGCTTGTGAGGTAAGTAGAATAACCGTTTGAATATAGAAAGTCTTGAAAGGTACAGTTTCCGATAGTGAGATACTGGTGCTACTCGAATCACTTCCATCATAGGAAGATGAGACTCTCGCTTACTGTTTCGGTGGTCTAGCAGTCAGAAATGCGAGTGCTGAGTTAAGGATCCTCATCATCATCAATTCAGCCGAAAGACGTCCACTATTGGACATAGCCCTCCCCCAAGCATCGCCACAACGACCGATCCTGTGTGTTTCGCATGCACCGTATTCCCGCGACTGTCACCAGGTCGTCGGTCCACCTAGTGGGAGATCTTCCAACGCTGTGTTTTCCGGTACGTGGTCACCACTCTATAACCTTTCGGCGACACCGACTATCCTTTCTACGAGTGTACCCTGCCCACTGCCACTTTAGTTTGGCGATTCTTCGGGCTATTTCGGAGACCTTGGTTCTCCTGCGGGTCTCTTTATTCTTTGAGTTTGTTGGACTCGATTTCCTGGTCGAGCAAACTAAGCTACGGATCTAGATTGTTCTAAACAATCACTACGACCCTGGAACGCAAAGGAACTCAGGTAGCTTTTAGTAATGAAAAGTTTGATGGGAGTAGGGAGTAGTCTCACTCCACTCAGAGCTAAAGAAGTTATTTCATGAGTACGCACTCCAAGAAACAAACAAAGTGGAGCTCTTTAAAGTTTCAAGAATTTATCAGTAGCCGCTATGACTTTAAATTTGTTTCATCATCATCATCCTCATTGTTATCATTTCAGCCGAAAAACATCAAGTGTCGCCGCAACTACCGCTCCTGTGCGTCTCTTGTCTATCGGCTTCCCGCGACCCTCATCAATACTTTATTGCATTCCAATATTTTAAATAGTTAGTATGTCCTCGGTCTTATTTGTGGGAGGTCTTCTAACTTTGTGTCTTCCGGTACATAGTCGCCACTCTAGAACCTTTCAGCTTCATTGACTATCTGTACTATGAGCAATATGCCCAGTCTACTGTCATTTAGTTTGGTAATTCTTCGGGCTGTATTGGTAACCTTGGTTCGGTAATTTGTTTATCTTGCATTTTCTGTTTAAAATGGTGAAATTATATTTTAGCATTTGCCTAACCTTTAAAAGAATACAGTCATAATATTTCGCTATAAGTTGTAACTTATATGTGTATGTCATCTTTCGTGTTACAAAGCTAATTAGGGCCAAGGAGAATCGTCATTAGTATTTAGAATTAAGACTCACGTTTGGCAATGTGTCTATATACTATTGCGAATATTTCTGTATCCCTAGCCAAGTTTCTAATCTGCAATAGTTAACGCTTGTAGAAAGCTTCAAATGTACGGGAATGACGTCGTCTCAACGCTCAGTCGCGTAGTCAGAACAAAAGAATTGGCGGCAAGGTCAACTCGAAGCGTTCGACGCAAGCGAAACGGTTGTAACTTGGCTAGGGGGGTTGGTTCGGTAACGCAGTTCACCTATTTGGTTTTCATGTAATTTTATAGTATTTTTTTCTGCGTTGCATCGGATGGGTATAATAATATAAGCTTTAATCAGTCTTACAATGTTCCCACTGCTGGTACTCGGGCGTCCTCACACTAGAGAAGGGAAGGGGCCGTAATCCACCACGCGGGCTAAGTGCGGAATATTGGATATGACATATATCTCTTCGAATTTTTGGTTCTAGAACATGCCGGTTTCCCCACGTTGTTTCCCTTTATCGTTTTGAGACCAGTGATGATGAAATGAATTACAGAAAGTAATGCGGTAGGCTGGATTTGAACCCGCAATTTTTGATGAACTAAAATATTACAATTTTTAAAAGTAATATTGCAAAAGTTGTTGTTTATGATTTCTGTAACACAGCCCTGTAAAATTGTTAGTGTTTTACAAATAACCCCTGTATACAGAAATAACAAAATATTAACGGAAAGTTTAATAGAAAAATCAACTAGACTTACACTACAAAAAAAATGTAGATAATAAACAAATAGAACGTTAGTATTAAACCAACCAACCCTTCTATGTCATATTGGCAAAGCGATGTAATATTGAATACATCGCTCCCAAGAGATCATCAGCTCATTACATTAGTACTGCATACTCCCCAAAGTGGGAGCCACTTAGCAAAATTAGTAAAACAGTAATATGTGAATTATTCACGTTCGGGTAGTTTTCAAAGTGGAGTAATGGTAGAGTGAAAAGGTCAACTAGATTATTGGATTATGTTTGTTGTTTTGATGTGCTGGAACTAGACTTTATATGAATTCGCATGGATGATGAATATCAACAATTATAATTATCTACCAAATTGTAATTTATATCGTGGTCGCAAGCGCGACTGCTGGGCGTGTGGTCAAAAAGCGCTACTAAATTTTTCCATTAGCTGCTCAGTTTGGAAGTTGATGGTAGGATAGTTCCGTGCCATGGAAAATACGTAAAGCCGTTGGTCTTGCGCGTGATCTATCTCCGATCATGTCGGATTACTGTCAAATCGGACTATGAGAGTAAAGGAATAGAGTGCATCTGGTCTGTGTTTGCGCACATATTTAGTTTGCGTACTATAATATCTCCTGCGTACTTGGGTAATTTCTATTGAATTTGACCACTGTGATCGAAATTCGTTCAAGGGGATTTTATTTTTTTCTGAACGAATAATATTTCTCAGCAGACTAAATAACAGGTCCCTGCTAAAAATTTGGTATCTAAAGAAAATACTAATAATACTTTGCCATAATTTAAAACATCTTCTAACTTCATGTCCTAGCTCACGTGAATTGAACAATGACTTTGACAACTTGAACTTGACGACGATATTAGAATAAGCATCACGTTTATAAGATCATCCTTCCGAACCTGTTACATCGGAAAATCCACTTTCATCTATATCAAATACAGTCCAATTCTATTTGCCCAACATACTTAGCCCAGAGGCCGGTGACTTTTGAAAGAATAAAGACTTTATTTTTGAGAACGTAAAGTTGGTTTTTGAACGCTTGTTAGTAATAAAGTTTTAAACAGATAGACTTAAGCCCGTCCTTTGCGTAGGGCTTCATCGCATTAGGTGCGGGTAGGCAGGAAATCTTTTTCAGTGCACCGTATGTTTGTATTTTATCGTTATTGTTTAATGATGTGAAAGATAGCGATCCGCACGAAACAAAATAAATATTTGTATGGCTTACAGATAATTGCTTCGAATCTGGGTGTCTTGTGATTCTGATTTTACATGTTCTTATACGTACTCACAATAGAGAAGCAGTTTCTAGCAAGAAGAATCGTTTACAACAAAAAAAGACTTAGCAGAATTATATTATTCAAATATTTGACAGATGGGATTAATCAAGTGTTTGATATTAAAAAATACCTTTAGAAATTGTAAAAATATTTGAATAGCTTGTAATAGTTAGGCGAACGTAACCCGGTAGGTTTTGTTGTCAGTTTTGCCATAGTTTAAGTTTCGATTGACAAAAAACCTACCGTTTAATGCGATGATTGACGTTTTTTTAGTACTGATTGACGAAAACCATCATTCATGATTGATGGAATTGATTGACGATGACATGACTGTGTAATGGTCGCCTTACAGAGCTTCTTGGGATTATAGTAGCTCTAAAATAATCATATCTGAATACATGAATTACGTACTGGTTTTGATAAAACCTCTTCTTAATAATTATAACCCTAGAACAACAGTACTATCGTAATGACGACTCCAGACAAACAAAAATATTTATCAAACAAAGACCACTCACCTTGGCCTTCTCGAAGAAGGAGGGAACTTCAGTATCCCCGCAGACTTCCTCCGATCCTTCACCATAGGCACCATTAGCAGATCTTCTTCATCAGTCTCCGAACTACTCTCCAAGTTCACCAGCGCCGGGGCAGAACCCCGCCTACTCGCACTTTTAGGCACTTCCAACATTTCCCTAATCACATCACAGTATTTACACGCATTAGCTTCCGCCATGTAGGCTTGTGTTATAGCGTACGCATAGTTCTCTAAAAAGCACTTGTGACAACCCGGGACATAGTTCGTTTCTAAGTCCGTAGATTCTTCACTAGGCTCTTGTTTTATTGGTAGTTTCTTATCCATTACCATTACAGTTGTGTCCGTATTTCTTTTATTTTCTTTTTTGTGCTTGTGGACATCATTATGTTTCTTTTCTTTGTGCTTGTGTTCTATTTTATGCTGCTCTTTTTCTTCTTCTTCGAGCTTTTTTTGTCGTATTTCTTTCAAACATTCAGCTTGATCGTTGTAGTATTCGACACACTGTATTCTCTCCTGTCCTCCTCCCTTTTTGGATGGCTTTGTTGGGCTTTTTTCTTTCTTCTTCTTTTTATGTACGTTCACGTTGAGAGGTTCTATCCTCAATGATTTCATTTGCTTTATTATGTGTTCATGAACGTACGGGTGGCTGTAAGAGGCGTATTCGCCACCTGTCGCATTGGCAGTGTTCTGTTCCTTCATTATTTTGGCACTTAAATCGTTGTTTTTGTTTTTAAAAGCTATTTTTTCATCGTGTTTACTAAATTCTTTGATGTCAGTATCCCCGTTCATTTTACGAGCGTTTTTTACTGTGCACTTCTGAGATGATGAATCTTCATCCAAACATGTTTCGTAACCGTCTATCTCGTGATCTATATACAGTAAGGAATTATTCTCTTCCTGGACGGAAATTCTAGTAGTAGCATCGTAGAAACTGACCGCATCTTCGTTTGGGGAATTTAGGCACTCTTTCCAACTCTCATCGCTTTTCACTTTAACTAATTCTTTATCTATTTTCACATCACTTTCTTTCCAATATTTATCGAAACTTATTCTCTCTAGTCCAGTCGGAGTAACTGCAAAAACCATTTCATCGGAGGTAGAGATATCTTTGCTTTGCTGTTTAGATAAACATCTTTCACTGTCTTCTTTTCTGTCAGCAGATTTGCTTCTGGTATCCTGAAGTTCTCTCGGAGCGACTAAAATATCATCTTCAGTTATTGTCATATCATCATCATGCTCATCTAAAGACTCATCAGACTTAGAAAATTTTAACTCAGCCACTCCGTTGATTTTGATTTCAGTTTTGACATTCATGATTAGATCTTTTTTTACCTTTTTACAATCTTCTAGACTAAGATCTCCTAATGCTGATAGTTCGTCATCTTTGATAGAAGCTTCTTCAGGTTCAAGGCATATTTGTACTACTTCTAGACCTTCACCATATTCTTGTAGACATTCGTGAAAAGAGTCCATTCCGGTGTGGTCATCAGATGCCAAAGAGTTAATGCATTCCTGTGAAACAAGTAGGTGTTATTCGACAGCTGGTAATAAAACAACGAAGTATAAACTACTTAAGATTTTATGAGTGTTTTGAGTGAACCAGCATTCGGCTCAATCTGGAACGTGACGAACATATGGTGGAGTCATTATTGCTGTTTATTCTTCTTGACTTTCCAATGTAGTTGTGAGTGCTCATCAAACAATCAATGTTAAAGTCAATTTAAAAAATAAATAAACTTTGTAAATGTAACAGTGATTGTAAGCAAATAAACCATGTAGAATATTGACTTTTTTTATTTTCGAAAACAATTTTACCTATTTTTTTAGAAACTGAATGTAATATATAGTTTGTTCTCTATTTCAGTGAGCATAAATGATAAATATAAGAACTAGCTCAAAAGAACTTGTATAATGATATTTGGACAAAACAATTACTGATTTTTACTTTAAATAAAATATTGGATACTAAAAAAAATAGTACCTCATCATCATCTTCCTGCCCTAGTCCCGTTTTATTTGGGGTCGGCGCAACACGTTTTTTTCTTCCATTCTGTCCTGTCACTCGTCACGCTATCACTAACTCCCTTTTCTTTCATATCGCTTCTCACACAGTCCATCCATCTTTTCTTTGGCCTCCCTCTTCCCCTCCATCCATCCACATGTAAACTCATAACTTTTTTAGCAACATGCGTTTCATCCCTCCTTTTCACATGACCATACCAAGACAAACGATTCCCTTTCAACTTTTCAGTCACTGGCGCCACTTTTAAACTTCCCCTAATATACTCATTTCTCACTTTATCCATTCTCGTCACACCACACATCCATCTTAACATTCTCATTTCCGCTACATGCAATCTTTTTTCATCCGTCTTTTTCACAGCCCAACATTCTGATCCATACAGTATGACAGGCCTTATCACGGACTTGTAGATTTTACCCTTCAACTTGAGGGGCATCCGTGGGTCACAAGCGGTTCCCGTGACCTGTCGCCATTTCATCCATCCTGCGTTGATCTGACGTGTTACGTCCCGGTCCACCTCACCATCCCCTTGGACGAGCGGGGGGATGGTGAGGTGGACCGGGACGTACCTATATGATGTATTGTTTTGAAACAGTTTAGTTTAGGATGACTTTTGAATCAGAAATAGAAATGAAACACGGTATTCATGTGCAACGTATATTTAGCGACACACAACAAAGCGTAGATCATTTGACATGGACGTAAGCGACGGACATCGAGTAGTTATACTATACAAACACGTTATAACTTAGACCTTGACAAAAGGTGGACAGAGAAATCTAGTGACGTGTCATTATGGCAGACAAATAGGAGCCCTAGAAGAGTAAATTTCTGTACTAATCAGTTGCAAGTAGTTAATCATGAAAAGCCTCTTAGAGATGTGGTGTTTATTACCACAAATTTCATACTAGATGAACCTAGAGACTCGCTAGTATCGGTATGTCCTATGTTTAGTGTGTGACTGTTGCTAACAGAAAGATCAATAGTGAAGCGAAGTCAGAAGGACATTGCCCGCAGGCATTTCTGAAGGTCCGTCTAGTGAGTTCCAGGCTTTTCGTTAAATTTATTTTACTTATTGTTTTGATATTGGAGAAGGATGTAATTATGAATGTTAGGTATTTTAAGAACACTATTATTACGTTTTTTTTCTCTTATTTTTTAAACAAAATATAATATGTAGACCATACCGAGCATTTATCAATTTCAATTCAGTCTTGAATTTATTGATCAACCAAATAACTCTTCATTACAATTATATTCAAAACCTAGTAAAAACACTTATAAATAAAATACAATTATAACGTATGTGGGTTACAAAATAGCAATATATTAAGGCAGTAACATAAAATTAGACTCGTAACAAAAAGTCTAACATCCGCAAATGGAATGTCCAAAATAACACAACTTCCTACAGTCTTTACATTTTAAATTAATTTTATAAAACGATAAATATATTATTACATTTATAAAACATAAATAATGTTCTTTCCATTAAATTTTAGTATATTTACAAAAGCAATATGCGATGCTTAACCTATGATATGTTATGAATTACCTGTAGAATTTTTTTTTTATTTCAAGCAAGCCATATTTTAATTCCTCTTAAATTGACTGCAGTGTTTCATAATTGTTTTCGTAGACTAGCGTATTTGCCATATAGTTTAATTTAAAGCTATCTTCACTTCCTTTTCGAGGTACTTATCAAATTTTGTCTTGGTTATCATTGTAAAGAATTTCCGAAATACTTTATGCGATTCTACGTTTTCTACTACAAGCAAAGCAAATTTCTGAAAATTTGAGGTTTACTTTTTCACTTTATAGTTTTGCTAGATATTTCTTTTCATTATTTTGTTTGAAGATTCATTAAAATTATGTACGATTTCTACAACAGATAGTATAAGCTAATCTCACATAACACGTGTTTTCCTTGAAGTGAGAGATAACTCTCCACACTCTAGGACCTAGATGGAATAAGAAGGAATGTCAGAATTTTACTAACTAAAACTAATCCCAGTTCTTTCAGTTGCCTATTGCAAGCCAGAGCCACAGTGACTCTTTCGAACCATATCTCAGCCTTAAATAATACGTTAGCATACATTCATAGATCACCCGGTTCTTGGTATTACATTATGATGTATCCTGCACTCATAGCTTTAAAGGAAAATAGTATGTACTTTAAGGAAACGTTTGTATTTAGTAACAATATTGTATACTACGCCACGATAAAATAAAAGTTTGACTAGAACAACTATCACATATTATTCGAAATTGACGGCTAACACATATATCTACTTTAAATTTATTTATAAACTATTTTTGCAACTACACAACCATGATATAAATAGACACCGATATCTAAGATCACAATTATTTTTATTATAACATCTAAATGTATTAGAATTGGAATCGTCTGTTTTAAAGAATTGAGCGCGTAGTTTTTGTGATACATATGTCAGAGATCTTATTAGATTGATACACATTTAGATATTTCACAAAAAGTGCTAAATTTTCTATTGCTCTATCTAGATATTTTCTTTCTTTTTTGAATGCACAAACAATAATGTACATTTATATTTCACTATTTAACCACTGATCTGATTTTTTTTTATTGCCTATTACTAATTCTTTCGCAGCATTGCCTTTATTGCATAATATTATAGCTAGATTTAACCCAAGCGATATTAGAAGAGAAAAAGGTTAAGATTTAAAGTTCTTAGATTTAAAAAAACCCAATAGGGATTAAAAGTATAGGTGCATAGTACTAATAAATTGGGACAATTTAGTATACAAGGAATTTTAAAAAGCAACATTGACCAATTTTCAAGCTCATAAGTATTTAAAAGTGGACGTTTCTTTACTGGCATTTGCCCAAACATTTTATTGTTATTTTTATAATTTTAAGTTATGTATACATTGCTATATTTTTCATAGCATCAGCATTTTTGTCAGCAACATTATTGTAAATGCTAATAACTTTGTCAAGTCACAAGTATAATTATATTAAAAAGCTTTTACCTTAACCATTATTTTTCCCACTCAAGTGACTTTAATCTCACAGACTCACTAGTTTATTCCAGTAAGAGTCTATCAATTTACATTTGTATCAAAAAATTCCAACAAAGAGCTTAAGTACTTCTATCAATCAGTTCTTAACCAGCACATTGGTTCGAAAATTTAAAGGAGACATATTTCAAGCTACTGCTTAAAATAGTGTTGGGGCTATATGCAGATGAAGTTGTAAACAAATAAACAACTCACAATTAACACGAATATTTTTTTCATATTTTTGTACGGGTTTGTACCCTTTTTTTACAACAGCTAATATCAAATAACCTATCAGCCGAATTTTCAAACGCCCTCAATCGGTAACACTCATGCTATCTTTGATCTGTCACCTTAAAAGTATTTTCTTGGCAAGGTGCACCATCGTCTACCACAAAATCGCTTACCATCAACAAAAAATATCTCAAAATTTTGTGTGATTTGAGTATGCGAACTATATCTAGCACAGATCGTTATGATGTCAGATTAAATTTCCAGTTCATCACAATTCAATTCGCCCTCGTTCTGACAATTCCCAGTATCTGGGACTTCCACACTAACAGTATACTTCAGTCTATCCTTTTGTCATTTCATGGTGATTTCCGCCTTTATCTTGGGTGGAACTCGGAACGGTTGCGGATCCATCATGTCGTGAGTGCATTGCAGCTGGAGCTCCATTATATCTTGATGTAGGGACATTATCAGACGCAGGATTTTCGTGAAGTATTCCAGTTTCTGCAAAGATGGCAGTTATATTGTTATTTTTTTGTTTATTTGATGTTATTTATAACTATTGATCAAAAAATTGCATAGAAATTTAACAGTTTTTATTTGTAATCAAACAATATAAAAAATTGCACGTATAAAGAATTTGAATAATAAATAAAATAAGAAAATCATGTACTTATTAGCAATAAAGCATGCAAACAATATTGTACACTAAAGGGAAATATTTCATAAACACATTTTAACAGAAATTAATTTCCTTAATCGCTAGAACAGTCCTTAGAGCGGTAATGTTATTCCCTTTATTGTACAAGAAGAATTTGGAAGTAAGAATAGTATTGTAATAAAAATGCATGCGACGTTATAGGTAATTAATACTGCTCTAAGCAAAGACAAGCTTAAGTAAGAGAAACCGTAACTTACTTTTATTTTCCCCTGAGTGTACAATATCACGACACTTCTCGTATAAAATAAAAACAAAAGTTTTTTTTTATTCCAAATAATAATATAATAAATCTATTAATTTTTTATTTGAAAATATTATCTGGTAAAAACTATTAAAACCTGGTGACTTCTTGTGTTAAATTTCTGTCACGAGATTTTAATAAATTATTGAACTATTTAAAAAACACACATTTTTGGTTACTTGAAGATTTCTGTACATAACAGCCCATATGGGCCTACTTTTATGAATGCTTCATTCCATTCTAAAAATAAGTTTTTTAGAATGAAAAATTTCTTAAAATATACATGATGATTCAAGATCATCATGCATATTTTTCCGTCATTTACTAAAATACCAGATTTTATCATATCAGAAACTAAAACTCTCAACGAGTACGTTCTAGATTTTTAATATAAGCAGTTGTGTACAGAAAATTTATGAAATTTCGATGTTTATTTTAATAACGAATATAAAACTCTGGTCGTACCTGGCTGCTCTGTATGCTATGTCCATTTGCCTTCTCGCCACCGACAACCGTACTACACGGTAAAGGCTTCGCTATTCCAATCGTAACTATTCCTATAACAACACAAAGAAATATATAAATATAACAATATAAGGTGAATATTTTATTTTATAATATTATTTGGGCCAGCAGGTTCTTCGATTTTAACCATATCTATCATGCTCTTGTATGTAGATGTTTGTACAAATAAAGAAATCTTATCATATCTAACATTAGTACAATAAACTAAACTATGGATTCTAATGTGATTAGTTGATCATCATCTTCCTACCCTTGTCCCGTGTTATTTGAGGTTGGCGCAACACGTTTTTTTCTTCCATTCTATTCTGTCACACTATCACTAACTTCCTTTCCTTTCATATCACTTCTCTCACAAGCCATCCATTTTTTCTTTGGCCTCCCTTTCCCTCTCCATATAACCACATCTAATTAGTTGATATCACGACCAATATGTATGAAACTTGTTGATAGATATTTTGGTACTGAACGCGAGTATAAGTCTATTGGTATTTTGGTCTTTATAACTTCTGAAATTATAAAGAAACTATGAAATAATATTAAGTATCTTATTCCTGAAAACTTACTCAACGTTACAAAACTAAAACAACGATAGGAACAGAAATTAAAAAAAAATAATCCTCCACTAAAAATCAACATCAAATATCTCTTGAAAATTTTGCGCGATTGAGACACCACTGACTTTACCAAAAGAAACGCTACGTATGATAAACAGACGAAGAGATCCGTCCGTAACATTTGTTTACACACAACTTTACACTATCAATGTTGTAAACTAATTACTGATAACAGCGTTACGTCTACGTGTGATGATAATGGAGATACGAAGAGAGATTTTTATTCTGTTGTATGTCTGTAAATGGATGCAATTTTTTATATTGATCTGAATATTTGACAAATCAAGTTGATCTTGAGGCAATAAGTTTGCCAAACTTAAGTGGTAGTAGGTAGGGTACATTGCCTCAATGATATGGCCAAACGAGGATTGACATATTATCCTCGTTTGGCCATATCATTGATACAAATGATGGATATACTATATCATATATTGATAATATATTGATGGCCATATGATTGATTGTTTAAACGATCTGGCCAGTTTTAGTCGATCATTTTGTGAAGTGATAAATTTCTAAGATTTGGCCACGACATCTATATTATAATATTGTATGCCTCTTCACCTCCTCTCACGTTTATAGTTCCTAGTAATATCACAAAGCAAGTATTTGTCAAACCAATTAGCTGTAGATATCATTGAACTTGCGATACTGCACACACTGAGATAACATTGTGTTAGCCTGCCGAGCCAGTACTGCGTGCAACTGTTCTTTTACAATAGGTATGTGTGTTGTGTAATACGGTTCAATATAATATACAGACAATGTTTTTGTAAGTTAAAGGAAAAGAGCTATTGTATTTGTGACTATTGAGTGGGTTGTCTATGGTAGATGAGAGCTATTAACTATGAGTCTTCCACTTCTCAGTTGTACACTCCTGGCGCAGTGGTCGTGGTCGTGGATCGTCTGGTAATTTGGTTGCGGCTATTGCGAGACCTCTCCATCTCTCTCTATTCGTGGCATTGCGTGTGCATTCTATGAGGGAACACTTTGAAGATGATTTGATGAGGTCATCTAGTGCTTAGGTGATCGACCGCGGTACGTTGGCCCTCTACGAGTGCGTATATAATTTTTTGAATTGTTGCCTCACACTAGGAATTTATGGCTGCAATACTTTTGTAAGTCAAAGAGGGACTATGGCTCTAGAAAGCAAAAGGCAACTAAAGGACAAAAGTGGACAAAGTCAGTGAAACTCTGCCAAGTCTTCTGGTTAGGAATTAAATTCATAATTTAAAAAAGTTTTTTTTTTGTTATCGATATGCTAAGAACAAATTGTTTAGTAACAGTTCAAGAAGCTTAGTCTACCCATTATTTTGGCCATATTCTATACATATATATTATATAAAATGGTCACACATATACTCGTACATAGCTTTAGGAGCTATCAAGATTTTATAGTAATTACAGTGACAGCTCTAGCTGAATAAAGAATAAAAAAAAAAGCTCTAGCTGAAGTAAAGACTCCTCTAGTAGTCTTTACCTTAATAACTTTGTTGATCGATAAAGCATTTCCTCCTGCTGTGCCACCTGCTTTCACTAAGTGGACTACCATCACATAGTTTTTTAGATCTGGTGGAGTCTACCTCCCTACAGCGATGTGACAATATCATCATCATAACAGTGAAAGAGAAAGAGACGCTATACATGATGAAAAACATTGTCCCTTTTCTACGACGGTATTACCACGTCATAACAAGGCTGAAGAAAAATGCCAATATGGGCAATACCTTTGGGCGCAGTCTTGATAGCGGTGACGGCGACGGCGAGCGGGCTGCGCGCCACGTTGAGCCCGTTGACAGACACGAGGCGGTCCCCGGGCTGCAGCCGCGCGTCGCGCGCCGCCGCGCCGCCCGCCACCACGGAGCGCACCACGATCACGGAGCTGCCCGGCTCCGACGGGTCCTGAGGAACAATCAGAATAACATGTTTTATTTTTATGCATAATTTTTTCAGGTTTGCAGTTATGAGAACACATTAAATAATAAAAATAATGCAATCAAATGATTAATGTGTCTTATAATCTAAAAATAGACCGATACAAATAATGACCAATAGAACTGATAATAAAATTGAAGATGAAAACAATTAATGTATGAGAAAAAATAACAAGTCCACTTTGCCCCGTAATTAAACGAAAATTACTATTCAAAACCTTAAGATAAGACTTAAGGTTTTGAATTGTAATTCTCGTGAGTAAAAATAAAAACATCACTAGGAAATTGTCAGTTACTCGTCAATAATAAAAAATTTTGCAACTTTATGAAATCGAAATAAATCCACAAACTTTTTTATAAAATAATCCACATGATTACAAAATCAGAAACAGATTTGAACCAAAAATAGAACCTTGTCGAACACCGTACATAACCAGTGGCAAAAAAAAAGTAAAGTACATAAAAAACATATTAATGCCCTCACCAAGTAGTCAAGGATAGAGAACCCAAGCCCTCTATCCTCCTTCAGCAGCTGGATGTATTCCACGTGATCACTCCACATCGCCAATCCACTCAAAGGCTCTAGCGACCGTGATCGAACGCGTTCTAAATCTTCTGTGCAGAATTCTGAAAAAAAAAAACGGTGGCAATGAATAGACATGACGATACAACTCTTTGTTGAGTTACTAACAAAGAACAGACCAGCAATTTCCTTTCCCATCCAATATTAAGAAAGAAGAAAGAAAGAAAAATTTATTATTTAGAACACAAACACAGATACACACAGTGTAGAAAAAACATGTTGAAACTTAACATTGCACGTCTCACGTTTACGCGAAAAGAATACTAAAAAAATATTCTTGTAACACAAATGTTTCTGCCCAAACTGGGGTCTCTGCTCACTGCGTTTGTATACTTTTATGCCAGTAAACAAACAAAATAAAATTAAATTTTCCTGCCTGTAACATCACTACAAAGTACGTGAACAATCGTTAAAGGTAGGTATGGTTTTAAAATCACTTTGTGGTGTAGAAATATACAAAGTAATATTGGATTACGAGGCTGAGCTAGCTTACAATACTACGGTGGTACCGTTTATCCATTGGATTTTTGCAAAAATAGTTTTCGTGTTTACATGTTTACTAACAATCTATGGCTAAACTCGTATACAATTCTATGCAGAATCTCACCATCATGGTCATGCGGCGCCGACATAACCGTAGTGGCACTGCAGAGCGACGCGACAGAGCTCTCTGACTTCGCCTTGATCAGTCGCTGCGGAGGAAGCAGCAGGTCTTGTAAGCTGCCACCGAGGATGTTACTCTGAAAAGATATAGAATAAATTGACAGAAATGGTTGATCTTTATAAATGATAAATGATATTTATTTTGTAAATAGGTTTAAAAAACACTTTTACACGTCAATTTTTTTTTTTCGTCATTTTATTCTAGATGAGGCCGGTGTTTCCTATCTGACTACCCTGAGAAGAAACACCGAAACAAACTCAGGGGTCAAGGTCTCTTTTAAAGTCCATACAGTAAATATGTAATGGTCAAATCACATGAGAACCATGCAGATTTGTCTGAGATGGTCTTTTGAAGAAAGAACCATACAGATTTGAGTGGACCTGTCCAATCAGTGTAAGCATTTGTCAGTATTCGAAAAGCTCAACTTAGGACTACTCTAAGGAGCTCTACGACTTGACGAACAATACCAAAGAAAGGACATTTGGGTAGGCCGCAGAAAACACTCAAATTGCCAGACATACGTTAAAATTACTGAAAAATGATCTGCTTTGCCTTTTTGTAAACAATTTTTTTTTGTTTTTTATTTGAGATAAACTAGTGCTTGACTGCGATCCCACCTGATGGTAAGTAGCGATGCAATCTTTGATGGTGAGGCGCACTAGTTTATTAAGAGCCTATTCACTCTAGCCTTGAAGACACCCAAATTATAATCAGACGGGTAGACCGCAGCAGGCAGACTGTTCCAGTCCTTCGACGTACGCGGTATAAACGACGAGGCGAAACGCTTAGTCTGGACCGTAGAGGTTTCAATTGTGATTGACTTTCAGTCTTACCAAATACAGTTTAATAGGTACATAATCAGCATTATGTAAGAGTGACCTATGAAATCCTTTACTAGGCCATCCTAATGTCTTACCACTTACTAGATTGATTTCAATATTGAAGTATTGCATGAAGTAATAATTCTGGGCACAGCACGCCACCTACAGTGTGCTATTATAAACATTCACACTATCAAGTAGATGGAGCTACTGCTTTTAAATTTAGATGGTAAACAGAGATGGCGTGGCTGTTATATTAATGGTAAGATAAAGTGCACAAAGCGTTTTGGGAATACATTTATTATGCGTACCTACAGCCAAGGAGTGGAATTTCCTACCGGAGTCAGTTTCCTAATAGCTACAACTTGGGGGTCTTTAAGTCAAGACTGAATAGGTTACTTTAAGGCAAGCGTACTCCATCGTCGACCACATCATCGCTTACCATCAGGTAAGGGGGTTAAACGCAAGCCTATCAATAATTAAAAAAAAAAACAAAAGTGAAAACAGCCATCCCCTGCTATTCAAGACTGTCACCTTTTTTGGCTTGAGTTCCAGCTGGGGGAACACTGTAAGGCTGATTATGCTTATGCTATGTTTTGTATTTATTTTGATAGTATTTTAATGTTTTAATGAGAGTGTTGATTCTTCTTACCCTAGCAAACCCATTATCCAGTAGTCGTTCATGGATGACAGGCTGTTGGTCTCTCTTCCTCACGACTACCAGTATGACTGGTGACGTCACTGCTCGTAGCCTTGTTACCACCTCCACGTGATGGGCGCCTAGTACTCGCCAGCCGTTTACCTGCAAAAATTGTATTTCAGAACTTTAAAATCTGTCTCTTTGAAAATGAAATCATGTTGAATGAAACTTTTATCTATAACTAAATAACTTTCTTCATTATAGACATGATTTTGATAATTGCAATATTTTTTTATCTACCTATCTATCATCGCCGTATAAATAAAAAAATAAGACTTCCATTTAATAAAGTTATTAATTACCTTCTGATTCTACTTTCGATTTTTTTTAAATAATTTTAAATCAATACGAAATACAGAAATTATAACGATTTTATCAACCTTAGACCTCAATATTGCAGTAACACTACAACGTTCTCGATGAACCCTAGACGCTTTTGATGTGTAATTTAATAGTTTATCAACATTACCTCTAGCAATTCATCCCCCACTCTATACATCCCCAGCCTGGCTACAGGTCCATTAGGTGCTATAGCCCTAATGTAGTGTCTTGCTTGCACCTCCTTGCCAGCCACCACGCGCACTGTGCCTTCGAGAGAGATGCCGAGACCACTGTCCTTCTCTTTTATTATTGTGCCGACCTGGAAAAGAGATATTATGTCAGTGGTTCAAAAGACCGGTCAATAGAGAAATAAGGTTCGACAAATTCATTAAAATACATTTGCGAGATTACAGACATAGCCCAAAGAATCACCAAACTTAAGTGGCAGTGGGCAGGGCACATTACTCGCAGAACAGATGGTCGATAGGGACGTAACGTCCTGAAATGGCGACCACGTACTGGAAGACGCAGTGTTGGAAGGCCTCCTACAAGGTGGACTGATGTCCTGGTGAGGGTCGCGGGAATCTGATGGATGCGAGACGCATAAGACCAGTCATTATGGCGACACTTGGGGGAGGCCTACGTCCAACAGTGGACGTCTTTCGGCTGAAATAATGATGATGACGATGATGACATTTGCGATATGAGAATATCTCAAACTCAAACGTCATGCATTTTAATTCATCCAATGAAGCAAGGCGTGTTAAAAGTGGGCCCCATAACTTTTTCTTTAGCTGTAACTCTCTCATTGCAGTGCTAAGCTTCTCTCAAATTGTTACTGAAATCTTCTCACGTGCGTCCAGGTATCCTGACCCGTTTTCGGCATCGCGCCTTTTTCTCGTGGTCATCGTGCCTACTGCTAACGTGACCTGCCCAATACCATTTACACTAAAACTACACGAACATTCTTTGGTAGTAGTAAACCATACGTCTATGATTAACGGTTTACCTTTACTGCAAAGCAAATTAACATAAAAAATTAAGTTTTTGTATTTCAAGTATTTTACTATTGCTGTGGGTTTAACAATACTCTTTCGAAAGGATTCTGTTTGGATTCATCTTCTTCGATTTCATACTGGTACTCGTATACCAGCCAGTTACTTTTTGCCTCAGTAAGTCCCGCCATTTATTTTGTATCTTGCGTCTCTCTCACCTTCTCTCTTACTGATCACAAAATCACACTAGTACAGTTTCCCTGGCCAGTAATTTTCTTGCTTCAGTATGTAAGCCACTTATCTCATCTCTCTACATCACTTACCTCAATATTATACTGCTAGCCCAGAGACATCTCTTTTCTTACCTCTCGCTCTGACACTTATTCTCTCTTTCTATCACTTACTATCGCAATATCATGCTATCACTGACTTCGCTGCGCGTCGTTGTCTTGCCTCAGTATGACCAGCCGCTTGTCTTGTATCTTTTATCCCACTCTGAAACCTGCTATCTGTCTCTATCACTTACCACAATATCATACTGGTACTGATGCCCCGGCCAGTCGTTTTCTTGCCTCAGTATGTCCCGCCACTTGTCTTGTATGCGTCTTGCCTCTCTCTCTGACACCTCGTCGTCTCTTCCTATCACGATCTCCGCCTCTTCAGAAGGAGACATCGGCGAGGGCAAGTGAGGCAGGATTTCTGACTCGGGTTCCGCTTCGATTACTGTAGATTCGTCGTACTGTAAGGTAATAGATGGAAATAATAAGTGTGGGTTTTGATATCACTACCTGAATGGAAAGATTAGTTGAAAATAAGACTTCTTTTTTAAATAGACCATATACAGTTACTATTGAATTGTAAAAATGACGGTCAGTCAAAAAAATGAAGCTAATTTGCACATTCCTAAGCGTAGATCTCTATGCAGAAAAACGTGCAAGAAACTTCATAAACACTCTTTTAAATCATACTATGAGTTACATACCTACAATCTTGAAATCATCTATCAATGCAATGATATTGTTTTAGATGATTTCAATATATCATAAATATTGAAATCATCTAAAACAATTTCATTGCCTTTTTAGAAGTAAGCGGAATAGAGTGTAAAGTCCACATTCCTCCGGTAAAAGGTGAGTTTCCTCCGACCAGATAGCTGTTTTATCTGGTCGGGGCAACTGAACCCAATAGTAAATTTCGGACTGTTGTGAAAAAATCTGATACCACCATGTAGGATAGTTTTTATGAGGTAACATAGATGTTTCTACTGACTGTTAGTATTGTAGTCAATCAATCAGCAAAACATAATGTTAGACGAATTGTAAGGTACAAGTTGCACTCAGGTAAAGATAGGGTGTAAATTCACCAACAGCCAGTTATGAATCATCCGATAGGAAGTAATCATTACTTAATCATTCTTCATAATTATGATTAGCACTTGACCAGCAGTGGAACAATACCAAGCTTCTACTCACCACACTAAAGCTATATTTGGCAAGTGAAGTGACGGAAGGACTGGGCGGTGCGATCGGTGATCTCCGTCCATCCTGCGCAGCTAATGCTTTCTGAAGCTTCTCAAACCCCGCCCCGCGGAGATACCTAGAAGATTTATTACTGAAATTAGAAAGGTTTTAAGAACACAAATTCTTATTTAGAAACCTATACTCTGTTCAAAATAACATTAGAAATTTATGAAAACCTTTTTTTTATTATTATTAATAGTCTCGCGTTTGAGCACTATCTCACCTGATGGTAAGTGATGATGTTATTACTGTCGTTCAACCAATTTTAACTTTTATTACGTTGGTGGCGAGACAAATGGCGGCTGCAGTAAATAGGTGCTATTGTAAACACTTTTTTGCTTTTAATACCATCCTTATGCCTACGGAATAGAAGTTAAAATCGGTTGAAAAGACAGTAAAAAGGTTTCTTTTTTCTATTCTTAACGCGAATAGGGTATAGAAATGTTATCCTATCGCAGTTATTCTACTCCTCAAAGTATTTTTCAATACACTTATTCGGAAACCCACTCTTATCTGTACCTCTTTTGGACACGCAACTTACTGTGTTTCGCACTAGTGCTCAAAAATATGCATGCTCACTCCCGCCACAATTAATTACATCTATCTTATTAGGCTGGGTGTAGCGCTCTTTCACGAGACGCCCCGTCACGACCCCCGTTTCTTCGTAAGTATATTGAAAAACATCGTTTGATACACGTAGAAATGTATCATTACAGCAATCGGCTCTATAACAACTACAGCTCGGGTGAATTCCACCACGGTTGCGATGACAAACTTTACTCCACTTGTATCAAAATTCACTATTTTGTCTTAAGTTGCTTTAATAGTTCCAGGGTTGTCACATCTTACCTCAGCGCTTTCAGTCGTACTACGGGTCCCTTCGCATCCCTTAGCAATGCCACTGCGCGATGATTCGTCACTCCATGCAAAGAAACTCCATCAACCTGCAAAGAAGAAATACATTTTTTTAGAAGAAATAACATTTTATTTCTAACTACTTTTGTCTGAAAGTCAGAATCAAGGGTGGCTATACCAGAAATACAGTCAATGAAACTCAGCGAGTTCCTGCGAATAGATTCAACTACCTTGAATCTCACATCGACATATATTATATATTGACTGGCCTGTTGGTCTAGTGGTTAGTAACCCTGACTGCTATGCCGGAGGTCTTGGGTTCGATTCCCACCCAGGACAAATGTTTGTGTGATGAGCATAATCATTTGTTCTGTGTCTGGGTGTACTTTATCTATAATATGTATCTATGTATTTAGAAATATATAAGTATGTTTATCAGTTGTCTAGTACCCATAACACAAGCTCTGCTTAGCTTGAGACTAGACGGCGTTGTGTGATAGTTGTGTGGAATATTATTATTTTTCATGAAAGAATATAAGATAACAAATAATATGATTTTTTTCACATAAGCATACATGGGCACTTATAAAACGTCAGAAACGATTCGCTGAAATGCACGGAAAAGTCTATACATACACAAAGCATAGGACACGGTTTCAATTAGTCGTCGTCTTAAGGAAAAGAAACAACAAGAAACTCTATGGATGCTTTTCAAAAAAAAAATTAAATAAAAGAAATAGTAATTAAACTAAATTAAAAAAGCTAATAGTCATTTTTGCAAGAGTATCATTACTAGTCTCAATAAGGTCAATCTGTTTTTTTTCGATCTTTATTGGGGTCGGTTTGTAATGTAATAATGTCACGTAAGATACTGGTGATTAGCTGTTTCTATAATTTTAGCATGCATCGCTGTCAGCGATAAGACCGCCATCGTACTCATAGATTTAAGTTTGCGTTTATGTCTTGTTACTTTATGGTGTACAATAAAGTTTATTCTATTCTATCCAATTCTTTCGCCATTATCTTAAGTAGGGTAAAAGCAAGCTGCGTATACGTATTTGTACCGACATGTATTTTCGTATAAAAATATTAGAGTTATAAAATACTTTTCGCTGTCGTGATGTTCAACCTTTGGCACGTAGCCAGGTTCTATGTCGCTTGAAGAAAATGTCCTTGTTACTACAGTTGACCGAATTCACGCAGAACTAGAGGTGAATCTTCATGTTATTAAATACGTTCAAGGATGTTTTTTGTCTTACTCAGTTAAATTACCCTTACCCAGGAGATCTTATTTATTCATTTATTTAAATGGTAATAATATGGAAGACTTGATGATGATGATGCCATCTAGCTGATAACAGCTACAGTGGCTGCCGGTTAGGGGTCGTGGTCCACCTACTTTGTCCAACCAGTTGTATATTTATAAAAGACAACAGGCAAACCAACTTACACATGATATCAACCTTCTATAATGAAGAAAATATAAAATGCTGATTACACCAGAGAAACTATATAATATAATAAAGAGGCAAAGTTTGCTTTTTTTGTTTTTATATTTTTTTGTTTGTAGGAGGTAATCTTTGTAAGTCCTGGTCCAATTGCTTAAATTTTTTCACCGACAGAAAGCTGCTTTATTCCTGAGTGACATAGGCTATATTTTATGTACACGGGTGAAACCGTGAGCAAAAGCTAGTTTCTAATAGAAAAACCCAATAACACATATTGCCCGACCCTAGCTTCGAACTGAGGACCTCACGATCAACAACTGTAAACTTTATCATACAGAGAAAAGAAAACATACAACTTGGTATAAAACTTTTACCAATATGTACGAAAATGTTGCTGCTGAAAGTGTGTAAACTAATGTCTTGAGAATCTAAGAATATGTTTTCACAACATTGGTTGGCAAAAAAATATCATGGCTTAGTTCTATTAAGTGCCATAAAATAAAGGAGGAGGTTCCCAATTCGGGTTCGTGTTTTTGTTTATTATTATAGAAGTTCGTAGTAAAACATCGATTTAAAAATCTTGTTATTTCATTCGTCCAATATTAGTTCCAATTCTTATCAAAATCTAGTTTTTGATGATGAAATCCATGAGAAAATCAGAGAACTCTACTAATATTAAAGCTACAATTATAGCCGTTTATTTTGGTACGTGTTTATATCGCATTCAGGAACTATCATTTGGTGAAATGGCACTAATGTAGAAGATCACAGATAGCCACCGGAACTCCTTAATGATAAGTATATTTGGATGGCGATAAGATGTCTTGAATAAGTAAAGCGCCTACGTTGAAGCCAAAAATAAATAATTGTAATAGTTCTGATAGTGGCAGCGCTTCTAGTATTGTTTCTTAGTTATTTGACACCGTCTTCCGAAATCAAAGTTATTTTACTATTGGAAAGTTATTTTAAGAGCAGTGGTACCTATTTGGTAACGGCCCCGAGATTCAAACTCAAGCAGACGCTATACTTTGTATAATTAATTTCTTCGCCACTGAATTTAAACCTTGGGGAAAACATCACGAGCAAACTGACATGTCCTAGAACCAAAAATTTAAAAAATTTGATATCCACCAACCCCCGTTTGGTCTGCGTTCCCTCAAATGGAGTCGCCTGTCGGAGTCTACGTTTCGTGATAGCTACAACCTAAAGGTATGCCGCCAGCCTCTTGGGCACACTTCCAGTCGACAGCGATGCGGAGGAGTTTTATGACGCCATATTTTAGTAGGGAGTAGCCTTTAGTGTGTATAGTTAGGTTAAGCATACTTAAATATATATATATATATATTTTATATTTAAGTTTATTATGTATATATTTTCTTGTAATTAAATGAAACAATAAACAACCTAAAGGTATTGAATAAGTTACTTTTAGACAAGCATGCATCGTTAATCACATCATCGCTTACTGTCACGTGAGATAGGTCAAGCTTATCAATAGTAACAAAGAAAAACAGGCCTAGCTGGGCTCCTATAGTTTTGCTGACATCTCTTTGAATACCTACTACGCGCCGAATGACTCGAGCTCGGTGAGACGGTGAGCTACCCATTTCTCGCCGTTCGCAAGCCCGCGCCTATATTGGCTGGAATTCAGGGTCAGGATCCCGGTGGCAGGGGAGTGAGAATGTCCATTCCATGCGTGCGGCCGCCTCCTTCGCTAGCATTACTGCTTCGCAGGAGGCGACCGCCTACCATTCCTGCTCGCTCCGGACCATGGCCTGTACCAAGGTGAAAAGTGGCTGCCGCCGATTGGTCTCATGAGGTCATGGCGGTGCTCCGCTCAACCAGGGCACACATCTACCTTAAGCTCCACCGTGTGTAGAAAAACTGTACTTGTGAATGCAAATATACGCAGCTTGACTTCCGATGACTACTCTCCCTTCACTAATCAATATGAGACATCTAGCATACTCGTCCTTCGCCACAACTAAGTGACCTCGTTAAATTGATTGCTGCACATTAAGCCTTCGCTAATTACTTCGCGTCAATTAATCTCACTAATTAAGAGCAACTGCTTTCTACCTCTGCGAATTATTAGAGCCGTTGATTAGGCAAGCATTGTTTGGGGTTAAGGCAATTTGAATTCGGTGATGGAAATTGGTAATTACCGACCTTGAAAAATCGGCCAAGTACTCGTATGTGTCAGACTCGCGCACAAAAGGTTTATGGCGGCAACAGAAATACATCATCAATGACAGGCCTGTTGGTCTAGTGGTTAGTGGCCCTGACTGCTATGCCGGAGGTCGTGGGTTCGATTCCCACCCAGGACAAATGTTTGTGTGATGAGCACGATCATTTGTTCTGTGTCTGGGTGTAATTTATCTATAATATGTATGTATTTAGAAATATATAAGTATGTTTATCAGTTGTCTAGTACTCATAACATAAGCTCTGCTTAGCTTGAGACTAGACGGCGCTGTGTGATAGTTGTATAAAAAAAAACAATGAAAATTTTAAAAGTTAACACGGTTCAAAAGATAAAGCCTGATGACAGACAGACGGACAGTGGACTATAACTAACTAGCTTTTTCCCGCGACTTTGTCCGCGTAGATAAAATATAGCCTATGTCACTCAGGAATAAAGCAGCTTTCTATCGGTGAAAAAATTTTAGCAATCGGACCAGTACTTCCAGAGATTACCTCCTACAAACAAAAAAAAACAAACTTTAACTCCTTATTATATTAGTGTAGATACGGTCACGTTTTTACCCCTTGGACATGCGACCCTAAAAATGACTGGTTAAGGGCCTTATCATCGGTCGCCTGTTAAATTAATTATTAATTTCTGACACATCTGTTAAAAAGCCAGGCGAGCAAGCGGGAAAGGGATGGAGCTATACAACTTATACAGGGTTATTTGTAAAACACTAGCAACCTCTTAGGACTATGTTAAGAACATCATAAACAACAACTTTTGTTCTATGACTTTTAAAAATGTGTCATATTGTAGTTAATCAGATTTTCATATAAAAATAAAAATATTAAAATTGAACGTTCTAAATATTACGAAGTCTATGCGAAGTAAGCGATAGTACAATAGTAGAGGGTAGTTGAACATGAACTTGACATATTTACGGGCGACCCTCAGAAGTCGGTCGGTCGCGATGCGCTTGCGTCGCGTCATATGTGTTCTTGTAGCGAAATTCGGCAGTGCGGACGTGATTATCTTTACATGATGGTGTATCAATATTCTAATGTCGAGTACACGGAAATGGTGCGAATGCTTGCTAAGTGTGAGGACAATGTTTCGAACAGTGCGCGGGACTATTATTACGAGAACAGAGCGCGGGAGCCGTAAGTAGATACAGAGTTGAAATATGTTAGATAGAACAACGAAATCTTGAAGGTTTGTTTTTGGTAAATGTGTGTTTTGTAAAAAGTCATAGAACAAAAGTTGTTGTTTATGATGTTAATAATACAGTCCTGCGAGGTTGTTAGTGTTTTACAAATAACACTGTATAGCTCCATGTCTATATCGGTTCAGTTTACGTCGTCAAATAGATCGCGCTAAGAGCTCGTAGTAGGGCCTCTGACTTTATAATTGATATTCTCATTAACATAGAGTAAACTGAAATTGAAGCATCTTGTGATTCTTCGACAGATAGTTAGTTGATGTTAGTAAAACTTTTTGGCTTACATTTCCATTTCTACTCGTACAGAATAAACTTGTGAATTTTACTATGATCTCAGCGCGCTCATTTCTCGGAGTGCTCCAGTACTTGGGCTGTAGTAGACATTGAACAATGGCACAGTTTTCTAGAGTAAATCATAAGAGGGACGTGAGAACGCTCTGCTGGAACTAAGACTATTTTCTTAGAGAATATAATATTCAAATGTACTGATTCTGAGTAGTATAAACGCAATAGAATTTCTTTTTTTATTATTATGGAGTGGTTCGCATTTGACCACTATCTCAACTGATGGTAGGCGATGAGGTACCCGGGGATGGAGCACGCTTGCCAAGAAGTATTACCTATTCAATCTTGACTTAAATACTCCTAGTTTGCAGCTTTCAGGAAATATAAACTGTCCAGCAGGGAATGACAAATAGAGCAGAAGATGAATAAAGATCTCAAATATGTTGGACAAGCAAGAAAGGTTTTCGTTCTTAACCTATCCGGTCAATCCTATATGGTTAAGGATTGATCATCATCATCATTGCAGCTGAAAGACGCCCACTGTTGGACATAGGCCTCCCCCAAGCGTCGCCACAAGGACCGATCCTGTGTGATGATTGAGGATGCCTTTACAAGATTAACGAAACAAAGAATCATTTAGAATGTAATAAATCATTTTAGCGACTTTTCATAAAAATCATAGAAGTCGAGGGGGTTATCAAGAAGTATTTAATCTTGGAGCCTAAAACCTAAGCCTCAGTTCAGAAAAAAAAAGAGTATAGTATAGTAATTTTAGAGGTAAGCATAATATTTTTACAGGTTAGCACCGCATGTCACACAAACATATTAGTTGTTACTACAAAATTATTATCTAATTCACTAAAACTATGAATTTTAATAACAACAATACAAGATAGAATATAAAACTAACAAACATAAATGACGTCGATAATTAACAAAAAAAGTAAAATTGAAGAAACCAAAACAGAGACCAGAAAAAAATTTTTGAATGTTACCAGTAGTTCTTCTATGTTACCATATGAGTCAAAATGAACGTTAACAAGATCGCTGTAACTTCAAAGACAGAGGAACAGTAAAGTTTGTACCAAGTACTGTTCTTCAAAGTAGATGTAATTGAGTACTAGAAGTGCTCTATTAAAAGTTTTACAGTACAAACTGAATTCTTAACATCAATATACATATACATGCATGTCGACAGACTATGAACCCTTGTTATCTTCCGTCTTGCGTCGTATCCCTCAATGCTGAGGATGGTGGTCTGCTTTATCATTTTCACTCGTACCATATTCCTCCATCTGGTTCTGTTTCTGGCAGTGTGAAGAGCATTGCATACCATACAGTCAGGAGCGGAGTGGATCTGGTCTAACTCCTTTTATGTGGAATTCGAAAATATAATCGGAGTAACAAACTCCTCTGTCCACATCTTCAGGGACTACAAAAAGGAAATTATGAATATAAAGGAAAACATAAAGCCGGAATTCGGCAATACAGTTCTAAAACAGCACTATAAACGTGCGGAAATTAAAACGGTAGGAGGCTCGATTATCTCTGTAGTCGCCGGCCCCATGGGACAGCTCACAGTTAGTACGTGATGAGGGGAGGGTAGGAGTAGGTTAAGGACATGTCATTCTATTAAATTGTCACACTTAATATTATAAAGGCGAAAAGTGTGTACGCCGGTGTTTTTGATATCGTGCGGATTTCATCACGCATGCGGGATTACTCCGCACGCGTAACTCCCGCAAATTTTCATTTCACACAAGAATTATTGTAATGCGGGGAATACGCACGCGGGACGCGTTTTTTTTTTTGCATTTTGAAATTTTCTGCATGCGGAGCAAATCCATGTGCGTGATAAAATCCGCACGATATTAAAAACACCCTAACACTAAAATAGCTAGCGCATTTAGCAGTTGAGCGAAAGTACCTAATTTGAAAACATATGTTCACAAGTTTATTTATTTATTTAACAATTTATGTACACACAATAATAAAAGAACAGAAGAAGGAAACAGAAGAATAGTACAAAGGTAATGCTGGTGCTGGTGTTGGTGGTGGTGGTGGTGATGGTGGTGGTGATGGTGGTGTTTTTACATGTAACTTTAATATTTCATGACAATTCCTAAATTATGTGTTTGAAAATTATAAATAATGAATTTTACAATGCTTTCAATTTTATATTTCATTTATTGCAGAAGCTATAATAATAGATCAATAAAGATTGTCACGATGCTTTAACGAAGACTCTTCATTAGACCCTAATATATGTATATAATGTATATTCTATAGTGTATAATTTATCTACCTAGGTATCCATCAAAATATTATTCCATAAAACAAACGGGATGATTCGATTGAAGGATGATGAGTTTACACATGAAGAATATCTTAAAGAAAGGGATGCTGAGATAAAAGTAATACCATTAAATCAAGTATAAAATTTAAGAAAAGCGAGTCTAAGAAAATTAGCACAAAATAGAGTATGCAGTAGAAGGTAGGCTAATGATGATGATGAGAGTGGTACATATTTTTGGACATTTGGTAAAGGTAATAAGAACTATACATACCGTGCTTATTACTTTTGCCACATCGTTGCTGTTATCGAATTTACACTGAACAGCAAGGATTCAAATTTATTTTATGATAGCGACATAAGATGTTAATGTGCTTAAAAAACAAAATGGGAACACGCCAGAGAAAATAAGACTTAGCCAAACTCCTGGAACAAACAAGCAAGAAATAATCAATAAACCAAGAAAACACCGTTGGATAACGTGCCACGTTTGGCAAACGGCAGACAGCATGGAGTGTCAACGAAATAAAAGCAAGCATATCGACACGTATTGGGCACGGAGCCAATTTTGGCACATCTCGTATTACGAAAATTCAATTTCTTTAAAATTTCAGCCAAAATTTGCGAAATTCTAATGGATTATCTAACTTTGGCTACAACGCCAATATTGCTGTTTTTTTTTGTGCAAAGAGTTTTATTTGTATTTGGTTGTAAAAAAAATATAATGAAACTCAAAAACTACATATATGGTTCTGCCGAACGTCGTTTTCACATTACACGATAATGACACGATATCGTGGGGCTTTTGGTCTCATACAGCTGACGATGTCGAGGTATAAAACTACCAGACCCACGATATCGCGTCATTATCGTTATCTTCTAATGCAAAAAAGGCCAAACACGGAGTTCCACAACAACTCTGTGTAATTCAAGTAAAGTTTTCCGCAGAATGCGAGCTCCAACATCAAATTCCAATCCCCAGAAATCCAACGAGAATAAAAACACTGAAATATTGCAAGACACACAATACTCGATTGGGTACAATACTTCCAACATGGCGACCGAGTTTAACAGAGACAATTTCAATCTACTTTCCAGGTTCACGAAATATTTATGGCATTTGTTGACAGCGAAATATCGATAATGTCTTCATAAACAAGTATTTTCAACTTGATATACTAGAGGAAATTGAAAAAGTTTGTTTTATTAACAATGATACATATACTTTTGATTATGTACACCATCAATAAATTATAGTGAACATATGTGAAGGAACCTAAGGTGACACGGTGAGTGATCCATTATATACAGTCCCACTTAAGCTGGGCACTCCATAGGTCAGGATGGGGAGAATACACATGTCAGTGACATAGGTAAGGTGCCTTTAAGTAGTTCTTTTAATTTGACAATATCAAGAACTTAAAATATCTATTATTTATTGTGCACACCTACCAGAGTGTAGTCTTTATTAATCTAAAGATTAACTGGTAGGGAATGTTTTGTTGCATTAAGTCCACCTATGAACTAATACTGTAAATGAAGTTTAAATAAATAAATAAAACATTCCTCAGATCAGCAACAAAAATAGCACCATGAAATATCTTCATATTGTGTTGAATTGACAAAATAAAAGGGATAGACCCTGAAGATCGAAACAGGGACTTCTAAACAGACAAGTACATCCTACGATTATCCTCATATTAATATTCTGAAGGGAGGCCGGCACGTGACGTCATCAAAGTAGGTCAAGGGCAATGCCAATGTTGGGGAATCGTAATAAAGTCCTCCTTTATGATACTCCTTCTTAAAGGGATAGGACGTAAAAACGAGATGAAAATTATATCCGTTGTTCTGTAGACCTTGTAATTTGGTTTCCGTAATATTTGAGCTAGAATTTAAATTATTTTCATATTGTAAGACGGTGTGTAGGGAATACCTGTTTGTTTAATAGCAAAGCAGACTTCACACGTAGTTAAGATATGACAAAACTATAATCCTGACTATAGCATAATAGCATAGAGTAGAAAAAAACAAGAATTTTAAAGATTTCTAATGATAGATCTAAGAAAAAAACGGAACCCTTGTAGGATCACTTTGTTGTCCATCCGTTCGTCAGTCTGTCTGTCTGTCAAGACCCCCTTTATCTCAAGGACGCGTGGAGATATCGAGTTGAAATTAAATCATATACTCAGGTCTGCAGTTCCTTTAAGCTGTGAAAAAATCAAACTTCTAAGTTCTCGAATAAAAAAGATACGGCTGTTTATGTCGCAAAAAAGTGTATTTTGGCTCTTAAAGATCTAAATTCATAGGGTACTTCCCGTTGACCCAGAATCCTGTTTGACACAAAGCAAGGTCTTATAGCACAGATATAGGAATAAATC
Source organism: Mythimna ferrago (assembly GCA_910589285.2). Classification (NCBI taxonomy): domain Eukaryota; kingdom Metazoa; phylum Arthropoda; class Insecta; order Lepidoptera; family Noctuidae; genus Mythimna; species Mythimna ferrago. Next base: position 961,757 of record OU342697.1, read on the forward strand.
TGAAAAGTAAAGTTGTTACCTACATCACAAAAGATAAATACTTTTTTGTAATTCGGAAAAATCTTCGAGACTACATTCGGGAATTGTAGTTTACACGGAACCTTCAGTGCGCGAATCTGACTCGCACTTGCCCAGGTTTTTTTATCTTGCTACACTTTGCTAGAATACCATATTGATTTGATAAAAACTAAAACAGCGGTTTGATGACCAGTTATTTAATTAACAAAAACAATTATGAGCAATTCATTAAAATCTGTCAACGTATGTATCTATTATTTTTTGGTTGACTATAATTTTTCTTTTTTTAACAAATTAGCTTCACAACTGGTAATATTTGTAAGCTCTGAAATCCTGAATAAACAGTGATGACCATCAGAAAAAACACGGATTCAATTCACGTCGATGTGTCCCAGAAAAAAGATTTAATTTTTTAAATCCCATAACGAAATTAATCAGAAACAGACAGAAGAATGGTAAGAACTTTTGTATTCATAAGCAACATCATCAAAGTAATCTCTTCATCATCCAAACTTTAAGGAAAAAAAAACAAAACTGTAGTAAAATACAGGTCCCGAATACTTGAAGCCAATCAGAGCGCAAGAGGAAACTCAGCTGTATCAAATACCCGTACGTTGTTGAGAGGCCTTGGAACTTCGTTACGAATTCATGGATTTACAACCCAGAATATAGCATTAATCTTAACGGAAAAACTGGCCTCCATTTGCTCTGTGTTTTAAGAGTTAAGCTAAATTTAGTAAGGAAAGATTTAAGAATGAAGTAAAGAGTATACGAAGATAAAAGAATCGATGGATGGAATGCTAGAGCTGTCGACCGAGTATAAAATATACTGGCATTGAATGGTGAGGAGATTTGACCACAAATAACAGGACTAGGATGGGACAAAAACGAAAAAGAAGGATGGACTGCGTAAAAGCTAAAAGATGACATAGCTAGAAAGAGAGTGAACACTGAAATAACGACTACCAGAGAAGTATGGAAGAACCATATTGCACTGATAGCAATTTATAAGAACAAGTGTAAAATAGTGATAAAGCTGCTGCTTGGTTTAGTACTGGTGATAGTGTATATTGAGTCTAGAAATTAAGAAAAAATAATGGAGGATCAATTAAGGATAATGTACAAGTGCTGTAAAACAGTTCAAGATTTCAATACTTATATATTGTATAGACTATCTGTTCATCACCAGTTTTAACCTTAGAGGAAAATAATGAAATTCATGAGACTGAATTTACACTTTTCTTGAAGACTGGTGGCTAAATTGACCGTACTGTATTGCCTGTATTACAAATTGTAATTTCCTTTGTAAGATATCACCCGCATGGAGTGTATACGCTTTGAGATCTGTATTTATTCCTTTCTTCCAACTTCAGTATAAAGGATTTAACAATAAAGAATTTCACGTTCAGTTGTTTCACTTTTAAGCACAAGAAGACTATGAATACAATTTCCATCTGAAATTATTTAGTTGTTTTATTCCTTTTCATCTCCACGTACAATATTTATTCCGCTAGGTTTAATCTTTGTTTCATCAGCGGCGTTGCGGAGTGTTGTTGGGTCGCTACTAAATATGAAAAAGTTGGATGTTCCAACAATAGCTTCCTTTCAAATATATTCTGCTGTTGTTTTCGAGTATTGCTGTCGAGTGTTATGTTAATATACAACCTTTTGTTCTGTATTATTGGGGCGTTTACTAATATTGGAGCTGGTGCGAATTTTTTGTCAATGATGTTTATTTTGGATTAGTAGAAGACCGGTCATGTGTGTGTGTACATAATTATGTAGGCTGCGAACACATATTGTTAGCAGATCCTTCATCGGTCATATCAGACAGTGTCAAGAGCTAACTCTCGTTCGTGCACTTTTCGTGCTTAATGTTCTTCTGACTTTAACACCGGAGTATGACTTGTTTGCTGATAGATAGATGGATGTGTGTCGTAATTTTTTTCTTTTACTTCTTCAATGTGTGTGGGTATGTTATGGTTTTGGGTTATTATTGTTTTATTAAATATATTTTTAGTTTAAGTTTCCATTGTACAATGTCTTGAACATTATCTGTAATTTTATACAAGTCCTTGTAAATAAATAAATTTATGTATTCCTAATGAATAATGTTTTCATCATAGTAGTTGACCCCATGGACAGCAATCGTCGCATTTTTGTGTATCCAAGTTATATTAAACTTGCTTGCTTTCTTAATAGAGAAAAAGTTTATAGATCGTTTCTCAGGAATGTAATAAGCTAAATAAATAATTATAAACTAGCAAACTTAAACATAACTAGAAATAGAAGATTACTCAAATTGTAGTGAAAATGTAGAGACAATATAGTACACAATAATAATAAAAATATTAGATTAAGAACATCTTTTGACAAAAATAATTGACTCTGTCCTAAACGCACTGAAACATATCACTAACGGATCTGCCTTCTAACAGACCAACGTGATCAAGGAGTTGGTTTGAAACGAAGATTGTAGATAAAATCTTCAGTGACAGAACAGTACAAAAGGTCGGTTGAATACAAACGAGTGAAAACGCACGCACGTACACACAGACACGCCTCCCGACAGATATTTTTTTGAGGTAGATAAAGCGCTACATCTGCTGCGGTAGCGACTATAGGACCCTTTCCTAATAATTTAAATATAACTTAATCCAAAGCAATATGTATAATATAAAAATGTGAAAGTAACTCTGTGAGTCTGTTTGTTACGCTCCCAACAAGGATACGGATGATTGAATTTTGAATTTAAGCCGATTGGCTTATATCTATTCCAAAATTCAACTCTGTATGCAATGTATATGTATGTGAATGTGTGTGTGCATGTGTGTTTATGTGTGTGTACTGATGATATATTCCCACGAAGCCAGTGGCACCCTGGCAAGGTGCGCTACACGCAAGTTTTAACTTTCATAACTAAAGTCAAACATACATCATATGACGTCAATTTCAATGAAAATTCGTGAAACTCAGGGACATGCTTGGAATTTAGACAACACCTCTAGCAGTGGTCGCCGTAACCTCATGTTTTATCAATTAAGTAAAGATCGTCAGATCTTTCTATACGTGCATTTCTGCTCCTTGTATGAAGTCTTTTTATTTAATTCGTAAATATATTTCCTTTTCAGACATACAACTGAATGACAGAATTCAACAGAATTTTGGCTCCATACTTCTTTTGTTCTTCTTTCTGCCCTTGTCCTGTGTCACTTAGGGTCAGTGCGATATTTTTTTCTTCGATTTTGTCCTGTCACCTATCTCGCTATCACAACTCTTTTCTTCTATTACACGATAGAATACAACAGAAAGTCTACTCCACACCATGAGCTTAAAATCAGATACAGATACATACGCTTTACCTACGGTTAGAGCCATATTTCACCGGGACACCCGGGTAGCGCCACTGGTTGCGCTACCGTGGTGTCCCAGTGAAATATAGCAAGACACCAAACAAGACACCAAACAGACACCAGAGCAAAGATTTTATGTATCCTACGGATAATCTAGATTGCCTGCACAGCAAACACACTCTATAGTGTTCTTTATTCTCATTGCCATTAAGTTCATATTGACAAGCAAACGGGGAAAAATGTACTGAACAAGACAACGAGAAAGGGTCGGTGTATCCCTTTCTTACCTCTGTTTTAACTAGGGTAACCATGATTTTACAAAATTAATTGTTATTATTTTTGTCACTGCAGCATTTGATATTAATTAATGTATTTTTTTATATCGACAGCAAAGTACCAATAACACCAAACTGTCTGTCAGACCTGAAAACAAAAAAAATTACTCGAATTTTACTAAGACGATTATCGTATGATTTTGTATGAAATGAGTCAGAGCCTGCGTGAATTTACAAAACGCACCAACGCGCGTGAGTGCGTAAAAAACCCGTACGATGATGCAGATCTGCACTTCCGCAAGTACGCGCGTAGGTGCGTCGACACGCAACGTGCAGCGTCATGCGTGGCAGTGTGATAATCGCTTAAAACACGCGGAAAAACCTTTTTAAATTCATAGCGGTAAATTATGATTTTCTTGAAAAAATATTTTTAGGCGGTATTAGTACTTCACGGTCGATAAATATAATATTCTAGCATTTGCCCGCGGCTTCGCCCGCGAACACCCCACTCAAGAATAAAGCAGCTTTCTATCGGTGAAAAAACGAACGTGTAGTACGAACTAGTCTATACACACTGGTAGAAAGGGATAAAGATTCTTGTATGGTACTTCTTTATTACATCTTTAAGGTTGTCGTAATCAATCCAGATTGTATTGTACAAGATTCTTGGTTCACTGTCACTAACGTTTGACAGTTGGTTAATTATTGTTTTCAAAGGTTAGATTTCCATCTTATTATACACGTTCTTTGGTGGGGGGCGTGACTGGCGGCCGGACTGGTGTCCGCACTGGTTGCGCCACCAAATTGGTTGCGCTACCAAACAGACACCAGGTGAGTAACGCTCTATAGAGCTCTATACATTTTACTGGTGGCGCAACCAGTTGCGCTACCAGTGGCGTCCCGGTGAAATATGGCCCAAGAGTGCAAGTGCCACTCGCGACCGGCATTTGTTCGTGCTTGCCGTACGCACTCGTGTGTGTTCTCTCTCTACTCAATTGTATAACACAGTATTATGAAATACTGCATGAGTAGTTCGATGCATGGTAATTGTACTCTGTTTACGAAGAGATGTTATGCTGTATGAACATGTCATGCGGAGACCCTATGACCATATCGTGAAAAAGTGGCTTTGCATGGCTACACAGAAGAAAGGGAGAGGTAGACCGCAAGTTACCTGGACGAAAAATGTCCGTAAGGACATGCAAAAGCTTAGCCTTCCGGATGACGATGCTTATCAGCGAAAAGAATGGCGCCGCATGATTAAGAAAGCCGATCCCGCGTAACAAGAAGAGGTGAGGGGGAGGGCAAAGAAGGAGTGCGCAGAAATAAAGTTTACAATTGATGGTATACTGCGTTCACATTTTTTAATGCAGATGTGTGTGCGACAGTGTATTTACTATTTTTACTGAACTGCATGTGCATGTGGGGGCAAACTGCAGATACGTGGTTCCGATACATTTTTAGGGTTCCATACCTCAAAAGGAAAACACAGAATCTTTATAGGATTTTTTGTCCGTCTTATGTCAAGACCCTGTATCTCAAGGACGCGTGAAGGTATTGAGTTGAAATTAAAACTATATACTCAAATCTGCCGTCTCTTGAAACTGTGAAAAGAAACTTCTAAGTTAACGAAAAAAAAGATACGGCCTCGCAAAAAACATAATATATTTCGACACCCTCAAAATTTATAGAGAACTTCCCGTTGACCTAGAATCCTGAAATTTGGTATCAAGCAAGGTCTCATAGCACGGCGCGCACTGTTCCCGCGCGCCTCAAGGAGTTGTCAGCAACAACAGGGACCCAGCCGGATCGAAGCCTACTGGGGCCAGGGTTATCCGTAAGGGCGCTCGAGCCCCGGTATGAAGGCTAGAAGGAACGGGGTGGGTCTTTTAGTCAGTAAGAGTCTGACATTATCACCCGCTCCCGAAAAAAAAAAATAGGTCTCATAGCACAAATACAAATATAAACTGTAAATTTGTAGTTACGTCACAAAAAAAAAACATTTTTGCGATACGGAGAAATCTTCATAACTCTATTCGTTTTTTTTTAAGTAACGGGCATATCTCCACCTTTCTGATAACTTTGGTACCGAGCTTCTGCATCCAGTTTCTTCGACAACAGATTTAAGCTGAGAAAGTAATCTGATTTGACATCTAGACGACTGGAGGTCAGGGAGCCACTGATCGAGTTATAGTGAGTGCGATACTTTGAGACGACACGATTTATATCGATTGGTGACGATCAAGTTTGGACGGTCGTGTTTGTTTGTTGAAGATTCTGTCTAAATATTTATTTTTTAGTTTTGGGTTTATTTTTGTAGCTTATAAGATTGTTTATTAAGACAAGAAATCTAGATATTTTTCTCTATAAAAAGTTTGGAAAAACAAAACTCAACCATTCCTTTCTTAATACTGGCTTCTTAACACTTTGAATGGTCTGTTGGTCTAGTGATTAGTGGCCCTGATTGCTATGCCAGAGGACGATGGGTTTGATAACCACCCAAAACGAATGTTTGTGTCATGTGAGATGAGAGAAAAATAAAAATACACCCAGACACAGAAAAAACTACGATAATTTATTTAATTCATTAAACCCCAAGCGAATGCCGGTGTTCGCGCTGTCATTGTCTTCTGTTATGTCTCTAATTGACGGTAATTGAAAGGCTAGAATATGTATCTATATGGTATTTAGAAATATATAAGTATTTTACCCGACTGCAAGAAGGGTTATGTTTTTCGCGCGTATCTTGTATGTTTGTATGTATGTTTGTAATATTCTTTATTACCTCATATCTTCCAAACCGCTGAACAGATTTTTATAATTAACACATCGTTAGATTCGTCTTGATAAACCAAGTGTTCTTAGGTAGGTGACGTTAAAAAAAAAACAACATATCGACTGTGAGATGCTATAAGTTAGATAATTTTTTTTTTTTTTAAATTCTGCAATATGGATGTCAAATTAAAGGACTTTTCATGAGGATTTCAAAATGGTATCTCATGACCATATTAAAAAAAAATAAAACAGGGAATCTATGTTATTTATTTTGTACTGAGGCGAATGCCTAGGTCAGTTTTTGAACTTTATAGTGATTTTAACTAATGTGTACTGTAACTAAAAAGTGTAAAGTAAAAAATTAATTTAAAACATAAAAAAACCCGACTGCGTAAAAAATACTTAAAATAAAAACTGAAAAGAAAAATAAACAAGTTCAGTCCACAGTTCAGAAACAGTCGGGACCCATTAAAATAATCTAGACTAAAATCATTCTATCTAATGTGGGTCCCGACTGTTGCTGAACTGTGGACTGAACTTGTTTATTTTTCTTTTCAGTTTTTATTTAAAGTAATTTTTTACGTTAACATCGCCTCACCAAACCCAACATACATTAATGACTTAGTTTTTGTAAACGCACCACTTTCCAGCACCATCAATCTTGCGTACAAGTCTATCTTCCATCCATCACATATTACTGGTAAGACGGACACAATCAACCGTACCAAAGACTACGACTGCCACACGAATACCACCCTTACTCCTACATAATACGGCTGTCAAACTACTTCCATTTTGTGGGTCTTTGTCAAACAATGACTTTGCGTGCAAGCTTCAGGGTGGCGCTCCACAGCAGCACATGGCTAAGCTTCGTACGTGTAGTACTTATTATTTTGTTTTATTGTTCACCTAAATAAGTTATAAATTAAACCGCACAAAAACGTAGTTAGGGTTTCTTTTTATTATTGATAGGCTTGCGTTTGACGACCATCTCACTTGATGGTAAGCGATGATGTGGTCGACGATGGAGCACACTTGCCTAGAAGTAACCTATTGACTCTTGACTTAAAGCCCCTAAATTGTAGCTATCAGGAAACACAGACTCCGGCAGGGAATTCCACTCCTTGGCTGTAAGCATAATAAATGTGTTCCCAAAACGCTTTGTGCGAATGGGTGGGATATATAATATAGTACTTATTATTATTTTATTTTATAGCACACATAAGTAAGTTATAAACTAAGCCCCACAAAACCGTAGTTGGGGTTTGACCGTGGGGTCTTTTGAACCTGTCTTCATATATTAATTCTTAAGTTTCCTCATGCTCATCATCATAATTTCAGCTGAAAGACCCAAGAGCCCACTGTTGGACAAGCCTTCCCCTAGTGTTACCACAACGAACGGTCCTGTGTCTCGCACCCATCGCATTCCCGCGACTCTCACCAGGTCACCGTTCCACTTTGTGAGAGGCCTTCCAACGCTGCGTCTTCCGTTCGGCTCAAAAGACCATTTATTCTACGAGCAATGTGTCTTGCCCTCTGCCACTTAAGTTTGGCAATTCTTCGGGCTATGTTGGCAACCCTTGTTCAACGAACCCTTGTTCAACGGAATGATTTGCCTCGATTAGCTAAATATAATAATAATTACTGCCTAGCAATGTGTGTGCGTATTTGTAATAAAATACCGGGGCATTTTAAAACATTGAATTTTAACTTATTTAAAACTAAAATAAATGGTTGCTTGAACATAGATTTTATAGTTTAAAAGAATTTATAGATAAAACGTTTTAATGTTTAAAATTGTTCAATATTGATGTTTCCTTACATATTTGCCTATTTTTTTTTAATTTGCATGCTTTGTCATAACCTAGCTAAACATGTTTGTACCATATAGTATTTAACACCTTTTTATACCATGTTTGTTGATAACTTTTTTCCTGATGCAATCACGCAAGAAAACTCAGAACATATAGCCTTTTCCTTTACCTGACTTAAGTCCGATGAAGATGAGGCCCATTGTACGCGACCACGTTTCAGTGCCATATATCATCACTGGCAATACGCACTAGTAGACTTTTCGTCTTGAAACACTGTGATATATTAGAGCTAGATTGCTCGCCGTCAATAAGGCAAACCTTTCTGTGCAAATCTTATAAATCAGTGGAATTTCACCTCTATTGTGTCAGCCAACTTAACCATCGCGTGCGCGTGTTAATTTCCTGCCTAATAGTTTCCTACCCTAGTGTGTACAGGAAGGAATGTTGTGTCACGCATGTGTCCGGAAAGGAACATATAAAGTAAGGAAAAGGGAAGCGACGTTCAATTACAAGTCTTGTTCTGACGAATAAAGTGGCAGGTTAATGTGAGCTAGAAATGTTTTAATGAAACATTGCTTATACACCGTTAAATATTAGTCGTTTTAATCCCGTGGAGGGTCGATCCGGTACATCGTCAGCTGAGCGAGTTCAATGACCTGTAGGTAGTTTTAACGCAACGATTAAAATTTAACGGAGTATAAATGGGTAAGTAATTCTTAAAATCTGTTAAAATAAAATTCTTATGCACGGAAAGAATCAAAACAAGTCTTTATCTATAAGTATAAGTGAACCTGACAGCATTGTCTTGTGTTGAATTTTTTGTTGGTACCCTAAAACTTGACTGCAGCGTTAACTAGCAGATCCTATTGCTTTATGCCAGTTTAACACATAGCTCCAAAAAGTTATAAGCGGTCGAGCCGTCTAGATAATGTACAATAACATACATAAATACAAAACATCTTAAGACTATCTTAGGCAAAGAGAGATCTTAGGTCTATGTTGGTCAAGTAAAGGTCCTAAAAGTAAACTAAAAACAATAAAAACCATTTTAGAAATCTTCATCAACGACAAAGTTATACTGCTTCAAAGAAAGAGAACTCCAAACACAGACTCTGACGTTAAAATCGACCGAAATATTTGTATTTATTAAACCCTAAGCGAACGCCGGCGTTTACTCTTTAATTGTCTTTCTATTATGTCTCTAATTACGTTATTATCGAAAGGTTAAAACTGTTATGTCTCATTTAAATCACAGTTAGTATTCTATTTTTTGGATATTTATTGATAAACAGCCCCCCTAGCCAAGTTACAACCGTTTCACTTGCGCCTAGTGTTGCCAGGTCTGTTTAGACAAAAATCGGGACAGATGGTAAAACAAATCGGGATTTTGGGTTTTAGATCGGGACAAATATTTTTTTTAATAAAGATTTTTTTAGATGGGAAATCATCCAATGACTTCTTCCCCTCTGGGGTGGAACGAGAGGGCGTATGAAAATTTTACTGAGTAAAATCCAGACTTCTTCAGTCGCTCTTTGGGTTTCAGAGTTTTTGATTTATCGGGACATTTAGCGTCCCGATCAGGTGCGAATCGGGACGCGTCCCCAGACCCCTAAAAATCGGGACATCCCGCGCAAATCGGGACGCCTGGCAACACTACAGTTGCGCCGAACGCTTCGAGTTAGCCGCGCCGCCAATTCTTTTGTTCTGACCATGTGACTGAGCGTTGAGATGACGTCATTCCCGTACATTTGAAGCTTTCTGCTAGCGTTAACGATTGCAGATTAGCAACTTGACTAGGGGTACTGGTTACAACAATTTTTTTTCCTATTCCACAGGAATCCACACTTTTTTTGCGAAAAAATGCGGTGAAGAATTCTTTGTTAATTTCGAGGGTAACCAAACTTTTGGAATTCGAACAAACTTTCAAATGTTGAGCAATTTCAGGAAATTATTTTATTAGTTTCTGGGGACGAAGTCTTTATACGGGAAGTCGTTGCGAACGCGAAAACTTACGTTAACGTTCACAAAGTCAGTTAGAGGAGCGTAGCTGTAGGAGTTCACTACGCAAGTATAAGTTTGCAGCGGTTTTGTAAAGCTTCTGACTTCTAGAATTTCCTAGCACAAGTTTTTTGAATTTTAACTCAGTACCTTACTAAAACTAGAGTAGGATTGTAAAAACTTATAATTAAAATATAAATTATTTGTAATTGAGATTTTCCCTGAATAGGCTCGCGTTTGACCACTATCTCACCTGATGGTAAGCGATGATATGGCCGACGATGGAGCACGCTTACTTAAACGCAACCTATTTACTTAAAAAAACCCAAGATTATAGCTATCAAGAAATACAAATAAGCTAAGAGCAATAATCTAACAAACAGTAGATATATTTTTTATTTTATTTTAGAAGTACATCTGATTTTTCGACCACATAATTATTGCTTGCATATAACAATATAGACAATTGTCTTCGAAGTTATATGTAAGTAATTAATAAAATAAAAAAACCTTTGCATTCCTTAATTACAATTTCACACTGGATAATTAACTTAAAACATAATTGGATTTGTTGGATTATGGACCCCCACTAATCTGCCAATTTTAATGGACTTTTAGCAGTGTTAAACATTTCTGTTTAGCTGTTTTAATTACATCCTAAGCCTAAAATCTTGAGATCTTCTTTATCAGGTTCTGATCACCCTTAATTATGCCAAGTTAGTCCAGTAAGTAAGTATGCCAGCTAAGGAGTGGAAGTCCCTGCCCGAGTCTGTGATTCCTGATAGCTACAACCTAGGGGACTTTATGTCAAGAGTGATAGGTTACTTCTAGTAAAGCGTGCTCCATCGTCGGCCACATTATCGCTTACCATCAGGTGAGATAGTGGTCAAACGCGAGCCTATCAATAATAATAAAAAAAAAACAGATTCCATAATTTCTTAAAAGAAATGGGTTCACTAACTTGTATCAACAAACGAAGGAACTAAATACAAAATTTATAAAAACAACACGATCAAACCAACCCAAGCAAATCAATCAACCCTCCCTTGCTGTACAAAGGCCCCGACACGCAACACGTCATGTCGTCCGGCGTGAATCAAAGAGTATCGACGTGAAACTTCAGCAGTGCATGTCGCACAGCGTGACAAATTAGTCGCACTAATGGGTACCCGGTGTGTCCCGGCAGCGGGGTATTGTAACCGATCAATTGGAGGAAAAGGGTTGGGAAAGACGTTTTGATAAAAAGACTGACTAATATATATATTTTCGATCCCACCTGATGGTAAGTAGCGATGCAACCTTTGATGGTGAGGCGCACTAGTTTATTAAGAGCCTATTCACTCTAGCCTCACATACATACACATTGTACTTATTTAATATTGTGACTTTTGAATTTTATAATTTGTATGTACCGTATTGATTTTATTGTCATTTAGTAATAATTAATTAATGTCTATCGAATTATTATATGAATTTTGTATGCTATTGTTAGCTAACATAGTGTTAAAAAATTGTTATTTAAGACCTTAATGTTACCTATGTTTACAAATGAATAAATGAATATGAATATGAGCCTTGAACCACCAAGCCTTGACACCCAAATTAAAATCGGACGGGAAGACCGCAGCAGGCAAACTATTCCAGTCCTTCGACGTACGCGGTATAAACGACGAGGCGAAACGCTTAGTCCGGACCGTAGAGGTTTCAACAACGTAAGGGTGAATATTCGCCGTACGTCGGGTTGTCCGATGGTAGAATTGCGATGGCGGAATTACATAGAAATAAAAATGTAAAAGAAAAAATCATAAATACAAAAATAAATACAGTCATATTGGTAAATTGGTAACGAAGTTCTAACCTGTCAGAACCTAATACATTATTAGGTTCTGACACGTAATGAGATTATTTACTCTGTTTTTGTCACAAAAAATATGACTGTATTTATTTTTGTATTTATAATTTGTTCTTTTAAATTTTTATTTCTAGGTAATTTATAATATGGAAATAATATTAACTTTTCGAGCACCATGGGTTAATGACCCGGAAAATTGCCGTTTTTACGTAACATAACCAAAAAAAAGTTAAAAACTTACTTTACTGGATTTTTGTCGGAAAAAAATATACAATATAATTATAAAAGGTGTAAGGAACAGCCCACCACAATAGAATAATATAGAAACCAAAATTTTCGAGGGACATTTCAAATATTCATTTCTCACACAATCCATCCATCTTTTCTTCGGCCTCCCTCTACTTCTCCATCTATCTACAATCTTTACCTTTTTTTTTCAATCCTTATAATGGGTATTCCAGAAATAATCATCACAGCTACTTTGTCACAATCCTTAATATGTTCCTTTTACTAATAGGTCACTTTTTACATTAAATCAGTTCCCAAATCTCATTACACCCTTTTCATTAAAGCCAGAACTTTTCCTTGTGAGCGTGAAAGTTAACCGTCTCCTGCTCGGAAACTATTAGCTCAGTTGATTTGTCACGCGCGCCACACTGACTATTGAGGTTTTCATTCCATTTGAGCCTGGAGTTCTGTCACACAAGTCTTGTACCCAGTATAGACTCCAGCTCTCACAAAGGATAAACTGTTAAAAATATTTTGATTTATTGTCAACATTTGTACCTTTATGAGAGAAACAATAAATATATTATTATTATTATTATTTGTTGTGACCATCTCGTTGGAAAACAAGCACGCCTATGTAATTAAGAAATAATGAAATTGAATCTGCTCGAAGATATGAAATCGTATTAATCTTTAACTATTTATTTTTTACCACTATATTGAGTATAATTCTTTGCCCGCTTCTGTGGTCCCTCCCCTCTGAAACCATGATGATGATGATGAGACCTCTTCAATCACTTCGATTCAATTCGCTCGCTTTATCAAGCAAGGTCGTGGTCAACAAGAAGATAACACGAAAGTATAAATTGTTCTTATCTCTTAATGAGCGATACAAAAATAGTTGAACTTATCTACACTAATATAATAAAGTGGTAAGGTAATCTCTGAAAGTATTCGTCCGATAGATTACGATAGTAATTTTTTTTTTCAGTAATATAAAACTGTTTCTGAATTCCTGAGTGACACAGGCTATATTTCATGTACGTGAGCAAAGCTGCGGGCGAAAGCTCAAAGTCAATACATTGCTATTGTCATTCACGTAAACATTGCCAATCGCAATTACCCATTCCAGGATCCTTTAGGCTATAAGCTCGGTATCAATGCATTCTGAATAATTGCTCACTAACTAGTTCAACACGGGATCGATATTTTAGCATTAGCATGCCGCATTTATCTGAACCAATTGTACAGGTACTTGCAAAACATCGATGCAGACGCATCCGCCAATTTAAAGTCAAATGCAGTATATGGTGAACATCCCACCCATATGCATAAAAAGATTTGGGAACACTTTCATTGTACGTGCAGTTAAGGAGTGGAATTCTCTGCCAGAATCTATGTTTCTTGATAACTAGGTACAACCTGGGGATGTTTAAGTCCAGAGTGTAAGTAATTTCTAGGCAAGCGTGATCCATCGTAGGTTTCCATCTAGCAAGATAGTGATCAAGCGCCAAATTATCAGAAGTGAAAAAAAGTATAGTTCATCTTACAGTTGAAGAAATACTATGATGCAAACACAAAACAGTAAATGAAAATCCAGGTCAAAGTAGTAACGAGAGCAAATAAAAATTGCTCACTGTTTAATAGAGCTATATCTAATTTAACTACAGTTCATATTTTATTGCCGTCTCTAGTCATAAACACAGTTTTGTTAGTGACTACTAACTACGTAACGAGGGGGTAACTTTGTCATTAGTATATCGCAATGGAAGAGCTTGTAAACATGTAACTGACTAATATTGAAACACAAGAGAGATCTGTTTCACTTAATTCAGTTTGTCAACTTGGGAGGATGATGTAATCCGCATGTGTTGGCTTTCATCCCCGCAAAGAGTAATTTTTACCCGACTACTGGGAGGGTTATAAGTTTAGCAGTCTGAAATCATAACTAAATCTAACTGTTGGCACTCTAATTGTTAGGAATTCGTTAATGTTACGTACTACTACGATATCCGTAAAAGAAATCTTTTACCTCATCTGTTATTCGATTATAATAAATATTTTATGCTAGATAATGCATTTATTAAGACATTCCCAATAGGTTGCCTAGCTAAATCTGGTGCCAATGATGTTAAACAATGAAATTTGTTGTTACATTTTTGCACCAGATTTAGCTAAGCAACCTAATCGCAATGTCTTAATGAACGCATTATCTAGCATAAAATATTTATCATAATCAAATAACAGATGAGGCAAGAGATTTCTTCTATCAGATCTCAGATCATAGTATTGTCAGTTAAGAATGACTTTAGTTGTTTCTTAGTTTGTAGTTCCCAAAATGTTCATCAGTTTTAGACAAATTAGTATTGTTGGATGGCTTCCTTGAGAACTAGAATGAGAAAGCGAGGAACCGTGATCGTTGGAAGGAAAGGAAGGAGGCCTTTGCCCAGCAGTGGGACAATATGGGCTAATTAAAAAAAAAAAGTTTTGTTGAATTCATATGATTACTTCGTTTGACACTGCTTGACATCTAGTTGCCAAATACGTCATATTATAATGACGTATTTGGCAACTAGAAACACACAAAATGAGTATTTTTTTCTGTAATATTTTAGATATTCAAAACACGACTAAGAAGATCTAGACCTATCTTTTGCCTAATAAAATAACAGATTACATTTTAATTATCCTTATATTTTGTTCGGTGATTTTAACTTTAGACCCGTCATTTCTAGCTTTCATAATAATGTTAATTTTTTGATTAGGTAAGTATGAAGTTTCTTGTTCATTGTTTTCCATGTAAAACTTCATCATCATAATTAAAGTCTGCTTTAATGGACTTCTTGAATAAATTATTATCAGTTTTGTAAGTTTATTATTTCCACGTTCAAGAATACTTTTATGTTGTCGAGTTGAAATAAATGATTCGACTTTATTACCTATTTGTAAGTTTACGCGCACAATTATTGTATTTTTTTAAACTTCATATACAGTAGTGGGTTAAAAAAGACAACACTGTGGTAGATTTGCACAATAAACAAATAACAGATACTATGAGACTGAATAGAATCTATTCAATTGGAAAAAAAAAGTTATTTACAATAATAAAATGCATATGTAAGCTAAATTAATATAATAATATTGAAAATATCAAATCATTAATAAAACTTAATAACAATTCTGAGGAAGACCGAACTAAGGTTGAGAGGACTTCAAGTAGTAGTTCCAAATTTTACATTGGAAGGATAATATACTTTCAGCTTTTTTGATGTCAAGGTGAAGCACATTCTGAGTTTTATTCTTCTTTTATTCCAAGTAACATGAGAGCATTCAATTTTCCTGTGTTGACTGATACAAATTGGTGCATACAGTGCTGCAGAGTTTTCCGCTTTATGTTTTTCTTTAACGTATGAGGACACTTTTCATTTGCAGTGTCCCGTGCTGGGCGCCATTTATCTGTTGGGCGCCAAGAAGAAATTCATTTTAAAATAGAATTGAAAACATTGTGTTCCTTTATTAAAATGTTCATCTATGAAAATGCTACAAAACCTTACCTATATTCATAAAAGACATGTTTCTTTAAAAACCTTCCCTATTTCTAGAATTTTTCTTATTGGCACTTAACATAATCCCATGTTGGAAGATGTTATTTGAGAAATCATTCATCATCAACACCATTTTTGTCGAAAATCCTCCTATGATGGAGGTCGACCACCCTCAAGCATCATCATAACGACCGGTCCTGTACATCTAGCATCCATTGGATTCTCGTAACCTTCACCAGGACATACATTGTAGGTCCACAAACATCAAGCTAATGTCACGAAATATTTTTAAAGACATATTAATTACAAAAAACATTAAAATTGATATAATTTTAATCACAATATTTCAGACAATATTATTTTTTCTACATTTTAAGCAATCCACAGAAAGAATTGTTTGCATGTATGGTCGCTATATTCAGACACTATTCAGATTTTAATAGGAGGACATGTTGCGGAAATCTGTGGCACTGGCGATATCAAAGTCAAGAAAATAATCCCCTAAAACAAAAAAGACTGTGTCATTTATGGTTGAAGTCCCTGGATGACTTTTTGATAAGATCAACCATCTAGATGCTGCTTTTGCAGACCTGGCTCCTAAATACGGAATTTAAAAAAATGGGTGTAGTTTCAAAACTCCATATACCAGTATAAGACAGTCAAAGCCACATACATACAAACAAGTACCAAGCATAAGTTCAAATGTATTATTTATATTATGTAGATGTTGTTTATATTATGCAAACCCCCAAGCGAACGCCAGCGTTCGCGCGTGATTTCGCGCCATTCGGATGAACACTAAGATTATTAAAAGTCCGCGTAGATTATTAAAATATTGCTAGTTTTATTTATTGGGTATGTATCTAAGAATGTAAATAAGAAATCCTTCATAAAGTAGTCTGTAAATTTCGAAAATAAGCAACCTTTCCATTTTTCCGTATTAACCTATTTAAATGCTCAAGATCGAAGCGTTAAAATATACGATACATGGATAAAAAATTAAAATCCTCCTGACCGAATTTCGAACATGGTGGCCAAACTCAACAGAGATTAGTCAAGTACGCGAGAGATATTTTAGTTTGTGAATACATTTAGTATTCAAATGTATATCGAGGATTGCGAACAAAAACAAATACCAGTTAAATCAGAAATTGCTGCAGATACGTCTTCATATGAATAGTGAGTTAATGTTTTTAGTTTTATGTCACAAATATCATCAATATTTTACCACTATTTCAATCGATTGAGTGCTGTTGCGAATAATTCCTTGCCGGAGTCTGTGTTTCCTGATAGCTACAAAGTAAGAGTCTATAAGACAAGAGTGGATAGGTTACATCTAAACAAGCATACTCTATCGTCGTCCTCATCATCGCTTACCATCAGGTGAGATGGTGGTCAAACGTGAGCCTATTAATAATAAAAAAAGTTAGAAAAGTTAGGTTACAGCTACGTGAACTTACATATCGACTCTAGCAAGGATTTCGTCTTCTTCGCAATATACTCCGTGACTTAAGCTTCAACTTACCTCTACAATCCTGTCGTTAACTTGTATCTTGCCGCACAGATCTGCAGAGCTGCCTTCACTGATGCTCTTCACGAATATGCCGCTGAGCTCCTCTGTTGACAAACAAATTACATTGATGTAATGAAAACATAACTGATAGGTAGGCAAGAAGAGAGATCCGTCTGTCCAAAATCGGCAATAAACAATGCAATTTTTATACGTCAACGGGAGCTTTCCGATTTTGATCATATAAACATCATAAGAGAAACGCTCCTTGAAGCTCAAACGACTGAAATGAGTTGGATAAAACACAAGTAAAAATTTATCCTGAAATAGAATATAATAAAACATGGGATAGTATTAACTCCGCTAATATGTTACTTTGGAATTGTCTACTTTCACGCGGTACCTTGAGCAGAAGCTAGTTCAGACTAAGAACTTACGTCAAAAGCATTTATAGTTTTACTCCAAAAAATATTATGTTGATAGCTTACACAAACAGTAGATTTAGGTTAGCAATGTGAAATCTCTTTGGCTTTAGGTAATTGGTTTAATTTATAGTTTAAGTGGGCTTTTAGATTCTGGGTCATATTGTGACTGAGTAGATTAGGTTGTTGACTTTCATACTGGAGAAATATATATCTCTTCAGTCATTAAACACAAAATATGTATAGTCCATATAGAAATTTATCGTCGTTCCCAAAATTCTTTTCACTGGGTAACTATATGGGTGACTATATTGGTTCCTTTTTTGTTAACCGAGTTTAAAAGTCCAAAAATCTATTTATTAAAATCATAATTAACTCATCGAATGCCTTAATTAGAGACACAATAGAAAGACAATTGCTTATGTCGAACTGTGTAACTTAAGACATTCAAAAGGTTAATGAACATTATCATAGACAAAACAACGTTTCTGATAAAAATTTAGAATCTGTTGGCATCGACGTTACTTTTCAGTAAAATAGTTTGTGTTAAAGCATCACATTAGTTATAAGATTTTTTATCAAGCGTTTAACTATTCCTGACCTCTCTGATTTTTTCGTTTCCAAAATTCTTGAAAAGTTCCTACAATTTTATACACTATGAAATTTTTAAACGTTTTCCGGACGACAGATTGGAAAAAAGTTTAAAACCAAGACCTAACTCCAAGTAAAAATACGATCAAAGTTCATCCAAACACCGGGATTTACGGGCACTATCGAAGAAAGCTTAGTGACGTCACCAAAAGCTAAGTTACACTATTTAGATAGCGAGACAGCGGCCATCTTTAGCTATCTATCGACAACTAGATAGCCGACTAGTTTATGTTGAAACGATATATTATGTTAATGTGTTTAGGGGAATGTTATCGAGTTTAGATTACATTGGTGATAGGGGAAATTGTATTTGGTTAGTTTGATTGTAATTGAGTTTCACCGCTAAAATATACCTTATCTGTTTACGAGTATCTTACGTTACTACCAATGTGAGTACCATTATTGTCACATTGTAGCTCTATAGCAATAATCCATACCGTTATGAAATTATTTTGGTATGTGTAAAGGCAGAAACCTTTACATATAATGTTGAATGTTGTAGAATATAAGGGTGTTAATGTTCTGTAAATATTGTTTAGTTATACACTTTATTAACTTAATGTTACTTAAAATGACTAAAATGTGTTCTATAAATATATTTGTTTTTTAATTCGATTCCACCTAATGGTAAGCAGTGTTGCAATCGTTGATGATAAGGTTAAGTAAGTAAGTTTATTAAGAGCCTATTCACTCTAGCTTTGAGAACACCTAAATTATAATAAAAGGAAGGGAGTGTCCTTCGATGTATGCGGTATAAACGACGAAGCGAAACGCTTAGTCCAAACCGTAGAAGTTTCAACAACGTAAAGGTGGATACTCGCCGTACGTCGAGTTGTCGGATGGTAGAGAGGAATTAGTGGAATCAAATCATACAAAAACGTTAATAATATGTTAATTAAAGTTCGATGCCAAATGTACTACTGACGCACATGTGTACGTGACGTACTTTTACCCAATTTTCAGAAATTACTAACTAGGCCCAAGTTCAATGTGCGCATGCTGACCATACAATATGAATTTGTAATATGCGTATTTAAATAAATTTTAGATTTTTCATGTCAAAAAAGCACATAAATATTTCACCCTGCAAAATCTGTCTATAAATTTCTTGGGTCGTTTTCAATAAATCTTTTTAGCTTTGGAGGTCTTTACTTGCCAGATATGGTGGCGTTTTGGCACGGATATGGGTCAACATTGCTTGTAAACTGCAGTTGAGATATACTACAAGAAACTATGACGTCTTCCTTAATGTATTTGTCTTGCCAATTTATCGACGAGAATATGGCTTCTCAACTTTTCAAGGAAATTTCACGCCGACTGATCGACACTTCACGTGACCAGAGGGCTGGCTCGTTCTTCGCCCAAAGAATTAGCATTGCCATTCAACGTGGCAATGCTGCCAGTCTTCTGGGCACATTTCCGGATGACAGCGATGTGGAGGAGTACTTTGACGCCTGAGCGTACTTTGTCATTTTGTATTATATATATGTACATAGTTAGGTTTTAGTATAAATAGTTTATTTAGTATTAAACTTCTCAACTATATATCTTGGAACAGACTGGTGTGCAAGTTGTATAAATGTGTTTAATTTATTGTAAGTATATCAATCGTTTTTTTTTTTTACTGTGGAAATCATCGAAAGACATCTTTCTCGCTCTAAGG
Source organism: Mythimna ferrago (assembly GCA_910589285.2). Taxonomy (NCBI): domain Eukaryota; kingdom Metazoa; phylum Arthropoda; class Insecta; order Lepidoptera; family Noctuidae; genus Mythimna; species Mythimna ferrago. Next base: position 981,861 of record OU342697.1, read on the forward strand.
ACAGGTCACACTTTTATTAACTAAAACCTCACCTACATACCATCTTTGTCTTGCGGTACAGGATCCCGAGGTTCCCTTTTCATAATAATAGCAAAATCAACCTTTAATGTTCCCATTGCTGGGACTCAGGCCTCCTCTGTATGAGAGAGAATGGACAGTAATTCACCACGCGGGCCCAGTGCGGGTTGGTGATAGTCACATGTCTTCGAATTTTTTGGTTCTAGGACATGCCGGTTTCCTCACGATGTTTTCCTTCACCGTTTTGAGAGCAGTGGTGATGAAATAAATTACACAAAGTAATGCGCCTGGTTGTGTTTGAACCCGCGAGAGAACAGTGGTGGCCGAGTGGTGGCAACTTACATAATTATTGGCTGTCACACAATTATTATCAGGTTCCAAACCAAAATGATTCTTGTACGTCCTTATAACTAACTAATCTTTCTGGTTTTCTCTCTGTCTCAGATCTGTATCGTCTTGCTTGTCAAGGAACAACTATTGTACAAAAACAGTATGTTACGATGATTTTTATCAAAGCAAATAATAAAACAATCAACTAAAATAATTTTCACTGTACCCAATATCGTTCATGAAAAAGTCATTTTCATCAAATCGACATAAAATATTCCAGTATGAATCACACGCACGAATCCATAGATACTATTATTTGCTCGTAGGGCTTCATTTCCATAGCGGTTAATCATTTGTTGATTGGACTTTAATAACGTAACTATGTTGAACTAGCTGCACGATATCAATTTAAAAGCTTTTTATAACATTCCTGTAGGGTATTTTGTTAACAGAGATGTACGAGGTCATAGTAGCTAAGCGGTGCGCAAGGAAAAATGCGCTCGTTGATCAATTCGATCGGCGGCGGTGATCTCTCGCGCCGGACCATGATACAGGCCATGGTCCAGAGCGAGGAGGAGTGGCAGGCGGTGCTTCGCAGAAGGAGACGTCCTTCTGCGAAGCAGTAATGCTAGCAAAGGAGGAGGCCGACCACATCAGGCAACGGCGCTCACGCCCCCGCCGGCACCGGGATTCCGATCACGATTTCCGGCCACCGTAGGCGCGGGCTTGCGGACGGCGAGCAATGGATAGAGCGCTGTCTGACCGTCCGGTATCCATCTGGACCGAGCCCAAGTCGTTGACGGCGCGTACTGTTCCCGCGCGTCTCAAGGAGTTGTCGGCAACCGTAATTGCCCAGAAGAGTCTAAGCTTCAAGATCCCAGTATGAAAGGCAACGAAGGAACAGGGTGGGTTTTTTAGTCAATAAAAGTTTAACACTATCTCCCACTCCGCCCAAAGGCAGGGGATGTCATCTAGATGATTTTTACCCACCGAAAAAAAACCCCGTGGATCTATTCGCGGCCTGGCCATGTGAACATACAAAAAACGAGAGATGAATACGAGAGATGAATACGATAGATCATCACTTCAGCCGACAGATGTCCACATTGGACATAGGCCTCCCTCAAGTGTCGTCTCGCATCTTTTGGATTCCCACAACCCTCACAAGGTCATTGGTCCACCTTCTGGGAGGCCTTCGAACGCTACGTCTACCAATACACGGTTGCCACTTAAGAACCTTACGGCCCCAACGAGCAACTGTTCTGCAAGCAACATGCCAAGCTCACTGCCACCAATTCTTCGGGCTATGTGAATAACCTTGGTTCTTCTGTGGATATTATATCCACCTTCCTGATGCGATTACGCAAGACACCCCGAGCACAGCCCTTTCCAGTACGAGGGATAATTGGAAGAATATCTGCAAACGATTATATAGACCAAAGGCAGCTCGTAACTATGAAAAATTCACTGCTCATGATCACCCCACTAAGCTAAACCTCACAACATATCCTCGCATTACACAGTTACCTCGCACATCTCCGGTGAAAAAGCACCTTTAAACTAGCTATAATTTCAAACAGGTAAACCGCTCTTAATTGAAATAGGTTTATTTTAAGTTGGACAACATACAAGCGGGCTTTGAGAATCTAATTTGGTAGGTGCTGCGCCCAATTTTGTGAGGCACTTAAAAACTTTTAGAGGTTTGGTTACTTGAAAATATATCGGATATAAATAGAGTTCCGAAGATCAATATTTGTTTGCATTGAGTGGTTAGAGATGGCTCGAGATGAAGTAGGCTAGAAGGAATCAATTCCCGTATGAAGACTCCTTTATCTCAGGAATGCGTAGAGGTATCGGGTTGAAATTAAAACCATATACTCAAATCTGCAGTCTCTTAAAGCTGTGAAAACATCAATTTTCTAAGTTTACGAAAGAAAAGGATACGGCCGTTTATGTCGCAAAAAACGTATTTCAACATTCTCAAGGAAATTAAACTAGTAATAATTTCCGTTGACCTAGAATCCTGGTATTTGGCATAAAGCAAGGTCTTATAACACTCACTTATACTGAATAAATCTGAATACTGTAAATTTTAATTTACGTCACAAAAAAATAACTTTTTTTGGAATTCGGAATAATCTTTGTAACTCGATTCGAGACTTGAATTATTTACATTTTAAAGTTTGTACGAAACCCTCAATGCGTGAGTCTGACTCGCACTTGTTGTGGTTCACACGACGTTTTCTTCCACCGCTTTGAGAGCAGTGGCGTTGAAGTAAATAAATACAAAGTGCCTACCTAGGTTTGAACCTTTGATGTACAACTGAGCAATCACTTCTATTACTGCTACTTAATCTCGTCAAAATTCAACCAAAATACGTTTATTACTAGATACAGATCTGACCTTGAACCGGGTTCCTTATTCATATTCCGCCGACGCACCAAATTGGCTGAACCTAATCAAAACTTGCGGCAAACCCTACACCCTTCATACACTGCTTGTTTTGAGGGCACATTGTTTTTCGTCTAACCCTTATTCGCTACACCCTTCATATACCCTCGTCTTATCGCGAACCCTTCAATACATCAGGGCGATAAGGGTTAATTTTGCCCGGCCGCTCCTATATTAGGAAACTTCGGCGACGCGTGACCTGTGCCCGGGGGTGTACCCACGCTCTTATTGTTATTAGCACTTGCGTACACCCGGTAACACAAGTACTGTTATTACTTTCTTGTGGGCTATTGTTTACTATTATGTTTGCGTAAGCAGTCTATGTGTTGAGTTAATTTTAATTTATACAGCTTTTGGTAACCTTTCCTTATAGCTACACAACAAAGAAAATGAAATTACAATTATAATTTAAGTACTGAAATTTTACTTAAATGCACTTAAGAAGTGTTTTTTAAAGAAATCAGTTATCTTAATTGTGAGCAAATACAATAAGTATTGACGCACTACATAATCTTCGCACACATACATAAACTTGGCAGTATCGTTTATAAATAAAAAAATATCATAATAGGTTTTTGTTTATAGTAGGAAAATCATCAATGACAACTCCCCTCTTGGGCAGAGCGGGAGATAGTGTCAGACTCTTACTGACTGAAACCCCCGCCCCATTCCTTCAAGCCTTCATACCGGGGCTCGAGCTGTCTTTCAAAACTAACCCTGGCCCCAATTCTTAGTTATTTCAAGATAAAAAATTACCTGTTTTAAAAATAGTTGTATTCTATTCTGAATATAATATCTACTACTTTCAGGATGTGTATTTTTATTATATATTTCATGTTGTAGAAAGCTGTTTAAACCTTTCAAAGTGGGTTAAAATAAAATGTGTACAGTTTTAGGTACCCACTCCTATGTTTCTTCTTTGCCTTGCGTATCAGGACCCCGGATTTTACTTTCAAAAGCGAACCCCCGCGACCCCAGTAGTCTTTGACCCTGTTGGGCCTTATACGGGCATACCTTTAGGTAGCCTTTCACTTCTATACAGAAAGCTATTTAAACGCAAAACAATTTTTTCTACTTACAACATTTTTTTTTTTCACAAGGTTGTCATTTATATTCTAGGCAATCAAGTCAGCCTAAAAGTTAAAAAAGTTATCAAAGTTTAACGAAAGGTAAGTTTTAACGATGTAAAAATCTCAACTCCTCCAACAAAGTATAAAATTGATGAGTTTAACTGAAAACGTAACTAAGATCGACCTTTTGCTGTAATCAAGAGTAAGTTCAAAGAAAAATCTCGATGAATGAAATTCAAATGAAATTGATTTTCCAGATCACAGCGCTATGTCAAATGAACAATCATGAAAAAGTCTTCTATTTTTAAATTAAGGCAGACTTTTAGAACTTGGCATCTTTTGAGCAGTGATTACTACGAGGATATATCTATTTGAGAAACGCAATTTTGAGTAGAAATATTTTTTTTTAATATGGATTGGCTCGCTTTTGACCACTATCTCACCTTTTTTATTGTTAATAAGTTCGCACTTGACCGCTATCTCACCTGATCGAAAGCGACGATGCGGTCGACGATGGAGTGCGCTTACCTAGAAGTAACCTATTTACTCTTGACTTACCTGATGGTAAGCAATGATGTGTCCGACGATGGAGCATGCATCCACGCTTTTCGTATGTGGGAAATCATGTAATGACTTCTCCCGCTCTATGGTGGAGCAGGAAGGCATGTCAGACTTTTACTGACTAAACCCACACCTTTGTTCCTTTAGTTGCCCTTTGCATTTTAGGGCCACAAAAAACCTTTTCAGAAGTGTGTTCATGGCCTTAGCCCTGCTGGGCCCCCTACGCTGACATCTTTTTGAGGCACGTGTGAAACACTACGGGCTTCCGACGAATCGGGCTCGGTTTTTATAGGACAAGCGGATGGCAAGCTACTTATTGGTTGTCGTCTGCAAGCCCGTGCCAAAGGTGGTGGGAGATCGCTCTGCGATTCCCGACGCCTGAGGTTGAGTACAAATATGGGTGGCTATATATGCAGGGCGAGACCAGAGAAACGATGGATGGACTTTGAAGACATATCTAGCAAGAAGATGACGTCTGAATTAAAACAGAAAAGTATGGAAAAAGATGGCTCTAAATCTAAATCGGGATAAAATCAGGACAGGTGAAGATTTTGCCATTTTTCCTCGATATTAATAACTAGCTTTTGCCTTCAGCTTCGCCCGCGTATATAAAATACAGCCTATGTCACTCAGGAATAAAGCAGCTTTCTATTGGTGCAAAAATTTTAGCAATCGGACCAGTACTTTCAGAGATTACCTCCTACAAACAAAAAACATAAAAACAAACTTAATCTCTTTATAATATTAGTTTAGAGAATTATAACATAGTGTCTAATGTTGTAAAGTTAGGAACGAGTGCACGAGTCTGACGGTTTTTTGCGCACTTGGATGTTCTTTTTGTTTTTGTTTGTAAGGAAACACTCGCCCAAGGGGATACCATCAAATACAAGTTGTAAGGGACAGCCCTCCACAAACTTTAAGGGTTTGCTCAGTAGACGAAACTGAACAACCTAACATAAAAAATTTTTCAGGAAACGAAAAAAAAATTCAGCCTCTCCATACAAACTGTCCAATCAAGTTAATAATTTTGTATAGTGAGGCGGTTTTTTTTTTCGTTTCCTGAAAAAAAATTTTATGGTAGATTGTTCAGTATCGTCTACTGAGCAAGCCCTTAAAGTTTGTGGAGGGCTGTCCCTAACACCATTTATATACAAAAATGCGTACATAAAGAATCAGAAATTTAAAGGGATTTTACTTTAATTACAGCCCTCAATAACCTTCTTATTGAAATCAGTTAAAAAGGATCAAACAGAAAGCTTCAATTCCTTTGATCCAACTCATCAAAGTAATCTATGGAAGTGGGTTTAGAGATAAAACTGATACTCGGAACTTATTTTTTATTTCCTCTCATCAATCATCTGCAGATGAATGTCATTAAAAAGTCATGAAAAGTTACTGTCGGTTGGAAAGTCTTTATTTTCCAAGTTTATTAGCTGAATGGATAGAATTGAGCCTGATGGTGTTGAGGTTTTTGCTTGCAGAAGAATTTATACGATAATTTTATTTTAAAAGATTAAAGTGTTTATTTTTACAGTATAATTTTATTTATTTGACTCACCGAAAATTTACTACACACATATACAATGATATAAGATGCATCTAATTAATTAGACTAGATAGAAATCCTTACAGGAAAGCACAACATGCGTAACTATTTTGTTAGTTGACGCCTTCTTAGAACTAAGTTAGACGCCGAACATAACATAAGTAACCGGCTTATAACTTAATTACTTGAAATTAAAACTAAGTTAACATGCCTAAACATTGTGATGATTTTAAAATGTATTAAAATTCTTTGAAACCTACTGAGTGAGTAAAGGTGTACATCGACAAGATCACTGCAGCTGTTCAATAATTTACATAGACGCGGGACGAGATATTTAGCAGCAAGGACGGTTCTTCGAAGAAGATGACGTAAGGGGGTTATAAGAGTTCATAGGCACAAGGATTTGGGTGCTGCTCAACAATTGAGTACAGTCGATATAAAATGAGGTAGGTATTTATTTATCTCTGGGATCCTGAACTTTTGTTCGGCATACATGGGCCGAGACCAACTAGCAGAGACCCTCTAGATGCTTTTCCTGGAACGTGGTACCAACCGACGATTATCCCTGAACGCGTTATGGTTGTGCACCCAAAGACAAACCCCCGGTTGGTAAGAAACTATTGCAACATATGAAAAACAAAGATGAAGAAGCTATACAAATATTTTACCAAAACCTATGTTAAGACTATGGCCGCTCCTTGAACAATGGTATTAACAGATAAATTGTAAGTAACGCCAACTTTTCTATAGTGGCTACGTGATCAATGAAACATTTCAGTTTATAACTAAGCAACGAGAAAATAAGATATCCCCTAATAAAAAAAAACGAAACGAATAATAGTTGAAAAATTTTAGGTGAAATGAAACTCGGTCAAATATTTTTCGATCTTAGGATAGGACGAGGATTGCCATTATTTTAATAGAACCCGTCATATTTTTCATTAATATTGCTAAAAGTTATTAACACTGAGTGCTTTTACGCACCCTGTACTTAAATTATATTGCTTAATTGTTTATAAACTGTTATCTCTAACTGTCACCATTTAAATAAAGAATTTTTTCTAGTCCAATTATTTTATTTATGTTGCTGCCACAGAACAGATGAATAAGGTTAGAATGAGTTTGTGTAGCAAGCGTATCACAAAGTAGTAATGCTCATAGTTCAACTACCAATAGCAAACTTGCGATCTAAGTGTGCGTGGTCGGTTAGTTGCGTAATGCACGTTCGTATTGGTTTATTGCTTGTAGTGGAGTTAAACGGTGTGAGATAAGCGGTGACACTCGTTGTATAGTCTGTCTAATAAGTTAAACGACTTGGGTAATTATTAGGGTTTAATGAAATCTGATGTAGTCAACACGGGTTCAATAATCAAGGTTGATTAAGAGATAGAGATCATTGTTTACTAACAGAAGAACCTTATGAAAAGTATCAAATATAAGTATTTTTTAAATGATTCAATATTATGCAAAATTCCTAAGTCGGTTGACTTATTCACTTATTAGACAGACTATAGTACAAATCGTAAAGTATTTCCTTTCTAATCTCTTTCATCTTCTTGTGGTTGCTGCTATCTTTCACAAAAAAAATACTTAATATTTTTGCTCCCTCCCTAATGAAAGCACTCAGGTTCGTACACATTTAATTCAAAAACATTATGACCCATTTAATGCGCCCTTTTCTCCGTAAATGCGTGTCCCTGTGCTCAATTTGTTACAAACAAACATACATCATTACTCTGTGTGTACATCAAATGTCCTTTAGAGAAAAACCAGAAACATTTTTGACAAAGCAAAAAAAAAAATACGTTAAAAAAATATTTCTGCGACATTGCGTGTCTATTGTCTACATGACTATTTAGGCCACTCAAAACAAAGAAAACATGAAAGAGGTTAGAAAAAAATACTTTCCGATTTTGTACTACAACGAGTGTCGCTGCTTGTCTCACACCCTTTAACTGCACTACAGCACAAAATAATATAGGTACAGAAGTCAATCTACATACAAAGCGCGCTCGAGCAACGCACACATAGATACCGCTCACAGACACGATGTCTCGGTCGCGTCCCGGATCACTCGTCGAACAATTCCGGCTATAAAAAATGAACTACATACATGAGATTGTCTTCTGTACCTATCTATTTTGTGACTACAGGCAATAAACCAATACGAACGCGCATTACGCAACTAACAGACCACGCACACTTAGATCGCAAGTTTGCTATTGGTAGTTGAACTGTGAGCATTGCCCTACATTGTGGCACGTCTACCCGACCACAAGGCCATTCTGACGTCTTTCATCTGTTCTGTGAGTCTAAAAAGTTTGATACCTCACCATGACGCGTTAAAATATCAAGTGTTCGAGCCAAAAAGAGGGATGGTCCTATTTTTTTTTAAATCTTTTATAAACTGGTGCTTGACTGCGATCCCACCTGATGGTAAGCAGTGATGCAATCGTTGATGGTGAGGCGCACTAGTTTATTAAGAGCCTATTCACTGTAGCCTTGAAGACACCCAAATTATAATCAGACGAAAAGACCGCAGTAGGCAAATTGTTCCAGTACTTTGAAGTACGCGGTATAAACGACGAGACGAAACGCTTATAGTCCGAACCGTAGAGATTTCAACAACGTAAGAGTGGATACTCGCCGTACGTCGGGTTCTCCGGTACTAATTGAAATGGCGGAATCAAGTCATGCAATTCCCGCGCACACTGTATAGCTCTATCCGTTTAACAGTTCAATTCAGGTCGTCAATTGTATCGCTTTAAGACCTCGTGGTAAGATTTTAGAAACTTTTTTTTTCGCAATAAAAAAAAATGACATCATCATTATCATCATTTCAGCCGATAGACGTCCACTGCTGGACATAGACCTCCCCCAAGTGTCGCCACAATGAACGATCCTGTGCGTCCCGCATCTATCGGACTCCCGCAACCTTCACCAGGTCATCGGTCCACCTTATAGGAGGCCTTCCAACGCTCCGTCTTCCGATACGCGGTCGCCACTCCAGAACCTTTCGGCCCCAACGGCCATCTGTTCTATGAGCAATGTGCCCTGCCCATTGCCACTTAAGTTTGGCGAAATAATTTTCATCTAAAAAATTTTTTTCGTTGGAAAATGTTTCAGCGATATTGCCTGTCTACTGTATTTGGGCCAGTCAAAATACCAGCGCCTTCTATTCGCTCGCTGTCTCGTTCTATAGATGGATAGCGATTACTAACGCCCGTCTTTGTTTATTAAATATTCAGGGTCGCTCAAAGTCGGAGGATTTATGACAACGATCTCTGAGTTGACAGGAGAAATTATTTGTAGGTCAAATAGATTTGAAACTGAGGTGTTTGGCTTAGTTCAGTGTTTGTGTTAGACTTTCAGAAGCAATAGTAAGATTTGAAAATATATATTAAAGAAAACAATCATCTTTTAAATAAACTACACAATCTAGATCTTATTTTTTTGCCTTTGGAATAAAAATAAAAAACGTTACATGATACTAAGGAGGACCGATAACTTATTGAGAGTCGCGGAAATGCTGTGGATGCGAGACACACAAGACCGTTCATTGTGGCGACACTGGGGGGAGGCCTATGTCCAACAGTGGACGTTCTTTGGCTAAAATGATGATGATACTATCAAACAAATAAATTGATCTAAACAAGACCCCCAGACACCAAAGAACACTTTGCCGGCTGCGGTCTTACCGTCCGATTATAATTTAGCTGTTTTCAAGGCTAGACTGAATAGGCTTTTAATAAACTAGTGGTCCTCACCAACAACGATTGAACGAGAAGTGAGAAATCGTGAGAATAAGACGGATGCGAGATGCATAAGACCGTTCGTTATGGCGACAGTTGGGCTGGGCCAAAGCCCAATGAAATGATGATGACGATTTACGAGTTTCACAATTCAAAACTGCACTTTGAATGCAGGGTTATTTGTAAAACACTAACAACCTTACAGGATTGTATTACTAACATCATAAACAACAACTTTTGATCTATGACTTTTTATAAAAAGTAATACATTTACCAAAAACAATTTCGTTGGTTTCGTTGTTCTATCTAACACATTTCAACTCTGTGTTTTGCTGTACCTACCTAAGATCCCCGCTCCCCTCCGCTATTGTACTATCGCTTGCTTAGCATAGACAACATTTAGAACGTTCAATTTAAATACTGTTATTTTTGTATGAAAATCTGATGAACTGAAATATGATAATTTTTTATAATATGCTAGTGTTTTACAATAACCCTGCATATTTAAATAAGAAGATTACGTTCTAAATAGGAGTATTATTCCTATCACTTTCCATTATAAAACATCTGAGATCCTCGTCTGGGACTGTTTTGAAATTCTGATCACTGACAAAATATAACGGTGAAATGTCAAGGGATTTGATCCGATGTATAAATTTTATATCTCTTTCAGTCTTTGTAAATATCAGCCTCTTTTTCAGTGGGTTTTGCAACGAGCTTGAACATTCTTTCTAATCCAATTATAGTAGGTTTATATATGGAATTTATTCTTGTCTGAACGTAAGTCTAAAAATATAAGCTTGTTCTGGCAAATCAATATATCACAGTAACATTATAAAGGTGAAAGTTTGTATGTATTTTACTCTTTACGGCAATGTAGGGCGTAGTTAACTACTATATTTTAATCAGATTACAAATGAAAGTAACTACAAGTAGTTTGATTACTTGTAGTTATGATTACATCTAACTTAACTACATAAAGTAGTTGTTGATTTGATTGCTGTAATATAGTAGTTATAATTACTGTACTAAGAACCTATATTTTGCAATTACAAAAACATATTGTGCCTAATGTGTCAGAATCATTGATTTATCAAAACTGAATCCGGCTCTAAAATTTAATTTAAAAAAAAATGGAATCTAACTGTATAAAAAATTCAAGATTTTTTTTTTTTATAATGGGTAGGCTCGCGTTTGACCACTATCTCACCTTGCACGCTTGCCTAGAAGCAATCTATTCACTCTTGACTTAAAGACCCCTAGGTTATAGCTATCAGGAAACACAGACTCCGGCAGGGAATTCCATTCCTTAGCTGTACGCATAATGAATGTACTCCCAAAACGCTTTGTACGTATAGGTGGGATGTCCACCATGTTCCGGTGGCGCAACGCCGTTCGTCTTGTGGTCCGATGATGGAACGGACTTGGCGGAATTAAATTGTGTAACTCTAGTGCATAATTTTTGAATGCAAGTCGTAAATGATTATGTACTTATATTTATTACATACTATTATTGCGTTGATTGACAAGTAACTAATAAAAAAAAATGTATTTTCAATGTGTAGTTACACAAATAGTAGTCTCGCCATCGTGATTGCAACTACAATTTGTAGCTAGTAGTCAAAATGTTTAACTACTTTTTACGTTTTTTTTTTAATGAAATTTATAGTTGTATTTCTAACTACAACATGTAGATGTAGATTATACAGTAGTTAGATTACATATTACCCAACACTGCTTCATGGTCTAATGGCTGAACTAATTTGAATGAAATTTATCTACCAGAAAGATCACACTAATAATATAAGGGTGTATGTTTGTTACGTCTTCATTTCATGCTCAAATGGCTGAACGGATTTCGGAACAGATTATACAAGGTGCAGTTTTAAAACTGCACAATATTTCAGGAGGTTGTAATAAAACTCATAAATAATCATGTAAAAAAACGATACCTGGTCAATAATCAGTAATACTTGTTATTTAATTTTTTAATTACACTAAACTAAATCGATTGATCGATGGCCGCGGGGGCTTGGCTAGGGTGTGGCGTGCGGGATGATGATTGGATGATACATTATTTATGAAACTATCGTTGCGAGTTAGTGTGTGTGAAAACGCCCTTTATTGTTCCGTGTTTGTGTGTGTGAAAAAAAGCGCGGTTATAAAAAAAAAAAAATTACCTACTTATTTTATTATTGATTCGGGTCGAGAATCACTAACATAATTACCTCCTGAAATATTTTGCAGCTTCAAAACGACACCTTGTATGTATAAGGCACACGGATAGACTATATCCTCATTTTGCACATAGGACCTATTATTATCGCAAGAGGGTTTATTCCCATCGGCCACCCCTGATTGTAAGAGTAGCTACTGTAATACCAATAAAGAAATAGTATTTATACATGTAAATTGTTTTTATAATTATTTAAGAGTTCCAAAATTATTTGACATTATTAAACTTATTTTTATGGCTCATGATATCCAGTTAAGTTTTATTTGAATTTCTAGTGATAATGCCGCAATGTCGCAATACGAAATGCGAATAAACTCCTGTACTATAACTAAGAAGGAAGCAGATGAAACTAAATAGTAACCATCGACCACAAGGGTGGTAGACGCCACCTATTAATGCCAACCACCATCCCGGTGGCAGCTCAGGGGTGGCAGATGGGAATGAATGAGTGCCAACCGCCACCCCGGTGGCAAATTCAGGGGTTGCCGAAGGGAATAAACCAGTCAAAATATAGGTATAAGCAAAAAAGGATTCCACAGCATATTATTGTGTGTTTTAGTCCTGGGATTATATTTCCTTTGAACAATTTTCCGTATTCAAGTGGGCGAAGCCGCTTGTAGCAACTAATAGTTTCTTTCCTCAGTAACTGACTATCGACCTGACTAATTTACTTGAATCACGTAACTTGGTTGCAGCGTACGTTCTAAAATAGAACACTCAACTTACATAATTAAGAGGCTGCTTTTCCACTCGCCTATCGTAAGCAAAGAGCATAGTTTAAAAGCTTGTTACTTCATCTAACGCAATCCAACCTGATGTTTGACGAAAAGACACTGTGAAAAAAGAAATACCTGAAAATTCTGTTAGCATTCAGTAATTCCGTGATTTACTCGAATATTTTACAAAACTTGTTCCAGGAAATACGTGTTTATTTTAAACCCTTAAAAGTTTTGGAAAAATATTGTCGTCACTTAGAATGTTGATAAAATTTGTAAGGCTTCTATTATAATACTTTTTTGACTTTTTTAATTTTTGAGTAAATTAAGAAGTGTAACAAAAAACTGGCTAAGTGCGAGTTGGACTCGTGTACGAAACGCGCGGCAACATAATGATTTTTGAATGCAAATCCCCTTTAGTTTAACGTTTAAAGTTCAGTTTAGTCAGTAGTCATGAAGTCTAAGCCATGATTATTTACTATCGCAAAAAATCTAGTCAACTCAGTTTCCAATTATGACGATACGTACGATTATCTTGATTTGATAAAACTTAGTAAATTTTTTTGCCAGTATCGTATCGTGGTGATATATGTGGACATTTAATAATTTCATCAACAATTTCCTCGCCTTTGTTCTTTCAACTCTTTACCTCATACAGTTTATGAAATACACCCCGCTGACAAATGGACAGACAGATGGCGTAGACTTTAGTAATAGTCCCGTTAGCACCCTTCGGGTATGAAACCCTCAAATTCGTCATCCATCATTGTCCACACCCCTTCTCAATTCACAGCTGTTCAGCCTTTACGCCCCTTTTACATCATTCGTTACTAGTTTGCATCAATCTTGTCACTGAAAAGTTCTTCAAAAGAGATTGATAATGTCATCGACCTATCTCCCCATCTGTCTTCTTACATTACCTTCCGCGAACATTCTGTTCGTGTGGAAATCTGAGGTGTAAATGATATGATAAATGACGTATATTCAGTAAATTAGATATAAATAACACTTATATACGTATTTTTGTTCGGTCTCAGTAATTCTTGATCGATTACATATAGGTGATGTGAGAGAAGCTCTGAAAGAAACAACCGGTCCAGTCAGTGAAGCTCAACTCAAAAGAGAGTACACTGGTGGGCCTTCAAATAACAGTAAATATTAACCTAATAATATATCAGGTATTAATATTGTAAAATTTGTAACGAGTAAAACTGGTTAGTAGATCAATGTTGAAAATTATTTCACTTTTAGAATGCTATTTTATCACTGAATAATATAGGCATATACATCTACTTTTACGTACAAAATCTGCTGGCAGAAACTAGTGTCAAAATCGTTATAGTGAACCAAAATATGTAGATAAAATTCCTTTGGAGCCTTTTCCTGCAGTAAGAATAATAGACTAGATATAAATGACAGACACAGGTCACACTGAACGGTTCTGTGTGTCTTGCATGAAAGAAAGAAAGAAGAAAGAAAACTATTTTGTTTGGCATACACACTCGGAGATACACACAATGTAGTATCAATTGGAGACACTAATTATTATATTAAAAAAGAGACAACTAACAATGTGTGTCTCTCTGTGCATATATCGGAGTCGTATTTTAAGTCGCAACGTTCTCTCACAAACCCGAACGACATATTTCCTACATTATTATTGGATTTTCCTAAATTTTTCCCATTATCTCGTGTAACCTAACGCCATGGATGATCGATACACCATGACATCCGGGTCACACAGAGATGACATCGTGCACACAGTCACCGATGACCGTTTGACGGTCGTTGACTGATTGATTCATGTAATAGCTTGTATAGCCCTGAACTTGTAGCGGTCACTTCGTCATGCTGAATATTTATGGGAAGCATGAATTTTATTATAGAGGATTTTCGTGGCCTTGTGATGATAAGTAGGAATGTGTTGGGTATGTATGGAATGCCAATATATCATCAAGATTATCATCAGCCTTTTTAATTTTCCCACTGCGTAGTGGATTACGCCCCATTCCCTCTCCTTGAGAGGAAGCCTGAATCCCAACATTGGGAACATTATAAGGCCGACTATGCTATATATCACTTAACTTAATTCAAATTCTATTGCAGCTATGTAATGAAAACTATGGTTTATAGCGTATATTTGTGTTTTTCACAGGTTTCTGACATAAAAAAATGTTGAAACTTAAAGGTGAAATATTTTTTGAGATAACTACAATTACTCATTCTTTCAAACAAACTCGAATTAGGTAAGTACCAATTTAGAATTTTTAGATAATGATATTCCAAAATAACCTATATCTACAGGTTTAATAAGCTCTTGGGTCTGAAGCATCGCCCGGGCAGAGCGGTGACACTTTTGACTTTGTAACTTATATCGCCATGTCTATATTCGTAAACTTTGCTCGTACACGGCTCTGCATCCACCTAACTAAATTTATATTAAAGAAATAAAATAAAAATTAATAAAATTAATATAATAAAAGGCTAGTTGCCGTAAAAAATGTAATTAGTCCGTCTTTTAGATTATTCAAAAATAAAGGACACGTATTTTTTTATTTGTAAATTAAACCAAAAACGACAAAGATATAGCCCATTAAAGTTACGTGAACGTCACGCAGTGTTGCATTTTTTCGGGGTGACGTCACACGTAACTTTAATGGGCAATATCTTTGTTATTTTTTGTTTAATCGAAAAAAGAAAAAATACGTGTCCAATTTTTTTTTATAATCTGAAATACTGACTAAATAAAATGTAATTATTTTGACCCTGGAAACTACCCTATTATCGCAACAAATCTAAAAGCTAATATATGCCATATAGTGTTCCCTCTGCTGGGACTCAGGCCTCTTCTCTAAGAAAAGGATTGGACCGTAATCTGAAACGCGGTCCCAATACAGATTGGTGGATGTCACATATCTTCATATTTTTGGTTCTAGGACATATCGATTTCCTTCACCGTTTTGAGAACAGTGGTCTTGAAATAAGTAAGTAATGTGCCTGGCTGGGTTTGAACCCGCGACTCGTATAATTCGTAGGTCGGAATCTTTACCACTGGGCCACCACTGTATCAAAGACTACATGGGTTATCTAAATCTATATCTTTTCAGTCATTCTGTCTTCAGCCATTGTATGATATCCGACCACAAAAAAATGTAGCTACATCTAGCACAATATGGTACGACTACATGTCGATTCATCTCCTCAATCTGCAATCTCCGTGTCCCTCTTGATATATTTTAAGATATCGGGGAAAAATATTTAGCCAGCTATCGTCTATCGTTAACATCGAGCATGTTTTAAAAGCTTATTGCTTCACCTAACGCGATCAAACGCGATGTTTGATGAAGAGGCAACGTGAAAAAAGATGATACCTGAACTCTGTTAGCATAATACCATAATTAATCAGTCTTTTAATGTTCCCACTGCTGGGACTCAGGCCTCCTCTCTAGGAGAGGGAACGGGTCGTAATCCACCAGTGCAGGTTGGTGAATAGCACATGTCTTCGAATTCACATATCTTCGAACTCGAACGCTGTTTGCATTCGATAATTCCGTCATTCATTCGAATATTTTACAAAAAAAAAAACCTTGGAGTAGGTACGTGTATTTTTAAAAACCTTAAATGATTTTAGAAAAAAAAATCATCATTGAGAAAATCGTCAAGAATCTGCATTAAATGTTGTGTTATTATTTTCTTCACTTTTTAAAATTATGAATACATTATGAAGGAACAAAGCTCACGCAAAATAGCAGATTTTCAGCGATCTTTACTGGATTATACATAGTATTACAAAAAATCAAATGTATTTTAATAAAAACCTAGATAATATCCACAAAAAATCTGGGTTTCCAAATTAAAAAAAATCTATCTCTAGACCGCTCTTACGTAATTATGACGTCATAATTACGTAAAAGGAGTTCTATGATAAATAATGAAAATTTATCTCGGGATGGACGCTCTTAACACGAAGCAGTTGTTTGACGTACCTTGTTCACAAACGTATCCCGCCACGGTGATGCCGAGCCCCAGCGCCGAGTCCTTGTTCAGCTCCACGTCGTAGCTGAGAGTCTCCGGCTCGCCCGTGCCCCGCACTGCCATATCCAGTGGTAACCTGATGGACGAGGGGATATTCAGCACACAATGAAGAAACATATGTATCTATGTAGAAAGTTACATTAAAAAAAATAAAACATTGTATGTCTTTGATAACATCCTCCCAAGATCGCTTGTCTCCGAAACGTGGTCGCTTACAATGGGCCTCATAAGAAGACTCAAAGTCACCCAAAGGGCGATGGAAAGGGCTGTGCTTGAAGTTTATTTGCGGGATCACGTCAGAAATGAAGACATCCGCAGGAGAACCAAGGTTGCCGACGTGGCTCGAAGAATCGCCAAACTTAAGTGGCAATGGGCAGGGCACATTGCACGCAGAACAGATGGTCGATGGGGACGAAAGGCTGAAGTTGGAAGGCCTCCCACTAGGTGGACCGATGACCTGTTCAGGATCGCGGGAATCTGATGGATACGAGACGCACAGGACAGTTGTGGTGACACTTGGGGAGGCCTATGTCCAACAGTGGACGTCTTTCTGCTAAAATGATGATGATGATGACCGTTGAAAGAAAGAAAGAAGAAAGTGTCGAAATATACGTTTTTTGCAAGTTAAACGTCCGTGTCTATTTTTCGTCAACTTAGAAGTTTGATTTTTTCGCAGCTTCAAAGGACGGCAAACCTAAGTATATGGCTTTATTTTCATCTTGATCAACAAAGTAATTCCTATAAGAGTTCGGTTCCTCTTGCTGGGACTCAGGCTTCCTCTCTAGGAGAGGGAATGCGCCATAGTGCACCACGCGGGCCCAGTGTGGGTTGGTGAATACCACATGTCTTCGAACTTTTGGTTCTAGGACATGCCGGTTTCCTCACGATGTTTTCCTTCACCGTTTCGAGAGAGCAGTAGTGATGAAATAAATTATACAACTCGTAAGTCGGAACCATTACCACTCGGTCACCACTGCTCTTCGGTCGCGCCTCCAGGACCAAATACTCCATCTCGTCAACTCTTCTGTTGAGCTAAGGAGATAGAGTACCACAAGACCCTGGCGAACAGGACGCGAAAATACTCATCAGACTTATCCGAAGCGGGTGGTTAAAGGCTTAAATCAAAAATCGAGGGTTAGACCACAAAATAGATAGGTACAGAAGTCAATCTACATATAAAGCGCCTTCGAGCAAAGCACACATAGACACCGCTCACGGACACGATATCTCGGCTCAATCGCCCGGTCGCACTCGTACAGTTCGGCGCAACGCACTGACCCTAGCGCGATCGCCTAGCACAGGTATAAAAAGTGAAGTACATACATGAGCTTGACTTCGGTACCTATCTACCTATTTTGAGGTTAGAGTCAGTTCATTGAATGCAATGGAGTATGGATTGGTTGAAGTTACTCTTGGAACGGATTGGTGTTAGTTCGGACGTAGTTCGGAACCTTGAAAAGTTGGAGGTTAAGCTGTAACTGCCAAGATTATGTAGCGCCCGATTTTTTTAAATTGTTTTAACATGCTAACTTCTGGAACCACCAGATTGGAAAGCGTATTTCTGTGTAGGATATTCAGATTGATTGATTGATTGATGACCAATAGTTTAGGCTTTATAAAATTACGCTGTGTTCCGCGGAAGTGGAGCAGAAGTCAAGACGCAGGTGAAACCGCAGGGATGGTTAGTATGATAGTTAGTACTTGATATTTTGAAACGCCCTTGTCAATACACGACAAAAGCGTTTCAAAATATCAAGTAGATGAAACAGTACAACTTGTTTTACTTTCTTTTCCAAACGTATTTTTATTTGCTAAAATTTTTGAACCATCCGGCAATTACTTGACGACTGACCGAATCATCACTATTATCATCATTTCAGAAGAAATACGTCCAATGTTGGACATAGGCCTCTCCCAAGTGCCGCCACAACAACCATACTTGTACGTCACGCATCCTTTGGACTTTTGCGATCCTCATCGGTCCACCTTATCGGTGGCCATTTCACGCTGTGTCTTCCGTTACGCGGTCGATACTTTAGAACCTTTCGGTGTCGGCCCCATCAACCATCTGTTCTGTATCTGCTCCCAGTCTACCGACACTTAAGTTGGCAAATCTTCGAGTTATGTCAGTAGCCTTGGCTGCAACCTTCTTAGCTTACTTGATTCCGGGCTGCAACTGAGAAATGCCAGATGGACCTCCCAGCAAAAAAACTCAACCCACATTTGGCAGTAAAAGTTACGACTTTCAGATGGTTGCTATTTATTTCGTCATCATCAAAATAAAAGAGCATTTCTCCCCATGACCCTTACCTGACAGGCGGAGGCTGCGGCTGTGTGGGCTGCTGCACGAAGGCGGGAGGGCGCGGAGACGGCGCCAGCGATCCTCGAGGCACCACCGCCACTATCGATGCCACCGGCTAGGGAAAGAAATGGCGAGTATTAGCTTGATGCACCACAAGGTCACAATATGTTAGTGTTAAGTTTGCGCCTTTTCGGACAAATAAAATGATTTTCTTTCTTCTTTTCTTTTATATGATGACACAGTAGTACTAGGTATGATGTATTGACGGCTGACTGCTACGATGCGTTTGTCATGGTTTGGATTTCCGCACGGAACAAATATTTGTATGACCTACAGATAGTTGTTCCCTGTTTGGGTACCTTGTTTATGTACAGTCAGAGATCAAAACTGCAGTTGCACTCTGCTAAAGTGTCTATTTATTTGCAGTAAAAGTTAAACGATCCACAACTAACTGATTCAACACTGCTACAAATGAAAAGATCAAATCTGTCGTATTGTTCGTCAAATCGTTGAGCTCCTTAATAGTCCTGAGTTGACGAATACTGACAAATGCTTGCGCAGACTAGACATGCCCACTCAGAACTGTGAGATTATTTCCTCAAAAGACCATCTCAGAGTACAATCTGCATGGTTCTCATATGATTTGACCATCGCATGTTTGCTGTACTGACTTTAAAAGAGACTTTGGCCCCTGAGTTTGTTTCGGTGTTTCTTCTCAGAGTAATCCAGTTAGGAAACAGCGGCCTTATCTAGTTTAAAATAATGAAAAAATTGACGTGTAAAATTGTTTTTAGAAACCTATTTGCAAAATAAAAATCATTTACCATTTTAGTCACGAACCATTGCCTCTCTTCTGTAAAGAAATTTTAGACAGTTAGCATTGATAGAGTGCAACTGCACTTTTGATCCCTGACTGTACGTTTACATGATTGTAAACGCACCCACGATACAGGAGTAATGCCTAATAAACTCGTTAAAAAATAAATGGTTCGTTTTGACATTTAAGAAAGAAGAATGTAACTTGGAACGAAATTGAAAGAAACAATAAAACAATAATTAGGGGTCCGTTGTTAAAGTTAGCTATTTTAGTAGTAGCTACATTGGACCAGACAAGCCGTTAGGTAGTCAAAATACAAATGTCAAAATGGCCCGTTTATTTTTGGATAACTTTATAGGGTTCAGTGCTATAAAAAACCGCCTACGAGCCCCGATACCTTCCCAAAAGACAATAAAAACTACTGGTCTGGCGACTGATTCGGATGCAAAAAGTATTTTACGCATAGCTTTGCATTTCACTGCGGCGAAATGTCAATTTAGAGAGCTTGTAAACCCATTATAATATTTTTGCTGACACAACATATAAGATTGAAGAAGTCAGAACCTTGATGTCGATCTCTGTCCTGTCAAGTCTCATCAGACATGACATGTTTACCAGAGGACCTTTGTCTGAGAAAGTCGTGAAAATATATTTGACACCTAACACCAACAAACACAGAGTAGGTAGATAATATTATCATAGTATACTATGTTTTTATAGTAGACGGATGACAAGAATTGAACGCTAACGCGAATCGTAGTTGATGGAATAAAAATATGAAAGTTTGCACTTTGCTAGCGATTTCGTTCACGAAAAATCGTTATCTTAAAAACTTAAATCGTTTTTTTTGAGGGCAGTTCTGAAAAACTAATAATGATTTATGCTGAATTTCAAGTTATAGAAAGAAAAAAATCCTGTATATAGAAAAATGTGGGCGTCTAGGTGACAAAGCAAACAGCTAAAACTATTGGGCACAGTCCCAAATTCTTTCAAAGAAAAAGCTCAAACAAAAGAATGTCTTCTTTTGTGTGGTCAATGAACCTAGTCTTAGGTCCTTGACGGTATTCGAACGAGTGGAGTACAGTGACTGTTTTAATTATTCGCAAATTGATTTTTAGGTGGATATTGTAATGTTAAATTGGTGTAATTTTATATCTCAAGCATAGTCGTATATAGAGAAGGGTGGGGGGGGCCGAGTGAGGCACACCTCTGCTTTTTCTTGAGTTCCAGGACCCCGGATTTTTCTTTTGGAAGTCAGGCCTTGCTGGGCCCCTAAGATTTTGCTGACATCTCTTGGAGGATCGTCTTGAGGCGCGTAAAAAAATACGCGTCGTCGACTCGGACTCGGTCCATACGGTTACCGCAGCGCCGGACAGGGAGCTACCTGTTGCTCACCGTCCGCAAGCTAACGCCTACGGTGGCTAGAAATCGGTATCAGGAGCTCGGTGGCTAAAGCGTGAGGGCCAATCACTCGCACCTGCAGCCGCCTCATTCGTTAGCATTAGGCATTGCTTTACAGAATTAGGCGACCGCCTGCCATTCCTTCTTGCTACCATGGGCTATTCATTCAAAATTCTATGACGGACCCCAAAATACTATTTTGATAACTTCATATAAAAATTAAATATAAAATGAGCTAGCCTCGCCCAGAAAAATAACCAACGATTTCAAGTGCCTACACAACTGGACAACGTGTGGAATCATTGAAGCAGATGCGATTTCGGCAAAGTGGAACTTAGAATTTTATTGTAGTATTGAATACCTCAGCGAAGCTTGCAAAGAAAGCTGGCATACATATGCTGCGAAATACTGCTAAAATATAAGAATGTGCTATATCACATCCAACGATTGATGGAGCAAGGGAAAGTCGAGGGCAAAAGGTCACGTTCGCTCTCCAATACGGTGGACGAACTTCATCAAATCTGTGACACACTCCAGCATCAATGAACTCCCAGAGCTGCATGGCGTTGCATCGCGAGAGAGGCCGTAGCGTGCAGCAAGACTCGACTGAAACACGATTTTTTTTATGGTGGGAAAATCATCTAATGACAACCCCCGCTCTTGGGCGGAGCGAGATATAGTGTCAGACTCTTACTGACTAAAAACCCACCCCGTTCCTTCATGCCTTCATACCGGAGCTGAGCTACCTCTTGAAACTAACCCTGGCCCCAGTAGACTTCGACCCAGCTGGGCCCCTGTTGTTGCTGACAACTGCTTGAGGCGCGCGGTAACAGTGCGCGCCGTAGATGACTTGGGCTCGGTCCGGACAGTTACCGGACGTTCGGACAGCGAGCTACCCATTGCTTGCCGATCGCAAGCCCGCGCCTACGGACCGAAACACGATCACGACCACTCTGTCAAGAGTGCAGGACTATGAAGAAGAAAATTTGATATCAACTGGCTAAATACAAGACGTATGAAAACAAAAGAAAACCAAACCGAATCCTTGCCGTGTTTGCAAAAGTTCACAGAAAACTTAACCTACCTTACTGCAATTTAAAGTTCGAAATTCCACAACTTTTTAATGGAAGCACATCAATTTGAATAAGCCATCTTATTATGTAAATTTGGCGGTAATATGACATCTCAAAGTGTAAATTATACAAAGGACGCCATAGGAAGCGGGAACTTTTTTATTTCTTCCGCTTTAGTGAGAAACTTTTTAAATTATTTTGATAGAGTTAGAGTTGACAGAACCAGTGAAGACGAAGAAACAATTTAATTACGCCTGACCTCGTGACCTGGGGGTTTTTTTTCGGTGGATAAAAATCATCCAGATGACATCCCCCGCCCTTGGGCGGTGCGGGAGATAGTGTCAGACTCTTACTGACTAAAAAATCCATCCCGTTCCTTCACTGGCTTTCATACCGGGCCGAGCCTCCCTTTCGGAAACTGACCCTTGGCCCAAGTAGACTTCGAACCTGCTGGGCCCCGACGGTTGCTGACAACTCCTTGAGGCGCGCGGGAAGTCGGGAACAGTACGCACCGTCGACGACTTTGGCTCGGTCCGGACGGTTACCGGACGGTCGGACAGCGAGCTACCCACTGCTCGCCTTCCGCAAACGCGCGCCTACGGTGGCCGGAAATCGGGATCAGAATCCCGGCGGCGGCTGGAGCGTGAGTGCCGTTGCCTAACGCGGTCGGCCTCCTCCTTTGCTAGCATTACTGCTTCGCAGAAGGAGGCGACCGCCTGCTTTTCCTCCTCACTCCGGACCATGGCCTGTACCAAGGCCCGGCGGTGACCCAAGGGCTGGCTTTTACCTTGGACAGAGGATAAGGATTGCCATACAGAATGGCAATACCGCCAGCCTTTTGGGTACATTAACCAGTCGACAGTGATGCGGAGGAGTTTTTTGACGCCATACTTTTGATTATTTTTTTCGGGTTTTTTTTATTAATGTAGAAACTGTAAATATTATAAATAACCAATTGAGCTTTGAATGCAATAAAGTGAAATAATTATAAAAAAATTACAGAGACCTAAAGATATTCGCATTTTCTAAAGTATAGACCAATATGGGGACTCAATCCATATCCGTGGAGTTTCTTGCACGTTCTTCCTCATAAAGATCTACGGCTTGAAACTTATTTGCTGACAAGGAAGGTAGCAGCGTGTCCTCACACAGCGCGCTGAGGGATTCTACTTCTGACAGGCATTTGGTGATGAAACCTTTTGCTGTATCACCCACTTACCCTATGATGCAGCCTCTCTTCAAACAAGGTCGGAGGGGGGAAGGTGGTAACGTATCGTTACGCAACGCGCTAAAGACGTCGAATCCTAACTCTTACAGGCGTCTAATGGTGTACCTTATGCTAGAAGTATCTCCTCACCCTGTGGTGAAGCGTCCCTTCAATAATGGTCGGCAGTGGGTAAGGCACTGGCGTGTCCTGACTGAAGAAATCAATTCCTACCTCTGGCAGACGTCTGATGATGAAGCCATATACTGTAGCATCCATTCACCTTATGATGCAGTTACTCTTCAATCATGGTCGGTGGTGGAGTAAGTAGCGACGTATTCTCACACAATACGTTGTAGACAGATGTCTGATGATGAAGTCTCTTGCTGTAATCCACTTGTGTGTATATCCACTTACCCTATGATGCAGCCTTTCCTCAATGATGGTCGGCGGCGGGGAAGGCGGCGACGTGTCCTCACACAGCGCGCCGAAGCCATCATGTCCTGCTTCTGACAGACGTCGCTCCAGCTCTATAGGGTCTGTTAGGAGTCGAGATGGAACCACTGGCGCTGGTGATGCTCCTAGAGGCTGTGGAAGAAAGTAGATGGTTAGTAATGGGTTGATTACTTTGGGGGAAAAGATTCTGGTGGAAGCTATAAATATTAAAGTGAAAATTGCATAAGAGAAGAGTCAGGTAAAACGATAGGTATAATTAAAAAAAACGCTGTGATTGACAAGTATTTAACTTACATGATTTACCAAAATTAATAATATCATCATCATTAACGTCATTATGGGGGTATTTCCTCCATATTATTTGGGGTTAGTCATTCTATTAATTACTGACTCTCTTTTCTTTGATATCACTCCTCACACCATCTACCCACCTGAATTAAATCTATAGTAATATTATAAAGATGTAAAGTTTTTTTTTTATGTTTTTTTGTTTGTAATCTCTGAAAGTATTGGTCCGATTGCTGAAATTTTTTCACCGATAGAAAGCTGCTCTATTCTTGAGTACATTAGGTTATATTTTATGTACGTGGGTGTAGCCGCGGGCAAAAGCTAGTTTATTATAGAGAAGCTGAGACGATTGCTGAGTATCATAGGCTACTGTATGTCGGAAAAAACTCATGGTTCCTCTAGGGCAGACTGTAGCAGCGAAGCCACGAATGAAGTTACTGATAATTATGAATGCAAAAATGGTAAAAAGTAACCCCCTTTTCCGTAGGTATGTAATGAATTACACCATGACCTGAAGGTCATGTTCTTTATGAAACGTATATACCTTAGTGGTTTATCTATCAATCTGGATATCAACATCATCATCAGCCTTTTTATTGTTCCCACTGCTGGGACTCAGGTCTCCTCTCTAGAAGAGGGAATCTCGATATTCCTAGAATTTACGTTAGAGTTCATCTTCATAATTATTTTAATTTTAGTCTTACTTTCTCCAACCCTACCGCATGTTATAATTAATTGTGTGTTGCTTTGATGAATAAATAATAATTATTAGTTATTATTCAAGCCTCGTTCGTTGTGGCGACGCTTAGGGGAGGCCTATGTCCAACAGTGGACGTATATCGGCTGAAATGATGATGATGGTTCAAGTCTCGCGATGACTAGTTTTAAAACGCAACATTCACAATAATAAGCACGTCTATCACAGCTCAAATCAATACATCTTGTTACATCAGCTAAAAGACTTATATTTTCTACTCTCAAATAACTGTCAACTCCACTACAACTTCAACCACAGAACTCACCTCTTCCCCCTCTTTTTATCTTATCATAATTCAAAAGCAGAACATCTAGTAAAGGCCTATGAAACCTGTCTGACGCAATTACGTCATATCCGACCGGAAGTGGCGTCGCTCCGGCTTGCGACGGATGTCAGGCTAATAGCGACGTCTTCTCAATTACAAGAGCTTCTGTCATAAGTAAAAGCTGTCTTCAAAGTGCCTGTCTTCATCATATGATGGAAATGGTCTTTAATGAGATGGCTGGTCTTACAGGTTTTTTTGTAAGTGTGTTGAAGTTGTCAATGGATGCGTCTATAAATGGGTCTTGTTGATATTTTGGTTTGTTGTGTTAGTATTTATGATGTTTTAATTAAGATTTCGTTGAGGAATTTTGGGAATTATTTAAAAGTATTGCTATAAATTACTCGTGGTTTATACCGCGTACATCGAAGGACAGTGGAGGGCGAGTGGTAATGCCGGTTTCCTTCACCGTTTTGAGAGCAGTGGTGATGAAATAAATTACACAAAGTATATGCGCTTGATTGGGTTCGAACCAGCGACCTACAATTCGTAAGTCAGGACCGTTACTACTTGGCCACCACTGCCCTCTTTCAAGATAGTTTTTATTTGAGCATTTCCCAAGCTGCGTCAGATTATTTCACGTCGCACGGATGACAGTCCCACTGGGTGTAAGACGAAAATATAAAATCATGCTAGACTGAATCCACAGAGCACTGAGCCGGACTTAGCGGTCACTGTGAGAGACGGCGTTGTGAAATCTATTATTGAAATATTTCCAATATAATACATTAATAATATGGTCTTTTAAACAACAAAAAAAAATATACTCGTTGTTTCTTACCGTATAATATAATAATAATATTTCACAACTATCACACAAGTATTAAATGGTCCGAGTGCGCGTCTCCTTTTCAAGGAAATTTCACGCTGACTGATCGACACTTTACGTGAGCAGAGGGCTGGCTCATTCTTCACCCAATGAATTAGCATTGCCATTCAACGTGGCAATGCTGTCAGTCTTCTGGGCACATTTCCGGATGACAGCAATTTGGAGGAGTACTTTGACGCCTGAGCGTACTTTGTCTTTTTGTATTATTTTTATGTACATAGTTAGGTTTTAGTATTTAGTTTAGATAGTATTTAAGTTTTTTTTATGTACATATGTATGCATAAGTTTCTTATGTAAGTATATATTTTGCTTTGTTATTACAAATAAAACCATAGTAATATCACGTTAGTATTAAATGGCTAAGTATTTCACAAAAATCAGTTCATAGAGTAAAACGACCTGAGAAAGTTGTATCACTAATTTTAATGATTCATCAGCATCATTTCAGGCGAAAGACGTTCACTGTTGGACACAGGCCTCCCCCAAGCGTCGCCACAACGACCGATCCTGTGCGTTTCAAATAAACACACATGCCTACATAAAAATTTTCACTTTTCTAATATTAGTGTGTACGAATACGGAAGATTGGATGGCATCTCTAGTTGTTGCCAAATTCTTTGCTCTGTGGTCGGGTCCAAGTGGATGAATGCTTAGGAAAATTATACGTATATTTTCGTTTCCCTGAGGCGTGAGCTTGTCTGTATGTGAACTAACAACGAGTGAGTTTGTCCTTAAAATAAATTATACATGATATTTATTTTGAAAATTGGTTTTAAAAAATACTTTTTCATTACTCATACTCTGAAAGTAGGTCTGAAGTTGCCTGAGGAGCGGGCTGAAAGTGATACTTTTCATCCCTAGGGAGTTTAACTTTACAACTGACAGCTGTCAAATTATTAAAAAAAAACTAGTTGTATCTTCACATTTCTATTGAACCATGTTCCAATTTTCCATACAGCCAGTCAATCACAGCGCGATATAAAATTGAAATAACTTAAGACAAGTATTAATTAAATAATGTTACATTTTAAGTGATTTATTTGTTAAACTATTTCTTTAAAATACTTTATTTTTAAAATATTACAATTAATTTCAAATTTTTCACTAATGAGGCTGAATAGCTGGCCGGCCGCAGAAAAAAAAAACAAAATGGCGGGAAAATGGCAATCAGTCGTTGGTTTTTTCGAGTTTTGTTTACGTTTCCGTACAACAGAGATTTGTATTAACATGTTATGTTTATCAGATTAAAATAGTGATTTAACGCCTAATTTCATAAGAGAAGAGGCTAAAGCAGTAGTGGAATACCTTTTACCGCCTAAATCAGAAGAAAGATACCTACCTAAAATCATAGGTACGACGACTCAGGTTTTACAAACTTTTTATTTTATTTTTAGTTTCCTCGTATTCGTAATGAAAAGCACAGTGTGTGTGCACACTAATTTAGTCCCTCGAATTAACGACCTCGCTACGCTCGGCCGCCAACTCCTTCTGGGGACGAAATGGGTTACTTTCACCCCTAGTGTAACAATGTACTATTACACGTTACACGTCAATTTTTTCGTCATTTTAAACTAGATGAGGCCGGTGTTTCCAGCTGACTACCCAGAAAAGAAGCACTGTAACAAACGCAGGGGTCAAACCGTCAAAGTTTCTTCTAAAGTCAAAACATGCTAGCTTAGTATTTATTTTACCTGGTATTGCCAGTTTTAAAATTCTATTCTCTATTCTTCTTCTTCTTCGTAAAATATTATGTAAAGTTTTTACTTTTCATTTTTCCTATTTTTTTTTCAGTTTTTTTGTTTAATAGCTTTTTTTTTTTTTTTTTTTCGATTGGAAAAATCATCTTATGACAACCCCCGCTCTTGGGCGGAGCGGGAGATAGTGTCAGACTCTTACTGACTAAAAAACCCATCCCGTTCCTTCAAGCCTTCATACCGGGGCTCGAGCGCCCTTTCGGATTACCCTGGCCCCAGTAGGCTTCGACCCGGCTGGGCCCCTGCTGTTGCTGACAACTCCTTGAGGCGCGCGGGAACAGCGTGTGCCGTCGACGACTTGGGCTTGGTCCGGACGGCTACCGGACGGCCGGACAGCGAGCCACCCATTGCTCACCGTCCGCAAGCCCGCGCCTACGGTGGCCGGAAATCGGGATCGAAATCCCGGCGGCGGCGAGAGCGCCGTTGCCTGATGCGGTCGGCCTCCTCCTTAGCGAGCATTACTGCTTCGCAGAAGTCGGCGACCGCCTGCCACTCCTCCTCGCTCCGGACCATGGCCTCGACCAAGGCCCAGCGCGAGAGGTCTCTGCCGCCGATCTTTGTTTAATAGCTCATACCAACCGATTGGTAGGTCTGTAAAACCGAAAATTTGTGCCCGAAAATCGCGACAATAGCTCGCTAACTCGCTGTCGACCACAAAGCAAATGACGGGACCACTTAGATGTCGTCCTTGCATTAATATAATAATTTATTTAAAAAAATTCTTTCACCAGCAGAATAGATAGGTACTACTTTTATCACTGGATGACATAGGCATATGTTTTTAATTTGACCTTAGCAAACCCACTAGTAGAAGCTAGTGCTTTGTTGTTAGTCTAGTCTAGTCTAGAAGTTTCTTGCACGTTCTTCTCCATATATACCTATTTACGCTTTGGAACGTGCAATTTAGCTTCACTTTTTTTGATTGACCGACATTTTAACAATTCAAAAGAGACTGGAAATGATCCATTTAAAATAAACGTTTCTGATTTCTGTGTTCATATTTTCTTTTTTTAATGAATTTAATAGATTTGACCTTTTTTAGATGGGTAATCCTCCAATAACTTCCGCTCTTGGACAAAGCAAAAGAGCGTGTCAGATTTTTATTGACTTAAACCCACTCCTTTTCATTCTTTGCTTTCGTTCCAGATAACTGGGGTTCTCACAACCCATAGTAAGATTTGGCCTATAACAAAGCTTTTACGAAGACTTTATTATAGTGTAAACTTTAATTTGATTGCATTTGTCCTTACATTTTCAGTATGTAAAACCATGAATATTGTATCTAAAATAAATAAACAACAATAATATCTACAAAAACTTACGCCCTCACGGAGATAGACTAAATCTACAAAACAATTTACTTCATTCCATTCGAAGTCCATGACACTGAAGCAAAAACAATAGCACATTTGTCACAAAAATATAGTTTCCTAAAAAAACAGAGAGAAAAAATATATCTTTCCCCGAAATCAGTTCGGAAACAAAAGCATTTTGAAAATGGAAAACTGCCACCAATAAAATATGATCCACTCAGTCGGATTGGCTGTGAAAACGATATGGTTTATCAGTGCCTTCCCGTCTCAGAGGTATGAAATAAGGCGGTTTTCACACTGCCACGCACCCCGCAGCGTAGTGCGTGAATGCGTGTCTTAACGTTGCTTATAAGTATCTCCGTTTGTATAGAAAACACGCACAATCCTACACACTGAAAATGTATCCACGCGCGTTTATGCAGATCACGCAACTACATGCGGAGAAACATGCACTCACGCGCGTGGGTGCGGGGCGACACGTAAGATATGGCACACTGAGTCTCGTAGTATCACATCGTACGTGATTTTGTATGAAATGAGTGCGTGCCTGTGTGTATTGTAGAGCAGTGGTGGCCGAGTGGTAACGGTCCCGATTTACGAGTTGTCGGTCACGGGTTCAAACCCAGCCAGGCACATTACTTTGCGTCATTTCATCACCACTGCTCTCAAAACGGTGAAGGAAAACATCTTGAGGAAACCGGCACGTCCTAGAATCAAAAATTCGAAGACATGTGACATCCACCAACCCGCACTGGGCCCGCGTGGTGGATTACGGTCCATTCCCTCTCATAAAGAGGAGGCCTGAGTCCCAACAGTGTTAACATTATAAGGCCGACTATGCTATGCTATGCTGCGTGTATTTACAAAACGCACCTACGCGTGAGTGGATAAAAATCCCGCACGAATAGGTACTTTTTCACGCGCTACGCTGCGTGGTGCGTGGCAGTGTGATAACCGCCTTACACAGGTGCCGCTTCGGAATCAAAAAGATACATTGTATCGAATCAAGAAGACGTCGGCTTTTATTTTAAACGTCGAATTTTACCTTTGAAAAGCCGCTTCGGAATTTTGTAAAGATTTTTCCGGTGAAACGGAGGCAGAATTACAGTGAAAGACATAATTAAAGGGACTTGCTATAAAGACATAATTATTCGAGACGAATTATCAAGCTTTCAATCTTACAAAATAGGATTGTTTGTCAGTATTTCACAAGAAATTAAAGCCTTGTGAACCGAGCAACAGGTAAGTAGTTACACTAATATTATAAAGGCTAAAGTTTGAGAGCGTGTTTTTTTTCTTTAGGTGGGAATGTATCCAATAATTTTTCCCGCTCTCTGGCGGACCAGGAGGGCGTGTCAGAGTTTTACTGATTAAAACCCACTCCTATGTGCTTTCTTCGCCTTTCACAACCCCAGTAGGCTTCAACCCTGCTGGGCCTCTACGGTTTTGCTGACATCTTCTTGAGGCGCACGTGGATCATAACGAGCCGTCGACGACTCGTGCTCGGTCCGGAAAGTTGCCGGACGGCCGGACGGCGACCTACCTATTGCTCGTCGTCCGCAAGCCCGCGCCTACGGTAGCCGGAAATCGGGATCGGAATCCCGGCGGCTGGAGCGCAAGGGCCATTGCCTCGCGCGTGCGTCCGCGTCCTTGCTAGCATTACTGCTTCTTAGAACATCTGCTGCTCCGTACCATGGCCTGTTCAAGGACCCGGCACGAGAGATCGCTGCCGCTGAGCGCCCCCACGACACAGATACGGAAACGGCGGTGCTCTGCCCTGGCGGGGCCCACCTCTACCGTATGCTCCACCGTGTCTTCCGGGCGGTTGGAGTAGCACATAGTTTGCTTTTTATCCCAAGAGTATGTTTCCCTAGGATGATTTTCTACCATCATGCGTTTGCGAAGACGTTGGCTTGCATCAATAGTACATGTACTTATTACTTATTCTGTGCCGTTGGCAGCAGCTGGGGAAGACATAAGTTTATTTAAAGAAGCTACGAAACTATTTTAGAAATGAACTGCCTTTATGATAATAATAATAACATAGCAGTAACTCAATCAGAATAATTTATCCCACCTCTTTGACTAATTAGTAAAGTTAATTAATATCTATACTTTATGGTTTCGTTGCTTGCTTTGAAATAAGATCTTCCGACGATACTGTGGAAGAGCCAAGCTAGTCTTTGATAGTGATGTTTTCTATACAACTTATGACTAGAATAAGGCACAACCTTATCGCTATCGCAACCTTACGCTGAATGCGCACTCCACCAAGTACTGCGTTTGCTGCCTTGTGAGTTATCAACTCACACGGTAAGTTGTAACGAGCACCTTAACTCACTACACTGCTGCTAAAGTCGTTATCACTACAGTCACTGCTAAGCTAGTAAATACTGCAACCAACAGTTCACAGGTTCAGTACAAGTTCACTTCACTGCCTTTAGTCCCGAAAAACTATAAAACCGACCGCGAAATGATCCGGTTCGAAGGACCAAAATGTAGGAGTCGCGACCGAAGTGGTATGGACTGCTATGTTATTAAATTAAATACTTTAAATAACTTTAAAGATTTATTTATAAAACGGTAATTATGCTAAGTTACGCTAAATGATATGATATGCTAATGAGTACGAAAGCACCCGGTTTGCTGTCCGAATATGTACTGATGCCGGCCGCACTGCACTTAGCGCGGCGTAATTGTGTAGCTAGATCAACAAAACGTGTTCGATCGTAATGATTGTGTCGAACAACACCCCCATTAGTAAATTATGTTGCAATCATAATCCAAGCACAGAAATTTAACTTAAATGCATTTAAGTAATGTTTTTTTTTTTTAAATAGTTATTCCAATTGTAGGCAAATAATATGGGAATTGATTAAATACACTGTACCAGTGTATTGTCGGTCCTGCTCTACTGCCACAGTCATTTGTAGCTAGCACAGGTATATACACCGTTAAATTTTAATCGTTTTAATCCCGTGGAGGGTCGATCCGGTACATGAAACACTATCGATTTGTAAAGATAAAATCAAAAAATAAAGTACCTTTTTTTCAAAACTCGTATTAATTTACGAAATGACCCTCCACGGGATTAAAACGACCAAAATTTCGCGGTGTATATTGGAAGAGATGCTGCTGGCCTTTTCGTATTGTGGTTTTCGGATTTATTTTTTTATTTGTTTATTTCAATAGGACTTGTGATTTATTACATGTTATATTTGGAAATAATCATTGTATAATGTAGAAGTACTTTTTTCCAATTTTGTGTTACAACTTGTTTGTCATTACAAGCAAGGCAGTTGAGAGATTGTCATGCTCACTCAAATGTCTCGCTGATGGTGACACGTGTTATTGGGTCATTCAGCTCCCTTCAAAATGGTTGAGCTGAGTGGGGCTGATACATGCGTCATGCTCATGAACGGGCGCCGTCGGTTGAGACTGGTCATCTCTTAGCTGCCAGTGACTTAATTCAATTTTTATTTTTGTTATTATTATTATTTTTTAATTTTTATTACTTATCTTCATTGTGCTCACATAATAGAAGCAACAAGAAATATGTAACGAAGATTCATGACCCACAATATGATTTAAAACAGTGTTCTTCTCCAATAGATACTACGCTTTGGAACATGCAATTTAGCTTCACTTGTTTGAATGACCGACATTTTGACAGTTGAAAAGTGCCTGTAATTGGTCTATTTGAAATAAACGTCTCTGATTTAATAAATTCCCATGATTGCGTCACACAAACTAGTGATTTATGAAAATAGGTAGTTTTTTATCCAAAAATAACGTAAAAACTAACTGAAATTGTTTACAACGGAATAGTGGAGGCCCTAGAGCAGTGGTGCCCACTGGTAATGGGCCCGACTTACGAATTATAAATTGGGTGTGGTTGAAACCCAGCCAGACATTAATTTGTGTAATTTATTTCATCACCATTGCTCTCAGGTCTGCTTCACACTGGACACCCAATTGCACGTCGCACTTCATAACGCTAAGAACTATCACAGATGGTGAGATACCATCAATAAGAAGCTAATCCAGCGAGAACTTCACGACCCTCAGTAATGAGGAATACGACTCGAGGAGGGCTGTCAAAACGGTGAAGAAAAACATCGGTAGAAAACCGACATGTCCTAGAACCAAAACTTCGACATATGACATCGTCATAAAATGTTACACCCGTAGGTACACTATATCAATATTTATTTCAATTACACATACGAGTAAATATTGCTTTACCCTAGTCCGTGCGTCACTGCGGGGTGCCAACTGAAAACCAGCGCTGGGTGTCTAACGTCCAGCAAATGCTGAGGTGGTAACCCTTTCGGTGCGGGCACGCTCGGCGTACTTTGTACTTTTATTAATGTTTACTTTGTGTATATAACCGTTGTGCTGTGTCTGTACCGAATAAAAGTATTTCTATTCTATTCTATTCTATACATCCACTAATCCGCGCTGGGTTCGTGAAGTGGATTACGGCTTATTCTCTCTCATAGAGAGGAGACCTGAATCCCAGCCTTGGGAACATTATAAAGCCGATTATGTTTATATTATTAAAGACCCAGATTGTAGCTATCACATTCATAATTTCTCGAATTAAATGTATCTATAAAGTAGTAAAGACGTATTGACGTAATTCCCAGCTGGTTCGGCTCAGCACACAAATCTTGTTTATTTGAACAATATTTAAAAACACATCTATCAAGATTTAATCATTTCGACATGTTATTAAATCTTCTTTTATAAGAAATGGCGGACGACGCCCACAACGTTTCAATTCAGAGTTGAAAGATAAAAGAATAATATACATATTTCCGTTTTCATCCCGCAGGAATTTGCAATTATAGCTTGATATAAAGCACGTTTACTTTTCGAATTATATATTGTTGAAGAGTTTTTTTGCAGTACCTTTTCTTAATCTTTATTATTATTTTGAGGATTTTTATCCACAAGAATGCGTCAATCCCGTGGTACTCAAACAATATAAATACACTTAAAAGTACTTTTTTTTACTAACTAGTGCTTGACTTGTGATGCAATCGTTGATAGTGAGTCGCACTAGTTTACTAAGAGCCAATTCACTCTAGCCTTGAAGATACCCAAATTTTAACCGAATGGGAAGATCGCAGCAGGCAAATTGTTCTGATGTCCTTCGATGTACGCGGTATAAAACTACGTACATCGAAGGACATCGACGAGGCGAAAATCTGTCTGTTTGTCCGGGCTAATCTCTGAAATGGCTGAACCGATTTTGGCAGGTAGCTGATGTAATAAGGAGTAAGATAGGCTACTTTATATTCTACTAAGAACTAAATATAACATTTAGGATTCGTGATTAGTACCAGACTATAAAGTTGTTCAAACTTATATGTAACATGTTCAAACCAAGTCTCTTTCCTATTTTTCTCTTAAAGTCTTATTTTTACCACTATACATCAATAAATTTATTTATTTATCAAACTTATGTATACCATCTTTACCGGGAAACATAATTTAGTACAACAAAAATAACTATATAGGTAAACGTAATTTGTTACTAAACCGACATAATTACAAAAGCATAAATATAACTGTTAGTGCCACTCTGTTAAATTCACTCAAAGTACAACTGAATAGGTCTTTTTTTTATTTATTTTTTTATTTTATGGTGGGAAAAAATCATGCATTGACATCCCTCGCTCTTGGGCGGAGCGGGAGATAGTGTCAGACTCTTACTGACTAAAAGACCCACTCCGTTCCTTCTAGCCTTCATGCCGGGGCTCGAGCGCCTTTTCGGATAATCCTGGCCCCAGTAGGCTTCGACCTGGCTGGGTCTCTGCTGTTGCTGACAACTCCTTGAGGTGCGCGGGAACAGTGCGCGCCGTCGACGACTTGGTCTTGGTCCGGACAGTTACCGGACGGCCGGACAGCGAGCTACCCATTGCTCACTGTCCGCAAGCCCGCGCCTACGGTGGCCGGAAATCGGGATCAGAATTCCGGCGGCGGTGGCGGCGGCGATAACGCCGTTGCCTGATGCGTTCGGCCTCCTCCTTTGCGAGCATTACTGCTTCGCAGAAGTCGGCGACCGCCTGCCACTCCTCCTCGCTCCGGACCATGGCCTCAACCAAGGCTCGGCGCGATAGGTCTCCGCCGCCGATCGCCCCCACGAGGGCACGGCGATGCTCCGCCCAAGCGGGGCACACCTCGACTGTGTGCTCCACCGTGTCCTCCGGGCATTCCGCACAGTGGCGACACCCGGGCGTCACTTCCGCACGAATCCAGTGCAGGAACCTCCCGAACGAACCATGTCCGGTGAGAACCTGCGTCATGCGGAAGGTAAGGACGCCGTGAGGTCTTTCCAGCCACGCCTCAAAGAGGGGACTTATCGCCATGATTGTGGCGTGCCCAGCACTGGGCTGCGATAGTCGTTAACGCCATTTCACCATGAGATCCCGCCGGAGCTCTGTCCGTCATGCCATGACCTGTCGCGGCAGTGGACTTTCATCCCAGCGTTGCAACTCCAAGCATATCGTGCATATGTGCAAAGACTGTTGCCTCCAGATCCTACGGTGGTAGGCCAGCCAGAAGGCTCGCCGCTTCGCGGGAGACCGTGCGGTATCCCCGCACCATCCTTATTGCCATGACCCTCTGGCAGGCGTTCAGCATGGCCGCCGGTTGCTTTTTCAGCGACGGCGCCCACACCGGCGCCCCGTAGAGGACCATGGACCGAACGATCTCCGCGTAGAGCCTCCGGCAGGAGGCATCTGGACCCCCAAGGTTGGGCAGGAGCCGCTTGAGCGCAGCCCCGGCCCTGTTGAGTTTGGGAGCCAGACGTCGGAAATGTTCCACGAAATTCCACCGGCTGTCGAGGACGAGTCCCAGGTACAACTGAATAGGTCTGACGTGTCGTGTATGAGATTGAGAGTGCGTTAGAGGCGGCTCTTTAAGCAGGTTTAAATGTTGTACGTCCTTGATACAAGCAAGCAAGCACAAAAAATAGCAACAAACACACAACAACAAGTAAAAAAAACAAGCAGCAAGCAAGCAGTGCAATTGGGTGATTAGAATTTTTTTCATCACGAACATGAACATTGCCAATAGATAGTGTCCAATCGGAGTCTTAGGAACTCGGGAGCTCATCACGAATTTTAAAACTGAACTGAACGGTTAAAAAACTAATATTTCAGCTTTAAATTGGTTTCATTATCATGAATATTGATTCAGTACTTTATTCAATAATTAATTTAATTGGGCGCATATAAAAGTTTGTTCACTACGTTACCTTTTTTTTTATTGGAAAATAATCTAATGATATTTCCCGCTCTTGGTTGGTGGGAAAATCATCCAATTACATCTCCCGCTCTTGGGTGGAACGGCAGATAGTATCAGACTTTTACTGGATAAAAACCCACTCCTGTTCCATCGTTACCTTTTGTACTGGGGCCAAATCTTCCTTTTAGAAGCAGATCCTTGGCTCCAGTAGGTTTCATGGTTCCGTTTTACCTTATTAATTACCGTCAACCTAGTTGTAAACATTGTATAAGAACCTACAAACTAACCAATTACACCAGTTAACATAACATAAAAACTGTAAACCCTTTCAAAATCGCAGCTAAAACACCTAAACACCAGCTCCCTGCCTCCAAACGAGACGCAAGCTCACACCTGGTCTATTTAAAACGTCACTTAACATCGACCCAGTTACTTAATTGGCGCCAGCAGTTTCTTTAGCTTTTGTGCAAGGCTCGCCAATTAGCACGACGGGTGTGGCGACTGGTGCGGTACCACGATATTTATGTGCCGGAATGTGGGCAGTTTATGAGCTGTGTTAGGTAGACGAGATAATTATTTCGAACTAGCCTTTGCCCGAAGCTTTGCCCGCATATTTAAAATATATCATAGGTCACTCGGGAATAAAGCAGCTTTCTATCGGTGAAAAAATTTTAGTAATAAGACCAGTACTTTCAGAGATTATCTCCTACAAACAAAATAACAAACTTTGCCTCTTTATTATATTAGTAGAAGTAGACTAGTAGATAGACAAGTGTAGATTATGGTCAAGTATCTGTAATTATGTATTATTTGTATATGCTATGCTATCTGTAATTAAGCTGGGGAGCTGCGTAGTCGTCTAGTGGTAATGGTCGGTCTTGGCTTCAAACTTAACGAGGCGCAGTACTTTGTATGACTTATTTCACCAGCACTGCTTTCAAAACGACGAAAGAGAACATCAAAAAATTGAAGATTTCGAAGATTTCAGATATCTACCAACGCGCTCTGAGCCCGCGTGGTAGATTACGGCCCATTGTCTCTCCTAGAGATGAGGCCAGCAGCGGAACATTTAAAAAAGCTGATTATGTATATGCTATTAAGCTTAAGCAGATCGTCTCATATTATTTCTCAGAAAAAGCATTTATTTTTACGAAAAATAATTAATTGTGTCGTTCGTTCACGGAAGCGTGTATAATGTAAAACCAATGTTTTTTATCTAAATATAAACTGACATATCAACGCATGGACGAATCTACTGGGATTGGGAGTGCGAAATTTGGTCCAAGATTTTCTTTTAAGACGTATGTAGGCGAGCACTTAGAGAGAAGTTTTCAAAGTTCGCCCCTTAAAGGGCTGAAATGGGGGTCCAAATTTAAGGAGAAACCTAATTTCACACCTAGTTTCACGTGGGCGAAGCCGCTGGCTGATGAAAC
This sequence comes from Mythimna ferrago, assembly GCA_910589285.2. Taxonomy (NCBI): domain Eukaryota; kingdom Metazoa; phylum Arthropoda; class Insecta; order Lepidoptera; family Noctuidae; genus Mythimna; species Mythimna ferrago. Next base: position 1,019,783 of record OU342697.1, read on the forward strand.
TAGTGCTAGGTTTTTAAATTGTTGTCACATTTCACTCGACTATATTGGGATATTTTAATTATTACACTGGCAACACTAACTGTCATCCTGACGTAATGGAAGCACGCGGCGGTTAAGTCGGCCTATTTGCTCGGGGACAGCATCGAATAGAATAGAATAGAATAGAATAGAATAGAATAGAATAACTTTTATTCGGTACAGACACAGCACAACGGTTACATACACAAATACGGACGTGTCCAAGTTGTATATCGAGAAGAAATTATACAGATACCTACCCTTCAGATATTTCACGTGAGTTTCATTGTACTATTCCTAATCAACCCTATACTAGTATTAAATAGGAATAAGTCACTACAGATTCGTTCAGTGTTCATCATGATCATCGTTATATCAGCCGATAGACGTCAACTATTGGCCATAGGCCTCCAATGTCGCCACAATGAGGGATCCTGCGCGTCCCGCATTCATCGTATTTCCGAAACATTCACCAGGTCAGCGGTCCACCTTGTAAGAGGTCTTCCAACGCTGCGTCTACCGATATCTACGCGGTCACCACACCAGAACCTTTCGGCCCCAACGGCCATCTGTTCTGCGAGCAATGTCCCCTGCCCATTATCACTTAAGTGTTGCAGTTATACAGTGTTATGCGGCGCAAACAAATTTTGACGGGAGGCTTATATGCCCAGTTCCTCACCTGCATGCACTGCCTCGTATCTGCCATGGGCATGCCGCTGCTAGCTGCCGGCCTGGCCACCAGCAGCCTCACACAGGCTCCACACTGCCGGAGCACCGCCGCCGCCTGCCGCGCACACATGCCCACCACTGATACTGCACCGATGCGGAGAAGCATGTCTCCGCTGCGGAGGCGGCCATCCTGGGGGAAGAAAAAGATGGTTAAATCAAGTATTCTCATTTCGATTCAAAGTCAAAGCATTTATTTCAAATAGACCATTTGCAGGCACTTTTGAATAGTCAAATGTCGGTCAGTCCAAAAAAAGTGAAGCTAAATTGCACGTTCCAAAGCGTAGATCTCTATGGAGAAGAACGTGCAAGAAACTCCATGGACACTCTTTTAAATTCTGATACTGATTCTGATACTAATACTGTTACTGATACTGATACCGATACCGATATCTTTTCCTTTCATTCAGTCCATCCAAAGATCGTCTGGTAGAAATTGCCCAGTGTAATAAGACCGCCTATTGCACAATTAGGTAATCTGTTTTGTAAATGTTTGTCCTGTAATAAGCGATGATGTGCAATAAAGTAATAAAAAAAAAATACCGATACCGGTACCGATACTGATACTGACACTGATACTGGTTTTGATTCTAATTAGACTTCTGACGATGGTAGAGGAACCGTGCGGTTTAGAGGATAGCTTGACCCCTCATGTCAAGATATAAAATGATTTATATAAAAACTTAAAAAAAAAAAATCTGTAGCTATAAACATTGAACCTGCATTTTGTTTAGAGTCTCAAAATACAACAGTAAAAATAATTTTCTTCCAGCAAATAGGGGTTTCGCTTTGTCATTTATACCGCATAAACATACATGGAAGGATTGGAACAATTTGCCTGCTGCGGTCGGTTTTCGGAAGGGACCTTTTGTCTCCTGCGGTGCTTCCGTCCGTTTATGGTTTAGGTGTCTTAATGATTGCATTACTGTTTACCATCAGTGGGATCACAGTCAAGCAATATTTTATATCATTAAAAAAAATGTTTTTGTCAATCTTACGTTACCTACATTAACTTGAAGGTTTTGAAATCAGAACGGGACTAGTACAGTGTTTAGGCTGTACTAGTCCCGTTCTGATTTCAAAACCTTCCCAATTCTGCTTCGAGAACAATAAAACACAGTGCCCACTTCCTCTCCAATACAAACTTATCGAGGTCGTAGCTGACTTAAAGTGCTGCATTCGCAAATTCCCAATCAACAGAAGTCCAATGAAACCCCTTCAAGTATTGGCCATTGTTTACAGAAACCTAATAACAGCTTTTTCTCGTGGCTGCCGCGGCCACGGAGCTTGTTTTTAGGGTTCCGTACATCAAAAAGAAAAAAATGGGGCCCTTATAAGATCAGTTTACTGCCCGTCCGTCTGTCTGTCTGTCAAGAAACTTTATCTCGGGAACGCGTGAAGGTATCGAGTTAAAATTAAAACCATAGTCAAGTCTGTGGTATCTTGAAGCTGTGAAAAAATCAAACTTTTTAGTTAACGAAAAAAAAAGATGCGGCCGTTTATGTTGCAAAAAAGTGTATTTTGCCACTCTCGAGGGAATCAATATTCAAAGGGTACACCTGTTGACCTAGAATTAAGCAAGGTCTCATAGCAACTTTAGTAAAAAATCTGAAAACTGTTTTGTAGTTACGTCACAAAAAAAAAATTGTGATTTGCTAAAATCTTCACAACTCCATTCGGGAAATGAAATGTTTGCATAGGTTTGTACGGAACCCTCAGTGCGCGAGTCCAACTCGCACTTGCCCGGCTTTTTTAAAACTTTTGTACCATCAATTTGATACTATTTTATGCCAAAGTAGTAACATATACATACAAACTTTCACTCTTTAATATTAATAATAATAATATAATAATATTCCACAACTATCACACAGTGCCGTCTAGTCCCAAACAAGCAGAGCTTGTGTTATGGGTACTAGACAACTGATAAACATACTTATACATATATTTCTAAATACATACATATTATAGATAAATTACACCCAGACACAGAACAAATGATCGTGCTCATCACACAATCATTTGTCCTGGGTGGGAATCGAACCCACGACCTCCGGCACAGCAGTCAGGGTCACTAACCACTAGACCAACAGGCCTGGCTGTGAATATTAATTTGATGAGAGAGTAGAACAATTTGTTATGAAAAACCGGCCAAGTGCGAGTCGGACTCGCCCATCTAGGGTTCCGTAGCAGCAAGTAAAATAATATAAAAGTTCTTGTAGTTCGTTGTAACTTTGATCGATGTTTTAATAATAGTGTATTTTTTTGGATTTATGACGTATTAAAAAAAAACTACTTACTAGATCTCGTTCAAACCAATTTTCGTCGGTACTTTACATGGTAATGTACATCATATATTTTTTTTAGTTTTATCATTCTCTTATTTTAGAAGTTACAGGGGGGGGACACATTTTACCACTTTGGAAGTGTCTCTCGTGTAAACTATTCAATTTAGAAAAAAATGATATTAGAAACCTCAATACCATTTTTGAAGACCTATCCATAGATACCCCACACGTACGGGTTTGATGGAAAAAAATTTTTGAATTTCAGTTTTAAGTATGGGGACCCCCAAAATTTATTGCTATTTTTCTATTTTTGTGTAAAAATCTTAAAGCGGTTCACAGAATACATCTACTTACTAAGTTTCAACAGTATAGCTCTTATAGTTTCGGAAAAAAGTGGCTGTGACATACGGACGGACAGACAGACAGACATGACGAATCTATAAGGGTTCCGTTTTTTTGCCATTCGGCTACGGAACCCTAAAATATTGCCCCACACTATGAAATAAAAAAAAAATCACATACAAACAGCCAGATTCATTACAGAAGCTTTCAGCCAGTTATATTAAAGTAAAATCCTTCCAATATACATTAGCCTGGCAACACGAGGGTGCGGCCTAAAATCTTAATTGCAACCTCTTAGCGTTTCACACGTGAGGTGGCGTACATACTGCATGCTACCTGCGACTGTGCCTGGCCATTAAGAAAATGAAAATGTAACGTTCCACATTTGAATTTAGCTCGGGGCGTTCGTAGGCTCTTATTTATGTGACTGGCGGTTTTTATTAGCCATCTGTGATGTCTTATCATGATCAGTTCTGCCGAAAGATGTTTAGGCAGGGCGCAAATGTATGTTTTGTGTCACCAAGCTACCAATGAATATTTTATTTCTTTAGAAACAGTATGAAATCATCCACTCCCTGCGCATACGTAAACATTTTTTGTGTCCAGTTTCTTCCACATACTCATAACGATCAAAAATTGTTCGGTTGTCGGTTCTGAAACAAAAAGTGTCTCCGTTTGCGCAGCGCCTTAGTCTACTGGACATAGACATACTATTTTAGGTTTAAATAAATGTTCTTTCAGCCAAATTGTTTTTTTTTTCAGTCGTATTTCATCAAATAAGCTCCCCTCCAGGCACTTTTTGCGTTCCAGGCCATGGTGACTTCTTCAAACAATCCCACATCTCTACCAGGCATCGGCCTTAGTGGGCCCCGCCAATTATGTTGGCAGCTCTTTGTGGTGCGCGTGGAATACAAAGCGCTATCGACCCAGGTCTGATTTTCATTGGAAGGCGAGCTACCCCTTGCGTGCCATCCACAAGCCCTCGTCTGCAGTGGCTGAGGATCGCCCTGCGACTCCCGACGCTCAGGGTGTCTCTTGCGGCAGCTGGGGCCTGTTGTTTACCTCCCCCTAATGCTTTTTGCCATCAATTTTACTCGTGTCTGCTGCCCATGCCCTTTCGCTCTGTACCATCACGTAGACCAGGAGCAAACGGTCGCTGCCGCCGATCGCATCCACAAAGACACGGCGATACTCTGCCGTAGCCAGGTTGACCTTGATCGTGTAATTCACCGTGTCCTCCGGCTGATCTGCACAATGATAAAACCTAGGAGTTTCTTTCCACTAGACCCGAAACAGGAACCTCCCGAAATCCCATATCGGGTGAAAACCCGATATGGGATTCCGAAAATTTGATTATATTTCGATTGAAAAGAGCATTAACCATTCATGCATGGAAGTTGGACCAAGTGGACACAGTGCATCATGTTCTTTCGTGTGTAAATCAATAGTCTTCAAAATCTATCCAAATAGTTTCGAGAAAAAGAGATCAAACTACACGAATAATACTGACATAAGTACCTTCACTACCATAACCTACCAAAGTGGTTTAATTGATTAATTAATCGATATTATATTAATCATCATTACAAATGGAGGACCCTCCAACAGTATGAGGGCATGTAACGTAAACAACATCGGGTTCGCCCCACAAACACACCGCTATAATAAATAGTAACTCGGTTAGAAGCCACTCACGTCTAATTAGCTACATTGCACGTACATTACTGTTCTGTGTTAAATACATTATATTGTTGTTAGGTATCGCGTACGTTGTTCACTTAATTGTATGTAAAGCTCTCCCCGTTTGAGGTATATTATTACACTTAAGCAGGTCATGTTAGCGACAATTCATCGAGCAGATGCTTACATCCTCTTTTGGTTTTACATGCCATAGCTGTTATATCTAGTCATCGGTTAGGATGATCAATTAGTTTTATATTTACTTCCTCCATAGACAGATCACAGACTGTACAGGGTTATTAAATAACCCTGTTTTACAGTGTTTTAAAAATGTTGTAAAACTTACAAAAATCATAAACAACTTGTTCTAAGACTTTTTACAAAACATAATTCATGTACCAAAAACAAACCTTCAAGATTTAGTTGTTCTATCTAACACATTTCAACTCTGTATTTTGCTATACCTACTAATGTCTGTATGACGCGACACAAGTGCATCAAGCACCCCTGCCGCCCAATCCCCGCTCCCCTCCGCTATTGTACTATCGCTTGCTTCGCATAGACTTCTATTAAGAACTAAAACATGATAAATTCTTAAAAAGTCATAGAACAAAATTTGTTGTTTATGACGTTAGTAAAATAATCCTGAGAGGTTGCCTGTGTTTACAATTAACCCTGTATAACATAGCATTGTGACTTAAAACTAAATGCCGGGCGTGCCGAAGTTGCCCACTATAATTAGTTAGTAACACAGGGTTCCAACACACTTCTTTCAATAACGAGATATAACAACCTAAACTAAAATAAATAACTAACGAAAATTGACGAGATGAACCGGTAGAGCACCTTGTTTCAAACGAAATTATTATCAAATCTATTTATCTAAACAGAGTACAAATCTCTATCGATGGACAGAGATTTGTATTCCACTCGTAGACTTCGGGAATCGCAAGTAGAAGTCTTAAGGTGTCTGTTACCTGAACAGTGAAAATAATTGCGGCTTTAATGACAGGATCCGAATAAAGTTGTGGTGACACTTGGGGTAAGCCTATGTCCAACAGTGGACGTGTTTCGGCTGAAATGAATACCTTGCCGAAAGAGCGTGACGAAATGTGCAAGCACTCCAGCTGCAGAAAATAGTGTGGTTTTAGTCAGTGTTTAACCGACCCCTCACCCCGTTGACATCCATAAACATTTTCAAATGATAAAAAAAGGAATAGAACATTTACCCGCATCGTTACTCACATTTAATAATCCTTCCACCATTCTCAAACTTTCAGAATCACACAGCCACAATTACCCCATACAAGCCGAGTTAGTAAACTCGACACGTTTAACACAATTGTACCACTTAACAAAGTTCTCTCACAGCGGCTCGTGTCGTCGTATGGGTCACCAGGGTGCTAGCTAATATGCCATAGGAGGATTACGTTTGGCGAGCTTGGGCGAATTGTGGCGTGATATAATTTTATGGCATTACAACCATGTATTGTACACGAAGACATTGTTGCTAAAAGAGTTATGAATTTACATGTGGATGGATGGAGAGAGAGAGAGAGGCCTAAGAAAAGATGGATGGATTGTGTGAGGAGTGATATGAAAGAACTCCCTTTGTTAGTGATAGCGTGACGAGTGACAGGACAGAATGGAAGAAAAAACGTGTTGCGCCGACCCCAAATAAAACGGGACAAGGGCAGGAAGAAGAAGAAGAAGATAACCATGTAATGTATACAAAGACATAACTTAACAATATGGAGATACAGACAGTTCACGTACAAAGGCGAGCTGTCAAAGGTGTTTGTCAACTGTGTACTTGTATATCTTACAGATTCTTCTTTGGAATGTGCAATTGGTATCATTTTTCTGTCTGACTTTGTGACAATTCTAAATTGCCTGTAAATTGTTTATTTCAAATAAATTCTTTGATTCTTCGGTACTTGTGTTACCTGGTCCTATCTAGCGTTTTGTAAAAAAAAAAAAAAAAATTTGATAAGTTGTCTTAAAATTAACATAGTATTACAATGCAAAAGTCGATGCCTATGGTCAGACTCGATTCTTAGACAGCCAGCTTATGCCTTACAGTTGTAGCTTCCAGAAAATACACACTCCATTGGGGAACTTCAACTCCTCCATTTGTGCCCAATCCAAATAGTTGGTCGAACTACTCAACCGGAAATCTGGCAATAAATAACCCATGTTATTACTAAACTACAACACCATATCCCTTATTCCAACTTTCCTATAAAAGATCCCTTCACCACGTCACGACTCATTTTAGAAACCTAATTAAGTGAAGCCCCAGTTTTCATTAGTACCTCCACAAAGCGAACGTGAGCACACATAGAAAAGCTTGCGTTGCTGTATGTTCTAAGTTCATTTGTTTTTAGCACAATATGTACCAAATTAGAATTAGTTTACTTTTGATACATTTGGTCTGTCGAATTTTGTGTGATTTATTTAAAATATACCTTTTTTTGGTGGGAAATTCATCCAATTACTTCTGCTTCTGCCTCTCTGGGGCGGAGCAGGAAGGCGTGTAAGACTTCTGCTGTAAAACATACTCTTCTATGTTCCTTCTTTGCCTTCGTTCCAGGGCCCCAGGGTTCTCTTTTGCACAACAGATAGCCCCAGTGGGCTTCGACCTTGCTGAGCCCCTACGGTTTGCTGATATCTCTTTGAGAAGCGCATGGAGCATTACGCGCCATCAATCGGTCCGGACAGTTACTGAACCACCGGACGACGAACCAACCATTGCTCGCCGTCCGCAAGCCCACAAAGCTATACCTACAGCTTCGCGGGATCAAGCCTCCTCTTTAGAAGAAGGAATGGACCGCAGTCCACCACGCGGTTTGGTAGATGTCACATGTCTTCAAATATTTGTTCTAGGACTTGCCACTTTCCTCATGATGTTTTCCTTTACCGTTTTGAGAGCAGTAGCGATGAAATAAATTACACAAAGTAATACACCGGCTTGTTTTAAACCCGCGACCTACGACTCGTAAATGCCAACCAACAACCTTATCATCTTCTTGCCCCTGTCCAGTGTTATTTTAGATCGTCACAACACGTTTTCTTCTTCCATTCTGTCAGGCTATCACTAACCAACCAACCACCTCAGCTAACATAATACCTATCCACAGTGCAGATCACCTATTTAACAAAGAAAGAAAGATTATCCTCTTTTCTTCACTCCTTATCTCAGATCAGTATAAATTCGCAATTGCAACTCCCAAGACTTTGACCCAGATATCTGCTCTTAACGACACTTCCACACATTAAGTGAAGCGAAATATATTCCCTCTTGCGAACCGTTTGAAAGGCCATCAATCCGATAAACACTTTCATTAAAATGTTTTAAAAAAGCACTTTGGAACAGAGATAGATATATATCACTTTGCTAAAGTCTATATGAGAGAAAGAGACGAAGCGATGTTTATAAACACCATTAAACAGAACATTAAGTGTTCTTAATGCTATGGCTTTTACAGACGGTGATAAAATGTGTTTTTTTTTTTTATTTTAGATCGTAATTTTATCTGAAAAGGAAAGTAGTAGAACTGTAATTGGAGATCACTTACTCTAATTAGTGATTTAAACGAGAGGCTTTGAGCATTTGGTGTCAATAACATTGCCTTCTGTTAGTGCTTTTTAAAAACAGCTAGCTTTGTTGAAAATGATCTAAGTATTGAATATAATATTCTCATTGAACGTGTTTACTGCTATACAGGGTTATTTGAAAAACACTAACAACCTTGCACGACTGTATTACTAACATCATAACCAACAACTTTTGTTCTATGACTTTTTACAAAACTTAATTTACCAAAAACAAACCTTCAAGATTTCGTTGTTCTAACACATTTCAGCTCTGTATTTTACTATACCTACCTACGTTTATATAACACGACACAAGCGCATCACTCACCCCGCTGCTCGAGCCCCGCTCCCCTCCGCTATTGTACTATCGCTTGCGTCGATCGTAATATTTAGAACGATCAGTTTAAATATTTTTATTTTTGTATGAAAATCTGATGAACTAAAATATAATACATTTTTAAAAGTCATAAAACGAAAGTTGTTGTTTATGATGTTAGTACTGTGTAGCCTTGAGAGGTTGACAGTGTTTTATAAATTACCCTGTATATAGAACTGTGTTACTTCATGTGGTCGTAATTCGGGATGGTTTTGTTGTAGTATAAAGTTTGAAGATATGAAGTTTGAAGGTTTTGGGTTTAATTGATTTATTTCGGCAAGGGTTAGTTATAGGCTGAAAATTATTCTTGAACCAATGAAGACATAAACTATGATTAGATGCTGATTAAGAACATAAAAAAGATGTATATTCTGCGGTTGTTTATTTAAGAAAACAAATGATTTAGCTAAATATCAAATAGTATGTGATCCAATCTCTTAAATCTGCAAGTAAGTGTGTTTTTAGGGTTTGTGTTTTTAACCTTCAAGGTTTTGTTTTTAATAAATAAATTATGTTTTGTAAAAAATCATAGAACAAAAATTGTTGTTTATGATGTTATTAATAAAGTCCTGCAAGATTGTTGGTATTTTACAAGTCACCCTGTATACTCCAAAATGTAACTTCCCCATTCAAGTTATTCAAGCACAAGTTTGTGCTATTAACAACAGAATTCAAATGTCCTGTCGTATCTCGGAAGCATCAGAAACTAGTTCGTGGTCAATTAACAGATTGTTGTCCGAGATTTCGTGATGAAACATGAATAGGTGCTGTAGTTTATATCTATATAGAACTTTAGCTGTGTCTGTGTATTCATGTCGGTCGTTACATAACTCGATTATCGTATGTTGCTGCAACCTATTAATTTTAAGCTCCTACTATAATTGTGGCGGAGTTACTAAAGATTGCATCATTATATGGTGGCTGTTAGCTTGATATTTTTTGCATGTGAGCCCCTCCATATTCTACCGTCCCCATGTGATGGTAGAATATAGAGAAGCTCAATATAATTATAAGAAAATATATATCACCCATGTTTGTAAACCAATAAATGATTTATGATTTGATTTTATAAAACTTAGTAAATCTTTTTGTCAGTATTAATTATGGTCACATATGTGGACGCTTAATTATTTCACCAATAATTTCTTGCCCATGCTCTTTATAGGACTCAATCATTCGGATACGATACTAATACATTCATAAACCAAGGGACCAAGACAAAGCTATATTCTATCAGCATTTGCCATAAGAACAAAATATATGCGAGTGACGGTAACATTTTGGTAAGTAATAAATAAAATAAAAAGCCTTTTATTTCTTGCCAAATAATAACAATAATTACAAAATAATAGTTTATATAATTGCATGCAATCGTAATATTTAATTAATTCTGTCTTTATGATTCAAAATTAATATAATTATTTTTTTATAAAAAAAAAAAATAATTAAAATCATCCAATTAAATTCATGAATCATATTATAATCATATATTTATTTAAAAAAATATTTCATTCATTTAAATATTCAAATTATTTATGTTAGGTACTTGTTAATTTTTAAACGTATATTTGTCCTAATAGTTAAATAGAGTAATTTTGGTAAGTACCGCACATCATTTCTATAGCTACATCAAGGACTTTAGAGGTATTTTTTTGGGGTATGTAGGAGTACAGTTCCTGAAACCTTCGTTGAAAAGGGAAGATTCTTCAACCAGACATATGTTATGACAGGTTTGACCAACTGCTCGAGAAATTATTTCAGGCTGTCGTATGTTCATATCGCGTGGAGAACTTTAATTGCACGATGCAAGAATTCGCCATAGGTATAGTAGCATCATAGATGTCACTATATAACTACGCAGTTTTCTAAATTGAAAACGATATATCAAATGTCTGACATAAAATATTGAAACGAGAAGCCAGAACGGATAGAGAAATGAAAATCTGGAACAATAACTGTTATTGCACAGACAAGAGCCATGCTTTTTGACGAGGCAACTGTGCAGCTGTGATAAAGCATATTGAACCCATATTTTCATGCCGAAATTGAGTCTGAAATTTTGAATTTTTACGAATATTCAATACTCTATAGAACTCGTAAATTGTGGGCGAATTACGTCGGGCAACGATCGAACTGAACACATTAAAATTGACAGCACACTAAACATATAAACTAGATTACCTACTTGAAAGTTCAGTAACTCCATTTTTGTATTGTATGTGTTGAATACTTTTTTAGTAGCTGTCAACTAAATGTACGAACGAACAGAATCTATTAGTGGTTTCGAATAATATTGAACTTTTTCATTCATAACGACCTCAAGTCAAAAAGCACTTAAGTATTTGAATTACGTAAATCATTTCCAAGCACTATTGAAATAAAGGAGTTGTTGCTTCGTCAGAAAAATTCTGCTCTTTGCATAAAACGTTGCCTTGCACTAGCAACTACCCTATTATCAGGGATGCAGACATGTATACATGTATTTATGTTTTGTGCGGGAATCATCAGCCTACCGTGCCTTCTTTGTACATCATGAGCAAGCCTGATGTAGTATAGACCATATCGATATGATTTCGGTTGTGCTTGAAATTTGGAGCCATACCTAAAGTAATTGTAACAACAAAGTGCTTGTAACTTAAGCTAAACTATAATGTATGTACAACCAAAATATAGGATTCCTTGTCCCAATTCCTAAGCACGGCTAAGTGAGCCATACTTCTTAGAACTTACTCCAGCCTCCGAAACATAGCAAACAATAAGACATCCTGGTTTAGTTTCCTTAGAGAACAGAACTTCTGGCAATAAGCCAGCAAAGCACTAAAATAAGTAAAAATAATAAAACGCAAAATATTCCTGTTCTAGAAACGCGTTTATGGGAAAACCACACAAAGTCACTACTATAGACTTCAGGCTCCCTCTTTACGTCGTAGTCCTCAATGCTGAGGGTAGTCACCTCCCTGCTTCATCACTTTTATTCGAACGATATTCTCCCATCTATTTCTTTCTCTGGCGGTGTGCATTGAATAGCGTAGAGTCAAGAGCGGTTTGCATCTGGTCAATCCAACGTATTGGGCTGCGTCGACGAGGCCTTATCCCATCCACTTTACCAGTCACGATGAACCTTTCGAAGTGGTTTTTGTTCATAATAGAACCACTACGAACCACTGTTCCAAAATAACATCTTCCAACATCAATAGATTCATCAAAAGGAAGTCAACTAAGACCAACCTGGTAACCTTTATATATTACCTGTTTGATACTATCACGTTCAAGTAGACACTATTTATACTGATTTCCGGAATGCATCTATCGTTGCACTGTGACCAAAGTATCTTGTGTAGACACTCTGACGATAACCGAGAGCAGATATTGACTTAACTAATGAAAATTCCAACTTGAATAAAAACGCAAGGAATCAAACTAATGTGGAACTTAAACACCACTAACATTTAGGCTTCAAAATTGAGATTTTTCGGAACAGGCATGCATTAAAATGCAACACAGTGGATGCTGGAGCGCTGATAGAATTACCATTTTAATATGAAATAATACGCGTAGCAAAATGCTTGTATTTGTGCTAGGAATATTGTATTAGGAAAAAATATTGAAGAATAAATTTAAGATATCTATTTATTCAGTATTAGCTTCCAGATAGACTAGAAACTGACCCCAATGTAGATGAAGAAGAGGCTAGAAAGAACCTTCCTGCTTAACCTATTATTGTGTCATCTTCACATTCACATCACCTGATGATGTTAACACGATATGGAATATGCAAGAAAAAATATTTATCATCATCATCATTATTTCAGCCGAAAAACATGCACTGTTGGACATAAGCTTCCCTCAAATGTCAACAGGAATGGTCTTGTGCCTCTCGCATCCATCAGATTTCCATCACCCTCACCAGGTCATCGGTCCTTGACCTTGTGGGAGGTCCTCCAACGCTACGTCTTTCGGAACACGATTGCCACTTCAGAACTTTTCGTCCCCATCGACCATCTTTTCTGCGAGCAATGAGCCCTGCCCACTGCCACTTAAATTTGGCAATTTTTTGGTCTATATTGGTAACTCTTGATTCACCTGTGGACATTGTGGTGTGTGGAGACGCAAATTAAAGGCTTCTAGTTCAATTAATACTTATTTCATTTTCCTAGTCTACTTATTTGACATCGCCAATCAATCATTGTTTCGAATATCTATGCTAAGGTTTTTTTTTAACATAAACCTTAAAAGGTGACGTTATCTTGACAGTTTACAAGTTAATGATTAGGTGACCTTCTTAGACACTACAATATCTTCCACTTTTCTATTCCTGATGCGATCAGTTTATCAATGAACGTCCAAAAATAGAATACATAGCCACTAACTGTGAAAACAAAATCAGAAATGAGAGAAAAGCAAATTGTAGGTAACCATTTTAACCCGTCGTTAGTGACGTCAAAAACTCCGAGCACAGAGCAGATATGTCAAAACACTGTTAACGACGTGATAAATGATGGCTGTTTAGAGGTTTTAATTATGTATTAGGTACTCGAAAGTCTGATTAATCTTGATTAGAAAAGTCTGCTATCTAATCTTGTGATAGCTAATATGAATGTTGTGATGGGTTATTATGGTGATGATTTACACAATGTATATAAAACTCTATAGCAAATTTTGTTGAGCTAGAAGAATATGACAATGTTTATGCTCATTTTCTGAAACACGTAGCTAATCAAACGGGACAAGGGTATGATGTAGCTAAGAAAGGACCGTAGGTACTGGTTAGTCGTCGCGGCTAACCAATGCTTGTCCAAGTCTGCTATTACAATAGTGTCAAATGGTCTATCATTGATTTCATAATTGTTGATTTTGAGTAAGTTTGGTAATCTACTAATATAATGGCGTCATTATGACTTTCCAATGATCAACCACTGACACTCCACTGAAAGAAGTAGGATAGAATGGTAATCTCGTACATATTTACAAATGAATGTGTGTCTTACGTATGCGGTAATCTGCAAATATTTTGACAGTTCCTTTGATCAGTTACCTATCGTTAGAACGATATTGTGCAGTCATTGCTTTTAATAAGCTCGATATTGTCATTCTACCACAACTCTATTACGAGACCATTGACCGATCAATCATCGATCATTATGAATTAGCAGATTAGGAACTTATAGCAAAATGACAATGGGATCGTGTTGGAATGACGAATTTATAAAAATAGCAGACTTGGGCCCCAGGTGAGTTCGTGTGTGACCATTACACATTGGGACTACTACGGCTATGTTTTGTAGTTTTGAAAATCGTTACGGATAATCAGAAGTCTATATTGTTATTGTGGCACTGTATACGTCATACAGGCAGGTGATTCTCATGAAATACTGGTAGATTTGGAAATCTAACAGCGCGCTTGTAAATCTAATAGCGCTCTTTTGGGCAGAGCACCGACGTGGAAGCGATTGGTGGCGGTGATTTATCGCGTTTAGACCTGTTTCAAGCCAAGATCTGGACCGACCTCCTTCTGCGAAGCAGTTATTCGAGCAAAGGAAAATGACGGCAACCATGAGGGAACGAACATCATGCCATCGCCATCATGGCCGCGAGCTTGCAGACAACAAGCAATGTGTAGCTTGCTGTCAAGTCGTCTAGTAACAAGCTCTAGTAGCCTAGGCGTGTAGTGTACTACGAATTTCCCAAGTTAGCAAAACTGAAGGAGCCCACTGGACCCCATCAGTCGGGCCGATGCCTGCTAGGGCGGACCCGAAAACGCAAAAGGCTAATGAAGAAACATATGTAGGTGGGTTTTAGTAATTATAAGACTGACATTGAGACGGGGTCGCGGCAGACCACAAAAGAGATAGCGCGATGAACTAGATTCCACCAGAACTGGCAAGAGGAATCCCGAACGCGAGAAAGGAGGAAGGAGCGGAGCCGGGCTGGCTTCAAGTTGCGCAGAAGTCGAATATTCGGTCTCTTTAGTGGTGCGAAGTGAGACGCGGAGACGGGGAGTGTCAGTGATTGGCTCGCCGTGCCATCGCGTCATAGACGTCACTCCTGATTCGTTCCCTGCGTTGCTACATGTATCTAACAACGAAGACGATTGGCTCGCCAATGATGGAATGCGCAAAGCGATCCCCACTCTGACGCCGAGCGCTCAAGATCCGTTTCGGCAATTGTACTCTTTTGCTTCACCCTAGAGTTTGAGAAATCATTTGATGATTTCCTACTTTGTACAAAAAAAACATTGTTTCAGATCCTCAGTTGGATTTAGACAACCCGCGTCTGAATTTTGCAGCAACCATCGTCCAGTTTTTCAAAAACTTATAAAAATGCAGCGCACCCTCATTGAAATGCGCGCCAGGCTGGGACGTTGACGCGATTACCATATTAATCTGGAACACTCAGCCGAGCGCGAAATGTTCTGCAAGCCTTACATTTCACGTTCGCAAGGAGAAAATGTCGGAGCACTGGCTTGGAATCAGCTGCTTGGAATGTCGCGTGAGTGAAAAATTTTATAGATCTTTGAAAATATAACTTCCCAATTCGACTAGGTGGAGTAATATTTTTAGCCGGCGATCAAAATCTACCGTAACCATCAATCTTTAAAATTCAAAATTGAAACAATATATATTATTTCACATAAGCCATGTAGGCCTATGGCACTTATAAAACGTCAGAAGCTAGTGCATGGTTCCAAATTGGTCGTTTCCTATGGAGAAGAACTGCAAGAAACTCCATGGTTTCTTTTAAAAAAAGTGGTTGATGTTACAATACTAATAGATATTATGTAAAAACAGTGTAGATCAGTCAATATTGTACAAAATCACAATAAAAATAAAATATATATATAAAAAATAAGTCGTAATAGGAAGTAATGTAAGTCTTCTTGGAATATACAGTGTTCTCACATTCACATTACGAAAAAGAGGTTATGTATAAAAAAGGAAGAAAAATATAAATATATATAACTAGGAGAACCAAGGATACCAACATAGCTCGAAGAATCGCCAAACTAAAGTGGCAATGAGCAGGGCACATTGCACGCAGAACAGATGGTCGATGGGGATGAAAGGTTCTAGAGTAGCGACCGCGTACCGGAAGACTCAACGTTGGAAAGCCTCCAACACCGATGATCTGGTCAGGGTCGCGGGATGCGTGACGCACAGGATCGGTAGTTGTGGCGACGCTTGGGGGAGGCCTAAGCCCAACAGTGGACGTCTTTCGGCTGATATGATGATGTGACAAACAACTATCAATAAAATGTTAACATAAATTGCTTCAAGAACTTATTTTCAAAATTAAAGTGAATGCTATAAGGGGTCTTACTGTACCGTCCGGACCAAGCCCAAGTCCTCGACGGCGCGCACTGTTCCCGCGCGCCTCAAGTTGACACCAAGAGCAGGGGCCCAGCCAGGTCGAACCCTACTGAGGCCAGGGTTATCCGAAAGGGAACTCGAGCCCCGGTATGAAAGCTAGAAGGAACGGGGTGGGCTTTTAGTCAGTAAGAGTCTGACACTATCTCCCGCTCCGTCCAAGAGCGGAGGTTGTCATTGGATGATTTTTCCCACCATAAAAAAGGGGTCTTATTGTGACGTACTGAAATGTGAGGCGTGCGAGTAAGAAAGAAGGATGGAGGACACACTCTATATAGCAGTTCAGTTTAGACACTCAAATGGATCGCCTCAATGGGCTCATAGTGACGTTTAACGAGTTCAGAGGCCTCTGATCTCGTTAATCATCATCACCAAGTTCTCACGCCAATATTATCTCAATCAATCTTTAAGATCCAATATTTTATAATGTCTGCTCTGTCACCCAACCAGGTATTACGTTACGTACAAGATGGCTTATTTTAAATCTAATACCTTGTGTATTACGTGTACCTCAGACGTGCCCTGCGTGTCATTGGTTACGCTCGTCATCTGATATTAAATTTCAAATGAATACTCTCGTTAATACGTTACGTGATAAATTCAGTCAAGGTTTTAAATCGCAGGAGATCTTGACAAGATTGAATAGGTTACTTCTAGGCAAGCGTACTCCACCGTTGGCCACATCATCGCTTATCATCAGGACCTCAAGTCTGCTATTGCAATAGTGTCAGAATGGTGTTTCATTGATTTCAGAATTGTTGATTTTGACAAGTTTGAAAATCTATTAATATAATGGCGTCATTATGAATTTCCAATGGTCAACCACTGACACTCCATTGAAAGAAGTGGCATAGAATGGTAATCTCGTACATATTGAAAAGTGAATGTCTGACATATGCGGTAGTCTGCTAAAATTTTGACAGTTCCTTTGATCAGTGTCCTACCATTAGAACGTCATTGTGCTTTCATTGCTTTTAATAAGCTCGATATTGTCATTCTACCACAATTCTATTACGAGACCATTGACCGATCAATGATCGGCCATTATGAATTAGCAGATTAGGAACTTTTAGCAAAAATAACATTAGGATCGTGTTGGAATGACGAATTTATAAAAATAGCAAACTTGGGCCCCAGGTGGGATTGTGGTCAAACTCAAGCCAATGCACAATAATAAACAAAATCGTTTGACAAATCAGATTAGTTCGTAAAATGGATCGCGTTAAGAGCTCGTAGTGTCTCTGTGGGATTCTTTGAAAGACTCAACGTAACCCTAGAACGCAAATGGTAACTGAAAGAATAGGCGTGGGTTTTAGTTAGTAAACGTGGGACACTCCCTCTCACTCCACCTAAAACCGGAAAAGTTATAAATTTCTACCCCAAAAAAACCCGTTATTACTGATTAAAGTCACAAAATAGATAGATACAGAAGTCAATCTACATACAAAGCGCGCTCGAGCAACGCACACATAGACACCGCTCACGGACACGATAACTCGGAGCGTCTCGGATCACTCGTCGAACAGTTCCGGTTCAAAAGCTCATTAGTGTGGGTCCCCCGAGCGTAGCTATAAAAAGTGAAGTACATACATGAGATTATCTTCTGTACCTATCTATTTTGTGTTAAAGTGCTGTGGATAAACCATCAGACGGACAGTAAACCGCCCAATGTAATTATTATTATTAACTACGACAAGACTATTTTTACTCATTGCTCACAATCCGCAAGCCGTGCTTTTTTTATTATGAATAGGCTTGTGTTTGACCACTATCAGACCTGATGGTAAGCAATGACGTGGTCGACGATGGAGCACGATTGCTTAGGTGTAACCTATATTCACTCTTGATTTAAAGCGAATCCTGACGCCTGGGGCTTCACATGAGATGGAAGTTGGAGCATGGGAATATACTGTCCAACATGGTTTAATCCACTTTCTTTGCTAGTGTTACTGCTTCGCAGATGGAGTTGTCTCCCTTCCCTCTCTTCATACTATGACCTGAATTAGGACCAAACACGGGAAGTCACCACTGCCGATCGCCTCACATAATAGAAGCGATAAGAAATATGTAACCATTATGATAATTATGCAACTCATACTATGATTTAAAAGTGTCCATGTAGTTCCTTGCACGTTCTTCTCCATAGATTTCTACGCTTTGGAATGTGCTTCACTCTTTTTTTGACTGACCAGCATTTTGACAATTTAAAAGTGCCTGTAATTGGTCTATTTGAAATAAGTGTTCCTGATTTCTGATAATCCAGCGGCAACTTCGCGGCCCTCAGTAATGAGGAATACGATTCGAGGAGGACGAGAAGGTGTATAAAGTGTGTAGATGAAGATGTAGGACTCACCCTGTCCGCGACGCCGCCGGGCAGCACGCTCTTGACCACGACCCCGGAGGAGCGCCCCCCCACGATGCCGAAGGCCAGCCCCGAGCCATCGTTCACCAGCTCCACCACCTCCACCTGTGCCCACTCGCCAAACACCTGCTGTGGGAGAGATATGAAAATTAGGAGATTTATCGGATCTAATTATTACTTCTAAAGTAATAATTTTATAAAACAACTTTATTTTTAGTATATGCGAAACCTTAGAATAGAATCATCTGTCTAGTATTTTTATGTAAAGATCTATGTAAAAAATTTCAAAATCGTACCATCAAAAATTTATTTGTTTATTAAAAAGTTTTAATAAATAAATAAATTTTTTCAACATAAAAGTACATAGGCGGACTCATAAAAAAAAATCATAAAGTTATAAGCTATGTTACCTGGTTGTCCGCACAAATAAATAGTCACCGGGTCATCAGGGTGACTGAGGGGTGGTTTTGTTTCCGCACCCAGCCGTGCCCAGGCGTTTAATAGCCACTATGATCTGCTGTGAGTCGTGACCTGTGTTGTACATAGTGTCGATGGTATCCAACTTGTGACCTTTTTAGGGTTCCGTAGCCAAATGGCAAAAAACGGAACCCTTATAGATTCGTCATGTCTGTCTGTCTGTCCGTCCGTATGTAGCAGCCACTTTTTCCGAAACTATAAGAGCTATACAGTTCAAACTTTGTAAGTAGATGTATTCTGTAAACCGCATTAAGATTTTCACACAAAAAACAGAAAAAAAAACAATAAATTTTGGGGTTCCCCATACTTAGAACTGAAACTCAATTTTTTTTTTTCATCAGACCCATACGTGTGGGGTATCTATGGATAGATCTTCAAAAATGACATTGAAGTTTCTAAACTGAATAGTTTGCGCGAGAGACACTTCCAAAGTGGTAAAATGTGTGTGTGTGTCCCCTCTAACTTCTAAAATAAGAGAATGATAAAACTAAAAAAATATATGTTGTACGTTACCATACAAACTGCCAACGAAAATTGGTTTGAACGAGATCTAGTAAGTAGATTTTTTAATACGTCATAAATCTAAAAAAAATACACTATTATTAAAACATCGATCAAAGTTACAACGAACTACAAGAACTTTTATATTATGTTACTTGCTGCTACGGAACCCTTCATGGGCGAGTCCGACTCGCACCTGGCCGTTTTTTTTTAAATATTTTTGGGAAAAAATATAACATGGTGTAAAAATTATTAGAATCGATTCAGTTACTGATTCTGAACAAACTACAAGTTTATTAAGGTTTCGCATATACAAAAAATAATGTTGTAAAATAAAAGGCCAACAATAAAGCTGTACAGGTTCCCAAATATTGGTCAAAAGAAGTATAGTTTGGGAGCATCGACACGAAAAGAAGAAGAAGAAAAAGAATGCTGTATAAGATCACGCTACGATTCATGGGAGCGGAGTATAAACACAGGTGAACCGCGGAGTGGGCTAGTATATTATAGGTAGTATTCATGATAGAGAAGAAGAATAAAACTTTTGTAACATTATTCTACCAAATAATAAATAAAAAATCGAGGTGGATTTTTGAAAACCGATTTGAGCAGTAACTAAAATACGGCCAAATACGCTATCATTTTACCTAAAACTTAACAATCCAGATAATACTTCAATTCATATTATGAGATAGATACTTACAAAAGCTATTCGGTCGTATTCTGTTATAAACGGCAACAAGCCACCTACGAGATTATTCGGCGACTCGAATAGAAGGAAGTCCACTGGGAAATAATAATTCCTGCATGGTTGCTCTGGTAGAAATACACTGTTGAGTGAAGCTACTGTACATTCATTTTGTTTTACTACGAAAATTTGATCTTAAGAGCTGGTTGTAGTCACTGATTCATCGTCATCATCAGCCTTTTTAATGTTCCCACTGGGGAATGGGCCATAATCCACCACGCGTGCCCAGTGCGGGTTGGTGAATGTCACATGTCTTCGAATTTTTGGTTCTAGGACATGCCGGTTTCCTCACGATGTTTTCCTTCACCGTTTGCAGTGGTGATGAAATAGATTACAAAAAGTAATGCGCCTGGCGGAGTTTGAACCCGCGACCTACATCTCGTCAGTTTAGCACTCAGCCACCACTGCTCTCTAGCCACTGAGTATTATATATGAACTCCGCTCGGGTCTATGTCGATTTCGCGGCCCTGTAACGGCAGTTTTATTTTTATTAAAAAAAAAAAAAACAATAACTACTCAAGATTTTTGTTTTTGCGAAGCCTGTTATAAAAAGGAGCTTCATTTTTTTTTTTTGAAACTTTCAAATGTTTCCGTGACGTAATCTCGTAGTCACGTTTGAAATCGTAAGTTAGGGTCACATTTGCGATTTTTTTTTTATCAAGCCAATTATTATAATTTGTATCATGTTTTGATTTTTGCCCGGCGGTTAGTCATATAGTCAATTTTAATAAACTATATTAAGTCTATAGTGGTCTATAGTGTGGTGTATATATTAATTATATTTGGTCTATATTAAGTCTTTAATAATTTTTTTTCATGGTGTGCTCTTTTATATTTGTGGATTTCCAGAGGTTTAACAAAGTTCAAAATGAGTAGAACCTGGCCTTAATACAATTTCCTCAGACAAAACTAGTCGAACAATTCGACGATTCGGAAATCTGGGAGGATTTACGAACCGTCCAATTTTTCGACTTGAAGTTCGGACCAGCAAAAGCTTAAGCACATTTTCTCGGCTTATACCAGAGTACTTCTTAATCTTTCGCTAAGAAACACACGCTCTTGATAGTCGCTCCATTAGCTACTTATAACTTTGAAAACATCCAGCCAACATCTTCGGCCGGGCACTTGACCTTTTTTTTTCACAGAAAATTAGGTCAAGGTACCTACGAAACTTCCATGAATGACGTCATCGAACATAGGCACCGTTGGAGATTATAGCTACAATTAATTTAATCTACTTTCTCACCATGATGCGCTTAATTCGCCTCTTGCTGCGAGGCTGGCGCGGGCGACTTTCCGATCAGCTGACCTTCTCCGCCATCTTGTAATCTCATTGACAGCTGTCACGGAAACAGCCGAAAGTTACGGAGCGCGCTTCGGGGACAGTGGATCGTACTGCTGGGTCGCACATTATTTTAATTCACCTTACACTAGTTTCTGGACTTTTTTGGATCTGCTGATTCGTTGTGTAATGGACGCTGAAACAAAAGAAAAAAATATTGTTATGTCTTGGTTCTACAACTTAGATTCATACAATTTGGTAGGATAGGGGTAAAGTTAAAGCTGTGTAAATTGAGTTCTTCTATCTACTTAGTAAGAAAACCTACCCTGCCGGAGTCAGTGTTTCCTAATAGCTACAACTTAAGGGTCTTTATGGCAAAAGTGAATAGGTTACTTCTAGGCAAGCGTGCTCCAACGTCGACCACATCATCCCTTACGTTTTAAGTTTAAGTTTTCTACTAGCGTTAACGATTGCAGATTATCAACTTGGCTAGGGGTACAGGTGAGATAGTGGTCAATCATGAGCCTATCAATAACAACAATGAACGTAAAATAAAAGTAAACAACTAGTCGGATACCAAACAATAAACCTAATCCTACCCCACCAACACGAGGATGTACTTGGACCTTTACCCAAAGGTAGACAGCCGTCATTCGTATTGCATCAGAAGCAGAGGTCAGTTATCGACGGTCTCGAGAACGCTCACCAAATATTCCAAGACGACTCATGTTATGGGCCTTTCTTGTGCCCCGACTATAGGCATTTCAAAAAATGGCTTATTGACCAAGTTTTCCATTCTTTTGACGAATTTATTATTTAATTTAATTTAACTTTAACTTGAAAAGATATTAATTTGGACTGATAATTATCGTGACATTTATTATGATTTATTTTTATTTGTGATTAATTGATGTCTATTTTTTTATTTTCTTGACAGTTTTTATTATTTGACATTGTTATGTAATAATTTCTTGACTATAATGTAACATTCTGTGGACTTGTGAGAATCCCTCACCAATAAATTTCTATGACTATAGTCTGTCTAAAAACTCAAACGACTTGGGAATTTTCGAACGAAATAAAAAATCTGTTGTTGGCAATAAGAATATTAGTTGTCATTCAATTGTTTAATGATGTTATTAGTTCTACAACAGATGTTGGTCGTAATATGGCTAGTTATGATGAATCAATAAGCGGAATAGAATATTTGGAATCAGATTTCTCTTAAGATTCCAGATTTATGTTATTACTTTATACTTACTTATGACACTATTATATCTTTGCAAATGTATCCTACTTTTGTAATAAGAATATCATCAAAACGACAAGGAAGACTAGGTATATACTCAACGAAAATCTTTTGCATTGTTTTACTGTTAAAAGTCCCTTAATAATATTAAATAATTTAACAAATACTTACTATTTTTTATAAGGTTCTATTCATCGATATATGTAAATGGTCCTATTAGTAAACAATGATCCAGATCTCTTAATCAACCTTGATTATTAAACCAGCGTTGACTACATCAGATATCATTTTACCCTAATAATTAACCAAGTCTTAACTTTTTAGACAGACTACTCTCTTTAGAGACACGAGTATATCAAGATATCGTATATACATATACATATCTCTCAACATCTCAGTAGGTAAAAGTCAACAAAGCGTAGCAACGTGAAGAAACACAAGTACACAACTAAGGCACGTGGCGAACGCCCAAACACAAGAGTTTGTAAACCGAGACGGAAATACGTCGTGGCCGAAATACAGGCGAGCTCAAGTACCTCGGTTATGATTTGTTATGAGAACCGATGGAAGAATAATAGACGACACGGAGCTTTGGGAAATTGCTGTTGAATTGTTTAGTGGTGCTATTGCTTGTGATAGGATTTTGGGTAGCATTACTTTACTGGTTATAGGGGTCATGGGTGAACAAAAACAACCAAAGGTTAGTTATACCTACTTAACAATATCAGTTCAAGGATGAGTGACCGAGAGTTATACAATATGTAATATAATAAACACACATTCCGACAGTACGAGTAGTATGTTCATAATCGGCTACTGAATCAATTTTAGACATTTTTAAACTGGGTAATTTCTTATCCCAAATTAATCAAGAATTATTTAAGAATAAATAAAATTTGGCGTTGATTATCAATACTACGTTGCGCTATCAACGTAATGCGTCTATGCCTATATTATTTGTCTGAAATTAGGCTTCTACAATATAACCTATAAAATAACAGTGCATTTAAGATGATTTTAACTTAATTTTCTAATTTGGGCTGTATATGGGCGCATTATTCCAGTTGCATGTTGGGCCTGACAGTCATACATCTTTGGCATCTTTGTAATTCTGAGAAGTCAAAAACCTGAACCTCTGGATGATGACTACTCATCAACTGGGTTGTGAAGATCACACCGGCAGTCTCTCCATGTAAAATATTAGTATTAACTGCTTCCGATTAGACCTCCCACAACGTGGATCGATGACCTGGTCTGGTGTGAGTCACAGGAAACCGATATATGCGAGAAAAACAGGACATGTCATTGTGGCGACACTTGGCAGACACTTATGTCCAGCAATGGACGTCTATCGTCTGAAACGATAATGATGAAGATGATGAGACTGGAACCCTAACTTAGATAAGAAGATCTATCGAACTGATGACAATGAAGATAGATGCTCTATGTTTTGTGTCTGATGGTATTAGCTGTAGTGGAATTCCTAGTGTGGTCTCAGAACTTACTCGTAGATACTGTCTCCAATTTCAATTAACTTAAGTAGCTTTACTGTGCTCCAGTTTCCATAAAGGGCGAGGCTGCTAGTTAAATTGCACACAAGACGTTTGGAGTTTGTCTCTGAGACTGTCAAAGGCTCTGGAAACCTCACTGAAGCATCATGGACAGTATTCAATTACTAAGGAACTAAATATACAAAGGGAGAAACTGACTGACAAAGCAACACACAGCCGAAACTACAGGGTCTAGAAGCGTGAAATTTTGCACAAGCTTCTGTTTATGATGTAAGCTTGCACTAACGGAAGATTTTCCAAAATTGACGCCCTAAAGTGTTGAAACGGGGTTCCAAACTACTGATAGTAGCTAGTCTATTCTAATACATTTTGTTTGCTAAAATTTTTCAGCGACAGAAAGCTGCTTTATACCTGAGTGACATAGGCTATATTCTATGTAAGCAGGCGAGGGCTAGTCAAGTAATATAATTGTAAGCATGCCTAAAATTATGTATGAAACTGTTTGCTCCGTCGCTTGTTACTAAGTCTCATTGGAAGACTGTCCTCAGATATCGTCTGTCTGGCAACTTTATTGAATTAAACTAAAATCGAAAGGCACAATGTATTTCTTTTCGGTTAGCGCAGTAGTTGAATGATTGGTTGCTGCACTGCGTGTTGTATCGTATCACCTACAAATAGCTATTCCGGGTCTTTTTTTTAGGTGAAAAATTATTAATTTAAAATTACTTCTCCCGCTCTTAGATTAGAGGAGAGGGCGTGTTAGACTTTTACAGTGTGGGATTGTGCCGACGAGTGATTTCAAGTCCTATTTGTCAGGATCGTCAGTTTGCGACCAGGTACTCCAGCTGACTAGACGGAGTATATGGTCGTAGATGTGGGCCCTGGCGGAATAAATGCGAGAGTCTTTGTCCGACTACGTAGGCGGTTATGATGTGATCATTTGCGGTCAAAATCAAGGGCTCAAATACAATTCCAAAAACTATAGCTCTAAAAATAAAAAAATAAAAAAAAAACCGGCGGAAATATAACAACCTTGTTGGAAGTTATATTTTCAAACCGTTTGGGGTTGAAACTCTCGGATCGTGGGGTCCGTGTGCTCACAAGTTGTTTAAAGATATGTCGAAACCTCTAGTTGACACTTCACGTGACCCAAGGGCTGGCTTTAACCGCGGACAGAGGATAAGCATTGCCATACAGCGTGGCAATGCTGCCAGCCTTTTGGGCAC
This sequence comes from Mythimna ferrago, assembly GCA_910589285.2. Classification (NCBI taxonomy): domain Eukaryota; kingdom Metazoa; phylum Arthropoda; class Insecta; order Lepidoptera; family Noctuidae; genus Mythimna; species Mythimna ferrago. The sequence goes on from OU342697.1 coordinate 1,045,530, forward strand.
ATTACCAGTCGACAGCGATGTGGAAGAGTTTTTTGACGCCATATTTTAGTTTGATTTTAGTTAGTTGTAATTAGCGTAGGGTTTTATTATTATTATTATTTTTATTTACTGTAATTATAGTTTTTAGTTGTGTATATAATAAGTTAAATTTAAAAAAAACCCTACTTTAAAAAGTTCCAAACAAGCTTGAAGAGCAGTTCGATTTTTTGGCTGTTTTCAAAACCAAGTTTTAAAATTTTCATTTATTTTTCTGTGTTATTACGTTCATTTTAAATGCACGCAATATCTTAACACAAAAGAGAGCACTCAATTGGAACATTTCAGCGAAGTATCGTCGTGTAAAGAAGCCTGCACAGTCTGAAAGGTCACCATCGCCCGGCGGCGCCGCGCTGACCCACATCTCGGCGCGCCAATGGCGGGCTGGCACGTAGGGATCGCTTCCGATGAACTTATCTCCTAGTACTAGTTAGATATTTACCTCACACCTAACAAAATTAGTATAAGGCTATACCAAGAAAGGGCTATACTCAGAGTTTCCTTTCGTGATCGATTTTCTTTCAGTCAACCTTTGGTAGCACGAGAAATCGTCAAACTTAAGTGGCAATGAGCAGGGCACGTTGCTCGCAGAACAGATGGCCGTTGGGACCGAAAGGTTCTGAAGTGGCGACCGTGTATCGGAAGACGCAGTGTTGGAAGACCTCCTACAAGGGCGCATGTGCTCCTCGTGTGCACAGCCGTCAGCGAGATAAGAACACGAACCTTGGGAGCACCGAATTCACTGATGGACGCCCTGAGCAAACTGAAGAGACTCATCTGTTTCTGGAATGATGTGGGCTGGTTGGAGTAAAGACCGCCTAAGGACTAATTGCGGAAACCAGACCACAAAGATAAGACTTCCTACAAGGTGAACCGATGAGCGGGTGAAGGTTTCGGGAATCTGATGGATGCGAGACACTGGAGACACAGGACTGTTCACTGTGGCGACACTTGTGGGAAGCCTATATCCAACAGTGGGCGTCTATCGGCTGAAATGATGATACCAAAATTGATTAACATGTGTACACTCAAAAGCTTCACTTTTTTGAGTGACCGACATTTTGACAATTCGATAGTGTCTGTAAATGATGTGTTTGAAATAAACGTGTCTGATTCTGATTCAAAGTAAGGTTCAGCTAAGAACCTTTTTCCGGCAACTGTCCACATAAACCTGTTGTAATTTTAAATTTTATTTTTCATTGTGCGTACAGCTGTACAGCTAAGGAGTGGAATTCCCAGTTGGAGTCTGTGTTTCCTGATGGCTACAACCCGGGAATCTTTAAGTCAAGAGTGAATAGGTCACTTCTACGTAAGCGCGCTCCATCGTCGACCACATCGTCGCTTTTTATCAGATGAGATAGCGGTAAATCGCAAACCTATAAACAATTTAAAAATATATATACTCATTTACCTCGTTAGATTAACTGCAGGGGCAAGCAACTTATTTATACTTCAAGTCCAGTCCCCAAGATACAAACACCACGGAGTTTGAGGACCATCGCATAGACTTCACATAAATATTTTACACTATGGCGAGTATCACGCCAATAGTTACAGACCTACATAAAGTTACGTTCAATAAAACTAATATTATGCTATGTAGTTGTCTGGCATTATGCTAAAGAGGACCTATTTATCGCAGACGTGAGACCCACAATAATGTTGTTTCAATTTATTTATTTTCAATTTAATTTTCTACATACTTGTTTCTTATGTATTACGTATGCTTAGGTATTATAGTTTGTGGGCGTGAAAAAGTCTCATTTAATATTCGGCATATTTTAGTGGTATGCAGAACAGGGTGTAAAGTCTCGTAAACCTTATTAACCTTATTTGAAAAGAGAGGATCACTCGACCAGACGGGTGCTATTTCTAGTCTGGGATACTACCCAATGGTTGCAATCGGACTGATGGAATGACAGACAAGCACACCATGTGTTTTGCGCGTATAAAGTCAAATTACAAAGGGTCATACAGGGCACACAAATGTTTTTTGTTGAATTTCTCCGGATCTGTTAAAGATTCCTTGCAGTTAGGTATACACGAATCGAGTGGTACATTGCCACTAGTTTTTTTGGTCTAGCACCAGTGGAGTCTGTGGATCGATATACAATACTCCTGGGTCTTCTATTGGTATTGGTCTATTGGAGTTTGGTTTCCGCACTCAGTCTATGTTAGACCAACGTACCATCGAAGACACTTCCGCTAGAACACTTAAGTTCATTTTTGCTTGTACTCGAAACGAAAACTTCAACAGGTTTGAATTGGCGCCGCAGAATTCAAGCGAGAATTTTTTGAAGTATTCAGGCAGAAATGACGGCGATGGTACGTGTGGTCTCTTCGGTTATTCCACGAAGAATTCCCCTGTCAAGACCCCAGGATTATTGTTCTTTTGATGGCTCTATATTAACTAAATACCATATAGGTATAGCTGTCTACATTGTAATTAGAAATGACTCTAAAAACGAAATGTAGGTTCCGATATAGTAACAATTCTGCCTTCATCTCCAAAATAAATATTCTAAAGTTATGACTTGTTGTGAGTCATAAATGTTTTTGGCAATGTTTTAGTAAATATTTTGCTAAGTTTGAAAAAAATAACACAGCTATTTCTTCTCATAGATATTTTGCACGAAACGTGATGTTTTCAGTAAAATAATAATATTGGAATGAGCTACAACTTTGAAGCGTGTTTTGGTACACGAATATATTTTATTTTAATTTGACAAACGTGTCATAAACAATTTTGATAGGTATACAATCAACCTGCCTAGATTTTTCCCAGCTGTATGTTTTTTTAGGTGGGAATAATAACTTTTTCGGCTTTGGAGCGAGAGGGCGTGTCAGACTTTTACTGACGAAAACCCACTCCTACGTTCCTTCCTTCTTTACCTTCGTTCCAGGGACCAAGACCTTGTGGTTCTCTTTCGCACAATCAATGGACCCAGTAGGCTTCTACCCTTTTTTTTATGGTGGGAAAAATCATGCATTGACATCCCCCGCCCTTGGGCGGAGCGGGAGATAGTGTCAGACTCTTACTGACTAAAAGACCCACCCTGTTCCGTCTAGCCTTCATACCGGGGCTCGAGCGCCCTTTCGGATAACCCTGGCCCCAGTAGGCTTCGACCCGGCTGGGTCCCTGCTGTTGCTGACAACTCCTTGAGGCGCGCGGGAACAGTGCGCGCCGTCAGGCTTCTACCCTGCTGGGCCCCTACGGTTTGGTTTGGTATAAATTAGATACAGTTAAGTACTAGTAAAGTAACGAGCAACGAGTAAAGTAACTAGTAAAGTAGGAGCGTTCATTGTGGCGACGCTTGGAGGAGGCTTGTGTCCAACAGTGGACGTCTTTCGGCTGAAATGATGATGATGATGACGACTAGTAAAGGTGTATCATTAGTTGCCAGCGGCTTCGCCAGCATTATATTAGAAAATTGTGTTAGAAGATTTTTTTTTTTTTTTTATTTATTTACAAACACAGTTTCACATTATTGCGTTACATCATGACACATTAAAACTAAGCAATGACTATGTAAAGTTAGCAATGGGTCCCAAACTAGGCGCAGCCTGTATCTTGGTGACCCAAACATTACACCAAGTTTGTTACAAAGTGGCTCGCTAGCATCATCATCATCATCAGCCTTTTTTAGGGTTCCGTAGCCAAATGGCAAAAAACGGAACCCTTATAGATTCGTCATGTCTGTCTGTCTGTCTGTCTGTCTGTCTGTCCGTCCGTATGTCACAGCCACTTTTTTCCGAAACTATAAGAGCTATACTGTTGAAACTTTGTAAGTAGATGTATTCTGTGAACCGCATTAAGATTTTCACACAAAAATAGAAAAAAAGCAATAAATTTTGGGGGTCCCCATACTTAGAACTGAAACTCAAAAATTTTTTTTTCATCAAACACATACGTGTGTGGTATCTATAGATAGGTCTTCAAAAATGATACTGAGGTTTCTAATATCATTTTTTTCTAAACTGAACAGTTTGCGCGAGAGACATTTCCAAAGTGGTAAAATGTGTGTCCCCCCCCCTCTAACTTCTAAAATAAGAGAATGATAAAACTAAAAAAAATATATGATGTACATTACTATAAAAACTGCCAACGAAAATTGGTTTGAACGAAATCTAGTAAGTAGTTTTTTTTTAATGCGTCATAAATCGAAAAAAATACACTATTATTAAAACATCGATCAAAGTTACAACACATTACAAGAACTTTTATATTATGTTACTTGCTGCTACGGAACCCTTCATGGGCGAGTCCGACTCGCACTTGGCCGGTTTTAATGTTCCCACTGCTGGGACTCAGGCCTCCTCTCTAGGAGAGGGAATGGGCCGTAATCCACCACGCGGGCCCAGTGCGGGTTGGTGAATGTCACATGTCTTCGAATTTTTGGTTCTAGGACATGCCGGTTTCCTCACGATGTTTTCCTTCACCGTTTTGAGAGCAGTGGTGATGAATTAAATTACACAAAGTAATGCGCCTGACTGGGTTCGAACCCGCGACCTACAACTCGTAAGTCGAGGCCATTACCACTTGGCCACCACTGCTCTTATATCTCTCTCTCTCTTATAAAATAAAAGCAGCCCAATTAGAATAATGATGCGTGGAAGATGTGAAATTAGGTTTTAGTAATTATTAAAAACAGTTTTAGTTAAAAACATACGTTTGGGATAAAAAGTACTTTATGTCCTATTGCAGGACATGGTCTACCATGTGTGCTAAACATCCGAATCCGTTTAGCTGCTCGAGCAAGAAGAAATACATTCTTTTAAACCAAGCAAAATAAATAATAATAATAATTCTTCATCGAAAACCATAATTAGAGACACAATAGAAATGCAATGAGAAACAATTTAAAAAGTAACCCAAGTCCAAGACTTAATGAATAAATTAATTAATGCCAAAGATCTAAAAATGACAACAGCGTGACCAACATCAGAACGTGCTTTTCGAAGTATTAAGAATACCTGTGGGGCATTGTAAACAAAAGATTAACAACAATTATTCGCAAATCCTACCAGGTAAATATAACAACACTATTAAATCCCAAATAATTCGTGGAACCCACAAATTAACGAAGACAGATCCCTGCACAAACAGACTCCCTATTAGTATTCAGCACAGATCCCCTGCGTCACTTTTCACCGTCATATCGTAACGGAGTGGAGGCTCCTATCGGACACGTTACATCGTCAGATTGTCTCTTCAGAAGAGCTGACGTCAGGGTACGTGACGACCGCTCCCTCATTCTCCTTGGTTGTTAAAAATACGCTGTATCTAATCATTGTCTTTGCTCGGGAGGTATTACTTTGTTACCTACTTGAGGGAAGTGGTCGTAAAGTAGCCAAGTCCATTTAGATCACGTGGCCAATAAAGAAACGTGTTGCTTGACTTATAATTTTAATTGATTTATAATAGAACATAGTGACTTGCCCGGCTATGCTCGGGTTCAAATTATATACATAAACCTTCATTTATTATTTCAACTCGTTTACTTTTATAACCAGAATTATGGAGTTTCTGGTTCGATTTGCTTACAATCGTTATGACGACTTGGCAAGCGATTGTACTATCACGCGCTCCATCGTCGACCGCATCGTCGCTTTCCGTCAGGTGAGATAGCGGTCAAGCGCAAATCTAACAACAAAAAAAATTGCCCAGTTCCATATAAATATTATATTAAAATCGTTCGTATAGTTCAGTATATTAAAATTGAGCAAAAAGATGCTGACAAAATAATGTTTCTTAAATTTTCCCTTTTTCAGTTTTATTATTTTTTGTTAAAGCACCAAAAGAAACATATTCTATGTTAATTTCGACTCTCTACCTTTTACTGTTTTTAAGATACAGTCCGCTGATTCGTCAATCAGCAGAGGCTTAGTAATATGGCTCCGTTGGCACCGTTCACATAAAGAATCCTAATATATTTGATATTTGTATATCAAAATATTGTACGACTCCTCTTGCTTCTGGCAAAAAACCCCAATAGGCTAAAAGCAAATAGTTTTACAGTTCTGTTAGTAGTGCAAGATATGCCCTTAATGATCATCTGATGAGCCCCGCCGTGAGGTCTTGCTGGCTTCCTCCCAAGTTCCCTCTGACACAAGAAGGCACTTAAGCTTCTTATCAGGCACTGGATCCGCCCCGTCGGCCGGGATATTGATAGTGTTCGTTCGAGAGTTTTAAATTACGGGTTGATCTTCGATAGGAAACGATTTTGCAGTGTTTTTGCTATCAATAATGATATAAGAAGAGTTACATTTTCTTCACAAAGCGACCCTTTTTACGAATAGTTTTGAATATATATTTTTTTTGTTATTGCAGAACTATCACACAACGCCCTCTAGTCCCAAGCTAAGCAAAGCTTGTGTTATGAGTACTGGACAACTGATAAACATATATATTTCTAAATACATACATATTATAGATAAATTACAGCCAGACACAGAACAAATGATCATGCTCATCTCACAAACATTAGTCCTGGGTGGGAATCAAACCCACGACCTCCGGCGTAGCAGTCAGGGCCAGTAACCACTAGACGTTGGTCTAGTGGTTACTGGCCCGTCGGCCAGTCGTAATGTCGTGATATATGGAATGCATACGCTACCGAAATGTCTCGATCATTTGAATTTTTTTTTTATATTGAATCACTGATACATTGATATTTTGACTAGAGCTCAAGGCCCATTGCCAAATCCGTTTGAGTATAGCCTTCGATACAACATTGTCTTTTACATCGACGCACAAATGAATACCACGGATCCTTGATTCTAGACCCCAGTGGTGGAATTTAATGTCGGCTGTTTCCTAATTTTAAAAAAATCTGTACTTTGCAGTACCAACCCCGATAATATTTTAAGTAAAAAAATAAAACAAATTAATTAATTAAAAAGTCATCGAGGTAACTAAAATCGTTACTCTAATAATCAAACTCGATGATATTTTTCATTATAAAAGTAATTCATTCATTTTTTTCAGCAGTAATGCTAATCAAATCAAATCAAAAATATTTTATTTCACATAGGCCTACATGTGCACTTATAAAACGTCAGAAGCTAGTACACGGTTCCAAATTGGTCGTTTCCTATGGAGAAGAACCGACAAGAAACTCCTTGGTTACTCTTTTAAAAAAAGTAGTTGGTTTTACAATATTGATAGATATTATGTAAGAACAGTGTAGACCAGTCAAAAAAATAAATAAAAATGTTCTCACTAAAAAACAAAGTAAGTCGTAATAGGAAGTAGTCTAAGAGTTCGTGGAGTATACAGTGTTGCTAGCAAAGGAGGAGGCCGACCGCATCAGACAACGGCGCTCACAGCACCCCAGCCGCCGATTTCCAGCCACCGTAGGTGCGGGCTTGCGGACGGCGAGCAATGGGTAGCTGTCCGCCCGTCCGGTAATTGTCCGGACCAAACCCAAGCCGTCGATGGCGCGCACTGTTCCCGCGCGCCTCAAGGAGTTGTCAGCAACCGCAGGGGCCCAACTGGGTCGAAGATTACGGGGGCCAGGGACACACACACAGGAACAACGAAGGAACAAGAGCTTTTTAGCTAATAAAAGTCCGACACTATCTCCCGCTCCGCCCAAGAGCGGGGGATGTCATAGGATGATTTTCCCACCGGAAAAAAAACCACTGGGGGTCCAGAATGATGTACTGAATCTATGTATTCATTTGTACATCGATGTCAAAGACACCCTGTATTTTATAATATAAAAGGTACCTTAACAAATAAAATACTAGCTGCCCCCCCCCCCCCGGCTATCCAAAAACTAAAAGAATTTTCGATCCAAATTATTAGTTTTTGATACTAGTGCGCTTAAACAAACAGAAAAACTCGGTCAACTTATCCCAACGTCCAGTAAAAGAATGTTTCAATTCGAACTAGTATTTAGATACTAGTTGACCTATTGTAATCCCCCCGAGCATCGGGAATCCCAGAACTATCTCCGGCCACCGCAGGAGCGGGCTTGCGGACTACGAGCAATGAGTAAGTCGCCGTCGCTCGTCCTATAAGACCAAGCCCGAGTCTTCGTCGGCGTGTAGTGTTCCGGGGCCAGCGGGGCCGATGCCTGTTAGGGCCATGCGGAAAAGTATGAAAAGGATACTCGTGCTCCTAGAACGCAAAAGGCAACTGAAGGATACCCTCTCGCCCCACCCTGATGCGAGAAAAAAAAAACCACAACAAACTAACTGTAACCCGAGGTAAATTCCCCCAAGCACTCCACTACTTAGTATTAAAGGTAAAAACAATACTATTGATTGACACCTCTCTCTGGCACAACCCTCTATAGCCGCTCTTTCTATTGACTCAGCAATTATTGGTACGACACCACCCAAACAGCCATATCGGTATTACAATCGATTTCAATTAGTCGAATCGATTCGATATTGCACCCTATAGGGTAACTTCATTACAAGTAATTACGAGAGAGGCCGTAATTTTGACTCAGCTAATTGGATTTTTGCGACGAGATTGGAGTTGTGAGACAAATGGTTATGGCTCAATGTTTATGGCTGAAAAGACGTGTGTAATAGTATAGATGGTCTTACAATGAAATAGGATCCTACTATTGGAAACACTCTACTAACTCATAATATGATTTAAAATAGTGTCCATGGAGTTTCTTGCACGTTCTTCTCCATAGAGATCTACGCTTTGGGACTTGCATTTTCGCTTCACTTTTTTTGGACTGACCAACATTTGACTATTTAAAAGCGCCTGCAAATGGTCTATTTGAAATAAATGATTTTGATTTTATCATAAATTAGCCAGGCTCAGAAAACCAAAATGCAAGTTAAACTCGTGCTCCGAAAAGTTTTGTAAAAAAAAAACACTATTTTGTGATGTAAATAGATACTTTACGAGTTTTGGATTTTTTCTTTTACTTACGCTACTATGGCATTGCCTAATTTTATGATTATAGGTCAACTGAAAGTCCCCTATAGGTGTTAATTTCCTTGCAAGATTCAAAATAAACGCTACAAAAGGAGCATAAACGGCCATATTGTCTTTTAGATTGCGTTGACTTGAAGTTCCTATTGTTCACACTTCCTACTTGAAGGGTTGGCCAACTTGATTACTTGATATTTCAGTTTGACACCTCCTGAGTGTCTTTAAGCCAAGATAACCAGCTACGCTGCCCATCCTGCGTAACGACCTGCAGTTTTCAGGATCTATACCAGGCCAACAATAGAGCTGTACAGGTTGTCAAATATTGGTCAGAAAAAGCTTAATTTGAGGGCATGGACACGAAAAGAAAAAAATAACCAGAAGTCAAGGTATAAAAGTAACCTATTTAAGGTTACTTCTACACAAGCGTGCTCCATCGTCGACCACATCATCGCTTACCATCAGGTGAGATAGTGGTCAAGCGCCAGCTTTTCTATATATATAAAAATAAATCCCTATTTCTCTTGATCACATCATCACGCGACTGGACCAATTTCGCTAATTCTTTTTTTGTTGTGTTTGTTATTGTCAGGTTCTGATTATGAAAGAAAAAATATGGAAACTTAGATGCTTGTTTAAATTCTACGCGTTTGATAGCTTATTGCTAAGACAGGACGTCTGTCGAGTCAGTTAAGCTAATCAATATTAAACTAGTTTCTAATGAAAAACATTTTGTCATAGCAAGCTTTTAAAGCGCGGTCCCTCGGACCTATATAATTAATACTCATCAAGATGATTCTAAAAAGCTCAAACACGGTAGGGTTATCTGAGTCCCTATAACCACCTTCCGGTTCCATCATCAGATCAGCTTCATATCATAATAATTTTGCATTAGTATCTGATTTACACATCGCGGGTCTCAAACCATAGGGGCGTATCCACAAAACCCCTACTTTTCAGGAGAGATAAAAAACTTAATAACTTTTTCTGTGATTGAGCCAGCTCGTTGTTTTTTTGCATGTAGCTATATATTTTTACTGCAATTAATATAGGATTCTTAATTTTAGGGCATTGCCTTTATAACACTAGTTTTTGGTTGATACGCCTATATAGCATGACAACTATACTGTAAAATTCCGTCAAAATACTCCCTAAAATATATGAAATTTATGGACGTAAAATCTTTTTCCTCAAATTGTTAATATTTATACAAATATTTATTATTACTTAATTGGTGACTTCAAATATTGCTATTTAGGAATGATAACACATTAAAATTAACGTTATTTACGTAATTTCAAGAAATCATACGCCTGTCTGGCTTGTCATAAATATTGAGAGGTGTTTTAACTCAAAGAGGAAGTATAAACCAGTTTTGTTATACAATTTAAAAAAAGAAATGATTAATAGGCAATTACACAATATTTTCGTGTTTGAAAAGAAAAATAAGCATTATAAAAATAAAATTTATTCATAAATCTGACCATAATTATTAGATATGTCTTTAAAATCACAAACGTTTGAAATTGAGCTGAAACAAAACATAGCTCTCAAAAACGCTGAAGGAAAACATCGCGAGGAAACCGGCATTAGTGATGTAACGAATATCTGATTTCTCACATTCACGAATGCGAATATTCAAATTCAATATTCGCGAATGCGAATGCGGATATTGACTTTTAAACAAAGTGCGCTCAAAATGTCAGACAGTTTTCACATTTCGTATCAGCCAAATTTGAACCGAACATAACAGTGCCTTAACAGACTGATTGAATGAAGCTTAACACAAAAAGTTTTTCATAAAATACAGAATCCTGCAGGGAATTCCACTCCTTAGCTATACGCATAATGAGTGTGTTCCCATAACGCTTTGTACGTATGGGTGGAATGTCTACCATGTACCGGTGTCGTAACGCCGTACATCTTGTGGTCCAATGATGGAACGGACTTGGCGGAATTAAATTCTGCAATTCCAATGCACACCCTCCGAAACGTAAACAATAAAAAACCGACAGGCTAGCAACTCGGCGTCGATGCTCAAGACCATACACGATCGAACTTATGCTTGATAGAGGTTGTACCGTTTCACCCTCACTAAGATCCCCAATTTGTTGGCAGACAGTTTGGCTTTTGCTGCAATGTAGAAGCCGAAATTGAAGGTAGCCAACAGCAGCACCCCAAGAAGCTCTGAGATCTGAGAGAGATCTCGGACAGACTGGATCTGAGACCCATTAGTTCGCGCGCCGGACATGTAACTCTCAACAACAGTGCTATCGTCTGTGTACCCAAAGATACTGGCTTTAAGTAGGTCATTTATGTGCTGCAAGAACAGTGTTGCATAAAGTACCGACCCCTGAAGGACCCTGGCATTAATATCCATTTGACCCGACGAGCAGCCATCAATAACCACTCGGATGGATCGATCCCTCAAGAAGTTTACGATCCAATCACACAGACCAGTGGTTAGACCAGAGGAAGGAAGCTTAGCAATAAGACTTTCGTTTCAGCTTAGACCCTATCGAAAGCCTTCGAGATATCAAGGGAAATGGCAAGCGCTTCCCCATGCTTCTCGCTAGAAAATCCCCAATAGACCGATTTCGGCGAAAACCGTATTACAGGTCAATGACGATGTCGTTAGTTTCTAGGTATGCCAGAAGTTATTTGTTAAACACCCGTTCCGTACGCTTACAGAGGATGGACGTAACGGAGATGGATCGGTAGTTTGCCAGGTCAGCTCGACGGCCCTTCTTGGGCACAGTCTGAACGGCACTTATTCAGTCTCAGAGAGGCAAAATAGGCGGGTCAAGATTAGAGACAATTCAAGTGCAAAAGTTTTAAGAACAACTGCTGGTATCCCGTCGGGGCCACTGGCTTTATTCACGTCAAAGATCACTACGAACACTACGATCGTTCTTCTGATGGATACGAATATCCGAAATACTCGTCACGCACCCATCTGGAGAAACAGTTAAATTCATTCGAAAAGATTTGTTATGATTTGAGGTGAACATGTTGTTTCACAATTTGTGATTCTGCAAATGTGAAATAAAGTTATGTGATGGAAAAAAATTAAAGTAAATAAACAATCATATAAGTTGTATTGTCTTTCTAGATCCATTCAATCAAAATATTATTTCCTTTTTGTTGGTTCCAAATATTCGCATGTTCTTTGCGAATGCGAATGCAAATATCAAAAAATGTGCGAACATTCGTGAATACGAATACGAATATAAAAAAATGTGCGAAAATGTGCGAATATTCGCGAATACGAATATTCGTTACATCACTAACGTCTATATAGTTTGACAAAAAGATTTCAGGTGAAAGTAAAATAAACAGTCGTATGTTCATACGCCTTTATGGTCCGATACGATTTTCTTTGATCCATGATAAAATTGAAAGTCGTACGTGCGTACGTCTCTATGGCACGTCGAAACTGCCCCAATGAGCAATAATATCGCTCTTACGTCAATTATACGGCTATTTGGTCTGAAAATAATTCTAGACTCTTCAGCTTACGGCAAATAATATTTTTTAATTTATGCAAAAAGTAATTAACACAAAATTATAAGAAAAATTCAGTTAATGTATTGCTTATAGTAGAATCCAATGGCATTAAAAACGAAAAATCACATTTTTGCATATACGCCCCTATGGTTTGAGACCCGCGACATGTATACAAAATTTCAGCTCAATCGGTAACCGGGAATTGTATCAATTTGTAAGATTTGACAGACAAATATAGGGTGACTGGTAATTAGTGACCGATACTTAAACACGTTATTGTACTTATGATTACAAACCACTTTCCCAAAGGAATATTTTTTTATACTCATTAGTTTTATCACAATAACAAATCAGCTGTTCGCGGAAATAAGCGCGTGCCCGCCTGCGACCTCTCAGTTGTTAGCCGCGTAACGCCGTTGTCTCATGTACCTTACCCACAATAATGATAGTGCACCCGCGCCGCTTGCAAACCCGTCGGTGTATGTAATCGGTATACGTACCTACATGTTCCAATTAAATAATATAAGTTAAATAATGAGTATAAAAAAAAAGTTTTTTAGGGAAAGTTGTTTGTATTCACGAGTTCAATCACATGTTTATGTATCGGTCACTAATTACCAGTCACCCTATATATCGGGTCAGGTGAAATTGAATAAAATCTTGTAAAAACAGCCTTTCAAAAGCCGGTTTTATAAATCTTTATCGAAACACACGTAGTAGCGATAGCAATTTCTTATTAGATTTTATTTACCCAGTGCAGGACCGAGGCTCGCTGACCTTTTCCAATAATTTGCTGTCGCCATTAAAGTCAGCTTTAAAAGCGGAGCGAGCAGAGCATCTATTTAATAAGAAACTTATAGGTAACGCTCGACCGTAACGAAGGCTTTACTGAAAGATTTTTAAATAAATAAAACTAAGAACACGGTGCTCTTGATAAAGACGCACTCGGAAAAATAATGCATTGCAGTTTTAAAAGTTTAAAACAGTAGATAAACAAGAGAAAGGCCGGAACGCAAAGGGTAACTTAAAGAACACAGGTGGGTTTTAGTCAGTAAAATTCTGACTCACTGTCTCACTCCACCCAGAGCAGAAGTTATTAAATGATAAAAACAAAACAATAAAAATACAGTAGCAAAAATGGAAATAAATGAAGTTTAGTCTTTAAATCATTATTATCACACAGCTGCGCAAAGACCTCCCTTCATTCCTTCATATTAAAATATAATACCTACCTAAAAATAAATAATTATCACACCACAACATCATCACCAGCACCGGCACACCGGCGGTGTGGTGTCATCTTACTGGACTTACAAAACAATGCAACTTACTCTCAATACGAATACCAAACACAAAACGATTCAATCCTAATTTCCAACATGTGGGCTCTCAACAAAATTTTACTCTAACCAAATTGTCAAGCGACGAAAATTCGCATCTCCCGAATTTATCGTCAAAAATCTCGAATTGTAACAAAGAGAATTCAGTCTCAATCGCTTTCCCGTCGAGTTAGTTCGTTGAAACCTTTTCCGTCAGTATCTGACGACTCCACAGAGCAAAGAATCGCCTTAGCGGTCAATTATACGACGCCATTGGTCGAGGTTACCGACATAGCCCGCCAAACTTAGAAAGTAGTGGGTAGGGCACATTGCTTATAGAACAGATGGTTGATAGGGCCGAAAGGTTTCGGAGTAAAGACCGCTTATTCAAAGACGCAGCGTCAGTCAGGATCTGGAATCTGATGGATATAAGACGCTCAGAACCGTTCGTTGCGGCAACTGTAGGAGAAGGCATTTGTTCAATAGTGAAAGTCATTCGGCTGAAATGATAATGATGATTTTTCGAAACAGTTATTGCGACCGCAGAATGCAGAGAGCCATTGAAAAACATGAGAGGGTAACCCATTCAATAATTAGCGGTCAATTCTACGACGCCATTGGTCGAGGTTACCGACATAACCCGCCAAACTTAGAAAGTAGTGGGTAGGGCACATTGCTTGTAGAACAGATGGTTGATGGGGGCCGAAAGGTTTCGGAGTAAAGACCGCTTATTCAAAGACGCAGCGTCAGTCAGGATCTGGAATCTGATGGATATAAGACGCTCAGAACCGTTCGTTGTGGTGACTGTAGGAGAAAGCATTTGTTCAATAGTGAAAGTCATTCGGCTGAAATGATAATGATGATTTTTCGAAACAGTCATCGCGACCGAGGAACGTAGAGAGCCATTGAAAAAACATAAGAGGGTAACCCATTCGATAAGAGCACGCTCATACTTGTCTTCTCTTTTACTTTGTGTTTATAAGCGTTGTGCTGTACGTGTCCCAAATAAAAGCTTTCCCAAAGAAAAAAAACGTTTATTTGGCACATAGGTACAAAATCTTTTTATCGTCTTTTCTATTCTATGCTTAATTAAAAGAGTTCTGAGTATACATGTAGATGGATGGAGAGGGAGAGGAAGGCCGAAAAAAAGATGGATGGATTGTGTGAGAAGTGATATGAAAGAAAAGGGAGTTAGTGATAGTTTGACGGGTGACAGGACAGAATGGAAGAAGAAAACGTGTTGCGCCGACCCCAAGTAATATGGGATAAGGGCAGGAAGAAGAAGAAGAAGAGCTTAATTAAACTAATAAATTGTACATAGACCATTAAACTTCTACTATCACAAAAGTTTCGATACTTTAGCATTAGTAGTGCACAACTGCACTTTTGACCCCTGATTCATGGAAACTTTTACCTTTTTAATATTATTGTGATTTAGTTAGCAGTATTCTAGTATCAGGAATGAAGATATCCGCAAAAGAAGGTTACCTACATAGCGCGAAAAATCGCCAAACTTAAGTGGCAATGGGTAGAGCACATTGCTCGCAGAACAGATGGCCGTTAGGGCCGAAAGGTTCTGGAATAGCGACCACGTACTGCAAGACGTTGGAAGGCCTCCTACAAAGTGGACCGATGACCTAAAGGTTAGGGTTGCGGGAATCCGATGGATGCGAGACGCACAGAGCCGGTAATTGTGGCGACACTTGGGGGAGGCATATGTCCAACAGTGGAAGTCTTTCGGCTGAAATGATGATGATGATTATGATGATGATCCTACAAGGGTACTTATAAAACGTTAAGAGCTAGTGCACTGTATGGATGTAGAATGTAGAACTCGTGTCTAGTTGCCACAGAGCCGCGTTCCTAACTCTACGCACGACTCCAATACGATTGAACGATGGCTTGGCACAGTCTCTCCACGGTTTTATAGCGGGTCAGATTACTCTCCAAAGTTTTTCCTGTTAATATTTGAGTTCGGCTACATGTAAGAAAATTGAGGGGTTATTTGATCCTACCGTAATTCTGTTCCAATAAGGAAAGTCTTCGCAAAAATCAGCTGTGAAATGATTAATTTGCATAGCATAAACCCTGTCCGTATTATTCAAAATGCGGTGTATATTTTGGGATGAAAATGAGATGTGATTGCTTCCTTCTGTGAATCAGTAATGCTAGCAAAGTACCATCGCAGTCATTTCTGCCTGATCCATCGAGTCCTCGTTACGGGTGATATGCCCGAAGAACTTGAAGATTCGTATTTGCACAAGCGACGATAAATCTAATTTAAGTTTTTATGTGTACAATGAAGAATTAAATTAATGCGAATTTTCAGAATAAACTACATTTTCCCTTCCACAATGCGGTTTGCATTTTGGTCCACACACAAATCAATCCATCCGTCACTACTGTTAATTAGAAACTCGCTCTTAATTAAAATTGTTGGCGACTATTCTGTGTATCGCGTTCATTGTCTAATGCATCTGAAGTGTAACTGATTGCCTAGCTTTAGATTATTGTGTCTTGTTTTTAGATCTTGATTAGATTTAAAAAAAAATTGGATGGACAAATGTGTACTATATCAAAACAAAAATAACTACCTCTTTACTCTCTACTCTTTACTTGTCCAATATTAGTGTAAAGTTATAATTGAGTAAGAGTTTTCTACTCGGCAAGATTCATCATTATCATTTCAACTGAAAGACGTCCACTGTTGGACTTAGTCCTCCCCCAAGTATCACCACAACAAATGGTCCTGTGTGTCCCTCATCCATCGGATTCATCGACTCTCATCAGATCATTAAGATTACTATTATATTATTATCTACTAGCCTATGTCAAACAAGACTACAGCAGCTTTCTATCGGTGAAAAAATTTTACCAATCGGACCAATACTTTCAGAGGTTACCTAATACAAACAAAAAAATAATTAAAAAAAAAACACCTCTTTATTATATTAGTGTAGAAGTGTAGTTAAACGGTACAAACTCCCTTCTCTTATGTACTTTACTTGTAAGCAAAACATGTCCTTGTTACTGTAGGTTATGTCATAATATTATGTATATCAAACAATGCTGTTACTAGCCAATTTATATCTGTCTAACGAACACGGCTTGTTAGCTGATTGATAAATAAAGATACAGATAAAAGGTGTAAGGGACAGCCCTCCACAAACTTTAAGGGCTTGCTCAGTAGACGAAACTGAACAATCTTCCACAAAAATTTTTTTCAGGATACGAAAAAAAAAATCGGCCTCGCCATACAAATTGTCCAATCAAGTTTATTATTTTGTATGGGGAGGCTGATTTTTTTTTTCGTTTCCTGAAAAAAAGTCTCATCTACTGAGTTTCATCTACTGAGCAAGCCCTTAAAGTTTGTGGAGGGCTGTCCCTTACATCTTGTATAATCTGTCGAATCTACGTACCTAGACAAATAGCTAATTATATTATAATTACATATTAGCTAATTATATATTTCAATTTAATTCAATTTGTAGTGTTAATAATCTTAATGTATTTGGTTCTAATTTTATGTTGTAATATTGTTTTATGTTATATTAATTATACACTAAAATTATGTAATGACAAAATATATTTCTCAAGGCAGCAGTAATACTATGGTAAGCGCTATGTACGCCTTAATTGTCATGTGCATTAGTCCCTATTGTTAATAAGATTTTCCTTTTATGTAAAATGTATGTGATGTGGCTGTACTAAATTGAATAAATAAAAAAATAAATATTACTTTATCCATTCTCATCTCAATGAGAATGGATAAAGTGAGAAATGTCTATAATAGAAGAAGTTTGAAAGTGGCGCCAGTGACTGAAAAGTTGAAAGGGAATCGTTTGTCTTGGTAAGGTCACGTGAAGAGGAGGGTTGCAACGCATGTCACTTTAAGATTTATGAATATTATATTTTTATTTTTATTGAAGAAGGAGTAAAGAAGAAGGAGAGAGAGATGAAAGTAAAGATGGATTATGTGAGGAATGAAAGACACCGAAAGTGACTTATACTATGTAAAGATGATCGGAGAATACGCTAGCTCTACTGTTTTGTTTTAATTAGGTTATGTCATAATATATGTATATTAAACAATGCTGTTACAAGCCAATTTATATCTCTCTAACATCAATCATCTAATGTCATACGTTGGCTTTGATAGTTCTCTAATTAGTGGTCCATTCATGATTTAATAGGGATTATGAATCAATTTTCCTTTCTCTGGTATCCTTAAAAGTCTGTCCATGACATGGAATCAGTGTGTGCTACAGTCACTCATAGACCAGACGTGCGTTACTTACAAATTCCATACATTCGTCATGACTATGACAAGATAGACAATAGGCTCATTATGTTAATCTTATCGCTCTCTTGTCCGTAGAACGATTTAGCTATATTTATCTGGCTGCATACAAGTCTATCATTAGCGAAGCATTTTTCTTGCACCCAAGTTTTGCCTATTTTTTTATCTATTGAGCACCACGGTCACGGCGGAGTGCATTAATAAAGTTTTTTTTTTGTGCAAATTTTTACTATTGCCTTAATCCCTAATTTTCGTTTTTTAACATCAAATATCTTTTTATTAAACATTTATATAAATATAAATTAAAACTTATCCCTTAAAACATAAAATAATTTATTAAATAAATTTATTTATTTATTTATTATAATACTCAATTTTTTTTTCTTAACACTAGATATATTTAAAAACGATTAACATCTCATTTAAAATCAATTATGAAAAATATTTACGCCTCAATAACTTTATTAATTAATTATCTTATTCGAACTCTCTCGGGAAGACTAAGCTCAGCTGCATATGTAGTAAGAAAAATAAGGCAATTGACAGATGTAGCCACAGCCAGGTTAGTTTACTATGCTTATTTCCACAGTATTATGTCTTATGGCATTTTACTGTGGGGATCTGCAGCTGATATAGACTCAATTTTCATATTGCAAAAGAGAGCTATCCGGGCTATTTATAAAATGAGCCCTCGCGAGTCCCTCAGAAATAAATTCAAAGAAATCGATATACTTACTCTGCCTCCTCTTTACATCTTGGAAAGCCTTTTGTATGTTCGTAAAAACTTAGGACTCTTTAAAATTAGAAGCGATTTTCACAACAAAAATACACGTAGTAAACACGAAATTGTCTTACCCAAATGGACACTAGCAAAGACTAGCAAGTCATTCTTAGTAAACAGCATTCGCTTTTATAATAAGCTGCCAAAGGCGGTAACTGAACTTAGTGAGGGAAAATTCAAATCTCATATCAAGCGTGTCCTAACCGAAAAAGCATATTACAAGGTTAAAGACTATGTCGAAGACGCGCTTGTTTGGCAATGACTACCTTTGCACATGTGGCCCGCTGGTAAATCATCAATATTTTATCTATCAACTGCTCCACCTTTGTTTTAATAATTATATATTATTATACGTTTTTTTTTTCTGACACATTGCTTTTGCAATATGTTTTTTATTTTTTTATTTATATTTCAACTGTCTTAAATTTGTTAGTAATTTATTTGGTTAACATTTTATTGATAGTTGTAATTATTATATTATTCCTGATTTCTTTTTTTTTATATAGCCTCTTTTTGTAATGTGGATGTGAGAAAACTGTATAGGTACTCCACGAACTCTTAGACTACTTCCTATTACGACTTACTTTGTTTTTTATTAAGATAATTTTTATTGTGCTTTTGTGTACAATATTTGACTGGTCTAAACTGTTCTTGCATAATATCTATCAATATTGTCATACCAACCACTTTTTTTAAAAAGAGTAACCATGGAGTTTCTTGCCGGTTCTTCTCCATAGAAAACGACCAATTTGGAACCGCGCACTAGCTTCTGACGTTTTATAAGTGCCCATGTAGGCCTATGTGAAATAAAATATTTTTGACTTTGACTTGACTTGACTCTTTTTTAAATTCGAGAATTTTTCTGCCGTTTTATTTTAAAACAGCAGAATTATAACAGTATTCGATATACATTTATAGACGATGCTATACCGGGCGTCGCACAAGGGCGGAGAATACCTCTTCCGATCCCCGTAAAAAGGTCCACAGTCGATGGATTACGCGACATCCATCAATTTGAAAAAAATACAACAAGGTGTAAAAAATATTGGAATCGATTCAATTACTGATTCTGAACAAACTATATTCAGGTTTCGCATCTTCTTCTTCGTCTTCCTGCCCTTATCCCATATCACTTGGGGTCGGCGCAACACGTTTTTTGCTTCCATTCTGTCCTGTCACCCGTCAAACTATCACTAACTCCCTTTTCTTTCATATCACTCCTCACACAATCCATCCATCTTTTCTTCGGCCTTCCTCTCCATCCATCTACATGTATACTCAGAACTCTTTTAGTAATATGCGCTTCATCTTCCCTCTTCACATGACCATACCAAGACAACCGATTACCTTTCAACTTTTCAGTCACTGGCGCCTTTGAGGTTTCGCATATATACTAAAAATATTGTTGTATATTCACATTATAAAAGAGGTGCTCTCTTACCTCATGTTACCCCTTGCCATTCTTTTACTAGGTACCACACGTTTCAAACCGTCCGCTCACGTAATGCTCCCGAACCCGGACGAAATAAAACAGATAATATAACCCTATTGTTTCGT
Source organism: Mythimna ferrago (assembly GCA_910589285.2). NCBI lineage: Eukaryota > Metazoa > Arthropoda > Insecta > Lepidoptera > Noctuidae > Mythimna > Mythimna ferrago. The sequence goes on from OU342697.1 coordinate 1,065,932, forward strand.
TGTTCGATATCGATAAGCTTAGTATACTGCATCTATTTTTGTAATACCGACATTGTCTGTTGGTTTTTGATTCAATTTTATCTATATTCAGGGTTTATTAGATTTGTTTGTTAGCTGTTCGAGAAGTTACTTTACGGGTTTATTTGTACAACACTAACAACCTTGATGGAATATAAGTATATTATTATTAACATCATAAACAACTACTTTTGTTCTATGACTTTTTACAAAACATAATTAATTTACCAAACACAAACCTTCAAGATTTAATTATTCTAAACATTTCAACTCTGCATTTTGCTGTACCTACCTACGTCTGTATGACGCGACGCAAGCGCATCAAGCACCCCGCCGCCCGATCCCTATTTTTTTAAGTCATATAATAACAGTTGATGAGGTTGCTAGTGTTTGACAAATAACCCTGTATAATTAAGTTACCAGCTTAAAAAATATTTCCAACCATTTCACATTTTGCGTTGTAACAATTCTGCCTACCCCATTCTTGCAATACGGGCGCAGTGTTATCTATTTTTTCCCTTTCTATCAGCCGAGTAAGTATAATATAAGGAAAAATAAGACGTAATTCCAAGAGAATGAAATATAGACATCCTAATGGTTCACAAAGAAAGGTCAGATGAATAAATAAAACCTTTTATGTCAATAAGAATCGCGAATCATTCTTGGGACATTTAATAAGGCGCTCAAAGACAGGGTATTACCACAAAATAGACAGGTACAGAAGTCAATCTCATGTATGTACTTCACTTTTTATACCTACGCTAGGCGATCGCACACACGTCAGCGCGTTACGCCGAACTGTATGAGCGCGAGTGGGCGATTGAGCCGAGATATCGTGTCTGTGAGCGGTGTCTATGTGTGCGTTGCTGGAGCATGCTTTGTATGTAGATTGTCTTCTGTATCTATCTATTTTGTGGTATTACGCCACTGTAAGACCCCCTGCCCCGGCGACTTTCGAAGCGATACTATCGCGCGTTTTGTAAACGTGCTACAGCATCACTACTAACACGTGTTTGTCGCATTAGCAACGCGCTACAGAAGCGATACCAACGCGCTAAAGCATCGCGATTGTAGCGATGCAAACGCGCGACCGTGACAGACGACATCGGTGAGGAAACGGAAGGAATCAAACATTCTACATACAAAAACTTCATGTTTGTTACTGAATCGCGTTTGCATCGCGAAAGAAGCGCGACAATATAGCGTTTGCATCGCGACTGAGAATCGTTATGTGGGCGAAGGCAAGCGTCGCACTAGTCTAAAAAAGTGCGTGTGCTCTCCCCGCCACAATGTTATTACATTTATCGTATCAGGCTGGTGCGTCGAACCCCAAGAGTCGCCGGTCAACCCCCGTTTACTCATACATATCTTCGTAAATGTATTGAAAAAAATACAAACATCCGAATTGAGAACCTCCTCCTTTTTTAGAAGTCGCGGTTAAAAAGTCGCTTGATACACGTGCTTTTGACACTGCAACCCTCGGCTCCATAACAGACTCACCTACGGCTCGTGCGAATTGCGTCTCGGTCGCAATGATAAACGTTCTGCACTTGTATCAAAATGTACTTATTATTATAATTTATACAAACCAATAACGAGGACACAATAAAAGATAATATAATAACATTAAAAAAAGCTCGGAACAAATAGATTATTTCTGTTAGAGATCACGAAATATACTTTTGCCCCAAAGGGATAAAAAGTGGGCATAATTTTAATAATATTCTATTTACATGTAAATGCGGGCAAATTTCCCGCGGGCCTGTGTTGTTTGGGCATGAAGTATTACTCCCCAAGCTGTTTAAACTAACCTAGTGACACCACTGTGACAAGAAATAAATATATTTATGTCAGAATAAAACACTTTATTTACTCTTTTTTGATGACCCAGTGGTTATGAAATCAGAAACTTTATTTCATTTTCAAACTATCAGTCAGTCAAAAAAAAAATGAAACTAAGTTGCAATGTTTTTTTTATCATTTAAACCATATAGGTACACTTTAATTTCATTACATGGAGTTTTTTGCCAGATCTTCTCCATGGGAAAATTGAAACCGTGCGCTAACTTATGACGTTTTATAAGTAGTAAGTACCCATGTAGGCCTATGTAAAATAATTTTGATTCTGAGTTTAACCAACAAAAAAAAATCTCAAGTACGCGAAAATGCCGAAACCACAAAAAAAAATTACACCTCTAAATCTTCAACCAGACGAACCATAATAACAAACAAAACACAGTCGCAATTAATTTAAAAATAGAGCCTGCTCAACCCTCAAAGAACCCTATTAAATATTACAGCTTTTGTTTAGAACCTTCATACATAGAACCGACTCCTTTTGTACTCGCTGAAATATTTTTAGCTGCAAACCACAAACAAAATTCGTGGAGCTAAGTTATAAACTTTAGGTTGTTTATACACTAAAGATGTGCGAGGTAGCGAAGCGATACGAGGATGCGTAGCGGCGCTGTGACCATGCGTGTCGCGTGACTGTTTCTATCAACGCTGTGTGAGAAGCTTTACCGCTACGAGGAAAAAATGTTCTCAATTACAGAAAATTTGGCATTTTGATAATAATTAGCCATTTTTATTTACTGTAATAGATAACAATTTGCCCAATTCTCAGAATGGCCAATTCTTAAAATACCTAATTCTCAGAATGCCCAATTCGCTATATGCCTAAAGGGCATTCTGAGAATTAGGCATTTTAAGAATTGCCTATTTTAAGAAGTAATCCTTTTGCGACTCGGTTGCCATTTTGAGAATTAAGCATTTTGCGCCTAAATCATATGTAGACAGGTACGTTGTTACAGCTGAGTGGTATATTGAGAGATACATTCCTCGCTCGCATCTCTTGCTCACAGCTCTCATTTTTATGTTTAAGTCGCAGGTTTTTCTTAAAATTAGGTTTTTGATCAAAAACCCAGGTTTTTGATGTAAAACCGGAAGATGACACATTTTAAACTCAATTTCATCATAATCCTGTAACAATCCAAGTTTTTTTTATCAAAAACCTGAAGTACGAGGATGGATTGAAAAGTTCGCGGCCTCAGCAAGAAAACAATATACTCGTAGTTTGGGTTTATAATGAAGTTCTTGTCAAAATCACGGGTTTGCTTTGCTTTAGGACAAATAAAGCAATTTAAATAAAATAAATGAAACAATCCAACATCATTTGCAACTTAGTAGAAAGAAAACAATTATTTATTTATCAAAATTTTACATGATCCAATCAATATTCTTCTTCTTCAATCCAATTTATGAAATGAAATGTTTCAATTTCACCTGATTCTGATAAGCCGCGAAAATTAAATTTCGTACCTATTAAATATGACTAAACCGAGTCAAAATACAAAAAAAAAGAATTAAAATGTAATAAAGAAACGTTTACCATGTGCTTGCTTTTTTATAAATCTGCTAGGTAGATACTTTGTTGACTTGTGATATCTAGAGTTGCATAAAACATTTATTTTTTTGCATTCACATCGCCAGACTAATTGCGCACTTTAGATTTTTCGCACGAGCATTTTTTTAAAACCTAGGCCTCCTCATAAAACCTAATTTTATATGAAAAACCTGCGACATATATATACGTACCGCTACTTTTTTTGCGATGGGAAATCATTTAATGACTTCTTCCGCTCTAGGGTGAAGCAAGAAGGCTTGTCAGACTTTAACTGACTAAAACCACATCTATGTTTCTTCAGTTGCCTTTTTCATTCTTAGACCATGAGTATCTTTTGATTCTTTTCCCCATGACTCTACAAGGCATCGGCAATACTGGGCTCTTACGGTTTGATCTCTTTGAGGCGCGCGTGAAGGATACAATTGCATCCCATTAATTCTCGGTCTGGACCATAGCCTGAACCAGGGCCCGGCGCGTGAGAAGTCACTACTCTAATAGGACAAAGCGTTGTTCCGCCCAAGCGGGGCATACCTTTACCGTATGCTCCACTGAGCAGCAGCTCTTTTTCAAATCCAAACCTGTCTCTGGATTAAAAAATTTCAAAAGTAATAGTAATCGTAATCGGGACTTAGGTACATATTTCTTCTCTCACCGATAACTTTAGGAGCGCTTACACTAGAAAAAACAAAGCGGTGCTTCGCCCAAGCGGGGCACACTTCCACCGTATAGTACACCGTGTCCTCCAGGTGCTGCGCACATAGGACTGCTAACCCTTTTCCATAAAAGTCTGTCTAAGAAAACGAAGTGATCTTTTTAGTGAATTTTCCCTCGCACACCGGCTCGCTACCCCTTACATCTTTGGCGCAAAAGTACACCCTTAAAGTACATAGGTTAAATTGCGACAATTAGACGGTAATTGCGCAATAGGGTAGGTAGGTAGGTACCTAATTACCGAGGGACCTCGGCTTTCACACAGAACGAGGGACAGAAAGTTGAAACTGAATAAATTAGGGGCAAATTGGAGAAAAAAGGCTTTTTGTGCAAAGAAAATGTTTTTTCGGAAAGTGAAGTGAACTTACAAATGGCTATTTTTATGCTCCGTTGAACTGGAATTGTTAACTGGGCATGAGTAGATAATTGCAAATGGTTTTCATAAAGATGGCAACTATTTTTTTTTTATACTGTGTATCACTAATTTTCAATTAGTACCAAGACTTATTAGAAAAGGTCTTGTTATTAAGTAGTCTCAATAAATAATAGTCATAAACAGCAAAGTTATGAGCGTTTGTTTATATCCCAAAATGTCACTCAATTTCTGGAAATTATGAAATACAGGCTATCGATTATACGAGTATGTACGTGAGTATGTACTATTGAATGAATAAATGACGATCAAAACGGAAAAAAACTGCGCGTAGTATGAACGATTGATCTATTAAGAAGGGCGAGTTTTGAGATTTCATTTTTTTATATACTTTTTCCTACAAAAATATGATCAGTAGGTAACGCGTACGGGATACAGGCCCTTTGTTTTTTTTTTCTAATTAAAAAATAGGGATGTATAAACCAATGCTAGACTGCGTTCCCCCCTGATGGTAAGCAGTGATGCAATCGTTGATAGTGAGGCGCACTGCTTTATTAAGAGCCTATTCACTCTAGCCTTGAAGATACCTAAATTATAATCGGACGAGAAGACCGCAGCAGGCAAACTGTTCCAGTCCTTCGACGTAGGTAAAGGTGTCAACAACGTAAGGATGGACACTCACCGTACGTCGGGTTGTCCAATGGGAGAAAGGTGATGGCTGTAAGTAATATAATGTTGCACATAATGCTATCAAAATCGACAGTTGAGCAGTTAATTGTTTTCTGGACATTGTTACAATAAATTGTAATATCGATTCTCGTAATTATCATGAGTTACCTAAATTGCGACAAAGGCATTTCTCTTTTAACGAAGATAAGTTAGTGATTGCAAGATTTAAGATAGTTATCAAGAACTGAGTTATTTTGAAACGTTTCAATGGACCGTAAAAAATTACGAAAATTGAATTTCTACACACAAAATACCTTCATGAGGATTCATGGAAGCGATCGGCGTCGGACCGTGGTCCGGAGCGAAAAGAAATGAGATAGGGTCGCAGATGAGGAAACATACATCCACACACTCCAGCTGCCGCGACAGGAGATGCCCTAAGCGTCAGGAAAAGCAGATCGATTTCCAGCTACGATAGGCGCGGGCTTGCGGGCGACGGACATTGAGTAGTTTGCCTTCTGCCCATCGTATAAGGCTGAACCCGGGTCGTCGACGACGCCTAGTGTTCCATTCCAGGCCCACCTCACAGAGATGTCAGCAAAACCATAGTCCAGCAGAGCTGATGCCTGCAAGGACCAAGGGAAAGGATACACGGGGGCCTGAATGCAAAAGAATGCAAAAGGCACCTCAAGGATCATAGGTATAGTTTTAGTCAGTTAAAGTCTGACACGCCCTCTCGCCCCACTTTAGAGCGGGAGAAATCATTACATGAATTCTCGACAAAAAAAAACCCTACTTACCAGTTTCCCAAATTGCCTGTATTTAAACGGCTATCAACTCGAAAAGTAAACAGCTTCTACTAATACATAGATAAATAATTATCTATACAGCATCATATTTCTTTTCAATTTCCAATCTACCGCACAATAATTGCCAACCAAGCCGATAGATAACAATCTACGAACGAACCCCCGCCAAAAGGAATTTGATTTGCAAGTAGAAAATACCGCAAGCGTTCGTGAACCTATAGATAATAATAAACAAAACGCTGACAGCGCTGAGTCATACGATCAATCAGAAATACTGTAATATTTATTCGGAGACGATAGTTTTTTGCCGCAGCATGACGCTTCAGTATTGGACGAGACATGGACTGATGTACGGCCAAATACACAGAAAAGATGAAAGATAAAAGGATATAGGTACTTTCCGATTTGTACTACGAGTGTCGCCGCTGGTCTCATACCCTTTAACTCCACTACAGGCAATAAACCGAACGCGCATTACGCAACTAAAAATACGAACGCGCATTACGCAACTAACAGACCACGCACATTTAGATCGCAAGTTTGCTATTGGTAGTTGAACTATGAGCATTGCCCTACTTTGTGGCAGGACTGCGACTCACAAGGCCATTCTAACCTCTTTTATCTATTCTGTGGCCAAATATCATAAACGACGAACGGCGGGACCAACTCTTGTAACTTTTTAGCAGTGATGCAATCGTTGATGGTAAGGCATTTATTAAGAGCCTATTCAGTCTTGCTTTGAAGACATCTTAATTCATCCAATGACTTCTGTCGCTCTGAGTTTGACTCTGGAGGACGTGTCAGACATTTACTGATTAAAACCACATCGGTGTCTTTCAGTTGCCCTTTGCGCTCCAGGACTACGGGTTTACTATTCACAATTCCTCACGATCCTCACGATCTTAGCTAGCGGGCTATGAGCATCGGCCCAGCTGGGCCCCTACGGTTTGCTGACATCTCTTTGAGGAGCGCGTGGATCACAACGCGATGTTTTCATTCAGGCAGAATAAACATGTTTTCTTTCTTCTTTTCTTTCTTTCTTTCTGTTGACGACTGGGCTCGGTCCGGTTAATTACCGGACGGCCGGATGGCGAGCTACCCATTGCTCAACGTATTCGGTGTCGGAATCTCGGCGACTGGGGCGTGAGGAAGTTCGTTCCCTCATGGGTGCTGCCTCCTCCTTCGCTAGCATTACTGCTTCGCAGGAAGAGGCGACCGCCTGCCATTTCTCCTCGCTCCGGAGAAAAACACGTCTGGGATTGAAATAACATTGCGTTTTGGCAATGTTTCAGGGGGTGGAGTTATATCTACTCATGAATATGCTGAAACTTTACTGAACATGAACCTAGAAAACGACTCGCAAAAAGCTTCAGTTTGTCGAGAACTTATGACGACACATTAGAACTTCCAGCAAAAGCTTGTTTATGGCTGGCGTTATGCTGAGCTAAGGCATTTTTAGCATCACTTAGTGTACTTTTGGTGTTTCCATTTTTATAAAGCCAATAAACGCAAACTTTCTTTTTGGGGTTTCGTACCCTGCAAAGGGTAAAAATGGGACCCTAATACTAAGACTTCGCTGTCTGTCCGTCTGTTTGTTACCAAGCAAATACTAAAAACCAAATAAAATATACATTTAAGGGGGCTTTTTTTTTTTTATGGTGGGAAAAAATCATGCATTGACATCCCCCGCCCTTGGGCGGAGCGGGAGATAGTGTCAGACTCTTACTGACTAAAAGACCCACCCCGTTCCTTCTAGCCTTCATACCGGGGCTCGAGCGCCCTTTCGGATAACCCTGGCCCCAGTAGGCTTCGACCCGGCTGGGTCCCTGCTGTTGCTGACAACTCCTTGAGGCGCGCGGGAACAGTGCGCGCCGTCGACGACTTGGGCTTGGTCCGGACAGTTACCGGACGGCCGGACAGTGAGCTACCCATTGCTCACCGTCCGCAAGCCCGCGTCTACGTTGGCCGGAAATCGGGATCAGAATCCCGGCGACGGCGGCGGCGATAACGCCGTTGCCTGATGCGTTCGGCCTCCTCCTTTGCGAGCATTACTGCTTCGCAGAAGTCGGCGACCGCCTGCCACTCCTCCTCGCTCCGGACTATGGCCTCAACCAAGGCCCGGCGCGAGAGGTCTCCGCCGCCGATCGCCCCCACGAGGGCACGGCGATGCTCCGCCCAAGCAGGGCACACCTCGACTGTGTGCTCCACCGTGTCCTCCGGGCGTTCCGCACAGTGGCGACACCCGGGCGTCACTTCCGCATGAATCGAGTGCAGGAAACTCCCGAACGAACCATTTCCGGTGAGTACCTGCGTCATGCGGAAGGTAAGGACGCCGTGAGGTCTTTCCAGCCACGCCTCAAAGAGGGGACTTACCGCCATGATTGTGGCGTGCCCAGCACTGGGTTGCGACTTGCGATAGTCGTTAACGCCATTTCACCATGAGATCCCGCCGGAGCTCTGTCCGCCATGCCGTGACCTGTCGCGGCAGCGGACTTTCACCCCGGCGTTGCATCTCCACGCGCATATCGTGCATGTGTGCAAGGACTGTTGCCTCCAGATCCCACGGTGGTAGGCCAGCCAGAAGGCTCGCCGCTTCGCGGGAGACCGTGCAGTATCCCCGCACCATCCTTATCGCCATGACCCTCTGACAGGCGTTCAGTATGGCCGCCGGTTGCTTTTTCAGCGACGGCGCCCACACCGGCGCCCCGTAGAGGGCCATGGACCGAACGATCCCCGCGTAGAGCCTTCGGCAGGAGGCATCCGGACCCCCAAGGTTGGGCAGGAGCCGCTTGAGCGCAGCCCCAGCCCGGTTGAGTTTGGGAGCCAGACGTCGGAAATGCTCCACGAAATTCCACCGGCTGTCGAGGACGAGTCCCAGGTACTTCATCGTCGACCCGACACCGATGTCAACTCCTCCTACCGTTAGTTGGGAACTCAATGGCGGCGCGTTCCGAGACCGGCGACCGTGGAAACACATCGCCTCGGATTTGTGAAGCGCCACCTCGAGTCCCAACTCCTGGATCCTGTCAACGACCATCGCAACCCCGCGTGTCGCTAGAGCGACCGCCGCCTGGTACGACTCTCCCTGCGCTAGAACCAGCGTGTCGTCTGCGTAGCAAACCACGCTGACCCCGTCAGGGAAGCCGCCGCGCAGCACGTAGTCGTACCCGATGTTCCACAAGGGTGGCCCTAGTACCGACCCCTGCGGAACACCGCACGACATCTCTCGACGTTTCCAGTCTCCCTGGTGACCGGGGTAGACTATAAACCTATCCGACAGATAGGCCTCGACCACTCGACAGAGGTATTCGGGCACCCGGTGGTACCGGAGTGCCCTCCGGATCGTACTCCAGGGCAGGGAGTTGAAGGCGTTGGCAATGTCCAAGGACACTGCCACGACACACCTGCCCCGGGACACCGCAGCCCCCGTCGTGAGGGCTCGCACGCGCATGATGGCGTCCACCGTAGAGCGCATCCTGCGAAAGCCGAACTGTCCGTCCGAAAGGTCCGGCCCCACCCGTGTATTAAGGGGGCTCCGATGCAACAAACGCGATTTTTTTCCCGAATTTTCTTAAGGACCGTACGGAACTTGGCCAGTTTTTACTCTTTTGCCAGGCTGACAAAATGACCACTTTTTTCCTTAATTTCTTTCTTTTTTTTTCTTTCTTTCTAGCTCTGTCAGCTCAAACGATGATGATGCGAATATAGTATATATCCAAACATGTATAACAAAGCTATAGCTAGCTTTCTTTTTATCTTTTAAAGTTGATCCTATAGTAAAAAACAATCGTATTTCTGAAAACTTTCACTCTTTGAAATAATGCCAATGAATTAAAGTTACCTTTTATTAGTTTTATAGTACGGGCATTGTCTCTGTCTCGTCAATATGACGCATCATAATGGCGGGACCATTTATAAAGCTACATTTCGTTTATGCTCTGTGAGGTACAAACTTTTTAGAACTGAACCTCAAGTCTGCTATTACAATAGTATCAGAATAGTCTATCATTGATTTCATAATTGTTGATTTTGACAAGTTTTGCTAATCTACTAATATAATGGCGTCATTATGACTTTCCGATGGTCAACCACTGACACTCCATTGGAAGTAGAGGCATATAATGGTAATCTCGTACATATTGACAAACGAATGTCTGACGTATGCGGTAATTTGCAAAAAATATTCCAGTTCCTTTGATCAGTAGTCTACCATTAGAACATCATTGTGCAGTCATTGCTTTTAATAAGCTCGATTTTGTCATTCTACCATAAATCTATCACGAGACCATTGATCGATCAGTGGGCGACCATTATTAATTAGCAGATTACGAACTTTTAGCAAAATGAATAGGGAATCGTATTGGAACGACGACTTTATAAAAATAGCAGACTTGGGCCCCTGATATAAAGTAGTACTAAATGGGTAGTAGATGATTACCACCCTCAAAAAGGCATGTTTTTCTCGCATACTACGAGTATTACTATGGCGAAATTCTAGTCGGTGATCTTTCCATATTTATAAACATTCCATAGTCGCTGACTTGTCTAGTCAGAGCTATTCTGTCTGCCAATAAGATTATACGAGGGACTTTGCCTGTCTTTCAACACAAAATTTTTCTTTTATCTGATTCGGTAGTAAAAAAGTGATTTCTATGTTTTTGTCGTGTCAGCAAAACTTTGTAAAACAAACAGCAGTTTTTTAGGGTTCCGTAGCTCAAAAGGAAAAAGCGGGACCCTTATAGGATCACTTAATTGTCTTGTGTGTCTTGTTGCAAGACCCTCTTTATCTCAGGAACGCATAAAGGTATCGAGTTGAGATATCGAGTTGAAATTAAAACCATATACTAAGGTCTGCGGCCCCTTGACGGTGTGAAAATATCAAACTTCTAAGATAAAGGGAAAAAAATATACAGCCGTTTATGTAGCAAAAAACGATTATTTCGACACTCTCAAGGGAATCAAAATTCATAGGGTATTTCCCGTTGACCCAGAATCCTGAAATTTGGTCTAAAGCAAGGTCTTATTATATATAAGAATAAATCTGAACACAGCAAATATATTGTTACAACAAAAAAAAACTGTTTTTTGCGATTCGTAAAAATCTTCGAGCCTCCATTCGGGCATTGAACTATAGGTAGGTTTTTACGGAATCCTAAGTGCGCGAGTTCAACTCGCACTTACCTAGTTTTTATTATACACGGTTTTTCATGTCAGATTACATGCCAACGCATACTTTGGCAGTTAGTATCGATATTTTTTGTTTTGCAGTCGATCTATTTCTGTATTTTGATTATCTGTCGATGATGTACTGACACGATCCTCAAATATGTTTGTGAAAGAACTCACGTGAATGCAATCCGTCATACACTGAAATTGAACCGCTGCCATTTCACTGTGAATATGTATGAAATAAAAATAAAATTGAAAGGAAAAAACTACTCAACTACACCAACTGTAGTGAACACCATTAAATGCTTAAAGTAGCCACACGCTAGGGTGTACTTGACAGGTTTACCTGCACAGTTATACCTGTCAGGTAAGCTTGTGTGGAAACCTGCACAGTTGTGCAACAAACACGCTCCGGTTTCCCTGTATAACTCAACTGTACAAAACAAACCTGTCAGGTATACCCTAGCGTGTAAGGCTACCTTAAAGATACGTACAACCTCAACGCACCAAAACCACAAGAGACACCCTGGGTGTCAGGAGTCGAAAGGTTTGCCGATGACGAGTAATGGGTAGCTACCCGTCCAGCCATCCGGTACAGACTGAGCCCGACTCGTAAATGGCGTGTAGTGTTCCACATGTGCCTCAAAGAGATATCAGCAATACCGTAGGGCCGATGCCCGCTAAGGCTACAGGGAAGCCATGGTCCTGGATAGCTAAGGGCAATTGAAGGACACAGGTGCGATTTTAGTCACCATCAAAGATTGCATCGCTACTTACCATCAGGGATCGCAGTCAAGTACTAGTTTATATCAATTTAAAAAAAAAGTCTGACTCGCCCTCTCACTCCATCTTACAGCGGGAGAAGTCTTTGGATGATTTCCCACTCCAAATAAAAACGACCAACTACTTTAACCACACCAACAGTAGTGAACACTATTAAATCCTGCCACATAAGAAAACTAAAATTTCGAGAGCGTCTGTCCATCTTTCTATTCGCGATAAACTCAAAGATATACTGTCCATTGACGCGTAGTTTCGTAGACGCAGATTTGTCCTTACTTATATATGGAAATCCCACCCATTCGTACAAAGCGTTTAGGAAACACATTCATTATGCGTACAGATAAGGAGTGGAATTCCCGGCCGGAGTCTGTGTTTCCTGATAACTACAACCTAGGGACCCCTTTATGTAATATAATAATATAATATAATATTCCACAATTATCACACAACGCCGTCTAGTCCCAAGCTAAGCAGAGCTTGTGTTATGGGTACTAGACAACTGATAAACATAGTTATATATTTCTAAATACATACATATTATAGATAAATTACACCCAGACACAGAACAAATGATTATGCTCATCACACAAACATTTGTCCAAGGTGGGAATCGAACCCACGACCTGCGGCATAGCAGTCAGGGTCACTAACCACCAGACCAACAGGCCAGTCTAAAGGTAAGTCAAGTGTGAATAGGTTACTTCTAGGCAAGCGTGCTCCGTCATCGGCCACATCATCGCTTACTATCAATGACACGACAGCACGATGTTGCCACTTCGTCAACAGAGTTTCATAGCTGTGTATGGACAGTAGGCCAAAAACTACTGAACGGATTGTTCAAGCAGTTTTACCAATATACAAAGTTATTTATGAGAAAGGTATAATTTCAAAGATTACTAAAACCCATGGATAGCTAGACGGGTCGCTAGTCTAAATAAACTAATACGAGTACTTTTTTTTTTTTTACTTAGCCCACACTGTCCCACTGCTGGGCAAAGGCCTCCCTCCACTCCTTCCAACGATCACGGTTCCTCGCTTTCTCATACCAGTTCTTAAGGAACCCATCCAGGTCATTATTAATTTCTTTAAGAAAACGTCAGCTGAGCGAATTCAATGACTTGTAGGTAGTTTGTACGCAACGCTATTAACTACAGGTTGAACTCGCTCAGCTGGCGTTTTCTTAAAGAAATTAATTTCGTACATGCGTAAATTAATACGAGTTTTGAAAAAAAGGTACTTTATTTTTTAATTTTATCTTTACAAATCGATAGTGTTCCGGATCGACCCTCCACGGGATTAAAACGATTAAAATTTAGCGGTGTATCGTAGAGCTAAGTCAAGGATTTCCGTAAGTTCCTAACCCAAACTAATCAGTCAGTGATATCCAGTAAACCCAAATGATTTGCTGTAGGTTATTGTACCCGCTTACTGAGTAACGCCCTTGCTGATTGAAGTCTCTCCTTTAGATCTTGTCTGGGCCAAAAGTCACCAGTGATTTCACTGAGCAGTATCAAGTTAGAACTAATTTAACACTCTAAATTTGCCCTATAGTACGCGGTATTACTGATAAAAGACGTGGAGATATGTACGATTAATTATATGTAAGCATTTTTTATGCATCGATTTTTTTTATAATCCTCTTTATTATATTAGTGTAGATTACTCATTATCATCAAAATTCGACACTACAGCTAGGCTTGCCTCTGCTCAACTCTTCGGAGAAGACAAGAGTGATCTTATATGTCTGCTAATTTTACATTCCAGCATTCAATCAACCTTTTGATTAAAAAATCTGTACCCAGTGTCAATAATTGACTTTCGCTTCTGATCGTACCTATCCAATTTCATGACATGACATGGATATCTACAGTCACAATAAATTATTCATGATGTCATTATTCTGGTCTGAATTCGTGGTTTTAAAATCGAATACATTTATGGAAACATCTAAAAAACGATCACCACAATAATAGCTGTCCATTGACTTTAAATACACCACATTTATTGTACTCGTAGTATATAATGTAAAACACGAAACACGTGTCTATTTTTATATAAAGAATGTATGTACAAAACTAGCTTTTGCCCGCGCGGCTTCGCTCCCGCTCTTCCCTACTTCAGCCTACTATACCCTACTCTACCCTACTCTACTCTACTCTACTCTACCCTACTCTACCCTACTCTACCCTACCCTACTCTACTCTACTCTACCCTACTCTACCCTACTCTACCCTACTCTACCCTACTCTACCCTACTCTAATAAACCTCACGGAGCCCGAGACCTTTCCAACGAATGCAAAACCGTGGAAATCGGTTCGTGAGTTCTGAAGTTATAGCGTCAGGAAGGAAAACCCGACTTATTTTTATACAGTAGATTTCATAACTGTATCATGAAAAATCACAAAGTTATAAGCTTGTTATGTTAGCAAAAATACATAGTCACCGGTCCATCCAGGCGACTGAGGGGTTGTTTTGCACTTGTACCCAGCTGTTTGTTGTCGCCTAAAGCCCGCTTTGACCTGTGTTGTACTTAGTATCGGTGGTGTCCAACTTGTGACCTTTTTAATAGTTTTGGAAAAAAATATAACATGGTGTAAAAAACATTGGAATTCATGCACTGATTCTGAACAAACTTTAATAAACAAAAAATTATGTTGTATAATCTACATTAGAAAATTTGTTTTTTTTTTGAGTGTATTTTTGTAATGAATATACTCTAAAACTACAGTGCCGATTTCAAAAATTCTTTCACCATTGGAAAGCTACATTCACCCTAAGTAACATAGGCTATATTTGTTGCCCGTGCATAGTCAGGACGGGCTGCTAGCATCTATCTATAAGCGCAACCATTCACTGATTAGATCACGAAATCTCAGAAACTATAATACATAAAAACTTAAAATTCGGCAGGTAGGTTCTTTATAGGGTATAAACATCCGCTAAGAACGGATTTTATGAAACTCCACCGCTAAGGGGGTAAAACGGGAATCCGAATTTTGTATGAAAAAATCCACTTTCAACAAAGCCGCTGGCAAAAGCTAGTTCATAACAGTAGCGTTTACTAATCTGCGTGTTGGAAACTTGCCATTAGAAACCATTAGCATCTTATTTACGAGTATCTCTACTTCCTAAAGTCAAGGTCATGGGGAGATTGGCAAAGGAAGTCATCAATATAGACTTGAAAAATCGCCAAACTAAAGTGGCAGTGGGCAGGGCATGGTGCTCGTAGGACGGATGGTCGATGGGGCCGAAAGGTTCTAGAGTGAAAAAAGCAGCGTTGGAAGGACTGCCACAAGGTAGACCGACGACCTGGTGAGAGTCGCGGGAATGCGGTGGATCGGTCATTGTGGCGACACTTGGGGGAGGCCTATGTCCAACAGTGGACGTCTTTCTGCTAAAATGACCATGATGATGAGAATTGAAGAAATTTACATGAAAAGAAAAGAAAATAAAAAAATTCGAAGGCAGACCAAAGCCAAAAAACAACGGCCAAGTGCGAGTCGGACACGCGCACGAAAGGTTCCTTACCGTCCGTAGCAAAAAACGGTATAAAATAACATTTGTTTTATGCGCCCCACTTAACTTTTTATTTCATTGTGTTTTTAATATTCGTTGTTATAGCGGCAACAGATATATGTATATCATCTTTGAAAATATCAACTGCCTAACTATTACGGTTCATGAGATACAATCTGGTGACAGACGGATAGACAGGCTTATCTTTGGAAAACACTGCACTTGCAAACTGGATTCCATGCGATGTTGCACTCTACTCTAAGTTTCTATAACACAAATTATACAATGCAATGTAATTATTGATTATTTACTAAGCACTACTCACATCAATTTTGAGTACTGATCAACTTGATGTCAGTGACGTCACCTTTCATCTTATGAAGGCGAAAGAATGAGAGAGTGTGTGTGTGTGTGTGTCTGTCACTTCTTCACGCAAATCCGTTCAGCCATCCAACGGCTGAACGGAAATGACATATGGATAGACCATGTCCTAGAACAACACATAAGATACCGTAAAACGGGGTGAATAGAGACTTAGGGGTGAATAGAGACAAAACTTTGGTTTGGTTTTTCACATTGATACCATAATTCATTCATTTCATTTCATTCATATCGGCCTCTAACAAAGCATCGATTTTTTAGAATAACAATTTATTAATAAATTGATTTAATTAAATGCTGAAAAAAATATTTAAATGTCGAGAACATACTCATTAAAGTTTTGTCTCTATTCACCTCATTTTATTGTACTTTATATCCGGGGAGTGTGCTTCTTTTAGGCAATTTTCTACTTTCACGCAGGCAAAGTCGCTACCAGAAGCTAGTTATGCTACTGGCTTACGGATCAGTTTCGCCCGGGCGAATCCACCGCGACTAGTGCCGATCCGTTCAATCCAATAGCTACATTTTATTACATTTCTCGCATCGTAAACGTCCGCAGTTAAACATAACACCCATGGTTGCGAAAGGAAAATTTTGCCCTAACGTCACCATTTGTTTTCATTAGATATCGATTCAGGAATATTGCAGATTCTGCCCATTCTACAGACATTTTCTCTTGACTCTCTTCTGCTTAACATTTTTGAAAAGAAGATTAATAAAAACAGTTTTAACTTGACAGCACTAAAAATAGCCACATAGTACAAACATTTCGCTAGTTACCTATATTAAAATTCTGAATGGATTCTATTTTTTTTATATATAACGTAGTGCTTGACTGCGATCCGACCTGATAGTAAGCACTAATGCAATCGTTGATGGTGAGGCGCACTAGTTTATTAAGAGCGTAATTTAAGTACGCATCACCGCATATGTAGGTATATCACACTACAAATCTATACCAGAACCTCAGGTTCTGTGGAAAACCTGCACAGGACTAGTTGTCTAGCATTCACGCTGAACTGATTTTGGTGCAGACGTGAGGCACACAATTGTATTTTTTTGCTTCTTTTTTTTTTGCTATTTTTTTGTTTACTTAACTATTGTGTGTGCATTGTGTTGTGCCCAATAAATTCATTTGCTTTCACTGTGTGTTTTCTTATCGGCAAAACGTTGATACAAATATTTGTTTAAAACTCATTTGGGATTACTAAAGCCAAACAAACAGTAAACAAATTTAATACAAAAATTGCATGCTTTTAAACCCAGCTGTATAAACTGTGCGTCTGATTGTCTCTCATTTAATTTAAAATTGTTCAAGTAGATGGTCCCTAAGAAATCTTTACCAGTTTAATTCACTTCACTCAAGCTTTTCATCAACTCAAAATACGTAAAACAATTTCACAAATGTCGCGTCGAAAAACGAATACCATCTGCAAGCCCACGGGAAATCTGCCCGTAGAACCTTATTGCTTGCAAACTCTTTTAAGTAATACTACAATAAAAATCCTCATAATTCTTCACTTGTCTTTGTAAAGACAGTTATTACAAGTTGGAAGGATAAACGACCTTCCTGGGCCCCTAAAAATAAAAATAACTTGCTTGTCCTCTGTCTTTGCTTAAATTCTCATTAATTAGAGTGACCGGCAACATTTCTGCGCTTCCTCTTAAATCTTCGTTACTTGGCGAACTTTTATTTTTATGAGACAGCTCTTCAAGTTAAGCTGAGAGTCTTTGCGAGATTTTTGTTGAATAAAACTGTGGCCAGTGGGTGGAATGTTTTTTAATTAAGGTAGTTTCAATTATACTATCTCGTTTGATACAGTGATAGCAACCAAGCTAAACACAAGAATTAAGTTTGGATCCCTTAGTCGTGTTTTCTGAAATGTTCAATAGCAGCTCGTAATTTTAATATTATACTAGCTTTTGCCCCCATGTGGATGGGTGGAGAGGGAGAGGGAGGCCAAAGAAAAGATGGATGGATTGCGTGAAGAATGATATGAAAGAAAAGGAAGTTAGTGATAGCATGACGAGTGACAGGGTAGAATGGAAGAAAAAAACGTATTGCGCCGACCCCAAATAAGATGGGACAAGGGCAGGAAGAAGAAGAAGACTAGCTTTTGCCCCCAGCTTCGCCCGCGTACGTAAAACATGGCCAATGTCACTCAAAAATAAAGCAGCTTTCTATCGGTGAAAAATTTTTAGCAATGGGATCAGTATAGCCTGTCTAATAAGTCAATCGACTTGGGAATTTTGTATAATATTTAATCATTTAAAAAATACAAATATTCGGTACTTTTTATAAGGTTCTTCTGTTAGTAAACAATGATCTCTATCTCTTAATCAACCTTGATTATTGAACCCGTGATGACTATATAAGATTTCATTAAATCCTAATAATTATTACCCAAGTCGTTTAACTTATTAGATAGACCTTACTTCCAGAGATTACATCCTACAAACAAAAAAAAAATAAAAAAACATACTTTACCTCTTTATTATTATATTAGTGTAGATTATTTTCAGTTTATGTGAAACCTGAGTATTGTTTGTTTAGAATCAGTAACTGAATGGATTCCAATAGTTTTGACACCATGTTATATTTTTTTCTCAAAAATATTTAAAAAGGTCACAAGTTGGACACCACCGCCACTAAGTACAACACAGGTCCTGGCAGGTCATAGCGGGTATTAGGCGCCAGCAAACAGCTGGATGCGAGTGCAAAACAACCACTCACTCGCCTAGATGGCCTGGCGACTATGTATTTTTGCTGACATAACAAGCTTATAACTTTGTGATTTTTTATGATACAGTTATGAAATTTTATACATAAATTCTTTATGTAAAAATACTAGACACGTGTTTCGCATACCTATACCAAAATTAATGTTGTATAGGTAGGTACAAGAAGGTAGCTACGTATTTGACTTAATTTTTTTTTTGTTTGTAGCAAAAAGTAACTTTATCCAAAATCACAAATAGAAAGTTAAAATTCTTTCAATAATAATAATCAAGTTAGAAACCTCTCAAATCTGGTGGAAGGGGAAACTGTGAAATAACAGTACGAGCCTAAGGCTGCACCATAAAATATACAGGTACCTACAGAAGTCAATCTACATACAAAGCGCGCTCGAGCAACGCACACATAGACACCGCTCACGGACACGATATCTTGGAGCGCCTCGGCCCGCTCGTCGAACAGTTCCGGCTCAAACGCTCATTAGTGTGCGTCCACCGAGCGTAGGTATAAAAAGTGAAGTACATACATGAGATTGTTCTGTATCTGTTTATTTTGTGGCTGCACACACTGAAATGTGACGTCACCGCCATTAGGTTACATGTGCTTAAAAGAGATAGCGAGATATACCCTCAATGCTCCCACTCTTCATCAAACTAATATTTGGAAAGCTAATTGCTAATTCATTTAATAACTGCGCTTTTCAAAGAACTGTCAAACCGCTTAGTTGACACTTCGCGTGACCCAAGGGCTGGTTTTTACCTCGGTCAGAGATTAAGTATTGCCATTCAACGTGGCAATGCCGCCAGCCTTTTGGGTACACTTCCAGTCGACAGTGATGCGGAGGAGTTTTATGACGCCATATTTTAGTAGGGAGTAGCTTTTAATGTGTATAGTTAGGTTAAGCATATTTTTTTTTTTTAATATTTAATTTTATTATGTATATATTTTGTTGCTTTAAGGGCCAAGCGCCCGAAAAGTGCCATAAAACAGTGATTTTCTGAGGCCTACTCCTCCGTAACGGCTAGGTCAATTGGTTTGAAAAAAATATATGTTTATTATAGATTCATGAACAATAATATCAACATTTGATTTTTTCGTGCAATTAATACTTTTGTCAAAAAAAATATTTAGCTATTTCGCAACTTTTCCTTACCTACTCCTTCGAAACGGCTTGGACCTTTAGAAACATTTTTACACATAAAAATTGGTGGTTAAATATTCTTCAAAGTGAACATTGCATATGTAAATCAATCAATATCTCGCAGAGAAAATGGATTTAAAGCGCTTTCCGGGCGCTGCTGGCCGCAAATAAATGCACAGATTTGCGTACTGCCGCCTAGGCGAGTGCGAGAGTTGCGTTCAAGGGACTACACGCCTTAAGTTGTAAGTAACTAAAATTAATATTTGTTTAATAATATAAAACCAATTCGGATGCTGTTTTCAGAAATACTTTATGTACGCCGGCGAAGCTGCGGAGTGTTGTATATTTTAAGTAATGGATCATTCCTACAGCAAAATAAATAGTCCTGCGAGTCGTAGCTATCAAGTAAATCTCCAGTAAAAAAAAGCAATAAAGTGTAAACGCACCCATGTGTGATTTTATCTCCATTGCAAGGCTGACTGAGTCGCTGGCTGTACGTAGACAAATTAACCTTTGTCTAGCCACAAAATAGATAGGTACAGTTATAGTCAATCTCATGTATGTACTTCATATTTATACCTATGCTAGGCGATCACGCTAGGGTCAGCATGTTACGCTGAACTGTACGAGTGCGACCGGGCGATTGGGTCGAGATGTCGTGTCCGTGAGCGGTGTCTATGTGTGCGTTGCTCGAGCGCGCTTTGTATGTAGATTTACTTCTGTACCTTTATGTTTTGTGCTCTGGTCTTCGGAGCACTTTTCTGTAAGAGCCAAAATATTCAAATGAAAGAGTTTTAATTTCATCAATACTCGAAAACCCGCTCCTATCCCTACCGCTTTTAGGCTCGTTTACACAATTTACTGTATTCCGCACTAGTGCGGAAAAGTGCGTGAGATGAAATTACCCCCGCCACAATGTGCTGTGTAAAAATTTGAGGCTCCATAACAGCTTTCCCTGCGGCTCGAGCGAATTCCAGGTAATAACTATCTCCACTTGTATCAAACTGTACTATTTCCATTGGTATTGTTCTGTTTTGAAGAATTTCTCACACAGTACAAGAATAAATTCGTATAAAACTGTACATTATGATGGGAGGAAATACAATTCATCATCATCATCATTTCAGCCGATATACGTCCACTGTTGGACATAGGCCTCCCCCAAGTGTCGCCACAACGAACGTTCCTGCGCGCCTCGCATCCATCGGTTTCCCGCAACCTTCATCAGGTCATCGGTCCACCTTGTAGGAGGCTTTCCAACGCTGCGTCTTCCGGTACGCGGTCGCCACTCCAGAGCCTTTCGGCCCCAACGGCCATCTGTTCTACGAGCAATGTGCCCTGCCCATTGCCACTTAAGTATCCAACTTTAGATTTAACATATTGATGCAAAACCCAAAACACTTGAAAACACGTGTCTAGTATTACGTATTATGTAAAGAATCTATGTACAAAATTTCATAACTGTATCATGAAAAATCACAAAGTTATAAGCTTATGTCAGCAAAAATACATAGTCACTGGGCCATTCAGGAGACTTAGGGGTTATTTTTCACTTGCACCCAGCAGTTTGGTGACGCCTAATGCCCGCTATGACTTGCCGTGACCTGTGTTGTTCTTAGTGACGGTGGTGTCCAACTTGTGACCTTTTAAAATAATTTTGGGAAACATTTATGGTGTAAAAACTATTGGAATCCATTCAATTACTGATTCTGAACACACTTGCACCCAGCTGTTTGCTGGCGCCTAATGCCCGCTATGACCTGCCGTGACCTGTGTTGGTACTTAGTGTCGGTAGTGTCCAACTTGTGACCTTTTCAAGTATTTTTGAGAAAATATATAACATGGTGTAAAAACTATCGGAATCCACTCCAGTTACTGATTCTGAACTAACTATATTCAGGTTTCACATTTCTGTCAGACCGACAGATCTTTTAATCAATGTCAGATTAACAAGTCACCACGAACAGTATGTTTACTTTGTGGTTCGCAGTCGCGGTGTCGCGCGTCGACTCAGTTGGGGAAAATACCGAAAGGGCTAATAAGTCGTTTTCCTTTAGCAGAAAAACAGCTACGAGTAGCTTATGTTTTTTTGTGAACATTTTATTTACTTGGGTAGGTACCATTTTGATACTTTTTTAGGTGGGAAATCATCTAATGATATCTCCGTGTGTCAGATTTTTACTGACTTTTTTTTTTCGATGGTAAAAATCGCCCAATGACAACCCCCGCTCTTGGGCGGAGCGGGAGATAGTGTCAGACTCTTACTGACTAAAAACCCATCCCGTTCCTTCAAGCCTTCATACCGGGGCTCGAGCGCCCTTTCGGATAACCCTGGCCCCAGTAGACTTTTACTGACTAAAACTCACCTCTGTTCCTTATTTGCCTTCGGGCCCCGGGGTTCACTTTTACACAACCCATGATCCATATCACACTAATATTATAAAGCAAAATGGAGGGAATGGGCCGTAATCCACCACGCGGGTCCTGTGCGGGTTGGTGGAAGTCACATGTCTTCGAATTTTTTGGTTCCAGGACATGCCGTTTCCTCACGTTTTCTTCACCGTTTTGAGAGCAGTGGTGTTGATATAAATTACACAAAGTAATGTGCCTGGCTGGATTTGAACCCGCGACCCACAACTCGTAAGTCGGGGCCGTTGTCACGCTGCCACCACAAAATAAACAATAATTTTAAATTAGGTTGGACAGATTTGAATGATGTGTCAGAGAAAGATTCCATTAGGACAATGTTCTACTTTCAAACAGACGAAGCTGCAGGAAAAAGCTAGTTTATGATGAATATAAAATC
Source organism: Mythimna ferrago (assembly GCA_910589285.2). Classification (NCBI taxonomy): domain Eukaryota; kingdom Metazoa; phylum Arthropoda; class Insecta; order Lepidoptera; family Noctuidae; genus Mythimna; species Mythimna ferrago. The sequence continues at coordinate 1,088,452 of OU342697.1, forward strand.
GCCAACCAGGTCTGAGCAGTCGTGATGAATAATGCTCGTATGTTCCCCTTTTCTGTATAAAACGACCCGGCCTGACCTATGTGTTCTTAATTATAATATATGTAATTTTGCTAGTTTATGTATTGTATATATGTAAATAGTACACCACGAACTACCTGCGTATCTTTTTCTCCTTCTGTGTCAAATCCATCCAAAGGTTGTCTTTAAAAAATCGCTTTTAGCGATAAGACCACCCATTGTGGCACCCTATTAATTTTAAGTTTCTTATGTAACTGCTTTATTTTTGGTGTACAATAAAGAATTTATCTATCTATCTATCTATCTGACATACGGCGAGTATCCACCCATACATTGTTGAAACCTCTACGTTCGGACTGAGCGTTTTGCCTCGTCGTTTATACCGCGTGCATCGAAGAACTGGAACAATTTGCCTGCTGCGGTCTTCCCGTCCGACTATGATTTGAGTGTCTTCAAGGCATGAGTGAATCTATAATATAAAAATGAATCGCAAAATGTGTTGGTATAGTCTGTCTAGTAAGTTAAACGACTTGGATTTTTTTTAAGGAAATTAAAAATCTAGTGTTGGCAACCGGAATTTTATTTGTCATTCACTTGTTTTTTGAAATGAGAATAGTTCTACAACAGATGTTGATCGTAGTATGGCTACTGTTGATGAATCAGTAAGTGGAATAGAATATTTAGAATCAGATTTCTCGTACGATTCCAGATTTATTTTATTACTTATGACACTATTATGTCTTTGCAAATGTATCCTAGTTTTGTAATAAGAATATCATTAAAGAGACTGAAATAGGTGTATATTAAATGAAAATCTTTTGAAAATTTTAATGTTAAAAAGTCCCCTAATAGTATTAAATCATTTAAAAAAATACTTAAATTGGATACTTTTTATAAGGTTCCATTATTAAACAATGACCAAGATCTCATAATCAACCTTGATTTCTGAACCAGTGTTGATTACATCAGATTTCATTTTACCCTAAAAAATACCCAAGTCGTTTAAATTATTAGACAGACTATAAGCGCATAACTCAACAACGCCTGGACCGATTACGCTAATTTTTTTTTTTGTTGTGTTCGTTATTATGAGGAGAAGGTTCGTATGGAAAAAAAAAATGAAAATTAGGGTAGTGTAGTGTAGAGTAGGGTAGTGTAGGGTAGTGTAGGGTAGAGTTAGGTAGAGGAGGGTAGAGTAGGGTAGAGTAGAGTAGGGTAGGGTAGGGTAGGGTAGAGTAGGGTAGAGTAGGGTAGAGTAGGGTAGAGTAGGGTAGAGTAGGGTAGAGTAGGGTAGAGTAAGGTAGAGGAGGGTAGAGTAGGGTAGAGTAGAGTAGGGTAGGGTAGAGTAGGGTAGAGTAGGGTAGAGTAGGGTAGAGTAAGGTAGAGGAGGGTAGAGTAGGGTAGAGTAGAGTAGGGTAGGGTAGAGTAGGGTATAGTAGGCTGAAGTAGGGAAGAGTGGGAGCGAAGCCGCGCGGGTACAGCTAGTAGGCTCATAAACTAGTGCGCCTTATCATCAGAGATTGCATCACTGCTTACCATCAGGTGGGATCGCAATCGAGCACTAGTTTATATCATCATCATTATCATCATCAGCCTTTCTAATGTTCCCACTGCTGGGACTCAGGCCTCCTCTCAAGGAGAGGGAATGGGCCGTAATCCACCACGCAGGCCCAGTGCGGATTGGTGAATATCACGTCTTCGAATTTTTGGTTCTAGGACAAGCCGGTTTCCTTACGATGTTTTCCTTCACCGTTTTAAGAGCAGTGGTAATGAAATAAATTACACAAAGTAATGCGCCTGGCTGGGTTTAAGCCCGGGACCTACAACTCGTAAATCGGAGCCATTACCACTAGGCCATCACTGCTCTCTAATATATATCAGTTAATAAAAATAAAAAAACGAGGCTTTGCCTGACAGTGGGACAGTAACTAATTCAGTTATAAAATCTGTCTCTGCTAAATTACTCGGTCATAAAAATCAAGCCCCGTCAGGACAGAATTAATGATGACTGGAGCGTCATTTGCATTCTAGTCTCTTCTAGCGTCTGATTTTGGCGCGGTCGTAAATAGAGACATTTTAGCTGGCGACATTTACGAGCTGCTTTGTAGTAATTATGTCCTGTTTTCCTGTAGGTAACATAACAGTTCATTCTTCTTTATTATCATCCATTCTTACATTCTTATAAGCCACAATATGCTTGAGAAAACTCAAGAACACTTTACGAATTTAAAAAAAAAATCTTCTCGTAGAGTAAGTAGGAGCTTTACATTTGCAAAGAAACGAAACGAAACATCACACAGTAGTAAGTCTTAATGCATTATGTATGAACGTGTTCGCGTAATTTTTCCACCGTGACCCACATATGTGAGAAAAATACTGTATTTCGCAACAGTTTAGAAATTGACAGATTCCATTGACAAGAAAAAAAAGAATCTTTTGTTTCCGATATGCGAGGTGTAATTGCCCGGGTCGGTGACAGCCATTGTATTCGACATTTCAATGGTTTAAAAAAAAAAATTAGAAAATGCATTTGGTTAACACGCAGATGAAGTAAAAACGTGACAATAATATTTATGCTAAATTTTACAAAATATAGGACCCAAAGAATTGAAAGAAATAGGTCTGTAGCAGTCTCAATGAACACAAACATTACTTCATCGAAGGAAATAATTATTATTCTGTTAATTATTAAAGGAAAGTCTGGAAAATATTACGTTCATTGTAGACAATTTATATTCCCGAATATATCGATTTGTAATAAGTGGAAAACTCACCGAAAAACAATGTAGCTGCGATCGTATTTCGATCGGACTCCTTCGGAGAAAAACTGATTTAGAGTTTTCACGAATAATTTAGGACAACCACTGTCAAATTTCAGTTAGATTCACTAGACTTTATTCATTCTATTATTTTGGGTGTCGCGGTCGCGGCTCGCGTGCGGTTCGCGGCAGCCCTGGCACGGTACTGGTGAAATGGCGGGAATTCTGTCATGCGCCCTGAGAAATCGATGGCGAATGCCCGAAATTCATGCGTTATCTGTGGTCCCCATTTTCGTGAGTTCAGCTGTTTTTCCAAATTTTTTTGTCACGTTCGTTGTGTTTGCATAAGGGATTAGGATTTGTTCGTCGAGGCGAATGGAATGAAACGATGATAAAAAATGCAAGCCACTCGTTTTAGTACGGCGGGAATTTTTCACACTTCGATGAAACTTTCATGTGGATTTTTTTACGGTTTTGTCGATTGAGCTTTTCCCGTTTGTGAAACTGAACGGGTACAGACGAATAAATGGATTTCAAACTTCAGCCGGAAAATGTTCTGAAATTAGTAAATGATATTTTTTTAAGATATTTGACTACAAATCGCGCTACGGGTTTGATTAAAATTCAAGTTGAACAATCTGCCTTTTAAATGAATAGGTACCAGTGTTTTCGTGATTAAGTACATGTGCTTTCGATGTATTTCTCCCTCTCCTAGAGAGGCCTGAGTCCCAGCAGTGGGAACATTATAAGGCTGATTATGTACGTACCATAAAACACTTCCGCCTGACCACCGCTAAATTCATTTTTGCTTGCACTCAAAACGATATTTTCAAAGGGTTTGTTTTGGCACCGTGTCGCAGGATTCAACCGAAATTTGTTCTTAAGTGATCAGGCAGAAATGACCGCGATGGTACCTATAAAATTTACATTTTTAAATGTGAATTGCATATAGCATTTCTGACGCATGTAAAGCCGTTGGTTCCGATCGTCGTTCAAAGATCTTCGACAGTCGTAACAGGTAATTAGACGCCAAAAAGTCTGATCAACAGTCCATCCAAGGTGTATCGTGTTGCCCAGTAACTGGGTTGAGTAGTTCTGATAGGCAGTGGCACCATGTACCACAAGTTATTCAGCCGCGTCCAGTTATACTGGAATCCAACCCCAAGCAAGTTGGGAAAAGGCTAGAAAGATGATGGTCATAATATGGATGGGGTTTTTGTATTTAAAATGATCTGATTACAATACTTATCATAACCAGATTCACGAAAGGACTTTAGCAAACAGGGAACTACATTAGACCGATGCACACGTGTAACACGCCTGGTTTGTACGTAGAACGACGTCGCGTGGCGTGGTTCAAGAGTAGCTCTACAAGTCTGCCATATAAAGCCCAGATCAGCGTGAGGCATACGTGTGCGCAGTGAAGTCTATCTAGATTCGTATATACGTAGAGTCGCGTCGCGTGCTACAAGTCTAGTTGCCATATAAAATGTATGGAGTCCGACGCGTCCAGATCGACGTACGTAGCTTACGTGTGCCCAATGTAGTTCTATCCTTACTGTTTGTTTAAATCTGGTGACGTATCCAAAGCTATGACAATTCTGTTCATCTATTATGTCGCTTGTTTTAGGGGAAATACTATGAGACTTAATGCCAACCTGATTCTATTGTGAAAAGAGATCTATTAAGCTGTATCTGATGCAGCGTCCTATGTGGGCAATTTAACGAGAATTCAATGCGATGCAGCGGTTTCCTACGTGCGCGCCAAATTGCTGCTTCAGCCGCTATTTATTTAAAAGAAGTTACAACACTGCAAGAGTTCGCGAGAAAATATCAAAGCAACTGATCGCGTCCGCTATACACTTCACTTCCTTCGTCGCTGCTCCGCACCCACGTGCGTTTGGTCGCTGTCATAGGCGACTGCAATAGAGTATCAATTGTTTGTTCCATTCGCGCCGCGTTCGCCTTTGCATTGGATCTACGAATGACACCGGTCAGACACGGCTTTGTTGTATTTGAAATGAGCTGTTTACAATCTACATTTATTACGAACTTACGCTGTTGGTAAAATCGACGAGTCAATGCCTGTTTCTATTGTAAAAAGAGATAGAGCTATTAAGCCATGCCGCTTCAGTCGCTATTTACTTTAATGAACACACCGCAAGAGTTCGCGCGAAAATTTCAAATCATCCGCGCCCGCTTCGCTTCACTCGATGCCGTGCCACAATCACGTAGGTCACCGCAATAGAATATCAATTGTTTGTTCCATTTGCGCCGCTTCGCTTCGCAACCGCATTTGCAATGAAGTGTACGTATGACACCACGTTGCAATAGATGAATAGAACAATGATAGCTCTAATTTTTTCGAATATTCTCTCGAATATATAATTTCTTATTCTACTCATTTCAGCCGAATGACGTCCACTGTTGGACATAGGCTAGTGCGATAAGACCGCCGATTGTATACTTTTATAAATATTGTAGTCTTGGCGTTTTTTTTTTTTTTTTTTTTTTTTTTCGATGGGAAAAATCATCTTATGACAACCTCCGCTCTTGGGCGGAGCGGGAGATAGTGTCAGACTCTTACTGACTAAAAAACCCATCCCGTTCCTTCAAGCCTTCATACCGGGGCTCGAGCGCCCTTTCGGATTACCCTGGCCCCAGTAGGCTTCGACCCGGCTGGGCCCTTGCTGTTGCTGACAACTCCTTGAGGCGCGCGGGAACAGCGCGCGCCGTCGACGACTTGGGCTTGGTCCGGACGGTTACCGGACGGCCGGACAGCGAGCTACCCATTGCTCACTGTCCGCAAGCCCGCGCCTACGGTGGCTGGAAATCGGGATCGGAATCCCGGCGGCGGCGGCGGTGAGAGCGCCGTTGCCTGATGCGGTCGGCCTCCTCCTTAGCGAGCATTACTGCTTCGCAGAAGTCGGCGACCGCCTGCCACTCCTCCTCGCTCCGGACCATGGCCTCGACCAAGGCCCGGCGCGAGAGGTCTCCGCCGCCGATCACCCCCACGAGGGCACGGCGATGCTCCGCCCAAGCAGGGCACACTGCGATTGTGTGCTCCACCGTGTCCTCCGGGCGTTCCGCACAGTGGCGACACCCGGGCGTCACTTCCGCTTTAATTCGGAACAGGAACCTCCCGAACTTGCCATTTCCGGTGAGGACCTGTGTCATGCGGAAGGTAAGGACGCCGTGAGGTCTTTCCAGCCACGCCTCAAAGAGGGGACTTATCGCCATAATTGTGGCGTGCCCATGACGGGGTTGCGATAGTCGCTGACGCCATTCCACCATGAGATTTGTAGTCTTGGCGTCAACAATAAAGTGTATATAAATAAATAAATAAGGCCTCCAAGTGTCACCACAATTCCCGGCCCTGTACGTCTCGCATCCAGCGGATTCCCGCGACTCTCACCAAGTCATCGCTCCACCCTGTGAGAGGCTGCGCCAGCGTTACGTCTTCCGGCGCGTGGTCGCCACTACAGAAGCTTTCAACCCCATCGACCGATCTGCGAACCATGTACCGAGCCCACTGCTATTTAAGTTTAGCGATTCCACTCTAGATATGATAGCTTTGATATGTCGTCATTAATTTGTCATCATCATTATCGACGACACGTCTGGCACAGTGACCGATTGGCAGCTGAGCTCCGTGTCGCAGGCTCGAATCCCGTAAAGAACAAATAACAGTGTGGCGTATACGGCGTCCGGTGTGTGGGCACAAAATAGATAGGTACAGAAGTCAATCTCATGCATGTATTTCACTTTTTATACCTACACTCGGTGGACGCACACTAATGAGCGTTTTGAGCCGGAACTGTTCGACGTGCGGGCCGAGACGCTCAGAGATATCGTGTCCGTGAGCGGTGTCTATGTGTGCGTTGCTCGAGCGCGCTTTGTATGTAGATTGACTTCTGTACCTATCTATTTTGTGGTGTGAGTGTGTGGTATATCCGAGTCTACATGTTTGTGAAAGCATCAACAATACGTGTGTAAGTCCTAGAGTAGGGCAACATTAAAACGAAACAGTTATGGAACGGAACAAGACAAACACAGAACATAGGAATCATACAATAGATAGAAGGAGTAAGTAGGCGGGGCGCGCGTACCCCGAGTTTTGCGGAGTACCGCTTATGCTCCATTGCGCATGCGCCGCGCACATCAGTCTAGTTACGGTTGCCTCGGTGATAATAACTAGATAAAAAATATACAAATGCCCATCTGTGCTGTTTTGAAGTGCAAACACGACAGAAGAACCAAGAATTTATCAAATGTTGTTATGTCCTATCATCGGTTAGGCCTGGTTTATTTTATTTTGATTATTTTTGAAAAATAGGATCTTATAAAAAAAAACAAATAGAAGTTGACTTTATTTCGTACAAAGTAAGGTCTACTTTCAAAAAAATATTCTAAAACATTCACCAAATGTCACTGTCAGCTGCTCAATTAGAGGTTACCATTATCGATAGTGAGTTATCGATATTGTAAAATTATAATGTTCTTTGTTGTATCGGGAAAGAAAATACCCAAGTTCGACAAAATTATAAACGCATTATAAAATGTAGCTTTCGTGTTATTTTGACTGTGTGACTTCATATTTCCTAAAGATACAGACAGACTGGAAGGCAAAGTTGGTTTCCTACAAAAACTAGCACAATTTTCTCAAATCACTTTGAAGGATCAGACTGTTTAATTAAAAGTGTAAAGAAATACATTACCGACACAGCAGTGCCAAAACTTTAGCTCTGAAGAATTTCTAGATATTGCTATAACAAAAAGAAGTCACTTTATTAAAAATCTGGTTATACCGAACCCTAGCAGCCTCGAAGAAGGTCAAGATGTTACAGTTCTATTCAAATCTGTATGGACTCTAAAAGCAAATTTGTAGTCAGCCAAGAAACACCGGCTTCGTTTAGTTTAAGCTGACTTAAAAAATACGTGTAGAAGTATTTTTTAAAACATACTTATGAACAAATTAATTATTATTTATCAGTCAGTATTTTTGACTTTACCTGTTTTTACGTATCTATTTTATTAATTAAACTATTTTTTTACATTTTCATTTGCAAAAAGCGAGAAACAGCTACAATTTATTGTTGTCACGTTATTCGCTCTAATTGTTTTTCACCATCAAAAGAATCCGTTAATTTCAATTATGAGTAATTTCATGGTTAATGAAATAGCTACAAGCCCCTTATAAATAAAATTAAAAATACGTAGGTATTTTGTTTTTGTAATTTATCGACTCCTGCTGTTGACTTTTATAAAACGCAACATCGATAAAATAAGGCAGCGCCAATGATACATCTCTAGAATATGACGTTTGGCAATGATTTTATTTAGGAAATATTAATCTTAAAACAAGTAAATAGAGCTCTAAATTCATTGCTTATATTATAGAGACATCTAGTGGGGAATAGTGGAAATTGTTTTAATAAGTATTCTATGCGAGGTAATACGTTAAAGGGTAGATAACAAACAACTCTGTTTGCACTAAAATATGGTTTATTTTCTAAAAGGGAATGATGGATAAACTGCCTTCTTTCAATTAATATTAAAAATGCTCAATCACATTAAGGATTTATTAGTGTTATGAAATATGATATACCTGTCTTTGTGTGAGTTTGGGTACGCTGGTCCCGATACAAATGAAGCGCTATGCGATTTCTATCTACATTCCTCTGTTCTGTGAAGACAAACATTATTAAAAAAAAATTTCGTCAAGGATCCTCTTGAGTAAGAATGTGGAGTTCCCTGCCGGAGTCTGTTTCCTGATAGCTATAACCTAGGGGTCTTTAAGTCAAGAGTGAATAGATTGCTTCTAGGCAAGCGTGTTCCATCGTCGGCCACATCATCGCTTACCATCAGGTGAGACTGTGGTCAAACGCGAGCCTATCCATTATATAATATATAAAAAAAAAGAAAAAGTTTGCTAGGCCCAAATGTGATTGGGCAGGTCAGCCGCATGCACTCTGACCGTTAGACAAGAGTCTCCACAAAGTCGATACCTGAGAATGGACGAGGCCGTAGAGGTCGACCTGGGAAGATGTGGCGAGATGACCGAGACACTTACCATAAGGGCTGGTTCGAGGTGGCTCCTAAAAAGAATACATGGAAGAAGTTGCTTTTGTCCAGCAGTAGGAACATTTAGGCTAAATAAAAAAATATCACTTTAAAGACTGTTGAAATAAAAGTCTTCATTGAAATCCATATTGTATTTATTTATTGTTTAATATGCATACTCAGCTCACAGCGACTACTGCTCTAATGGAAGATATAACGTACACATAGTTAGTCTGCGCTGCACTTAAAAACAAACCTAAACTTAAAGGCATACGGTTCAATTTCCTTCTTTTATTCTGTCAAAAATGTCGTTAATGAGAAATGAACGACATGGCTTTAAAGTTATTTTTTTTCTATAGACAATTGCAATAACCCGTTTAATATATTTATCGGGTTATAAGTCCCCATAGATTCTGAGATCAAGTAACAAATTATATTTAAAATCTCAAACGCTGTCAGATGTACAAATACGGGCACGGATATTGAGCGCTGGTTTCAAGTTGCGCAGAAGTTAAATATCGCGTCTCTTTAGTGGTGCGACGTGAGACGCGGGGACGGGGAGTGTCAGTGATTGGCTCGCCGCACATCGCGTCATAGACGCCACTCGTGATTCGTTCATTGCGCTTGGAGCACGTACCTCCCGACGACGACGATTGGCTCGCCAATGTAAGGAATGCGCAAAGCGATCCCCACTCTGACGCCGAGCGCTCAAGATCAATGCCAGTATTTGTAGCCATCAAACGTCACAGATAGCCTATTATGTTAATAATATGTTTTTTAAATATTTTTCAAAATAAATAGCTCTAATTCTAAACTATTCGGAAGATCATAAATAAATTCGAGACACATTTAAAAGCAATAATTTGCATATCTGTCCATTTTAAACTCAAAAATAACTGAAATTTTCATTTCAAGTCCTAGAAAATACTTTCAACAAAATGCAACGCAGACTATAACAATTTATATTGAATAAATTACAATTAAAACTATAATGCGATTACAGTACAACAATATCAAGTGGCCAATATTTACGGGTCCAAACAATCGTTAAACTTTCACCTTCTGACCAATAGATGGCGTTAAATGAAAAAAAGGATTTTAATTTATATTCTGTGATAAAAAAAAAGTAATAATACCGTCCGGCTTTCAAGTGTTCACCATACAAGAAACATGATATTTTTAATGACATAAGCACACGACTGATCACGAAGATAGCCGACCGTTTCCGAAGATTGCGGACAACTACTGACGTCATGAGATAGAACAACGCACGATCCGGTCTATCATTAGTTTGTCTATGACACTAATTACAAAATCTGGCCAAAAAATTGGCACACCACGGTGGGCAGTAAACTTCGGGTCAAAAATATTGGCCACTCAAAAAAGAAAAAACAAAAAAATGTCATCTCCCAGCCAAGATACATTTAAAATTATAAATCTCAACTATTGTAACGACTATGATATTATAGTACATATAACTATCTATACTATAAATGTTATTTATATTATGTAGTCACACTTAACATCTTCGGTTTACAAATTAAACGGGAATAACACTTATAACATTTTCTAATTTTTTTTATTATATTACATTTCTTATAATCCAACAGATCCTTCGGTTTTTCTACTATTTTTTTTAACAGATTTTTTTTTACATGTACAAATAAATAGTGTGTCTATAATCATTATTTTCTACTATAGCTATGTATTTATTTAACTACGAAATTAAATTGTTCATGTAGTTTTAAATAGAGTTAAAGAAAAGGTAATGAAGTTTAGAGAGTATATAATATTGTTCGATATAAACTACTGATACATTGTGACGTCACGTGTCATGACGTGACGTGTCGTTACATACGTGTCGTGACGTACGTGTCGTGTATATGCCGCACGTTCGAGAACAGATTGTAAAGAGCTACGGAAAGTGTTAGTTGTAAGACAAAGAGTAAAAATTGAATAACAACGATCACTATTTAAAAATCCACGCAACAGTAAATCAAAGTTACCCTGTTTAGAAGACATTGTATATCTTAAAAATTGTGTCCTCAGCCTTTTTAATGATATCATTTTGTTTTCAATTTTTTTTTCAAGGTTTTTGACAGATAATTACCATCTGCAATGATTGTAAAAACTAAAATTTATTTACGAGAAAAAATATTTATAATCGATGAACACAAATTAAAAATTTACTACCACATTAAAAATAAAATAGACGTATGTAACGAAAAAATATATTAAAAAATAACTTCTAAAAAAAATCACAGACGATATTATCTGTCAAAGTGTAATCACTAATTTGCTAAGGGATCTATGAATTACAGGGTTTTTAAACGAATATTAAACTTAAACGAATGGAAATAAAGTCGAAATTAACTTCTACTTCAACGTTTGGGAGTTAGACGGATATTGGTGACGATTTTTATCTATTATTTTTTTCATACATCATTTTTTTCGCGTAAAATTATTTTGCTAACAATATTTAATAAATGTATTATGTAGATTTTTGTGGGAATAACGTCTCTAAGGAACTATGGAAATTGGCATTTATAATTTAAACAAAATTTGCCTGATTTCAAGTAGCGATGCGCGATGGCGAGAGGTTTTAATCGATTGATAGAATATCTCGATGGTTCTCGATTGCTTCGACTTTGATTCGAGTCCGACTCGATCGCATGGCTTATTCATTTGCGAGTTGTTCTTCGATGTTTAAAGTTTCGCCGTATGAGTTACTGATTCGAATAATCGAAAACTTGCGGTCGATTCCGTTGATTCGAAACAATCGAAAAACATCTCGATTATTTTGTAGAACGGCTACTCAATGGTTTATTTAAACGACTACTGATTCTTTCGATTGTTAAAACATCTCAGAATCGCCCATCGCTAATTTCGAGGCATCATAAAAATATAACAAAATAATTCCACGCGATTCACTACACATCTTACTGCTAAGGATGAATATATTTAATATTATATAATAATAATTAAAAATCATCGAGATTGGAATTTTACGTTACAAGTTAATAATTATCATTTAATATTATATTAATAGAATACACCTACACAGTAGGAAAGTTAACGGAAATGTTTTTAAGTCTAATGTACCATAGGAATATTTATGTTGAAGTTATGCCAAGACTGCAAATCACACCACATTCGAATAATTCTTGAGAGAAATATGACACAAGATATCGTACCTGGGCTGTGGGAAGGCAACGGGCAACTAAAGGAACACCGGTGAATTTTAGTCAGTAAGTCTCATTCCCGCTCGCTCCACCCCCACACCACCCAAAAATAAAAACTCTTGCAACTCACACTTGCTAATTTTTATTTTTTATTATTTTCCTTCCTGAAAAACTCGGAGTACGCTTGAGAAGACAGTGACAAAGCCACAGAATAAAAAAGGGCCCCGAATGATGTCGTGAGCAGTAATTTGCATTATTTCGATCACGAATACGTATATTTTCACCACCAGTATGGAAACTCGGTCAATCCTAATTTGAATCAAATACTGGGTTCATTTTTTTTTTTGCCTCGAGCTTGACCACCAACTTACCTCCGAAACGGCCTGACCATTTATATATATATATATATTATTTAGTGAAAATAATTGGCAGATCTGAAAATAGGTCGTAAACTACTTTTTAGCCTCCTACCTCCCGTTTTTCTTTGATAGTTTATATAATGGCAATACAGCGTTTGGCGGGTCAGCCAGCTAGCATATTTAAATAATTTAATTAAGTGTTTTTTTTTTATAGTAAATACGACGGCTTGAAAAAAAATTCGAGTTTTTGAAATCTGGGTCTACGTGTAATTTACAGTCAAGACATAGTAAAAATATCAACCTTAACATATTACAATATTGGAGAATGTATTCGAAACAAAAATGAAATGCACAGTACCTACACCAAACTCAGTGGCTCCGAACAGACCAGAACAACTTCACATTCATCGGTAAAATACATACACTTACATACTACGCAATATTTTAAATTTAACGCTTTCAAAAAACTTTTAAATCGCGGGTTTTAATATTCATTTTTAAAATCCCTCTCCCGATGCCTAGCGCACCGGACTAGGATAGTCAAGGGACTGACGAGGCGTATTATTAGCCGATTGTTTTATATTTTAATATTTATTAATTAAGGAATATCTCAATATACACACATACACTAGGACATGGCACGGCCTGTCGACTATATCATAATATATCAGGCGAATATCGAAATCAAGAGTTTACATATTTTTGTTTTTATATATTTTTAATTCGGTATTTCACCGTGCAACCAGTTTTCTTACACAATAATATAATATTAAAAATCTACTTTTAAAATATACATTAATTTTAATAATAAAATTAGTTATTTTTGGCATTGAATCGTGGGGTTACACGATTTTCGAACGTATTTACATTTAGATAAGGGTGGGTCGACATCACTGACTCGAATTGACTCAAAAACTATCAATAAACATTTATGATGGACATAAACGTGGCTGATAATGATAAATGTCGTATAATATTAATCTAAGAGACGAGAGAATGATCAATTATTCATTTAAACAGAGAGTATATAACAAATGGAGTGTCACACGTATGTATTTTATTAACTGTGACACGCTTTATGAGCGAAACATTTGACGATGGCAAGCTATGACCACTAATCTTAGGATTAGCGCTCTATGTATTTCTTTACTTTTAATACATCAATCAAGAACAAACAATAAATAAAAACTTTATAACACATAGTAAAGAACGTCAATAATATTGTAGTGTGTACAAGATTCGGCTGGTATAGCCAAAGTCAGAATAGTCCTGGCCTGTCGATTACTGAGTAAACGATGTCACCGTTTACTCAGTAAGCGACGGCACTCAGTAATCCACTGATAAACTTGATTTGTTTGTAGTTTTGACAATGCTGCTTTTAGCAGTGACCGCCTAGGCGTCTCGGTATTCCGAGCTTTGTAGACATTTAATAATAAGTGTTGTTTAAACTGTTTAGCACTTTTACGTGTAGTCACTTCTGTTTAGCACTTTTACGTTTAGTCACTTCTGTTTAGCACCGGTTCGCATCGAATCTAGTCGAGTTCATAGTTTTATTTAGTGTTCAATTTGCAATTTACTAAGATATTTTGGCAGTGTTATCGTAATAAGCTTTATGTAGGAGTGGATTTATTTTTATTTTATTATTTTATTTTTATTGTAAAGCTACAAAACAATGTAAATGTAATATACAATGGTATAAAAACAAATGCCAATTGATGTATACTAAAGAAATAAAACATCATTTTGTAACACCTGACGGAAAAAGAGGGGTACATATTATAAGTTTGAGGTGTCTTTTAGTCTGTCCGTGGCATCATAGTTACTAAGCGAATGGACCGATTTTGATGCGGTTTTTTTTAGTTCATTTTCATTTAATTCAGAATTCCGTATACGGAAAAATATCAACATTTCGCATTTTGAAAGAATTTCCAACTCATTATCACAATGAAAATCAAATAACTTTTCAAAGAACATTCGAAGTAATCTTCATAAGCGACATATCAACTTTAGAGGCACCTTCAAACTGTAAAACAACTTAGTATGAAGACATTGCGAGATAACGCCTTTCAATTTCATACATCATTAGCTTTTCGATTCAAGCGCTTGTTACAAACATTCCACTTTATTCAGCGCCTCAACTTTGACAATGGACTTCATATTTTGTTTGAAACAAATATGATCAAGGGAAATTGTTTGAAAATATGACTGTTTTGGATGACTTGATGGTCGATTTTCTTATGAACTTAATTTGAAACGAAACTTGTTTGTTTTCATCGGGAGATCTTGATTCCTAGTATGATTGTTTTTAATGACTTGATGGTCGATTTTCGTATGAACTTAATTTGAAAAGAAACTTGTTTGTTTTTGTCAGAGGATATTGATTCCTAGTATGATTGTTTTTAATGACTTGATAGTCGATTGTTCTGTAAACTCGATTTGATTAATAATAATATGCTTCCGCCATAGGACATTATTTTAGAAAATTAGTTTCTTATGAGTTTATGAACGTTTTTCCTATGTACGATACCGTTAATTGGGTTCAAAAACACCCATAGTGATGTACAATTGTGACATAAAACGTCAATTCGGATTAGATACGAACATAGCTCTAGCATCGATGTAATCGTTTCGATATAATAGACTTACAAGACACTATCGATATCGACATAATTTACAACGCTATGGAATGACATCTCAGCCGTAATGCTGTACACAAAATGTAATGGAACCTTCCGCGAGACATGAAATATTGAATTTATATACTAGTTTTGTGAGATCGGATAATACAGGGTTAAGAAAGAGAACAATTAGAACACTGAAGAACTAAGCATACTATAGCTTTTAAGACACTTCCGCCTGACCACCGCCAAGTTCATTTTTGCTTGCACTCAGTAACAGTCAGTCTATACAGTACAGTATAGCAGAGCTGTGACCCAGTAGTTATGACCCCGACAGAGTTGTACGTTATGGATTCAGACACAGACTTTGAGCAATTTATTTCATTAACACTTCTCTCAAAAAGGTGAAGAAAACATCGTGAGGAAACCAGCATACACTAGATCCAAAAATTCGAAGACGTGTGACATCCACCAACACTGGGCCCGCGTGGAGCATTCGAGACGAGGTCTGAGTCCCAGCAGTGGGAACATTATAAGGCCGATTATGTTATTCACAGTAAAAATAGGTTCGACACTTTAAATACCAGTTTTGTTTGGTCCATTCACGATATAATCTGCTTTACTGACTGTTTATGTCAAAGTCACGTAATGACAATAGAATGTGACACTGGCGATCAGAAATGTCCAGTCCATCATCGTCTTCAATTCTGTCTGATTTCTTTGTGAACTAGCTGTAGGTACTATGATATTTCAGTTCGCAAAAAAATATTTATTTTGATGTGAACTAATATCATTGATGAAAGGTTTATGCCATTTTGACTTTTGTTTATAAGTACTTGAATACCCTTTTCCAAAAAGTAGTATGCCGGGTGACGTAACCTCAAAAAGGAAAGAATTTTAAATCTAATCAAGGTATGAACTACACCACAGGATCAAAGGTTTTATAGATACTCGTGTAATTAATCTATTTTAAGCCTTATTGTAAGGACATAAATATGATTTTGTAGTAGCTGGAAAAGTTACAATTCATTCAGAAATTGATATTGAGATAAAGGAAGCTGATAGAGACTAAATCGTGTAGAACACACATCATTTCTTCTTCTTCTTCTTCCTGCCCTTACCCCATAAACACGTTTTTTTCATACTTTCTGTCCTGTCTGTCACCCGTCACACTGTCACCAACTCCATTTTCTTTCATATCACTCCTCACACAATCCATCCATCTTTACATGTATACTTAGAACTCTTTTAGTGAGATGTGTTTCAACCCCCTTCTTTACATGAACAGACATCATTTGATTTAGTTAGAATGTTCTAATTGTTCTCTTTATTTATCGAAACTAATGGGCTTATTCATGGTTCAAGACAAGTTCAAAATCTTATTAATTTCATTGACAAATGACAAGACATAGACATAAAAAAAAAAACTGAATTATCCATACATATTAATACAATCAATAATAGTGATGTGTCTTAGTTACAAATAAGTTATCGATAAATTTATTACCATCGAAGGGAGCATCGGTTGTTCGCACCACTATTAGCAAGTTTTATTTTATTGATGATACTTTAAGTAAATCACCTTATAATCTACATAAAGTAGTTTTTTAATATGAAACGAACAACATTTTGTGGATTACGGAAGTATAAAACATCGATACCCCACCTGCTTAGGTAGTCAACTAAACGTAAACCATCTTGATATATCTTTTTATTTAAAATAAATCGTATAAAAAACATACAAAGATTGTTTAAATTTAGTTAATTACCTAACATCGGTTTAGGTAAATACCTAATTGTAAACATTTTTTGATAAATTTTTTTAGTTACAAGACATGTTAAGATTGTTTACAGGTCGCGCGGTGAATCAAGATCACTCGGTGAAAGTAGTGGGGGCAATCGGCGCATGTGTACAATTGCGCACAGAAATTCTTAGTATGTTAGGATTTTATTTTTAATTTCGTATGTTTGAACCTTAGTAACATAACTTATAATAACACTAGGTAGTTTTTGCTTGTGATTTATCTTGTAAGTAGGTAAATTCAGAAAAAAATAAATTTTTAAAATAAAAATTAAAATAAAAAAAATAGTTTCGTTAGTTTCTTTCATAACGTAACAATTCACGTCATAAACCATTTTTCTGGCTAGCCGTTTCAAAACTTTATTTTTAACCATTTTTTTTTTTTACGACTATGTATTACTAATACGATAACACAAGCTGTACGCAACAGTACCCAAGTACAACAGTATCCAATGAGACGCGAGAACGCAACGCAGGAATTGAAGAGCGACTCTATCTACCAATGACGTGTCGCCGTCGGCGCACACCCGCCCGCACGTCGCCAAATAGACCTTAGAATTGAATACTGCGCATGCCCCTTCCACATTTGCCGAGCGATCTTGATTCACCGCGCGACCTGTACATTTAGTTAACTACCTTAACAAATGGAGTATACCATTGGCCAATCGATGGCGTAACGTCATAAAGCTCGTTTTTGATTGGATAATATAAGTAAAATGTTATTAATATTTTCAATACTGAACACTGTGATATTGAAAAGACCTTTTTAACAGTTACAAGTCACTGCAAAAGTATTTAACCCTTTAACCGCCGGCGTCGAATTGGTCCGAAGAGTGTTCTTTTTCGTATCCTATTCGCTAAGGTTGTGTTAGCGACTCTCGTATAGCTCTTCAATCCTCATAGGTGACAGAAGAGCTGATGAGATGGAGTATTTGGTCGTGGATGCGACCCTGGCGGAATAAATGCGATAGTGTCGGATATCCGACGTAGTAGGTTAATGGATTAAATACTCGGAACAGTTAAACATCAGAACAACGTCAGTTAATTTAACTTTACATTTCCACAGTAACACACTCCCACAGAAATTTAACGAGAAAATTAATTATATTACACAAACGGAACTATTAAATATTTTAATATTCGAAAACCCAACTAAGTAAGCTGATATTACCACCCTAAGAAGAAAATAATTTTGAAACGGCATCAATGTGTAGTTTCTACAAGTTCATTCAATGGAAATATCAGAGAGATCATCAGAAAGTTTTTGATTTTATTTTTTTACTATATACTTAATCAAATATGAAAACGACTATAAGGTACATTTAATTTTATAAGGCCTACTGACCACGGACGCGTAGCTTCACAGACGCGTATTCGTCATTATGTACGTCTGCGTGAAGCTTACATACAAAACTATGGCTCAGTCGTCAAAGCGGCAGCGCCGTGCCGTCGTCGTCTCGTCTATGAAGCTACGCGTTAGTAGACAGTATGCCTAACATGACAAAAGGAAAGAATCAGTTGACAATTTCAGGGTAAAAAAATCCTATGGTATCTACGCTGAAAATATATTTTATTTATTTTTAGTTGTCATACCCTCTGAAATATTTCCATAGAAATAAAAAGTCAGAATACGTACATAAAACAAATACAAGAATGACACAAAACGATTTTATTTTATTTCAAATAAAATGTGATTCTTGTATAAAATATATTTGTTTGATATTACGTATTCTGTACATGAGAACATTAACAATACAGATACTTGATTATGTAAATTATATGATTTTTCTAACGCTCGTCTATCCATTCAATAGAAAAACATGAAATAATATAAATTTTCAATCATAAATGGAAATGACAAGTCATGTAAATGGCAGAAATATTTTAAAAAATCTGAAGAAACTTGGGCTTAACATGACGTCTGTATATCAAGAAAAAAATAGAGAGAGATGTACTGAATGAAGTATATTCTATTCTATTCTTTATGGCAAGCGATCCGGTATCGACTATTCTGCCAATATCCAAGGTAAATTTTAAAATCAAGCGTGTATGAGAGCAGTGTTGCACCGATTCAAGAGTCGCAGGTTTAAACCCAGCCAAGCGCATTACTTTGTGTAATTTATTTCATCACCACTGCTCTCAAAACGGCGAAGGAAAACATCGTGAGGACATTCACCAACCTGCACTGGGCCCGCGTGGTGGATTACGGCCCATACCCTCTCCTAGAGAGACCTAAGTCCCAGCAGTGGGAACATTAAAAAAAAGGCTGATTATGCTACGCTATTATAAGCGTGTTTATTATAATTTCTGAAAATGGTAAGGGACAGTAACTGTAGACCAAAATTCTTCGATTGATATAATTGAACTTGATGGGAAGTACATTATTATTATTTACATTTCATTCGCAATATGATTACACAATTAGACAAACCTTTTCTTACTGCCCGTTCAATAGATTTTGACTCATGTAGATATAAGGATGACATTAAAAGCAAAAAAGTGATTACAATACCAAATGTAGCGACATATATAGAGAACAGTTCGAAATCATTTATCGGGTAGTTGCCCATCAGACATAACAGCCATCTGGTCAGAGGATCGTCCTTTTCTAACGGAGGTATGTGGGACTTTACTCTCTGTTACCTTCAAACTGGTGACCTCGACGTGATACTACAACCGCTGCCAACGCAATAAAAGTCAAAATCGGTTGAACGGACAGTAAAAAAAAGGTTTGTTTAAATGTCTCATCTTATTGCGAATGGAGTATCTACACTGATATTATAAAGAGGTTTTGTTTTTAGCAGATAATTTCTGAAAGTACTGGTCCGGTTGCTAAATTTTTTTCACCCATAGAAAACATGAGGCTATAATTTTATGTACATGGACAAAAGCTAATCAGGTATAAACGAGCGACACAAATACACATCAATCAACAGAAATCAACCAAGTATCTGCCCCTATACATTGACACCTTGAACATAATCACAAAACTCAATCGACTCCCCCCCCATTTAGAGAAAAGTTTAAAAAAACTCGTGCACCTTGCGAAATACCGAGAGCACTCTTCATTTCTTGGCTTTGACCGTGACGTAGGCAGGTTCTGGGCCGCGCAGCAGCAGCGGCAGGCGCCGCGCGCCGCCCGCCGCCGCCGCCGCGCCCGCGCCCGCGGCCGACTCTCATGTCTGCAGCGCAGAGTTGATCTCGCGGTGGATCGTGCTCTGTAGGGGCAAATGGACAAGGATCACTTCACTTTTCAAGATACTAACATCGATATTATGTACTATGCTTCAGTCGACTCAGATGTAACCCTTGAACATTACCCTTGTACACCTTGAACATTACACTATGTTGAACGAAACGCGTAAGTGCCACGAAATTCATGGCGTCTAACACATTTTGGTCGCGAAAAAAGTATCCTCTGAAAGCTATCTTTCTGTTAGACGACATAATGCCAATGTAGCGCTGCAGCGAACTATTGTTTTAACTGGTCAGTACTTTGACAAATAATTCCCATAAAAGGATTTATCTATCACTAGAATATAAGTCGATGGATACTGTCACCGTGCTGATGAACCCAACTTGTGGTGCGCGCACTTGAACATATAACAGTTGGAAAAAAAATGACAAAAAACACCAGTGCGCGCTACAGAACTGATGTCACGGAAGGCTGAGGCGACAAGCGCGCGTCAGACAGCTAACGGCGCGACCAATTCTCAATCTAAAGATTTCAGTATCGACTCGGTGGTGTCAGTAACGACTTCTCTATGACCCGGCCAACCGAGCTGGGATTTTGTTCACCGATAGTCAATTCAAGTCAGTAAATCGAGTTATAGAAAATACGAGTTAGCCCATCGCTGGTAATTTCTTGCCATTACTCAATATAGCCTTTAAACAATGTACAGTCCACTTCTCTTTAAGGAGAGGCTACAAGAGCGCCACAGCGTCCTCACTTTCCGCCTAACGACTGTCCTCAACGGACAGTTGTTTCGGGGGGTTTCTGTCTCAGATTCAGTGGTAAGACCCAATTTGAGGAGTGGCTACAGAAAGACATTTGACGATTTATCACGTAAAAAAAAAACAACACAATATAAACAAAAAAAAAAACATACAGTAAATTGTCAGCAATTTAGGCTTCATAAGAAATAGTTTTTAAGAAACGACATGCGTCAAAGGCATCTTCTTTTAAACAAATCCTGTGGGGTTAGCGCTCTATCTTTATTATAGTGTTCAAACTCACCAGCTCATCAAGCTGCCTCGCCAGTTGATCATTGAGGGCCTGTATGACCTGCCGCTGACCATCCTGCGCAGCCAAGGCCAACTCCAGCTGGCTTTGAGCGAGTTTAGCCTCTGCGTCCTGAGGAATAAGGATGAAATCATTTGACAAATCGGTGTCAGTTATGTAGGTTGTATTGTTTTATAGCGGAACTGACAAAGAAAGGCCACGACACAAGAAAGGAGAGCAAAAACAAATGAAGTCAAGCAGAAAGTTAGAAATACTCATTTGATTTCTGGAGCATGCGTCAATTTGAACCTTATTTCAATGTAAGTAAAAGTCACAATTACAGGAATCTTTTTTAAATATTTTTATTAAATATTATAAATAGGTTAAGTATGTTTTTTGTTTTTTTTGAAAATTTTGGCAATCGCACCAGTACTTTCAGAGATTACCTCCTATATCCAAAAGTACTGGTCCAATTGCTATAATTTTTTTCTTTTGCTGTTTTATTCCTGGTTGACATAGACTATACCTACTTTATGTACGCGGGCGAAACCGCGGGCAATAGCTAGTGCAATCATACCTTCGTAAATACTCAGAAAATTACAACAGTTATTTTGACAACTTCATATTTGGTTTACAACACAAATTCTAGCTTCTGAACGTCTTACATTTTTGGCCAAATTAAACTGAGACTTTCGCATCCGGCTCGAAGGACCGAAATTAAAGATATGGGGGTTCCTATACAAGAAACGTATTTTATCGAGGTTTTATTGCTCGATTTTTATTAAAATCGAGCAATCGAACAATATTTTGTTACCGATTATAATTTGAGTGCCTTCAAGGCAAGAGTTAATAGGCTCATAAACTAGTGCGTCTCACCATCAGAGATTGCATCACTGCTTACCATCAGTTGAGATCACAGTCAAACACTAGTTTATATCAATTAAAAAAAAATGTAGCACGGAAACATTCATGTGCTAGTCCGACTCGCACTAAGACAGTTTTTTTTTTTCTAAGATCTCATTGTCGTACATGAAGTTCGCAAGAGTGAATAGCCTCTTAATAAAATAGTGCGCCTCACCATCAAAGATTGCATCACTGCTTACCATCAGGTGGGATCGCAGTCAAGCACTAGTTTATATCAATTAAAAAAAAAGATCAACATAGAGGATCAATTACTAATATAAAATTTTGGTTATATCTATATATATAAAAAAAAACCGGCCAAGTGCGAGTCGGACTCGCCCATGAAGGGTTCCGTAGCAGCAAGTAACATAATATAAAAGTTCTTGTAGTTCGTTGTAATTTTAATCGATGTTTAAATAATACTGTATTTTTTTAGATTTATTACGTATTAAAAAAAAACTACAAACTAGATCTCGTTCAAACCAATTTTAGTTGGTAGTTTGCATGGTAATGTACATCATAATTTTTTTTTTAGTTTTATCATTCTCTTATTTTAGAAGTTACAGGAGGGGGGGGGGCACACATTTCACCACTTTGGAAGTGTCTCTCGCGTAAACTATTCAATTTAGAAAAAAATGATATTAGAAACCTTAATATCATTTTTGAAGACCTATCTATAGATACCCCACACGTATGGGTTTGATGAAAAAAAATAAATTTTTTGAGTTTCTGTTCTAAGTATGGGGACCCCCAAAACTTATTGCTTTTATTCCATTTTTGTGTGAAAATCCTAATGCGGTTTACAGAATACATCTACTTACTAAGTTTCAACAGTATAGCTCTTATAGTTTCGGAAAAAAGTGGCTGTGACATACGGACGGACAGACAGACAGACGTGACGAATCTATAAGGGTTCCGTTTTTTGCCATTTGGCTACGGAACCCTAAAAAAGAATCCCTATTTCCTTGGTCACGCCATCACGCGTGAACGGCTGGACCTATTTCGCTAATTCTTTTTTTGTTGTGTTCGTTATTGTGAGGAGAAGGTTTTAATGGAAAAAAAAAATGAAAATTAGGGTAGTGTAGGGTAGAGTAGGGTAGGGAAGAGTAGAGTAGTGTAGGGAAGAGTAGAGTAGGGTAGGGAAGAGTAGAGTAGGGTAGGGAAGAGTAGAGTAGAGTAGGGTAGAGTAAGGTAGAGTAGGGTATAGTAGGGTACAGTAGGGTGGAGCAGCGAAGAATGGGAGCGAAGCCTCACGGGCAAAAGCTAGTAAAAAATAAAAGCAACTAAAACTTCAAAGAAAGCCAATCACATCGCAAACTAAGATATCTAATAAAAACCAACATTTAAAAAAGAACAAGAATAGATTACTTATCAATAAGGAAACAAATAAAAGAAAGAAATAAAATACAAACGAGTTTATTTGTTAGTACGACATAATATATTAAATGATACATAAAACGACTAAGAATAATATTGATACAATTATTTACAAACATGCATTACAGTAAAAAAAATAGTAAAGATATCATTTATAAGTTAAAACACATAAAACTGCGAAAGAAAATCGTAAAACGTATCGTGTCGAAATGTAATGAGATTAAACTATGTAATAAATAGAAGAAACAGTTTGTTTATGTATTTTATAGTCTTTGTACACAAATATTTACTTTTTCAACACTTCGAGACATGGAGTAGTAAACGAATGGACATATTATATGACTATATTATATGTTATTGTATGTAACCAATATTTTTAATTGTTTCAAACTAGTTTTGACTGGCTTCGAGAAAGTCTTGTTATGTTAAAATGTATTAGTTATCTGTAAGTACTTGGAATGAGTATTTTTTTTTACGTTACCCCACAGCAGTAATTACCCCTGTATCGTGTGGTGTATCACAAACATTTACACGAGACACTCACACCTAGAACAACTTTTTGTAGGCCATGCAAATATTTGTTTCGTACGGGATCTAACCCGCGAAGCTAACCTCATGCCGTCAAAAATCGTCGTTTCAAAATATTACTAAAAAAAACCTAACAAAATTATAATAAAAGAAAGTAAGTTAAGTTAAAAGAAAAAAAAAAAAAATTTAAGAAAGTTTCCTTAAGTTTTTGAGTACTTGTTATCAATTTTAAAGAAGCAAAAACACTTTTGACTTGCAGATAAAGGTAGTTTTGACCAATTGACAGTTTTGACTCAAGACACTCCCATCATAATCCCTCTATCAAAAGAAAAAAGAAAAGAAAGAAAACATGTTTATTCCGCCTAAATAGGCGCACAAATCAACACAATCTATAATATAA
This sequence comes from Mythimna ferrago, assembly GCA_910589285.2. Taxonomy (NCBI): domain Eukaryota; kingdom Metazoa; phylum Arthropoda; class Insecta; order Lepidoptera; family Noctuidae; genus Mythimna; species Mythimna ferrago. Next base: position 1,112,682 of record OU342697.1, read on the forward strand.
AAATGAATCGCAAAATGTGTTGGTAAGCGCATAACTCAACAACGCCTGGACCGATTTCGCTAATTATTTTTTTGTTGTGTTCGTTATTATGAGGAGAAGGTTCTTATGGGAAAAAAAATGAAAATTAGGGTAGAGTAGGGTAGTGTAGAGTAGTGTAGGGTAGAGTAAGGTAGAGGAGGGTAGAGTAGGGTAGAGTAGAGTAGGGTAGGGTAGAGTAGGGTAGAGTAGGGTAGAGTAGGGTAGAGTAAGGTAGAGGAGGATAGAGTAGGGTAGAGTAGGGTAGAGTAGGGTAGAGTAGGGTAGAGTAGGGTAGAGTAGGGTAGAGTAGGGTATAGTAGGGTATAGTAGGCTGAAGTAGGGAAGAGCGGGAGCGAAGCCGCGCGGGCAAAAGCTAGTATTATAAAAAATATAAAAGCCAGTATCCCTATCAGGTCATGTGTGTAACGGGCATAACACATCATCGATCATCGTAGATCATTTTACTAAAAATCAACGAGATAACAATCCAAAGAGATCTTAATTCTGGGTTAAACTTTCTTTTGTACGTAAGCTATCCTATAATTATATCGATTATGTTATAACTTATTGTGTACACTAAACCCTTCTTCATCTAGTTAAAATTGACAAAAAAAAAAATTGTCGTATAAAATTGTTTTTAAAACATATTTGCTAAATAAATATTATTTATCTTAAAAAAAAGATTCCACCCATATTAATATACTCAAGTAGCTGCAATCATTTAGTAAGCATACCCAATTTTTAAATAAAAACCACTACGTAGCACTACAACAACAACTGCAACCGCAACTGTATATATTTATGTACTCCTTTTTATTATTATTATTATTTTAGGTTGTTGTATGTTGTATTGCCTGCTCCGAATAAATGCTATTGTATTCTATTCTATACTAATACCAAGAGTATAACACTCCATTCGTTCACTCCTCCATGTCACAAACTACAGAGTGCCCTCAAACAGCCGACCCCTTATAATAAAGGTTGTATGGTTCACCCACCTGCTCACTCTTCTTAGACTTGGTGATCTGCGCGAGTTCCTCGTTCTTCTGCGCCAACTCGGCCTCTAGTTGGGCCACGCGTTGACGGAGCTGTTCTACCTCATTGGCTTCTGCGCCTGAAATCAGATTGGAATGTGATGGTTTATGGGAAGAATAGATTGATAGATAGATTCTTTATTATAGACTGACCGGCACGAATCTTGAGCGTTCGGCGACAGAGTGGGGATCGCTTTGCGCATTCCATACATTGGCGAGCCAATCGTCGTCGTTGTTAGATACATGCAGCAAGCGCAGCGAACGAATTACGAGTGGCGCGGCGAGCCAATCACTGACACTCCCCGCCCCCGTGTCTCACTTCATACCACTAAATAGGCCCGATATTTGACTTCTGCGCAAGTGAAGGTCAGCGCTCAAGATTCGTGCCGGTACCTTTACACCCAAAATTAAAATTAAATAAGAAACATAAAATTAATAGGGTGTCACAATGGGCGGTCTTATCGCTAAAAGCGATTTTTCGAAGAATATAAAGGAACCCAGAAATCTGGAGCGAGTACGAAAGACCGAGACAGGATTGTGGTTGTTAGAATAATAGGATGAACACTCGTAAATATAAAGGATTCGTAAATAAATAAGAGATCTCTTGTATTCGTCTTGTCTCTCTCGTTTATTGCACCTACCACTATTTGTCTCTGCAACGCCCAAAGGTTGACTGGCGGAAAATGCCTGAAGCATTAAGTCCGCCTCTATACTTTTGTGTGCATAAAGCATTTAATAAACAAATAAAATGTGCAACTGTCATAAGTGTTTATAAACAAGGAACTGGGCCAGGGTTATCCGAAAGGGAGCTCGAGCCCCGGTATGAAGGCTAGAAGGAACGGGGTGGGTCTTTTAGTCAGTAAGAGTCTGACACTATCTCCCGCTCCGCCCAAGAGCGGGGGTTGTCATTGAATGATTTTTTCCCACCATAAAAAAAAGGCAATCCAAATATTTTATAAAATATAAAACATTTCAAATGCGCACTGGTACAATTTGCCTTTTTTTCGTATAAGCTAATAAAAGCTACGAACAAATCTCATCGATCATAAATTATGTGCTATATACGTGATGTGCTGATGAACGAGACTTCACGCCACATCACATTGTACTGAGGGAGGATACATTGTCTACATCTCATCATCATCATGATTTCAGCCGAAAAACGTCTACTGTTGGACATAGGCCTCACCCAAGTGTCGCCACAATGAACGGTCCTGTGCGTCTCGCATCCATCGGATTCCCGCAACCCTTACCAGTTCATCGGTCCACCTTGTAGGAGGCCTTCTAACGCTACGTCTTCCGGTAGGTACGTGGTCGCCATTCCAGAACCTTTTGGCCCCAACGGTCATCTGTTCTTCGAGCAATGTGCCCTGCCCATTGCCACTTAAGTTTGGCGATTCTTCGTGCTATGTCGGTAACCTTGGTTCTTCTGCGGATATTCTCACATACATTGATATATTGTCTACATCTACCCTACCTTTACCAGCGTAGTGTCTGGCGCGCGCCACCTCCTCGCGGTACTGGTGCAGCTGCCGCTTCCACTCGTCCACGTTTGCGGTGCTCTCCTGCAGGGCGGCTGTAAGTCGCAGGTTATTGCTCTTCAGTGTCGCGAGTTCCACCTCCCATTTCTTGGCGTTTGCTGAGCTGTGGATGGAGAAAGGAGATATTAATATTACGAGGCTTTTGACGAATTTACCTACGTCCATTTTGAATATTGTAGCTAATTCAACTACAGCAACTTTTGAAAACCAGTTTGGGGGTAATGCGGAACAGAGAGCAAGGTCCCACATACCTCCATTGAAAAGGAGGATCCTCCGACCAGACGGATGTTGTCTGGTGGACAACAGCCCGATAGATGATTTCGGGCTGTCGTATATTATTCAATTCATAAGCCATAGATGTCGCTACACCAGATTCAACAAGGGCAAACACCAGAAAAAAAAACGACAAGTCAATGAAGCTCTGTCAGTTTTGAGGACACAATTCAATTATCTTGGATCTCATGACGAAATTAATTAGATAAGAACAGCAGAAGAGCGAGTTTCCAAGAACATAATTCCCACTTCAAATAAGGCAGAAAATAACTACTAATTAAAGATCTCTATAACTCTAATGTTCTAGCTGAAAAAAAAAATAGTATTAAACTCTATTGTTATAAGGACTAGTGATACAAAGCTAGGTAAGTACAGTAATATATAAGCAGCTTGAAAAAAAAACAGTCTTTTGAAGCAGAACTAAGCCAGTGAAATCAACGATGAAAACAAAATGTTTTGAATTTGATCTAGTATCAGCAAAAGTATGTCTGATACCAATATTGACGATAATTTAACCTAACTATTGTAGTTCTGTGAGAACGTTTGAAAGAGACCGTGGCACTAAAACGCAAAGCAACTGAACGACACAGGTGGGATTTAGTCGGTAAAAGTCTGATACGCCCTCTCATTCTAACCTAGAGCGGGAAGTCATTGGAAGATTACCTCAAAGCACAAACGCGCGATTGCTGCGCTACGCCCGCGCTGCTCGCTACTTTGTTAATTACATGGAATTACAATAAGGCTAATTTGAAGGCGCCCTAAATGCTTCAATCTAACGCACATACGCACTTTTAATTACTTCTGGTCCATTATTATTATTTATTATTATTATTATTTATAGGTAGATACTGAAACCTAACTATGTACATAAATATAATACAAATTGACAAAGTACGTTCAGGCGTCAAAGTACTCCTCCACATCGCTGCCATCCGGAATGTGCCCAGAAGACTGGCAGCATTGCCACGTTGAATGGTAATGCTAATTCTTTGTTCGAAGAACGAGTCAGCCCTCTGGTCACATTATTAATTATATTCATTTATGTATAATTAATTAATAATTTATTTATTGTCTTTATACGAGTACTACATATGAAATCTTTGTTTTCAATTTGCACAAAACAGTAATTTCTTTGAAGAATTTATGTCTGACATTTGCTAGGAGAATCTGTAATTCAATAGTGGGCAGAAACATACGCCTTCTGTGCAGAAAATACGTGTTGTCCAATTCTTTTCCAAGCGATGGGTCGTTTATCTTTGTTGTGAGCTCTCAAATGTTTTTCTCGTTAGTGAGTTTTCTTGAGATATATCGCGTGCGAGAACAAATCTTTCATGATAGAATCGTAGTTTGGGAATATTCCCCGCAGTAGTGAAGTGATGAGAAGTATATTTTGAATAGGCATCACAGACAGTCCCCTGAGCACAGCATGCTTGGAGGGGAGGAGGCAATGGCGCATGTGCTCCTAAACCGCACAGGTGTCACTGAAATACGCACACGAACCTTAGGATCCCCGAATTCCCTTATAGATGCCCTGAAAAACCTGAGAGGTCTAATCTGTTTTTGAAGAGAGGTGAGCTTGTTGGAATAAGCCCACCTAAGGTTATGGCCCTGTATTTTCTGTTCTGTGGTTATGGCCGCTATGGTATGGCCCACGTACAATGGTCCGCTTAGGACTAAGTGCGGAAACCATACTCAGACATAGACATGGTATATTTTGAAATGTTTTGGGAGTTAGAATTGTATTGTGTTGAAACAATCAAGTTAGAACTACATTAGACTGACGCACACTTGTAACAAGCCTGATTTGTACGCACAACGACGACGTCGCGTGTGTCAAGTGTAGCTCTACAAGTCTAGTTTCCATATAAAATGTATGGAGACCGACGTGACCTGTAGGCTCACTCTTGAGTTCAATTCCGATCGATCGACATTGAGATTGTTACGTTTCGTACCCTTGAATTCAATGCTAGCGCCAAATTGGTTCAAAGTTGCGTGACCATTTTGAGAACTAGGTGAAATCGTATATGTTGACAATATTGTTTTCAAGAGTACCAAATCACGTAACGTTAAAATTGACATTGCAATCGGATTGACTTTAGATTGAAATTGAAATTAATTTGGAGAGTAAGCCTGCAGATCGGCGTGTGTGACACACGTGTGCGCAGTGTATGTAGTTCTAGCTTTAATGTCGTTTTAATGGCACGGTTGGCGTAGTGGTTATGTGACTGGCTGTTGTGCTGTGTGTTGCTGGTTCGATTGTGTGGCCTACAGATAATTGTTTCGGGTCTGTATTAGGTGAGTTGCATGTTTGTGATTGCACCCCGGGATACAAGAGTAATTCTAGTGCAGAGCTTTTTAAATAAAATCATAACGCGGGGATTAAGCTTTAGAGGTTCGGGTTTGCTTGGGCTGTTGGAAGTTCGAAAGAGTCACTGCGGCCCTGAAACACACAAGGGCAACTGAAGGAAAACAGGTGTTTTAGTCAGTAAAACTCTCGACACGCCCTCTCGCTGGACCCAGAACGAGAGAAGTTATTTGATAATTCCTCACCCTCAAAAAAAGCATAAAATCATTGATTTTTTTATTTATTGTTAACAAGGAATAATGCTCATGCCATGTGTTAATAAAAGGTAATCTCTGGACATTCTGATCAGATTACAACTAATATTCTTTTAATGATAGTAAGCTACGCGTTACCTTTGATCGAAATTCTATTTTCCACGTACACCTACAAAAAACCGGCCAAGTGCGAGTCGGACTCGCCCATGGAGGGTTCCATAGAGCAAGTAATACATATAATACAAAAGTTCTTGTAGTTCGTTGTAACTTTGATTGATGTTTTAATAATAGTGTATTTTTTTTAGATTTATGACGTATTAAAAAAAAACTACAAACTAGATCTCGTTCAAAATAATTTTCGTTGGTAGTTTGCATAGTAATGTACATCATATATTTTTTTTAGTTTTATCATTCTCTTATTTTAGAAGTTACAGGGGGGGGGACATTTTACACTTTGGAGGTGTCTCTCGCGTAAACTATTCAATTTAGAAAAAAATGATATTAGAAACCTCAATATCATTTTTGAAGACCTATCCATAGATACCCCACACGTACGGGTTTGATGAAAAAAAAATTTTTTTAGTTTCTGTTCAAAGTATGGGGACCCCCAAAATTTATTGCATTTTTTTTCCATTTTTGTGTGAAAATCCTAATGCGGTTTACAAAATACATCTACTTACTAAGTTTCAACAGTATAGCTCTTATAGTTTCGGAAAAAAAGTGGCTGTGACATACGGACGGACAGACAGACAGACAGACATACATGACAAATCTATAAGGGTTCCGTTTTTTGCCATTTGGCTACGGAACCCTAAAAATAAAAGACTATCAAAATATCCCACACCAAAAAGTTTAAAAGAATAAATTAACAGTTAAGCGAAAACAATCTACAAAAACACAAAATATGTACAAGTGTAACAAAACTGAATACTGTTTTAATTAATAAACAAAACAAATCTGCCACTAATTCCAATATCGGTTCATCTAAAATTAAAATATTCATGGTTCTAATTCAGTTGGAATATTAATCAATAGATTCGGACATCGATGTCCTATTGATTATAGTGACCGGCTGAAACATAATTTGTAGACGAAACTGAAACCGGAGCTGAATGTTCGGCTCCTCTTTCAGTTTCAGCCTAGTTTTATAAAACTTATACTATCTTTACAGGGAAACCTAATGCGAAAGTACAGCCAAAATAACTATACAAGGTGTAAGGGACAGCCCTCCACAAACTTAAAGGACTTGCTCAGTAGATGAAACTGAACAACCTACCACAATTTTTTTTTTCAGTAAACGAAAGAAAAATTCGGCCTCTCCATACAAACTATCCAATCAAGTTTATAATTTTGTATGGTGAGGCGGATTTTTTTTCCGTTTCCTGAAAAAATTTTTTGTGTAAGGTTGTTCAGTTTCGTCTACTGAGCAAGCCCTTAAAGTTTGTGGAGGGCTGTCCCTTACATATTGTATACACATAATTTGTTACTATACCTAATTAATTACAAAAGTATATAACCGCTAATGCCACTCTGTTAAATTCACTCAAAGTACAAATGACTATAGGCACAAAATAGATAGGTACAGAAAATAATCTCATGCATGTACTTCACTTTTTATACCTACGCTCGGTGGACGAACTGTAACGAGCGTTTGAGCCGGAACTGTTCGACGAGCGGGCCGAGGCGCTCCGAGATGTGTCCGTGAGCGGTGTCTATGTGTGCGTTGCTCGAGCGCGCTTTGTATGTAGAATGACTTCTGTACCTATCTATTCTGTGCTATAGGTCTGACTTATTTTTAATAGTACCTACATTTTGAAAGAAGTGAAGAAACTTTGTCATTGCGACTGAGGCTGAATTCGCCTAAGCCGTAGGCGAGCGTTATCGAGCCGAGTGCTGCAGTGACCAATTTCTACGTGAAACAACGACTTTTCTTTTTTTTTAACGATTTAAATCAGTGCTTAACTACGATCCCGCCTGAAAGTAAGCAGTGATGCAATCATCGATGGTGAATCGCACAAGTTTAAAAATCAGGCGTAGGGTAGCCAGCCTTTCGGTGTTTTACATGATGCATTTTAGAGAGTGTGCGCAGGAATTGCATGACTTGATTCCGCCATCGCAATTCTACCATCGGACAACCCGACGTACGGCGAATATTCACCCTTACGTTGTTGAAACCTCTACGGTCCGGACTAAGCGTTTCGCCTCGTCGTTTAGACCGCGTACGTCGAAGGACTGGAACAGTTTGCCTGCTGCGGTCTTCCCGTCCGATTATAATTTGGGTGTCTTCAAGGCTAGAGTGAATAGGCTCTTAATAAACTAGTGCGCCTCACCATCAAAGATTGCATCGCTACTTACCATCAGGTGGGATCGCAGTCAAGCACTAGTTTATCTCAATTAAAAAAAATCTTTCGAATACCGTAATTAGACAATAGAAAGACAATGAGAGAGCGATCGCCGGCGTTCGCTTGGGTTTGATTGAATTAAGAGCCTATAGACACCTAAATTATAATCAGATGGGAAGACCACTGCAAGCAAATTGTTTTAATCCTGCGATGTACGCGGTACAAACGACGGGTCAAAACGTTATGTTACGTTAAATAGTTATAATAATTATATAGTTACAACTTTCATAATCAATTGAAGAAATCGAAAATAATAAATAAATTATGATGAATGATCAGGCAGCGTAAATGAAAACTCCCTAGCCGCTAAACACAGAGCTGTATGGCGTCGTATCGCGAGAGAGGCGGTGGTGCTGGACTCGACCGAGACATGACCACGACCACTCTGTCGAGTGTACGACTGAGAAAAGATGAATGAGTCAATCAGTGTTTAGGTAATCCCAACCACCAGCTCAAAGACGCTAGTTACGATCCAGCCGAAGAGCAAAGCATAGCATAGTCGGCCTTATAATGTTCCCAATGTTGGGACTCAGGCCTCCTCTCTTGGAGAGGAAATGGGCCGTAAACCACCACGCGAGCCCAGTGCGGGATGGTGAATGTCACATGTCTTCGAAATTTTGGTTGTAGGACATACCAGTTTCCTCACGATGTTTTCATTCACCGTTTTGAGAGCTGTGGTGATGAAATAAATTACACAAAGTAATGCGCCTGGCTGGGTTTGAACCCGCGACCTACAACTCGTAAGTCAGGGCCGTTACTACTCGGCAACCACTGCTCTCCCGCCTCCGCCGAATATTCGTCCCGTTTTCGGCTGAAACCGTCATCCAGCCGAAACCAATTATTCGTCCGGTCTTCACTATTGATAATGATTTCAATTGAATTCATTACTTTGGGCCGGTCGCCGTAAGTGAATTAATAGTTGTAGCATAAATAACGTAAAAGCACAGATAGATTTCGGTTCATTTACAAACATATGGGTCTTGTAAGTCAAGAGGTTACTTTAGGGAAGCGTGCTCTATCATCGACCACATCATCGCTTACCGTTAAGTGAGATAGTGGTCAAACGCGAACAGTTAACCTTTCGTATACCGTCAATTAAAGACAATATAATGACAACTACAGAGGGAACGCCGGCGTTCGCTTGGGGTTTAATAAATTAATAACATAAAAAAAAATTGGTGACATGACAATACTACATTCCCCAAAGGATTAGGTAGAAGTGTATCTTCCAATAATCACACATTTAGGTTTTTACGACCTGAAACGGTAACTTTTAAATATCCTAAGCAACTTTTGTTGGAATATTCCAATAGCGATTTTATATACCTAGGTACTTTGAAATAAAAAGGATAGAATGTTTTTTTTTTTAATTACGAAGACAGACGAAAAATTCCACTAAAGTACATCATTCTGGACCCCCTATCTAAAATGATGTACTGGATCTGTGACAAGCTTTTGCGTCGATGTCTGAGACACAGAGTTTGGTTTTTTTAGTGGGAAATCATCCAATGACATCTTCCGCCCTTAGGCGGTGTGTCTGGCTGTCAGACTTTTACTGACTAAATCCACTCTTGTTCCTTATTTTCCTTCGTTCCAGAGCCCCGGGGTTCACTATTGCACAACCCATGGAGACACAAAAAAGCTAAAAAAGAGCTAGGAAAGCGACGACAAGCTATTGTCCATTCAATTAGTGCCAGCACGAAAACAATAATTGTAGCCTTTTGTTTGTTATTGAAATCTAGTTTGTTTACAAGCATGGCAACATACACACTGCTATAGCAACACGCTACACCAATTAGTTTAAGGCGCTGCGCAAATGTAGACACGTTTAGTTTTCAGTTACGGACACCGAACACTTTTTGATCGTCAGGAATATATGTTAAGTGGAAGAAAATGGACGTGAATAGAAAATGGACGCTGAAGGCAGCAGATCGCAAACGCATTGACGCCTTTGAGATGTGATGCTGGAGAAAAATGCTTCGTATCCCTTAGACAGCATTTCGGACCAACGTATCCATTCTGCGTGAACTAAAAATCTCCTCGCGTTTGTCATCCGAGTTTCTTCGCAAAATTCTGCAATACTTCGGTCACATTGCAAGGAAAGACGATGGAAACCTCGAAAGGCTAATCGTACCTGGTATAATATATGGTAAAAGGCCTCTCAGGCGCAGCCCAATACGTTGGTCTGACCAGATCCGCGCCGCTCTTGACTCCACAGTATACAAGGCCCTTCACACCGCCAGAGAAAGGAATAAATGGAAAAACATCATAAAAAGTAAAGTGATGAAAAAGGGAGGTCACGACCCTCAGCATTGAGGAATACAACGCAAGGACGAGAGGAAGAAAATGGACACAAACAATGTTTACGTATGCACAGGGAGTGGATGATTTCATAGTGGTTCTATAGAAATTAAATATTCATCGGTAGCTTGTTTCTGACACAAGACATGTTTGCGCTCTACCTAAGCTGTATAGAGGCTGTATTAATGCTTATACAGCTCTTATAAGTGCAAAAACTGCCCTAAATTATATATGTTCGACTGTTAGTGGAGAATGGTTGCTATAACTAGCTGCATAAGAGCTGTAGAAAGGTTCATGTGCACACTCTATACTGTACAGAAGCTTTACATCGATGTACAAGGGAACCTTAACTCTACCGATATTCACTTGTAAGTATTTTATACGTGCAATTGTTTTAAATTGGTATTTAAGAGAGTTACGCAAGAATAAAATAAATAATACTCGTAATAAATTATCCATATCCGACAATCATTTAGCAATCTGCACACCATTCAATGTTCAGATGGACAATAAATACAGAGATTAGTTTAAAAAAGCGCAGACTCATGTAACTTTCGAAGGAGTATAAACATGGTTTTGCCACATCGGGGAAAGCTCTGAATGTAATCATGACATTTCGCATCGAGGTTACTGAAAGCCTGTAGCCAAATCTACAGTCGTGTGGTTTAGGAAATGTAGTCAATTTCTACGTGTCGCTGACTCATGTAGTAGAGGCAGTGTATGAAACTTCGACACTTCCGCGCGGTCGTAACAGTGCCAGTGTGGAACCGCTGCACAGGACATGCGTGCTATGCTGCGCATCCTGCACAACCCCCTTTTTATTATTATTATGGATAGGCTCGCGCTTGACCACTGTCTCATCTGATGGTAAGCGATGACCTATCAACTCTTAATAATCCTCAAGTCAAGAATGAAAGAAGTGAGATAAACTCCGGCAGAGAATTCTACTCCCTAGCTGTACGCCCAATAAATGTGTTCCTAAAACACTTTGCACGTAAAGGTAGGGTCTCTCTGAAAGAGGGTAATGTCAACCGTGTTTCGGTAGCAATTTTCAGGATTTATACGAAAATTAGAATCGAGTTTAGACTTTTACTGACACCTATGTCCCTTCATTGTGTTGCATTCCAGGACCCCGGGGTTTCTTTACGAACATGTGTGTATGTTTGTCACGCTTGAACGGCTGAACGGGTTTGAGACATAGGATTTTTTTTTTAATTGAGATAAACTAGTGCTTGACTGCGATCCCACCTGATGGTAAGTGGCGATGCAATCTTTGATGGTGAGGCGCACTAGTTTATTACGAGCCTATTCACTCTAGCTTTGAAGACACCCAAATTATAATCGGACGGGAAGACCGCAGCAGGCAGACTGTTCCAGTCCTTCGACGTACGCGGTATAAACGACGAGGCGAAACGCTTAGTCCGGACCGTAGAGGTTTCAACAACGTAAGGGTGAATATTCGCCGTACGTCGGGTTGTCCGATGGTAGAATTGCGATGGCGGAATCAAGTCATGCAATTCCTGCGCACACTCTCCAAAATGCATCCTGTAATATATCCACATAGATAGATACTTTTATCCCGGAAAAATGTTTCCTTGAGACAGTTTTCAACTATCACGTGTGCGAAGCCGCTAGCAGAAGCTAGTCCTTAATAATTCGGTAGACAACCTCTAAAGTAAACACAAAAATTAAACTATATAGTCTCCTCTTGCCCCAAGTTTTTGTTGTAGTTTATTTTGGCACTTAACCAAAGTTGCATTACAAAGTTCCAGAGGCTTTATTTGCTTGAGAGCTTGCGACAAACTTAGTCCAAGTATGCAGTTCAAGATTAAACTCAAGTTTACACAGTATAAAACACTTGGTTGAACGAGACAATGCTATATAAAGAGGTCACTAACCTGTAAGGTAGCAATATAATTTGCAAGTGATATACATATAGGTTAGGTACACTATTAGTTTTTAATGAAGGCTTATTAGAAAAGGTCTTGTTATTATTTAAGTAAAGTCTCAATAAATAATATTCATAAACAGCAAAGTTATTAGTGTTTGTTTATACTACTCTGTCAAGAAAGTACGGGGAAAAGATCAATAATACACAAAATTTTTGTTATTCATCCAAATTTATTTTATCACCTTCAAAGTGTAGTAGATCGCTTTTAGCGATAAGACCGCCCTTTGTGACACCCTATAAATTTTAAGTTTCTCATGTAATTTTTATTTTTGGTGTACAATAAAGAATTAATCTATCTATCTATCTATCTAAAGTATGCCCCTTCAGAAACGATACACTTACGCCAACGAATAATCCAAACATCAAAACATTTTATAAACGCTGTTTTCGAAATTGATTTCAGTTCTCGCCGCGAATTCTCCTTTATGTCTTCTACAGATTGAAAACGGGTGCCACGAAGTGGTAATTTGAGTTTAGAAAAAAGATAGAAGTCGGTTGGAGCCATATCTGGCGAATACGGTGGCTGCTCGATGGTATTTGTTGAGTGTTTGGTCAAAAATTCGTTCACAATGATGGCCTTGTGCGAAGGCGCATTATCGTGTTGCAAAATCCAAGAATTTTCTTTCCACAAATCTGGTCTTTTTTGTCGAATTTGCTTTCTTAATTCATTAAACCCCAAGCGAACGCCGGCCGTTCGCGCACCTATTGTCTTTCTATTGTGTCTGTAATTTCCATGATTGAAAGGTTAAATGCCGCATAACGCTCAAATAATATTCTTTATTTACCGTTTGACCTTCCGGTAAGATTCCGAGTGCACAACACCGCGATAGTCAAAGAAAACAGTCAACATGACTTTGACTTTTGATCGACTTTGGCGTGGTTTTTTCGGATTTGGTTCAGTTGGAAGGCGCCACTCAGAAGCTTGTTGACTTGTTTGCTTGTCAAACTCGTAAACCCACGTCACGTCGCCAGTAACAATGCGTTTCATGAATGTTGGGTCGGAATTGACTCGTTCTGGCATGTCCTCAGCGAATCTCATGCGATTGAGTTTTTGGAGAAAATTCAGGTCTTTTGGGACTAGCCGAGCGGCAACATGTTTCATACCCAAATGATTAGTTAAAATGGTACGGATCGACTTGTGAGATACAGAAAGTTCGGCGGCTATCTCTCTCAAACTTGAATGAGGATTTTCAGTCACTATTTCCTTCACTTTTGCGATGTTAACTTCAGTTGCAGAGGTTGATGGCCTACCAGAGCGAGGCATATATTCCATCACATCTCGACCGCTTTTGAATGCTTCATACCACTAGCACGTGTTTTTGATAAAGTCGATTCACCGTAAGCCTTCTGTAACATTTTCAGTGACTGCGAATACCACGACAAACTCTTTGTTCGATGTTTTTGTCCATTATGAAAATCAATCGATGGGAAAATCATCCCATGACAACCCCCGCTCTTGGGGCGGAGCGGGAGATAGTGTCAGACTCTTACTGACTAAAAAACCCATCCCGTTCCTTCAAGCCTTCATACCGGGGCTCGAGCGCCCTTTCGGATAACCCTGGCTCCAGTAGGCTTCGACCCGGCTGGGCCCCTGCTGTTGCTGACAACTCCTTGAGGCGCGCGGGAACAGCGCGCGCCGTCGACGACTTGGGCTTGGTCCGGACAGTTACCGGACGGCCGGACAGCGAGCTACCCAATGCTCACTGTCCGCAAGCCCGCGCCTACGGTGGCTGGAAATCGGGATCGGGATCCCGGCGGCGGCGAGAGCGCCGTTGCCTGATGCGGTCGGCCTCCTCTTTAGCGAGCATTACTGCTTCCCAGAAGTCGGCGACCGCCTGCCACTCCTCCTCGCTCCGGACCATGGCCTCGACCAAGGCCCGGCGCGAGAGGTCTCCGCCACCGATCACCCCCACGAGGGCACGGCGATGCTCCGCCCAAGCAGGGCACACCGCGATTGTGTGCTCCACCGTGTCCTCCGGACGTTCCGCACAGTGGCGACACCAGGGCGTCACTTCCGCTTTAACTCTTCGAATGCCGTAATTAGAGACACAATAGAAAGACAATTGCTTATGTCGAACTGTGTAACTTAAGACATTCAAAAGGTTAATTCAGAACAGGAACCTCCCGAACTTGCCATTTCCGGTGAAGACCTGTGTCATGCGGAAGGTAAGGACGCCGTGAGGTCTTTCCAGCCACGCCTCAAAGAGGGGACTTATCGCCATAATTGTGGCGTGCCAAGCACGGGGTTGCGATAGTCGCTGACGCCATTCCACCATGAGATCCCGCCGGAGCTCTGTCCGCCATGCCGTGACCTGTCGCGGCAGAAGACTTTCACCCCGGCGTTGCATCTCCACGCGCATGTCGTGCATGTGTGCAAGGACTGTTGCCTCCAGATCCCACGGTGGTAGGCCAGCCAGAAGGCTCGCCGCTTCGCAGGAAATCGTGCGGTATCCCCGCACCATCCGAATTGCCATGACCCTCTGACAGGCGTTCAGAATGGCCGCCGGTCGCTTTTGCAGCGACGGCGCCCACACCAGCGCCCCGTAGAGGGCCATGGACCGAACGATCCCCGCGTAGAGCCTCCGGCAGGAGGCATCTGGACCCCCAAAGTTGGGCAGGAGCCGCTTGAGAGCGGCCCCAGTCCGGTTGAGTTTGGGAGCCAGACGTCGGAAATGCTCCTCAAAATTCCATCGGCTGTCGAGGATGAGTCCCAGGTACCTCATCGATGTCCCGACGCCGATGCGAACTCCTCCTACCGTTAGTTGGGAACCCGACGGTGGCGCGTTCCGACGGCCGCGACCGTGAAAACACATGGCCTCGGATTTGCGCAGCGCCACCTCGAGTCCCAACTCCTGGATCCTACCAACGACTATCGCAACCCCGCGTATCGCTAAAGCGGCCGCCGCCCGGTATGACTCTCCCTGCGCTAGAACCAGCGTGTCGTCTGCGTAGCAGACCACACTGACCCCGTCAGGGAGGCCTCGACTACTCGACAGAGGAAAATACATTGACATCTGGAAACGTTTATTATAGTTACTTCATTCATTATAAGACCCAAAGGAAAATTACTAATAAAAACATCAATGTATTTCAAACAACGTGTTATGGAATAGTGAGGAGCACAAGATCGCGTGGTATACAGCTAAAAATAGTTCATTATCCATTACTTCGTTCATTACAAGATCCCAAATGAAAATTGCTGACAAAAGCGTCAATGAATTTCAAACCGCTTGATATAGAACAGTGACGAGCATGAGATCGCGTGGTATCAGTATTTTCACACGCAGCGTCAATCTCGCACCACTTTCGATCATAAAGCACACGTATTGCGCAATGTGCAGTGACGCAGTATCGATTATATTATGCATGACCATCTCGACTAAGCGTCTTTATGGTTACATCACTAGTCTTTACGCGGCAAAAATGCATAACATGTTACATCTCATTAGTTCTGCGGCTTATGCATGTGATTTAATACCTGGTTTCTTTTTTTTCGGATTATCTTCAAACTGACTCATTTTCTCTTGGAAATTATTATAAATATTTGAGCTGAAATTACAATTTATTTTCAATTTAAAAAACTTTGCCCCATACTAGGAATAACTAAGAATTTAGAACAACAGGAGGCGGTGATGCGGTAGGTCCAAAAAGAGATGGGGTAACGATTTTGACTGCTACCTAACGGATTAGCCAGAAGTGGCTAAGGTCAGAAAAGAGTGGAAGAACCGAAGGCTTTGCCCTACAGTGGGACACAATAATACCTATAGCTTCGACGATCATCTGTCGAAGCTGTCGTTGCGCGGTTGGATTAAAGACCTGATACAGAAGGCAGTACTCTCTGATACGACTCGCATTGTGAGGAGGTTCATGTCTCTGGAGCCTTAACTACCGGTAGCTTGGACCCTGCTCCCGACACGGGCGGACTACCTACTATTTTTATATTATAATTTTTTTGAAACAATAATAAACTTAAAAAAAATAACTAGCCTTCAATTTCATCATACTGACGAATAAAAACTATAACTTCCCAAGCGTAAAAATACAACAAACAAGTTGTAAATAATAAAATTAAAAAATCTTAATAATTACAAAACCTAATCATAAAATACGCTTTGCTATTCAGAGCAAATCTATCACAATCAATAAAGTTATTAGACAATAAATTCCTCCGTCGCGCGCTATGCTTCCTGCAACATTACATCACACACCGCACTCGATGTACATAACTGTATTATAATATAATTGAGCCTATTTATTTATTGCTTAACGGCAAGCGTAGCGTGGAGATATGTCACTGTAGTGTGGATGCAGAAGAACAACTTTGATTTATTCTTGAAATTATTTTTAGAGAATTCCTAGTGAAGGCGATCGAAAGTGGCAACCTCTCGTGTGTGGCCCTGGTTCAGGCCATGATCTAGAGTGAAAAGGAATCGAATGCGATCGCCTCCTCCTACAAAGCACTAATACTAGCGAAGGAGATGGACACAAAAGTGAGGAAACAGACATCCTGACGCCTCAGCCGATTCCCTGGGCGTCGACAACTCAAGAGATGGCAGCGAAACTCCAAAGTTCACGGGGAATTTCTGGAAAGGAACCCAGGATATATGGTGTGGTTTTAGTCAGCACAAGTTTAACACTACTCGCTCCACCCAGAGCGGGAGAAGTTATTATTGATGGTTTCCAAACCAAAAAAACTCTTTACAATTTTCTAAATAAATAAAACACTGCAGTGTTTTTTTACATTTTACATTGAAATTGATTGTATTTTCATGCAAAAAGGTTTTTTTTTAATTTTACACTTTTTAGTTGTGGTTAGTGTGGCTGAAAATAAATAGTGTGCAAGTTCCTATACAGCAAATATGACTAGGTAAAAACTTTGAAGAGTTCCCTCGATTTCTCCTGGATTCCATCATCAGATCCTGACCTTAGGACCATGGGACCTCTTGGAGTGTATACTGTTTCAACATAAAACGGAATTTTCCATATCGGTCCAGGCGTGTACAAGTAATCCGAGAACACAAAAAAAATATATTTATAAAATGTACAATAAAAAATATTCTGGCGAATTTAGAACCTTCTCTTTTTTGAAGTCAGTTAAAAAAGACAAACACCACAGGAACATGCCAGAACATTGTCAGAGGCCTGTGAAAAAAAGACCAACTTATTACTTACCTTCGTAAACCTTCTATGCTCTCTTTACAGTAACACCGATCTACAAGATCTAATTTTCCGCCCATGTCATTAGCGAGCGTGAAGATCGTACGATTTCCCGGCGCATCGGGCTGCATCGGTACGAATCGTACGAATCGCTTGCGTTACGTCAAAATGCCGTGATCGATTACTATGTGGGACAGCGAGAGTAATAGTAAACAGTGTTATGGAGGGGTTGGTTATAAGCAAGCATAGAGAATGGACTGAGCATTAAGATATAAGTCGATATTGTTATTATTTTTTTTTATTTTTTTAAGATATGCGTCATATTTAACACAAAGAAACTCTTATTTTTTCTTTCTTTCTATCTGCCTTTTGTATTACTGTTATGCTCGCGTTTAACAATTATTGCACGTGATGGCAGCGGTTGGCGATGGACGCTTGCCTATAAGTAACCTATCTGGAATCATCAATTCATACCCATTCTACTCTCTTTAGCTGTACACAATCAATTTATACCTATCACCCATATCGTAACAAATATGCGGCCAATACTTGTTTCTATTCTCTAAAGTTCACAGTGATGAAGATGAGACTGTAAACTTCTGAGGTCGCAAAATCAGAATATTAGGATACATAGACGTCCTATGATCGTTTTGTGTCGCTTACACTATTCTGACCGAAATTAGTTCACAGCCGGATAGGGAACGATCACTCCATTCTTCAGAATTTGTGGTTATGGGTATAGTATGGAATTAGGCCCGGCGCCCACTATCGGTGGGCATCGGTGCGGCTCGGTACAGCTCGAGCGCTTTACGCCGGCTTCGAGCGGCTTAGGGCGCCTTACGAGCTCCGTCGGGCGACTTCGGGC
This sequence comes from Mythimna ferrago, assembly GCA_910589285.2. NCBI lineage: Eukaryota > Metazoa > Arthropoda > Insecta > Lepidoptera > Noctuidae > Mythimna > Mythimna ferrago. The sequence continues at coordinate 1,130,783 of OU342697.1, forward strand.
GGCCTCGGCAGCCGTAAGCATGGCTAAGGATGCCGAGGCGGTCTTCGGGTAGCTCGGGTGGCATTTTCGGATCAGACACGTCGCAGAACAGTCATTTCGATCACCGCACGCGCCTTCATTATCGTATTGTTACGTACGTGGGTAATCAAATGCCGATTTACTAATAGACAACTTTATTCACCACAAACAATAACAAATTAGTCCAGTCAACAATAATCCGAATCGCAATTAACACTAGAGTACCGTTATACTATCGCTTAGGTCGTTAAGTAAAATCACTTCAAGTACTAGGGTAGTTCGCTCTTGATCGCAGTCAAAGTCAAAGTCAAAGTCAAAGTCAAAGTCAAAGTCAAAGTCAAAAGTTTTTTATTTCACATAGGCCTACATGGGCACTTATAAAACGTCAGAAGCTAGTGCACGGTTCGAAATTGGTCGTTTCCTATGGAGAAGAACCGGCAAGAAACTCCATGGTTACTCTTTTAAAAAAAAATGGTTGTAGTTACAATATTTCCATATTACAGTATTAATAGGTTTTATTTAAGAACAGTGTAAACCGGTCTATATTGTAATCAAAAGCACAATGAAATCATCAAAATTATCATTTAAAAAAAGTGAGTCAAAATATGAAGTAATCTAAGAATTCGTGGAGTCTACAGTGTTCTTCCATTTACATTATAAAAAGCGGCTATATAAAAAAAAAAAAAAAAAAGTTGTCAATAAATGAGACGTTAACAACCAAAAAAGAAAAACTAACGAATTTAATGAGGTTGGAGTCAGATAATATAAAATAAAATAAAAATATTGCAAAAGCAATGTGTTAGAAAAAAAAATGTTACAACAAAGATGGAGCAGTTAATAGATACATTCACACATTATTATGAGTTACCAGGGGGCCACAAGTGCAGAGGTAGTCATTGCCAAACAAGCGTATCTTCGACATAGTCTTTAACCTTGTAATATGCTTTTTTGGTTAAGACACGCTTAATATGGGTTTTGAACTTTCCTTCGCTAAGTTCAGTCACCGCTTTTGGTAGCTTGTTATAAAAGCGTATGCTATTTACTAAAAATGACTTACTGGTCTTGGCTAATCTCCATTTGGGTAATATAATTTCGTGTTTACTACGAGTATTTATGTTATGGAAATCGCTTCTAATTTTGAAAAGTCCTAGGTTTTTACGGACATACAAAATACTTTCTAAGATATAAAGAGAAGGCAGTGTCAATATATCGATTTCTTTGAATTTATTTCTGAGGGACTCGCGAGGACCCATTTTATAAATAGCCCTGATTGCTCTCTTTTGCAATACGAAAATCGAGTCTACATCAGCTGCAGATCCCCACAGTAAAATGCCATAAGACATAATACTGTGGAAATAGGCATAGTAAACTAACCTAGCTGTGGCGACATCTGTCAACTGCCTTATTTTTCTTACTGCATATGCCGCTGAGCTTAATCTACCTGAGAGAGTTCTAATATGAGCACCCCACTGCAGTTTGGAATCGACAGTTATACCTAAGCCCCGGCCGGAAGCGAGTCAGTCGAAATCACAACTGACTCGCTTCCGGCCGGGGGCTCGTATTTATATGCGGAGCCAAGAAAATTCTAGATACCGACATCCCCGGATCTATCCAGAATTCCAGAACAATTGAATCGCTTCTCGAAGTCATAAATCATTTTTATGGCTCGTGGTAATAAGAGTCACTTTCATGCGAATTTCGACTCTATTGTTAACGTCGGAGAGTACCATTTCCCTTATCGGTTAGATGAATACCTATTACTACTTGTAGGTATTTTGTGGATGTTTCGAGATTTTTCTAAGCCTGGCTACGCACAACCATTCTAGACCTTTCGAACAGCAATGCGTTTTAATTATTACGTGCTACTCTTTATTTTCTCGGAGATATGGCGGGTTCACGTTTAATGGCGTAACAGTATCGTACAAGTAGACGCAAAATAACTTGGCAGTCCTGAACATAGGCTCTGCGAACTTCTGCGCATGTACATTCGTAAAGAAAAAAAATAAACCACGTGACTTTAAAAAAAAAGTCAAGAGCATACTCGGAATTTGAACTTGAATTGTTTAATTGAATTGTTACTATTACTATTTTTATAATATTAAATTTAAATTAAGATTAAATAAATAATATTGTATTAATTAAATCTCGACATTTGTATTACAAATAATTTTGACTAAATTTTAATTTTATTGTATATTTTGTGTTTTTATATATTCATAAGAGATGTTAAATTGTAAATGCTATGTACGCCCTCATTGTCACGTACATCAGTCCATAGTAATGCAATTGTTTTCCAATAATATTAAATATATGTGATGTGGCAGTACTATTATAAATAAATAAATAAAGAAAACTGTTATTGGCATTTTTTTTTAACCAAAATACTAATAAAAATGTCCTAATACCACAGAAATCTTAATTGCCTTATTATTAAGATTTCTGTGCCTAATACCAAGTAAAAATAAAATAAATATCAAAACAATTTGAGACTAAAAGCTACAAAAATAACTTATGAATAAACACTTAAACAAATACAAACTTAAAAAAAACTAAACAAAAACAAAACAATATAATAATATCAGCAAGATGAACAATGAGAACTAAGTCCCAATCCACCATTATAAATACACACACATAACTGTTTTCACGGAACGTTACGAGTGACTGCTCTGCGATGTTTCTGCAGCCAGAACTATTCTTAGGTGTTTACGACTGCCGAGGCAGCTCTCAGGCGCCCAAAGCCGCCCGAAGTCGTCCGACGCAGCTCTAAGGCGCCCAAAGCCGCCCGAAGCCGGCGTAAAGCGCTCGAGCTCTACCGAGCCGCACCGATGCCCACCGATAGTGGGCGCCGGGCCTTAGTCTCCTTTACTTCGTTCAGTAGGTCATCTAATTATCTATTAAGTCATTAATGTTCTACAAAATTACATAAATATTGTCGTATATTGACACGCAAATGAGAAAATTCACAGGTGTTTCCAGCACTTGTGAATTTTCACGTTTCTACGCCTAATATTTTCTAATTACATGAATAATTTTCTTTTTCATAACAGCATAATTGTTTGTCTATCACTGGAAGTAGTGAAAGTGCGAAATCGTTTTGTTAGTAACCAGAAAAGGAGATTAATTCATTAAACCCCAAGCGAACGCCGGCTTCGCGCACCTATTGTCTTTCTATTGTGTCTGTAATTTCCACGATTGAAAGGTTAAGTCAAACTTAATAACAATATAGCGTTTGAAAGGGTAATGATGGGTGGATAGACCCAGCTGTTATCAGTTACACACTAACATTTGTGTCACATGTAGTAGAAAGTGAGAAAAATAACATCGGACAAGAAGTCTCAGATTTGAAAGCAAACGCCTATCAAGAAAACTCGTAGATATGTTTGAAAAAGAAAGAATAATACTTCGTGCATCGATCTCAAATATATTGTACTTAAATAGCATAATCAGTCTTATAATGTTCCCACTGTTGAGACTCAGGCCCTCTCTCTAAGAGAAACAATGGGCCAATCCAACACGAAGGCCCACTTCGAATGTTTGGTAACACGACATACAGGTGTCACAAAGTAAAGCACCTGCCTGGGTTCAAAACCGCGATGTTCAAATCGCAAGTCGGTAACTAGACCACTGCTGTTCCTTAGAGCTTAGAGAATTCACTCCTGAATTTTCTAGTAGCAAAATATCACAACACAATATGAGTAGAAAAAAGTGGAGATGAAAATAAACAAAACTGCACCACAGCAATATATTTCCCAGAGCAAAGCCCGCAGTACTATCGCCTTAAAAGCTTCACGTATGAACAGCATCAGCAGTTTTGCGGCAAAGAAAAAAGTGCGCACACAGCAACTTGCTGGATTAATTACAAGAGGCTGGCTAAGCGATGCTAAATTAATCATTTGTCTTGAACATTGGAAGGCAGCCAACTTTTATTTGAAGTTACATGGGATTTACTTGCTTGGGTTACTGTTTTCTTAAATTCGTTAGGAAAATAATAGAAACTGTACGTAAAGAGTTGGATACGTAGAAAACTTTGTGCATATGAATGGTAATTACTCCGTAAGCTGGTGTTAACGACAGCTGCTTTAAATAAATGAGTAGCTGATGACCCTACGGTAAAATCACCATTTTTTTTCCTTTACAAAACTTTGCCCCACACTAGCTCCTGAATAATTATTTTTTATCCGTTCACTTCTAATAAGGTTCAGTTCAAAACCAGCGTCAGACTACTACCTTGTAGTTGTCTGGCATTTCGCTGAACTGGACCTTTTTTTGGCGCAAACGTCTGACATACAATGTTACTTTTTATTTTATTTTTTTGTTTTGTGTTTGTCTTAAGTTTTTGTTGTCTACAATGTTTTGTGCGCCAAAATAAATACTTTTCTTTCTTTCTATCGTGGGTGCATTTACAAACATGTAAACTCAAATACACAAGACACCCAGACCCTATGAGTAGGTGATTGATTGAAGAACAACGAGTCGCATCGGTACTTTTGTATGTATTTTTTTATTTGCTAGCCTTTTCTGTCCCACCCCTCAGTAAAGGCCTAAACCGTCTTGCAGTTTGAAATCTGATCATTTTGTCCCACTATCTTATTCGTGGCGGTATCGCGTATGGTTTCAAAAGTTCCGGAGGCGTATTTTAAATTATCGAGAGACGATTGTGGATAGAAACGAATAATGTCCCATATTAAAATCATTTCATAAACTTACACTAGTCTATCATGCTAATTAATGTCTCTGCCTACATGAGGTTTTCCTTAGCATCATCAAACAAAATATGTATGTACGAGTATGTTGTATTGCATAATAAAATCTGGTTGTGTTCGATTTGATACCGTCTTGCAAGAAACTTTTAATTTCTGAATGATTGCTTGCCAAAACCTAAACGCTGCTGTGTGTTAAAAATGGCGGTAGCAGCAGACATTGATTTGACCAAATAAACAACCAAACATACGATTTGGCAAGATTACATTGAATAGGCTTGCAGAAAATAATAATTTACTAACTCAAGTAGAAGCTGATACAAGCAAAATAACCGCAGAGAATGAAAAACTACGCAAGAAAAGAAAAAAATATTACAAAGCGGAACATAGAAAGGAAAAAGCTTCGGTCCAGTTATTCGACTATATATCAAGTTAGCAGAGTGTGTTCACGTTACAAATAGCCGATATGTAGGAATAGATTAGATATTAAAATAATTACCTAGCTAAATGTGTAGAACCAAGTCAGTAATAATGTACGCAATATAAAACAAGGAAGTGACTAGTCGAATGAAGTTGAAATATACGGGACTTGTTAGATCATGCTTGTAAAAGAATGTTACATACATAGGTATTCTTTTTAAAGAAGGGATAAAACGCATGGCTCAAAGAAAGATGTTTGGAGAAGCAGAAGACGACCAAATAACAAATCGAAATACTGAGAGGAATGACATGAAAGGAAAGGGAATTAATGATAGCGTGACTGTTGTCAAGGGAGAAAGGAAAAAGAATATGTGTGTATAACACAAGGCAAGTTCAGAAGGGTGATGATGAATTAGGTGTTCTAATAGTTTCTTTCGCCGAGTCAGGGGCGGCAACAGTGCCACAGTTCAATAAAAGAGCAACTGGGGATGTTTCGTCAATACACCAGCAGGGAACTTAGGAACAACGGCCAGACAAAAGTGCAACGGGTTGTGATCATAGTCACTACTGGTCGTAATTTACTTGAAGACCATCTCAGACTAATCTGCATGGTTCTCATGTGATTTGACCATTACATATTTACAGTATGGACCTTAAAAGAGACTTTGACCCCTGAGTTTGTTTCGGTGTTTCTTCTCAGGGTAGTCAGCCAGGAAACACCGGCCTCATTTAGCTTAAACTGACGAAAAAAAATTTGACGTGTAAAAATGTTTTTTAAACCTATTTGCAAAATAAATATCATTTATCATTTACTGCCTTAGCAAACACTTCTTTTAGTTAGATAATGCGGTCAAATGAGGTATTGTAAAGAATGAGGAGTGTCTCCATCTGGAATATCTCAGTACTCGGTAGAGTACCGGAGTCCAGATTTGTCTCCGGGTAGCCCATTAAATGGACTTCAATATGAATAACGAAATGTGGATATACTACATGTATGCTGCCTAAAATTATAGGGAATACAGCAAGTTTAATATACATATTTTAAGCATTAAAACAGTATCAACCGCTCCCCCGTATATTTCCACACAAGTTGGTCGATAATCATATACGCATTGAAATCGGTCGGTCAACGTTTCCGGCACGCTAATAAAATGAAGTTATTATCATCAATCTTGTTCCTCTTTGCGGAATTAGTCGACGATGAAATACGATCTGGTGCACTTTCCGTCGTTAGGAGAATTGAGTGAATTAAGCAATTAGCGATTGTGAAGAAACTGAGAGTATAGTCATCAATTAATGGTGTTTGTCTTTTACTTTCTTGTATTACATATTTTCTTTTTCTTCAACCCAAAATGCTCGCGTGGTATATTACAGACTAATCATTTGCACAAAGAGCAGGTATAGTGTTCCCGGTAAGTCCCCTCTTTGAGGCGTGGCTGGAAAGACCTCACGGCGTCCTTACCTTCCGTATGACGCAGGTCCTCACCGGACATGGTTCGTTCGGGAGGTTCCTGCACCGGATTCGTGCGGAAGTGACGCCCGGGTGTCGCCACTGTGCGGAATGCCCGGAGGACACGGTGGAACACACAGTCGAGGTGTGCCCTGCTTGGGCGGAGCATCGCGGTGCCCTCGTGGGGGCGATCGGCGGCGAAGACCTCTCGCTCCGGGCCTTGGTTGAGACCATGCTCCGGAGCGAGGAGGAGTGGCAGGCGGACGCCGACTTCTGCGAAGCAGTAATGCTCGCAAAGGAGGAGGCCGAACGCATCAGGCAACGGCGTTCTCGCTGCCGCCGCCACCGCCGGGATTCTGATCACGATTTCCGGCCACCGTAGGCGCGGGCTTGCGGACAGTGAGCAATGAGTAGCTCGCTGTCCGGCCGTCCGGTAACTGTCCGGACCAAGCCCAAGTCGTCGACTGCGCGCACTGTTCCCGCGCGCCTCAAGGAGTTGTCAGCAACAGCAGGGGCCCAGCCGGGTCGAAGCCTACTGGGGTCAGGGTTATCCGAAAGGGCGCTCGAGCCCCGGTATGAAGGCTTTAGTCAGTAAGAGTCTGACACTATCTCCCGCTTCGCCCAAGAGCGGGAGTTGTCATAGGATGATTTCTCCCATCGAAAAAAAAAACAGGTATGGTGTTCCAGCAGTGGCCACGTTTTAGACTGTTTACATTATGAAGAATTTCAGTTATTTATGTACTCAAGCAAGCAGAAACGGACAAATAGATGCAGATAGAAGATCATGGACGTACCACTTAAGATTTTTGCAGCAAGCCTATACAACATGAAAGTTGACTGAGGGATGTGTTCGTTGTCTAAAATTTATCTTGCCTTATCATGACGTATTTACGTCAGGCGTGCAAGTGAGCAAACGAGATTGCTCCATCCTTTTAAAACAGTTCAGTTTAGGTCGTCAAATGGACCGCGTTAAGAGCTCGTGGTAGGGCCATTGGATGTGTTTTGATCGACAGACAATCATTACTTAAAAAAGAACACCTTATAGTAGAACCTATACACCTTATAAACGTAGTAAAAGAGAAACAGGCACAAAAATCTTTCTGTTGATCACTAAGCTCAGGCAAATGAAACAGAAAGACTGAAGGGCCGGAAAAGAATTGTTACCCACCCATTGAAAGTCAATACTAGAGTCTTTATTTGTCTGAAAGGAAACCTAAACTTTAGGGAAAAGCCTGTTACGCTGAAATCAATTGATCACATAGTGATAGAAAGTAATTACTAAAGTTTTTCGTAACAAAAACTTCCGAAATGCCCAATTTATATTCCACCCCAAACTGCTAAGAAAATCATATATAAAGGGTAACAAATAACCATTGTTTACGGGCAACAGACAGATATACATTTGGTTATGACAGGTATTGTACAAAAGCAGGAAAATACCAGTGTTAATAATATTCGTGTCTCGGCAATGTACATATGCTTGGTACAGGCCTAGGGTATATTGGAGCGCGCAAGCCCCACCACGATGTCAAGACACAGCGATGGAAAGGGATTAGGCGATGGAGAGATAAGGCGATAGAGATAAAAACGGTGATGGAGAGAGATACTGCGATGAAGTTCGTGCCTGGGCAATGTGCATCGAGCATATACCTTTCGGCCATCAAAGCCCTCAAGCCCCACCACGACGTCAATGCAAAAATACAGGCGATGGAGAGATATGGCGATAGAGAGAAATACGGCTATGGAAAAAGATGCAGTGATGAAGAGATACGGCGATGGAGAAATATGCGGTGATGGAGAGAGATACGGCGATGGAGTTCGTGCCTGGGCAATGTGCACTGAGGACATAAGTTTCGGCCGTCCTATACGGCTTCGGCTTTGAAGTCGTCCGGCTTTCCGGTAAGGACAGCCCGTCAACCCCTGGAGTTCAGCCTATAGCAGAAGAAGTAATTATATGGTTTACAATTTGTTAGACTGAACTTCACACTGGAAGAGAAATTATGAGTCACTGATACGCTTATTTTTCCATCGTCTGTCGTCTCCAGCAGCGATCGCCTTGGCGTCTCGTTACTCAGTTCATGCGCGAAGAAAAACGCTCTGATTTTGTAAATAGCAACATTATGAGTCGGTATTGTTCTTAGAACCCAAATACGTTGAGGAGCCGCATGTGAGATTAAAGAATTAAAAAATATATATATCTAAAAAAACTAAGATTTAAAACATTTCGTTTCTACGCTAACTTCTTGAAAAGTGGAAGATCGATTGTGATAAACTAGGATCTGTTTATCTTTGTGTTTACCACACCAAACAACGATATACAAATGCAACAATGAAAGTCACACAGTAACAAAACTAATTGAAAAATCACATTCAAAAAGTTTGCAACGAATCTGATGAAAAGTTATGGAAAGTTAAGTAAACCGCAAATAATATCCATGAAACTAGTTGCATTCCAATTTGGAAATTTTTCAATCATACGCTCGCGATCTGCCATGTGATTGGCTCATATTGCAGCTGTAGGTATTCAACATACATACATTCATGTCTGCTTCATTCAGCATTGAAACAAATATTTGTGGGGCCTATATTGATTCCAGAATGTCAATGAATGTGGTTTCGGAATGTATTGACGATGAAAACATCGACTAACCTTATACGAGTATGGAGAATGAAATATGAATAAACGAATTGGGTTTTCATTGCGGCATCCAAAATTTTTGTGAAATATAAAATTTTAGGTGTACGAAAATAAATGACAAAAATAATATTTCTGAAACTAGCGGATGTAATTTAAAACGAATAGAATCAAATAAAACTTTCGACAGCCACAATAAACGCTGCTGAAAGAATTTGACCATAAACATAAACTTGGGACAATAGAAAAGCCTTGACTCTACTCATCCACTGGTACTCATCTACGCCCTGTCGAAATCCTTGTCTTTAAAAAGCTGAAACTTTGCAAATAGTTTCCCTTTATACTCGATTTTTTTTTTATTCTCACGAGATAGGAACTATACAGGGCGATAGAAGTTGCTGTCGATGTGAGGGAAAAAAGAACGCTATCTGATGATACCAAGTCATTACCTGCTATATGTAATAACACAGCTTTCAAAGATACGTTGCCCTTCTTAAAACAAAGCTAAAAACAGATCCTTAATTGACTAGGAAAGTCGAGTAAACGTACTTAACGTATCAAATACACTACATAATACATCATTAGCTGGTGATGGGGAGACGTATAGTGTTCCTAACGCTGATGGATCAACGACGTGTAACACGAGAATGACAAGTAGCTCCACTACTCACGATGTGCTGTCGGTCGTGACGAGGTATTGACACTTGGGAATTTATAACGATGTGTGGTCCTAGAATAGAGATCACGCATGTCGAGATATACTCCTTTATCGTGAATGTTGATACAGGAGAATGGAAATAGAAAATAGGAGATGATGTCGATATATTATTGGAAGAGAAACGAGTAGCCTCGTGATGGCAAGTGGTCATTAATAAATAAATGAAAAGTGCATTGCCACCTGCTAAAATGTCTTAAATGATCTGAAGCTGAACAAACTGTAACGCAGCAAAGCTGCTTAATGGTAGATATTGGGGTTTGTAGCTACAGAGCCAACACTGATAGACTGGGAAGAACTGCAACGTCACTTTCCAAAAGAAAATCAGCACCCTTTGAAGAAGAAAAACAGACCGGAGAATAGAAGTTGAAGACACAAGTGACAAAAGCTGATAACTTAAAAGATATGCAGAGGCCAGATATGTTGTTAGGTAAATATTAAAGAAAAGAAAGACGACAAAAATGGTGATAGACCTTCCGCCACTAGAAGACACTCAACCTCCCCAATAATGGAAATCCCCGCAAGGAAATCAACACATATCGTGCTCCAAGACGTCAACGTCGACACATACGACACTGACTACCTAATTATCGTACGAACAATACTAATTGCATTTGCAATGATAGAGGCCGATAATTACGACATTACAACCGATGTATATTGTGGTGTGAGGCACGCAATCGATCGAAATTGTAACGTTAATGCTGTGGGTGATAATATAGTTGATGATACGCTGAAAAAAAGTGATCACGGAGAAGACAGCTGTATAGAAGATTTATGACTCGTCAACAACAAAATTGACATAATGACGCAATAGGAGAAGGGGATGTTGATGATAATGCAAAGCTAAGACTCAAAACGTGGATCAGTCAATGAGCTGGTTGCATTAGTGTTGTGGATGAGTGTTAAGAAAATCTATAAACGTGTTATATAAGATTATGGCCTAGAGAGGCGCGATAAACCATTTGGTCCAAATCATCCAAATGAATTCAACAATGTTGCATTATGAGATCGTAGCCAAGAAGCAGTTTATCATTTAAAAGCATGTTTGTAGACCTTAAACCAACGATGATAATACAAGAAGAAAAGGTTTGATCCGAAATAAATTGTTTCAAGGATTACGATGAAGGCAAGATTACAGTCAGATTACCATCTTCAGATTATCTAGCTCATAAATTTTAAGAGGTAACATTAGCGAGGAACTGACAATCGAGCTTAGATGTTCCGAGATGTATACCTACTGAATGATTTCAAATTCATGTAACCCGACCATGACAATTACGATGTTCCGAATAGAAATCGGCTCTATTCCGTACATATAGAAAGACAAGTCATGTTATTATTACATAAATATAAGGCTGTACGTCAACGTATATAAACGCGAGTGTAATGAGATCGTGATTGAAGAATGTGGGTTAAGAGGGATCGATAGAGCAATACTTAATTTTATTTTTGTTTCCGTATGGTTTTAGCAGGCATAAACATTAATTAATGTTTCAGTGTGTTGAAATTGGAGAATTAGATGGTGATGACGTAAAGGAAATTGAGAGAATATGAAATGCTTTTTGGGTGGAAACTCAAACCATTTCTCCCGTCTAGATGGAGCGAGAGGGAGTATCAAACTTTTCCTAATTAATAATACCAGGGTGGGTTTTCCTCCAATTGCTATTTGCGTTCTACTCTCTTTTTTCTCTTTTTCACCCTATCGAAAAATCCCGCAGCCCAGAGTTCATATCCTAATGCTTTTATTTTTTGGGGTTATTTTATTTCGTTCAGTAAAATGTATAAGATTTTTCGTCATAGAAAGAGTAACCATGGAGTTTCTTGCCGGTTCTTCTCCATAGGAAACGACCAATTTGGAACCGTGCACTAGCTTCTGACGTTTTATAAGTGCCCATGTAGGCCTATGTGAAATAAAACATTTTTGATTGATTGATTGATTGTCAATCTTAAGCAGCCATCACCAGGTAAACCGAAATAAATTGTCTAGTTCAAACTAAAAAATAAAATGTAACCATATCTTGACTAGACATAAAAAGATAAATATTTATGAAACCTATGACCGCATTTTATTAGGCAACCTGAAATAATAAAAAAAAATATGCAGATACCGGTAACATTAACATACATTTCGGAAATGTAAATGCAAAAGTAATAAAACTTAGTAGTGTCAGAGATAATTCTTCAATAAATATGCAAATGATATCTTTGTGCATGCCCCGGGTACTGCGAGGAATGAAATGTCGGCTTGGGAAGCCCAAAGAGACAGTAGCGAGATAGGTGACAGGTAATCTAAATAAGGTGAGCCTCTGGGAGAAGATCTACGGTACGAAGCTGAAGAAATCGCTTCAACTACGTGGTGTAGCTGTTGATTTTAAAAGTCTCGGAGAGGTCAACAATAAGTAAACTTCATTATTAAAAGGCGGCTTGAGAATAGTTTGTATCCAAAAAAAAACCCGTATATGAAGCTCTCAGAGATAGTCACATCATAAATAGTGACTTATTCAAACTAACGACGATAAGTCTATCCTAGGTCATAGTCCTCTTGGTAAATTGTCATTGCACAAGGATACCGAATAGTCTTAAAATTCATAACATCATATCCTCTAACTGGATGCGGTTGAATGCCCGTGTATTACAAAGAGCGACTGCCTATCAGACCTCTACAGTCCAGTTACTGGGCAACATGACACTCCTTGGATAGACTGATGGTCAGACTCTCTGGCGTCTGACTAACTATAACGACTGTCAAAAATCTACGAATGACAACTGGGACCAATGGCTTCACTTATTTTCCGAGGCACAGGATGTTAGTAATATCCTTGATAAACTTGCAAAACTATAGAGAATACAAAAAATCTTTACATTCATAATAAGAACCCTAAAAATATCCCAAAATTAAAACAAGCAAACCAATTAATTCAGCTTAGTTGCTTTCACCAATAAACAGATTTATAAATTCATAATTCATTCAGCCTAACAGAAAGCCATGCTTCTGGATTAAGCTCAACATTACAACAGCCAGTCATACTTATTTTGAATCTTAAGAGCATTTGGTAAAATAAACTTGTATAATGTGAAAGGAATTACATTTTCATATTGCAGTGGACCGGATGACGTTCAAATGCAATTTATTGGGTTAATAAATCTGTAAATGGAAAGAATGAAAATATTTGCAGGAGAACTAAGGTTGCCGACATAGCACGAAGAATTGCCAAACTTAAGTGGCAATGGGCATGGCACATTGCTCGCATGGTCGTTGGGGCCGAAAGGTTCTGAAGTGGCAACCTCGTACCAGAAGACGCAGCGTTGCAAGGCCTCCTAAAAGGTGGACCGATGACCTGATGAAGGTTCGGGAAACCGAGGGATGCGAGACTCACATTGTGGCGACACTTGGGGAAGGCCTATGTCCAACAGTGGACGTATATCGGCTAAAATGATGATGATGTAATGGAAAGCCAGTAGGTAACTAGATATAAATCAACGCTTGTCTAGACTTAAAAAAAAACCTTATGAGTAAAGCCGTAAGTAGAGCAGTGGTGACCCAGTGGTAACGGTCGACTTACGAATTGACGCAGGTTTCAAACACCACTACTCTCAAAACGGTGAAAGAAAACATCGTGAGGAAACCGGCATGTCATAAAACCAAAAATTCGAAGATATATGACATTCACCAACTTGCACTGGGCCGCGTGGTGGATTACAGCCCATTCTCTCACTTAACTCAGGCCTTCACCAGGAGGTGAGGAAGAGGGCCAGAATTCTGGGTGAAGCAAAAAAAAAGAAAAAACTCTGACCGAGAAACCCACTTTAGAAAAGATATTAGGTGATTATGTAGGTAGACATACTAATTTTTTCAATGGTTTTGTTGAAAATTGCTTTTGAAAGGCACATAGAACAGTAATTTTTTTTTTTTGATCACGACTATTTTAGGCAGCATCCTGACTTATGACGTCTCTTTATATTCAGAACGCTAAACCTATAAAAATCTTGTTGCTAAATCTGCAACTGCTAGTTCTTATAAGTTCGGCGCAAAAAGTTTTGTTAAGGATATATTAATTTTTTTTCATCGTATGTTTATAGCATAAGCAAAATCAGCTTTTTAATGTTCCCACGGGTGGGAGTCAGTGCTCTTCTTTAGGAAAGGGAATGGGTCGTAATCCACCACGCGGGCCCAGTGCGCTTTGGTGACCGTAACGTACGATTACCTAGCTTTAATGAACCTTATTTATTCTAGCCAAAATCAATTAAGGTCGACCGCTAAACAAGAGTCAATAATCATGAAGTTTCCAACTTCCATGTTACTTAGAGAATTTCATCGCTAACTTGAAAGGTGAATTACACTTTTAGCACTCCGATCCAATCAAGGACTTTTAATATAGAACTTTTCAGAGAAAACCAATTAGTCTTGTTTGAGTCTAGTCTGGTAGACAGTTAGTTACTTTATGTGTTTTTTATTCATTTGCCTTTTGATAACAAGAGTAATTTAAGTTCGCCTCACCGCCACCTTTAAATTCTTTTGACGTAACTGAACTTTGCCTAAACAACATTTTTTGTATTGTTTCTAAGCTCGAGCTTGACCAAATAAAGCGATGTGGTCGACCATGGAGCGTGCTTGCTTAGAAGTAACCTATTCACTCTCGACTTAGAGATCCCCAAGTTTTTATCCAGAAATAGACTTCGGCAAGGAATTCTACTGTTTAACTGTACGCCCCATGAATGTATTCCTTAAACATTTTGTGCACAAAACGCCCGGTGACCTGACCAACTGGATCGATTTTGACTATATTTTTGTGTATCCCTGGACGGTTTTGGTTCACGATTGGGCCCAGTATGTGGTAACAACCGTGGCTATGCAATTAGATTGTTTTTATACAAAAATGAACTAATTGCATCCGCCCGGACTGGAACGATATCTGTAGGAATCACTACTTTGAGAAAAATGTAAGGTTGATACTACTGTATGCATTAGCTTACTACTGTTACTTCTATTTATTTTTGCTTTAAATTTAACAACCAAATCAAAAGTTTACAGAACAAATTTAATATAATAAAAGCCTAAATGAAAAATGCGATGTAATAAACATTTTCAATCTAAGAAAAGCGTAACATCTCATAAAAATGTCAAGACAAGAAGGGTGATTCCAATCTAAAGGAACGCCGAAGAAAACTGGAAGGTCAAGGTCCCTTTCAATGTCCAGACATTTCACAAATTACCAGATTATGTAAAGACAATTTAGGGTCTTGAAGAACCGGCACGTATAAATCATTTATCGTTTAGCTTAGTCCCGAGACTATACGACTTCGATTAGGCTGTGATTTCTACACATTCTCAGACCGAATACGAGACTGCCATATAGAAAATATAAGATTTTTTACGAATTTGTAGGTACTTAACCTGTCGTCTGTATGCGTACTGAGATCTTTGACATCAAAGAACGCTTCTAAGAAAAGCACAAATATATTTTGCTATGTCTTTTTTATCAGGTTTGAAAATCATCAAATACTTTCTCCAGATTTGTGTACAACGAGAGGGAATATCAGACTTTTACTGACTAAAATAATACACTAACATAATACAGGGGTGAGCCCCTGTGGTAACTCAAACCACCCCGTAGCCTTTTTACATAGTCTTTACGTTACAAAACGAGCTTTATGTGCTGCGACTGCTAGTTTAGATTTTTTAATTTTATGAATGACATACAAAAACTATACTGGCGTAAAGAAGGTTTACTTGAAATAGGTCTGACCTTTCAAGAGTAACTGGAATTACCCCTAAGTAGGCAAAATTAACTAAAAATGGGCTAAGGAGTGGAATTCCTTACTGAAATCTAAGATTCCTGATAGCTACAACCTAGGAGTCTAAGTCAAGAGTGTATAGGTTACTTTTAGGCAATCGTGAACCATCGTCGGCGACATCATCGCTTACCATCAGGTTACATAGTGGTCAAACGAGAGCCTATCCTTAATTCCTGCCGGAGGCTCTACGCAGGAATCGTTCGGTCCATGGCCGAAAAAAAAGCCTTAATAAAAAAAAAAAAACTGAATTATAGATACCCCAGTGCGAGTACGGTGCTCCTGACCAGACGATGTCCTACTTAAGTAAGTGGGACATAGGTACTACTTAGGTAGGTAGGATACTTTGGACACTAGTAGGTGCCCAAAGTATCCTACCTACTTACTGCACTTTGGAGGACTTTAAAAAACGCCAATGACGCCGCTATAAACATAATCACCTACTGGGCCTAAATACATTGAGGAAAAAAAAACCATAGATTTTTTTTTAAATGGTATAAACAAGTGCTTGACTACGATTCCACCGGATGGTACGGTAATCGCACTAGTTTATTAAGAGCCCCACGGGCCTTGAGCGATAGCTAAATTATAAACGGACGGAAAGACCGCTGCAGAAAAATCCTTTCGATATACCTACGCGGTATAAACGACGAGGCGAAACGCTTTAAAGAAGAAGCCTTATCTTAGACCAGCTTCCGACGCACCACACAATTACCAAGACACACCATTCCAATCACAGGTCCAAAGCCTCACACCGTCCACCACTACCCCTACCATCTCCGCCAACCGGGGATGGTCATCAACAATGCGCACTATAAGTTGGCGCCAGCGCCGATCCGGCCACATTTGTGCACGACACTCCAAGTGACTCGGTTATACGTTAAAATGGATTACAAACTTGTGAGTAACGGTTTTTGGTGGTGGTGTTCTATATTTAAAGTGTTTGTGGTGTTTTCCAAAATGGCGGATTTTGAAGGTGTGATAGTGAATCAGTTAGAATGAGATGTTGGTAAACTGATGGGGAGGATTCTGATAGATTTGTTTTTGCCTTAGAATAGATTCCAGGTGTCCTTTTTGTCCTATTAAGAGGACCATAGTGCCTAAATTGCGGTCATTCTCGGACTGCATACAAAAGAAATACATCTATCTGCAAAGACACAATGTTTGCAAATATGAAGCATAACGATATCATAAAAATCCACAGATTTGATAATAAAATTAAATCACTATAATGGTAAAACATTGCTTGTACAATAATCTGAGAAGCAATCAGCATGATTGCACGTTTATTAGTCCAGTTTTTAAGCGATAAAAGATTTTTTTTTTTTGAGGCGTCTTTGTGATTTTTTTCTATCGTGCTAAATTAGTTGTATAATGTTTTAAACCCCTATATATCTAGCATTTTTCCCAAAGAATAACATATATTTTTCTGATTCTGTTTACTGCAGTGAACCATATGCTTTTGCATATAATAAAACTTGCGATTAGTTCCAGTAGTCCTCTTAATCCTCCTAGAGGGACGAGTACAGTTAGGCTTATGATCGGTTTTGAGTACATATAAGACATTATTACGATAAATATCGTCATGCTTATTCGTTCAATTACAACTTGCATTAACTCGGCGTAACTTTCGAAGCTTTCGTTATGTTATTACTTTAGTGAAATGCAAATTTCTAGCCAGGAATGTGAAGTGGTTTACCACTGAGTTGAGCTTTGCGAATACTGATAATTGCTAGCACTGACTGGTTAGGTCCACTAGAATCTATATGCTCCTTTCTTCAAAAGACTATCTCAGACAAATCTGCATGGTTCTCTTGTGATTTGTCTGACCATTACATATTTACTGTATGGACGACTTTGACTCCTGAGTATGTTTTAATGTTTTTTCTCAGGGTAGTCAGCTAGGAAACACCGGCCTCATCTAATAAAAACCTTTAAAGTTCCGAGATCTCAGAGTCCAGAGGAATATCAAAGAATCCATACTAATATTATAACGTCCGCTTTCACGGTTAAACTGTTGAACCGATTTTAAAGAAACTTGGTACAGCGCGAGCGTAAGCTTGAATCCCAGGGAAGGAAATAGACTACTTTTTAGCTGGCTTCGACTTCGAATTTGTGTTCGTAATAAACGACGCTCACGCAGACGAAGTTGTAAGTAAAGGCTAGTAAGTTATATTATACTATTCATTTGCAATAAAAATCTTTTAAACAAACTTTCCGCTCAAGCGGACAGGCAGCGTTCGCGCGTGATTTCGCGCAATTCTGTCAAATACCAAGTAGACATCTAAGTCATTCCGCAATCTTTCCTGGTCAACAGCGACCCCGTCTCGCAATTTCCGAGCATCAATTTTATGTATTATGGACCCCACCGCTCGAGCGACATGCTTAAAACACTTCCAGTGTAGTCTTCTTTTCCTACTTATTAAACGTTAAATAATCTAAAATAGATCACGATATAATCTTATGTAAGAACAACTAACCAAATTATAACCGTTAAAATGAAATTGCATATCATTAAACATAACAGTTTTGAATGCAATACAACATTACGGTGATGACGTAAGAAGTTCCCAGTTTCCGCGATTGGAGCTAAAACAAATAATTATAGTTGAGTTGGAACTAATAACTGTATATTAGCTAGAGCATTGTGTAACGCTACAGTGAAGGATGTGCCTCTTTTTGTGAGAAAATTGCCGGTTTTCACGCGAAAATTGATGGAGAAGTGTGAATAGTGAAATTACGTTATTAGGCACTCAGTTACGCGGTAACGTTGCACTGAAACGTGAGGGGCAACTAAAGGACACAGGTATTTGATGATTTCACACCACAAAAAAAAAAAGAGTAATTCAAAGTATGCTTTCTTTGCAAAACAGTAATGCTAGCAAAGGAGGTGGCAGCACGCGCGAGGGAACTGACATTCTCCAGCCCCAGCCGCTGGAATGCCTCGATTGCCAGCCACCGTAGAAGTAGGCTTGCGGACGACAAGCAACGGGTAGCTTGCCGTCCGGCCGTCCGATAACCGGACCGAACCCGAGTCGTCCGCGGCGCCTAATGTTCCACGTGCAAAACCGTAGATTTTTTTTTATGGTGGGAAAATCATCAATGACAACCCCCGCTCTTGGGCGGAGCGGGAGATAGTGTCAGACTTTTACTGACTAAAAACCCACCCCGTTCCTTCAAGCCTTTATACCGGGGCTCGAGCTACCTTTCAAAACTAACCCTGGCCCCGGTAGGCTTCTACACAGCTGGGCCCCTGCTGTTGCTGACAACTCCTTGAGGCGCGCGGGAACAGAGCGCGCCGTCGACGACTTGGGCTCGGTCCGGACAGTTACCGAACGGTCGGACAGCGAGCTACCCGTTGCTCGCCGTCCGCAAGCCCGCGCCTACGGTGGCCGGAACTCGGGATCGGAAACCCGGCGGCGGAGAGAGCGCTATTGCCTGATGCGGTCGGCCTCTTCCTTTGCGAGTATTACTGCTTCGCAGAAGTCGGCGACCGCCTGCCACTCCTCCTCGCTCGGGACCATGGCCTGAACCAAGGCCCGAAGCGTAGAGGCCTAGTAGGGCCGAAGTCTACTGGGGCCATGGGTCAAATTCTGAAAGGGGAACGCGCAAGGTAACTGAAGGAATATAGGTGTGGTGTCAGTCAGTTAAAGTCTGGCACACGCTATGAAGCGGGAAAAGTCATTGAATGATTTCCAATCTTAAAAAAAAAAACAGAACGCGAGAAGTTAAGAAATATCAAAACTAAAAAAAAAATACCTACACTATGACATAATTATTGGGAACACATTCATTATACATAGATAAGGAGTGGAATTCCCTGCCGGAGTCTGTGTTTTCTAATAGCTACAACCTAGGGGTCTTAAGTCAAGAGTAAATAGGTTACATCTAGGCAAGCGTGCTTTATCGTCGGCCACATCATCGCTTACCATCAGGTGAGATAGTGGTCAAACGCGAGCCTATCAATAATATAAAAAAAAATACTTTCTAATGTTCAATAAAAAAAATACTAAAGCACACTGAAATCCCATTAAAATCCTCCCCAACATCATAAATCACTAGTAACTACAAACTCGATTATAATAAGACTATGATTAATTATTATCTCAACAATCTCTACAAACTTAAAACAATTTCTTTTTTATCCTAGACGTTGATTAACACCAACTAGAGAAGAAATAAAACAAAGACAACGTAGAAAATATTGTCTATTTGTTCCAGGTTTTAACATATTTTTCCTTGATTAGCTCTTAATTTCCGTCAGGTAATTTTCTTCCTCTCTTAGAGAGGAGGCCTGAGTCCCAGCAGTGGGAACATTAAAAAGGCTGATGATGAATTTTCTTCCATTTACGAGCTTAGCCGATAGTTTACTTGTTCCTGTATTATTGTATTTTTATGTCAATACTAGCTGACCCGGCGAACTTCGTACTAATTCGTACCGCCTAATAGTTATGTTGTGATACCTTTTAGCTAAGCTGTCAACTCTACCCTACACTACCCTGCTCTACCCTACTCTACTCCACTCTATCCTACACTACCTTACTCTACCCTGCTCTACCCTAACCTACCCAACTCTACTCTACTCTACCCTAACCTACCCTACTCTACCCTACACTGCCCTACTCTACCCAATACTACCCTAATTTTCATTTTTATTTTATTAATTTTCATTCCATAGGAACCTTCTCACAATAACAAACAACAAAAAAAGGATTCGCGAAATCGGTTCAGCTGTTCTCGAGATTTGCGCTTAGCAACACATTTAGCGATTCATTATTATATTATAAACTAACTGATCCGGCAAACTTCTAGTCCTTTTAGCTAAGCTGTCACAGGATAACGCCATCTACAGGCATTACCAGAACCAGCATACTTCTTTTCAAAATGACATTTCAAATTAGAGATGGCGTTGTATTCCAATTTTTTTTTCGTGATTTTTTTTCCAGATTTTCTCACCGTTTAAACCTTCCCTGGACTTTTACGAATATTTCAAGACTAAAATTAACTAAACCGGTTCAGCCGTCCTCGAGGTTAAGTGAGACTGACATAATTGCAATTCATTTTTATTTATAAAGACAGATAGATTGACTACATTACCAGAGTTTTATTTTTTTTGAGGTGAGAAATCACCAAATGACTTCTATTGCTTATAGGGTGGGAAGACAGCGCGTGTCAGACTTTTACTGACTAAAACCCGTCTGTATCCTTCAGTTGCCCTTTGCGTTCTAGGACCACAGACGACACCCGCTAGGGCCACAGGAATTGTTGAAAGAGAAACTCTTGGGTGTCGGCTTTACTAGGCCCCTATCGTTATGTTGACGTCCCTTTGAGACACTGCACGCCGTCGATAACTAGGGCTCGACCCTTACCGGACGGCGAGCTACCTATTGCTCGTAGTCTGCAAGCCCGCGGCTACGGTGACTGAGGGTCGTCATGGGACCACCAACGCATCAGGCATCTCCTATAGCGGCGGCTGGAGCATGAGAATGTCCGTTCTCTCACAGTTGCGGCTTCTCCTTCGCTAGCATTACTGCTCCGCAAAAGGAGGCGACCCCATCCCATTATTACCGCGGCCCTAGAATGCAACGGGCAACCAAAAGAACACAGGTGTTTTTTGTCAATAAGAGTAACCCCACTCGTCCTCCTTGAGGGTTTTTTCATTTTCTACTTCAAAAAGAACCTTCCCACGCTTCTAAGGGGCTAATATCGTGCGTTTTTGCTCACGTATGCGGCCTTGCCCCGCAAGTGTAAACCCACAAATGTCCATTTCATACAAGTATTCATTGTGATGCGTCGAATACGCACGCGGGACACGTTTTTTTACATTGCGAAATTTTCTGCATGCAGGGCAATCCCGCATTTGTGATGAATTCCGCACGATATTTTAAAAACACCTTTAGTATATCATCATCATAAGCCTTTTTAATGTTCCCACTGTTGGGACACAGGCCTCCTCTCTAGGAGAGAGGAATGGGCCGTAATCCACCACGCGGGCCCAGTGCGGGTTGGTGAATGTCACATGTCTTCGAATTTTTGGTTTTTCCAAGCCGGTTTCCTCACGAATGTTTTCCTTCACCGTTTTGAGAACATTGGTGAAGAAATAAATTACACAAAGTAATGTGCCTGGCTGGGTTTGAACCTGCGACCTACAAATCGTAAGTCGGCCCCGCCGATACCACTAGAGCACCGCTGCTCTCCCTAATTAGTAATGGTATATCGGCTATCTCTAATGCAATGCAATGTGCCCATCATACACCTTGTCATGAGGAGTTCCCAACAAGAAGTAGTATCGTCAACATAAATCGCATAAGCGCACTACCGTTTTCCTGATCGTCTTCCGTCACATCTACATTAATTCAATGAACGCTAATTCGCGACAATTTTCATACGGTTCAGTAGGTAATAGCTTGTTAATGTCGCTTCATATTGACACCTTCCGTGCTTGTTATGTCGGTTAGTAATACTATCCGTGAATACTAGACGTTAGGTTTAAAAATACTAATACTAAATATACAAGGTGCAGTTTTAAAACTGCACAATATTTCAGGAGGTTGTAATAAAACTCATAAATAATCATGTAAAAAAACGATACCTGGTCAATAATCAGTAATACTTGTTATTTAATTTTTTAATTACACTAAACTAAATCGATTGATCGATGGCCGCGGGGGCGTGGCTAGGGTGTGGCGTGCGGGATGATGATTGGATGATACATTATTTATGAAACTATCGTTGCGAGTTAGTGTGTGTGAAAACGCCCTTTATTGTTCCGTGTTTGTGTGTGTGAAAAAATGCGCGGTTATAAAAAAAAAAAATTACCTACTTATTTTATTATTGATTCGGGTCGAGAATCACTAACATAATTATCTCCTGAAATATTTTGCAGCTTCAAAACGACACCTTGTATACGAGTCACATCATCCCCCTGGCCATGTCCAAGTAATGGAGTTTCTTGCATATTCTTCTCCATAGAGATCTACGCTTTTAATGTGCAATTAGCATCATTTTTCTGACTGACTGAAATCTTGATAATTCAAAAGACCCTATAAATGGATTACTTGAAATAAATCCGTTGATTCTTGAATTTTGAAATTTCGAGTCTTTTCTGAAAGAACATCGTAAGCGCCAATTTGAGTTTTTAGTAGGCTTGTTCTCTTCCATAATTAAAAAGTACTTATGAAAATAATATGTTAATTGTACGAGTAATTATTATATTAGATCAGTTTCGGTGCGAGTAGTTTCGATGTTTCTTATTAGGGTAGTCAGCGGAAACACCGGCCTCCATCTAGTTTACACTGAGGAAAGAATTTACGTCTAAAACCTTAACAAGTAAAAGTGTTTTTTAAAAACCTATTTGTAATATAAATACTCGTATCATATAAGTAGTTTATGATAAACTATTACTGTTAGCAGTTTCACCCGAGTGAAAGTAGGCTTCAAACTTTAGACTCCCCTTTCATACAAATAGGGGGTGAATTTTGAAAATTCTTTTCTTATTCTTTAAGAAAGGATCTTAAAATTTCAGCGTTGAACGCCGTTCATGGGTTTGCCAGTCAGTGAATTAGTACTTAGCCTTTTATAAATATAATGCAGAAAATAAGTCATATTTTTTTTTTAGTATAACTATATCATACATACTTTTTAATTATGGAAATTCATTCCAGCAAAAAAACAAAAATTGTCGCTTACGACATTCTTCCTAAAAAGGGTAATTTTTTTTTATAATGTAAACTAGTGCTTGTCTGCTATCCCACCTGATGGCAAGCAGTGATGCAATCGTTGATGTTGAGGCGCACTAGTTTATTATGAGCCTATTCACTCTAAACTTGAAGACACCTAAGTTACAAAACAAAATTCCTCACCGCGATACTCAACGGAGGTTCATGCGGTTTCCAACAATACACAAAGTGATTCATGAGACAGGTTTACGTGTATAATACATGCATATTATAGTTGAGAAGAGCCGAGAATTTCAAAGATATGTAACACCCGTGTGATGTTGGGGAGGGTCGCTAGGCCCAATATATTTAGGGCCAGCGCAGCGTGTGTTCTTCCTTCATACATTTCTAAACATACCTCATATGGCCCATTCGTCGTTTCATTCAAAATATTTTTATTTCACATAGGCCTACATGGGCACATGGTCTGAAGCTAATGTACGGCTCCAAATTGGTCTTTTCCTATGGAGGAGAACCGGCAAGAAACTCCATGGTTAGTCTTTTAAAAAAAGTGGTTGATTAGATACATTGTTTTTTTTTTAGTCTGGATAGGGTCGCATTTGACCACTATCGCATCTAATGATAAGCGAGGGTGTAACTGACGATAGAGTATCGAGTACGCTTGTCTAGAAGTAACCTTTACCGATAGTCTTAAATCTACAAAAAAAAAAAAAACCAGGGGGATTTTATTTATTTTAAAATTTTTGGAACACACATTTACAGAAGATACATATTAAATTAAAATTTAATTATATTAGTGATTCTCGACCCAAATGAATAATGAAATGAGTAGGTATTTTCTTTTTTCTTATTTACGGAAATCGGTAAAAGCATTTCGTAAAATCGGCGGAATCATTTACAGGCTGTCGCAATCACGCACAGAGTGACATAACGCGATATAAAGCGCAACAAGTGATTCTGCTTTTTTGAATAGAAAGAAAGAAAGAAGAAAAAGAGTTGATTTGCGTCAAACATGGCGCATACTTTAAAAAAAAACAATATCGGTTTATAAGTAGCAAGTAAGTAGGATAGGCGTTAAGAGGTTTATTAAGTGTTATTCTACGGATACAATCGGACGGCGAGTTACCTACTGCTCGTCGTCCGCAAGCTCACACAGCTTAGGAACACTTAAGAAAGCCTTTTCAAATACTACTTTTTCAACAAATTAACAGTAAAAGTTTAGAAATCGTATGTTTGTTTATCATGCCTAATTTATGTACATAAACTGAAAGATAAGGCGCGTCACCATAGTCTACCTAGTCACCGGTTGGCTGAAGATAAACTGCAGTTCCTTCACCTCAATATCAACAACACATCAGCACTCATAGATTCACAATCTCCGTAGAAAAGTAAAAGGATGCAAACCGTTTAGCATTACATCTCACAAAGTATAAGTGAAAACATCGCGTGTATGAGACATCGATATAAGATCACACGCGACCGTATGTTAACAGTTAGTTCGTTTAACTGACTAGTTTATGGCCTAATGGCTAATGCACTTGCTTCTCATGCATGAGGTTGTAGATTCGAATCGGGCAAATACACCGTTGGAGCTATTTTATGGTTTTTAGCTTACTATTGGACTTCATCATCATATCAGCCGAAGGACGTCCACTGTTGGACAAAGGGAGACCCAAGCGTCGCCACAATGACCGGTCCTGTGCGTCACGCATCCACCGGATTCCCGCGACCCTGACCAGGCCATCGGACCGCTATTGGACTTGTTTGACATATATGAGCATGGCAGTTGAAAGTTTGCCATGCTCACTCAAATGTCTCACTGATGGTGGCGCGTGTGTTGGATCATTCGGTTCCCTTCAAAGTGGTTGAGCTGAGCGATGCTAATATTCGCGTCAGATCCGTGAACGGGTACTGTCAGTTGAGACTGGTCATCTCTTAGCTGTCAGTTGCTATTTTTACTTTATTAACATTGTTCTCACATGATAGAGACAAGAAACATGTAACTGAGATATTTGTAATTACATAACATGATTGAAAAGAGTGTCCATGGAGTTTCTTGCACATTCTTCTCCATAGAGATCTACGGTTTGGAATGTGCAATTAGCATCGTTTTTTCTGACTGACTGACTTCTTCAACATTTCAAAAGTGCCTGTAAATGGTTTATTCGAAATAAAATGCTTTAAATCTTTGAATCTTTGACCTGGTTGCCACAAGTAGTCAGATGCCAGAAAGACTGACCATCAGTCTATCCAATAAGAATCGTGTTGCCCAGTAATAAGGTTTTTATTCCCACCCCGCTCTTAGGCGGAGCGGGAGATAGTGTCAGACTCTTACTGACTAAAAACCTACCCCGTTCCTTTTTGCCTTTCATATCTGGGCCGAGCCTCCCTTTCGGAAACAGACTCTGGCCCCAGTAGGCTTCGACCCAGCTGGGCTCCTACGGTTGCTGACAACTCCTTGAGGCGCGCGGGAACAGTGCGCACCGCCGACGACTTTGCTCGGTCCGGACAGTTACCAGACGATCAGACAGCGAACTACCCATTGCTCGCCGTCCGCAAGCCCTGTTATAATGACGTGTGATATAGTCTCAACAATTCGACGATTTTGTCCCTCTCGAATGAAAAATCATTCGTCAAAATATTATGATCAGTAGTTTAAAAGTAATGAGGGAACAAATAAACATACTATAGAGGTACATACGGGTTAAAATTCTTTTTTTTTTGTATAGTATGAGCGCTATCGCGTTAACCCTATGCTGTTGTCGTCTTAGTTTTAGTCATAAACACTATTATAGGTGAAAACTTGTAAATGGCCGTTTTTTACCTATTTTAAGTTTTACTGTAACTAGTAGCTGGAAGTTTTCCGAACAGTAATAAAATAAAATCATAACTCTCCTTTAAGATTCGTCGCAGTTGGTTAAAAAGACATCAACTCAAAACCCACTGAAAGGCTGTGTAGGCGTTAAATGTCTTTTTAATCCCTTTAAAATTAATAAACTTTAAAATAAAAGTGAAGACGAATAAGCCTATGGATTAGGCATTACTAGACTAAGTTGTAACTCCCGCAAATCCTGAAAGGCCGTCCGCCCCACTACCACTTTGCTTTGACTGGCTTAATTTTTTTTTTCTGTCATTACCTGAGATTGTAATCAGAGAGACAATCAGCCTATGTGTATCTAACACACTTCTGGGATAAAAACCTCCACTCTATGAGAAAGGGTGGGCTACTAAGCATCACAGGAGACACCCCGGTCGCCAGGAGTGAACATCCCACCTATACGTATAAAACGTTTTGGGAACACATTCATTGTGCGTACAGCTAAAGAGTGGAATTCCCTGCCGGAGTCTGTGTTTCCTAATTCAAGAGGGAATAGGTTACTTCTAAGCGCGCTCCATCGTCGACCGCATCGTCGCATTTCATCAGGTAAAATAGCGGTCAAGCGCAAACCTATAAACAATAAAAAAAGAATCGAGGAGCGATTTTTAGCCGGGCTTGTGAACGATGAGCAATGGGTAGCTCATCGTCCGGTCGTAGCAAAATGGTAGGGGCCGATGCCAGCTAAGTCCACAGAAAATGTTAATGCTTAAAATTAAAAAAACGAAGAACTTCAGTTAAGATTTTGTAAACTTAGGTAAGGTTACAATGGGTATGACATGCTCTATGAGGTTCAAGTTCCTAAAAAATAAAGAAAAAAAAAACTGTACTGATTGACACCAGTAGAAAACGTACTGATGTGAAACGACCAATTTGGAACCGAGGTTCGGACGTTTTAATAAGTGCCCATGTAAAATAAAATATTTTGACTTTGACTTTCAGTATTTTTTTCTTTCACTCAGTACAATTATATACAGACTGACACGGCCCTTTTGTTTCGCCCTAGAGCGTGCGAAACCATTTTGATTTCCCACCTCAATAAAAAGAAAAGGTGGATGGCCAACATGACTTGAAATTACATCAAACATCCGTCCATATTTCTTTCTTCGACAAATGCGACAAAACGCACATCACGCGTAAAGGAAGCGATACATCCGCAAATAGCGTGGCAATCGGTAATCGTGACAGCTGGAGAAAAAACGTCCATCGCATGACCCCGTTACGAACGAGAAAGGAACAAATTACCACGTCACATTATGACCGAATTCTAATGAAATTATTGGATATCCGTATTTGGTAGTTAGTAATACCGGAGAAAAAAAAAAAGAAAATAAATATGGGCTTTGAGACAGTTCTGGGATAGATGGCTGATGGTTGACTTATGCGAAAAGGCATGTTTCCCTAACTTTATTTTTTTTTGGTGGGTAAAAAACATCCAAATGACATCCCCCGCCCTTGGGCGGAGCGGGAGATAGTGTCACTCTTAGTGACTAAAAAACCCACCCCATTCCTTCTTGCCTTTCATACCGGGTCTGAGCTACCTTTCGGTGCTAACCCTGGCCCCAGTAGGCTTCGACCCAGCTAGGCCCCTGCTGTTGCTGACAATTCTTTGAGGCGCGCGGGAACAGCGCGCGCCGTCGACGACTTGGGCTAGGTCCGGACAGTTACCGGACGGTCGGACAGCGAGCTATCCATCGCCGTCCACAAGCTCACGCCTACGGTATCGTTGATAGGTTCGCGCTTGATCGCTATCTCACCTGGAGAAAAGCGACGACGAGGTCGACGATGGAGCGCGTTTACCTGAGAGTAACCCATTCACTCTTGGTTTAAAGATCCTTAGGTTGTCTACAACTTGTAGCTGTCAGATTAAATAAATCTATTCAATGAGAGATCGATGTCTATACATATAATAAATCTGTAGAAGTTTTTAGTTCAGCGTGCATCACGTAACATTGTACGAAATCGATGTAGAAAACTTAAATTAAAACTGTGTATAACTTGATATATTACTTAGGCTTTGAGTCAATTAATGTAGTATATCCCATACTACATTAATTGACTGTTAGACGGTACGAAGTCTGCCGGGTCGGGCCAGCTAGTTAATAAATAAAATACCTAAACTCATCAGGCTTTTACACATGTAAACCTTCTACATCAAGAGAAAGGGTTAGCCTATTCTTAGCGCCGTAGAATCACGGCAACCATGTGAACTGACCGCAATAACCAAGCGCTAAGCGAAAGCGCGATAAACAACGCGTTAATTACCGACAATGACTCGCAAATAACGTTGTAACGTACAAATAACGAACGCTTTCAATGACATATTGGGTAACAAAGTCGTATGATTGTGTTATTTAATTTGTGTTACGTTTTTGTGATGTGAGCTTTCTCGAAAGTGAATATACACCGCTAAATTTTAATCGTTTTAATCCCGTGGGGGGTCGATCCGGTACATGAAACACTATCGATTTGTAAAGAGAAAATTTAAAAAAAAAATCCTTTTTTCAAAACTCGTATTAATTTACGCATGTACGAAATTAATTTCGTACATGCGTATGTGCATGAGTTTTGAAAAAAGGTACTTTATTTCTTAATTTTATCTTTACAAATCGATAGTGTTTCATGTACCGGATCGACCCTCCACGGGATTAAAATTTAACGGTGTATAAAGACGGATGGTTGAAGTTTAATAAGCTTATATGGTAATGATGAATCGGTAAGTTTTAAGGTAGAACTATATTGGGCTCACGATGGCCACACACGCCGATCTGGGCGCATCTGTCTCCATACATTTTATATGGAAACTAGACTTGTAGAGCCGCACTTGATCCACGCCACGCGACGTTGTTCTACTACAAGTCAGGCGTGTTACACTTGTGCGTCGGTCTAATGTAGTTCCTGCTTTTATCCGTATAGTCATTGTTTGTAGTCTAAACTTGACTTCGATGGTCGCGTGTGTGCAAGCGCAACTGTTGGGCATGGAGTCTTGAGCGCGATTTGCGGGTCGGGCAAAAAGTGCTATTATGCTTTTCCTTTTGCAATTACTCAGTAGCTCTCCGGGCTTTTAGAAGTTAGAGGTATGACACCACTCATCATGTCCCTAGCCTTTTCCCAAATGGAGCGAGTGCCTATCAGACCTCCACAACCCAGTTACTGGGCCGCACGATACTCCTTAGACTAATGGCCGTCAAAACCGTTCTATAAAGAGCTTTAAAAATATCTTGAAATATTTTCAATAAATTTCTAAAGTCGTGTTTTGAACTGAAACAGGTAAGTACACATCTTAACAAGCTTAACTCAGATTGGCTTTTAAATTATGTAGGCGAGTGCCTTAATTGTCTAGCTAGTAAATCAATAATTCTGTAGCATTTTTAACTTTACCTTACAGTTTTATAGTTCATATTATTTATTCATCCTCAATTCCAATATCAAACCTGACCTTTTCCTCTACACTACAGAGTACGGAACGAATCGACTAGGCACCACTATTTATTTATTAAAACTTCATGCAACTCAAAGGTACAAAGGCGGACTTACTACCTATCTACTTATAATCAAAAATGTAAATCACGTAATTCGTTGACTTAATTTTTTCGTATTATTTGTGTAAAAAGTAGTTTATCCAAAGTAAAAGGAGTATTTTCAAATTCATTTAAAATTGTTTCAAGAATACACAAACTGACAACCGAGATGTTCCCTCCACGCCCCCACCACTCTTCCCCACATCAATATTTAAAATGCTGATTACCGCTTCATTTAATAATCAATTTGGCCTTTAAGCATTGTTAACAGAAAAAATATTTATTTAATGTTATTTGTTGTTCACTCGAAAAATAACAGAAATATCTTATTCGCTTGAAATGTTAAGTTTTTAAATTTTCTTTTATTTTAGTTTTTATGTTTTTTATGGCATTGATTTTTTTTTCTTGTGTGATTCTGAACGAAGTACGCCTCCGTCACAATTTTATGCGCTGGAGCCTTACCACGACTTTTTGAAATTACAGTGGAGCGTTAAGAGCTAATGATCATTGTCGAAAAATCTGTAAAAAAGAAAAACGTCCTACATAAATTTTGACCTTGTTATCTCTTACAGTTGCCGTTGGAATGTCTGGGTGTTCCATACTCTGTATCTATTTTTATCCCTCTATACCTAGTGTGAGCGCACATAATCTGCCCTAACGCCGCTATCTCATGTCTCAGAGAGGATTCTTGACTCTCATATCAAGGCACCGATAGAACCTTTGTGAAATGTAATCGGTACATGACTGAAACATAATTTATGGTTTCACGAGGTTTTAAAACCTCAAGAAAACCCCCAAACCTAAAGGTCGACTGGTAGAAAATTTCTAAGGCATGACCTGTTTGTAAATTTTGCAATAAAAATTACGATTAAATAAACATAAAAAGGTCGCGGAAATACGGTGGATGCAACACGGACAGGATCGGTCGTTGTAGCGACGCTTGGGGAAGGCTTATGTCCAACAATGGACGTATTTCGACTGAAATGATGATGATGATGACACATATAAATAAAATTGAAATGTCTGTGTGTAATATCAAAATCACATTTTTATTTTTTATTCTGTCTTTTCCGACTAATCTCCGAAACGGATACACGATTTTAACGGATCTTTTACTGATAGATGATAGCTTCTTCTTTACGTGTCAATGCTCTCAAACTATACTTTTTTTGCCCAATATTTGGCCAGATGATAGCTGAGTAACTTAGGTTACTTAGGCTTCTTTTATTTTAGTAAACGAATTGGGGCTCCGCGTTGTGCTGTTTTACGAGTCTATTGCGGACGAAGTCGCGTGCACCAATTAATATTTGCTTTGGGGAAATTCGTAATTGTCATTGCTTTTTGATTGCCACTTACTAACATTACTATTCATCTTGCTACCATTACATAATCTACCTCAATACCGTCATCTCATATCCCCAGAGAGGATTATTGCCTCTCATATCGAGTAACCAACCAGCCCTTTGTGAAATGTATTCCGGAAACGAACAATATTTATAATATAACCTGGCTTTTTGGGCTCGCGAGAAATTGCGATTTCGGCGCTAAAAAAATTCGTTAACATTTTAATATAAGACAAAATTGGGTCAGTGGGTCTTAAAAGATTAATTTGATAACTTTGAAATGGGCATTTCTTTTTGATTGTTACTGAGTTACCATACCAGAACACCTCAAACAAAGCCAGGCGCATTACTTTGTGTAATTTGTTTCATCACCACTGCTCTTAAGGCGTATAGTCCCATGAACCATCTGACCGAAATTATGTGAACGCAACTCTCGCACTCGCCTAGGCGGCAGTACGCAAATCTGTGCATTTATTTGCGGCCAGCAGCGCCCGGAAAGCGCTTTAAATCCATTTTCTCTGCGAGATATTGATTGATTTAGATATGCAATGTTCACTTTGAAGGATATTTAACCACCAATTTTTATGTGTAAAAATGTTTCTAAAGGTCCAAGCCGTTTCGAAGGAGTAGGAAAAAGTTGCGAAAAGTTGCGAAATTGCTAAATATTTTTTTTTTTGACAAAATTATTAATTGCACGAAAAAATCAAATGTTGATATTATTGTTCATGAATCTATAATAAACATATATTTTTTTTCAAACCAATTGACCTAGCCGTTATGGAGGAGTAGGCCTCAGAAAATCACTGTTTTATGGCACTTTTCGGGCGCTTGGCCCTTAAAACGGTGAAGGAAAACATCGTGTGGAAACCGGCATATCCTAGAACCAAAAATTTGAAGACGTGACCATCCACCAACCCGCACTGGGCCCGCGTGGTAGATTACGGCCCATTCCCTCTCCTGGAGAGGAAGCCTGAGTCCCAGCAGTGGGAACATTAAAAGGCTTATTATGCTATGCTATGCTGTACTTAATATCGACCTACTTGCTAGCTTTCAAGTGAATCAGCAGTAACAAACAGTTGTCTAAGTAGAAGTTAGTTTTAACTGTTACCTGCGGAGCATTTATTAGCTTATGTAACTCGCGGTTAACGACAACGTTTCCAGTTTATCGATTTTCATGTTAAATTGTTGACGATTCGTAGATTTAGAAACAGTAAACTAGGTTTATTGAAACTAATACAATAAAGAGGTAATATTGTTTAGCCCGACATAGTCCGAAGAATCGCTAGACTAAAGCGATATTGCTCGTGGAACGGATGCTCGGTGGGGCGCAACGTTGGAAGGCCTCTCACAAGGTGGACTAACGATCTGGTGAGAGTTACGGGAATGCGGTGGATACGAGACAAAGTAAATAATAAATTACAGAAAGTAATGCGCCTGGCTGGGTTTAAACCTGCAACCTTCGGAAGTTGAGGCCGTTACCACTCGGCCACCAATGCTCTAAAAAATAAATAAATAAATACAGATAGCCTAATAGTCCATTGACAATTTTTCAGGATTTTTGTATGTGGGTAATCATCCAAATGCCTTCTTCCGCTCTAGGGCGGAGCGAGACGGCGTATCAGACTTTTACTAACAAAAACCCACTCAATCTTTCTTTGGCTAGCGTTCCAGGACCCCGGGTTTTCCTTTCGGAAACGAACTCATGGCCCCAGCAGGCTTCGACCCTACTGGACGCCTACGGTAAGCCAGTGCCTACTGGTGTTCCTCTAGCTAGCCTTTGTTTTCGAGGGCTACAATTTTTCTTCCGAACACTCCTGTGAAACCGTTCAACTATACCATTTACATTTATTCAAGACTTAGCCTGTCCCAGCTTTGTACCTAAATCTCGGTTAAACCCAACTCATATTTTATTTCGGGACATGAACGGCGAAGTAGAGATACAGTCATAACCCTTTTTATGTATATCTGTTCGCCCGTTTGTGGGTGATGGATTAACCAATACGTAAACATCGTAAAACATTTCGCTTTCCATACTTTTAGGGGTTATTTTAGACATCTGCTTCATTGGACCTTAACATATAACTGTTTTTTTTTGTACCTTATAAATGACATAAAAACAAAATCTCGGCGTAAAAAAAACCGCGATCGCGTTAAATTAAAGCAAATTTTTCGCGAACATCGAAGAACTTATTTTTAGGGTTCCGTAGCCAAATGGCAAAAAACGGAACCCTTATAGATTCGTCATGTCTGTCTGTCTGTCTGTCTGTCCGTCCGTATGTCACAGCCACTTTTTTCCGAAACTATAAGAGCTGTACTGTTGAAACTTTGTAAGTAGATGTATTCTGTGAACCGCATTAAGATTTTCACACAAAAATAGAAAAAAAGCAAAAAATTTTGGGGGTCCCCATACTTAGAACTGAAACTCAAAAATTTTTTTTCTTCAAACCCATATGTGTGGGGTATCTATTGATAGGTCTTCAAAAATGATACTGAGGTTTCTATTAACATTTTTTTCTAAACTGAATAGTTTGCGCGAGAGACACTTCCAAAGTGGTAAAATGTGTGTCCCCCCCCTGTAACTTCTAAAATAAGAGAATGATAAATCTAAAAAAAATATATGATGTACATTACTATAAAAACTGCCAACGAAAATTGGTTTGAACGAAATCTAGTAAGTAGTTTTTTTTTAATGCGACTTAAATCGAAAAAAATACACTATTATTAAAACATCGATCAAAGTTACAACACATTACAAGAACTTTTATATTATGTTACTTGCTGCTACGGAACCCTTCATGGGCGAGTCCGACTCGCACTTGGCCGGTTTTTTTAAATAATAATTTACTAATGCTTCTGCGATACCACCTGATGGTAAGTAGTGATGCAATCGTTGATGGTGAGGCGCACTAGTTTATTAGATTCCTGAAATTGACGCGGTTAAACAAACAAAAAGTCAGCTTTATTTTAATAGTCCAGAATTCCAGATATAAGGTCTTCTTACATAAACTGGAGTAGTATCAGCAATAACAATCGATTTCCCCTTCTCCACAATGAAGCGACAGCATAACAGTTAAAACTAACTCCAATCTAAGACCCAGTAGAAATTAATTTCAGTCTAAAACAGTCCATTGCTTCCAACATAGTATCTAGTTGTAAACTTACAAGTTTATTGTTTGAGCCTATTTATTGTGAAGCGCCGACATATTAATGAGCTCATCTCGAATGCAAAGTGGGTACTGTATTTACTTGTATGTTCTGTTTAATATCCTGTGATTCTATATTGAACCGTGGTTGCTTGGCGGCTCTACTACATAGGAAACGACCAGTTGGAACTGATGTATACCACAAGCTTTTAAAACGATCCAATTGACGACCTCAACTGAAGTGTTATAGGGTTTTTTAATTGATAATAACCAGTGCTTGAATGCGATCCCACCTGATGGTAAGCAGTGATGCAATCGTTGATGGTGAGGCGCACTAGTTTATTAAGAGCCTTATTCACTGTAACCTTGAAGACATCTAAATTATAATTGGACGGGAAGACCGTACCAGACAAATTGTTCCAGTCCTTCGATGTACGCGGTATAAACGACGAAGCGAAACGCTTAGTTCGGACCGTAAAAATTTCAACTATAGCATATACAGGGTGTATAGTTCCCTTCCTCTTTCTCGTTCGCACACTTGACATTTTGACATGTGACAGTAAGGTCCCTGTTTCTTTTTTGAGGTGGGACATCCTCCTATGACTTCTCCCGCTCATGGGTGGAACGAGAAAGCAAGTCAGGCTTTTACTAATTAAAATGTTTATACACCTAATATCTGGTCGCATTTGACCAGAAATATGTAACAGCGATATTTGAGAGTGTCCTTGGTTTTTCATGCACATTTTTCATCATAGACATTTAATTTTTCTAAGTTTTTGACAATAATTCAAAAGTGCCAACAGGTAAATAGTTTATATGAAAAAAAAAAATTAATTCTTTGACTTGAAAAATTAAGTGTGGCTTAGACCACCGTAGTCAAGCCGCAGAGAAAAGCTAGTATTAAAATAAGCACCGAGAATCAAACCTACGACCACAAAGCCAAGCAAAATAACCACCCAACCGTATACAATCTCCACCGCTTTTAAAAAACGCCTTAATCTACAAAATTTCCCGGAACAACCCGCATTTATGTTAACAGACATACTGGAAGTGTTTACCCGATTATATTTTAACGCTAAATCAGGGCAACGCTCTTCGCGTTTAGACACAGAGTCGAGAGATTATTGAGTTATTGTTTCAGCTTTATAAAATTATGCCAGATTTTTGGTGAAACACGTAGAGGGGATAAATTTTGATTGATTTTGTTGAGAAGCAGCTGATAAGAACAATAATTTAACGATTAAATCTAGAAGTACATTAGACCAACGCACACGTGTAACGCGCCTGATATGTATACTCTGTCTAAAAAATCAAACGAATTGGGAGTAATCATTTCAAAATTACTTATATTCGATACTTTTTAAAGGTTCTTCTATTAAATAAACAATGATCAAGATCTCATAATCGACCTTGATTATTGAACCAGTGTTGACTATATCAGAATAGATATTCTGTCTAAAAAATCAAACGAATTGGGAGTAATCATTTCAAAATTACTTATATTCGATACTTTTTATAAGGTTCTTCTATTAAATAAACAATGATCAAGATCTCATAATCGACCTTGATTATTGAACCAGTGTTGACTATATCAGAATAGAATAAAATAAACTTTATTGTACACCAAAAAAAAAAAAACGTGTTGCGCCGACCCCAAATAAAACGAAACAAGGGCAGGAAGATGATGATGATGATGATTGCACACCAAAAAGTAACATGACATAAACTTAAATCTCAGATCTCAGGTTTCATTTTACCCTACTAATTACAAAATTGGTTGAAAGCAACTATTGACTGGAATCCGAACAGCAGGAGCCGGCGACGCGGTAGGCCCAGAAAGAGGTGGCGTGACGATTTAGACTCCTACCTGAAGGTTTGGCCAGAAGTGGCTAAGGAAAGAAAAAAAAGAAAGAAAGAAAGTGTTTATTCGCGTCAAACATGACGCATACCATAACAAAATAAATTAATAACAATATCGACTAAAAGTAGCACGTAAGGCCAGAAAAGAGTGGAATAACGGAAGGGAAGCCTTTGCCCTGCAGTGGGAAACAACGGGCTCATAACAAAAAAAAAACAAAAATTACCCAAGTCGATTGACTTTTTTGACAGACTATACGTAGAACGACGTCGCGTGGTGTGGATCAAGTGTAGCTCTAAAAGTCTAGTTTCCATATAAAATGTATAAAGACAGACGCGCCCAGATATCTGCGAATGTGGCACACGTGTGAGCAACGTAGTTCTAACTTTAGTTACTTTTAAGTTACAACTTAGGTAGGTACGATGAGAAACTAATCCGTGTTTTAACGAATACTACCTAAGTGATACCTAAATGAATATCTAAGGAGATGGTCGCTATCGTGAGAATTAACGTCGCCACAGGAGACGCCCCGGGCATCGGGAGTCGTAGTGCGATCCCCGGCCACTGTGGGCTAGCGAACAACGAGCAAGAAGTAGCTCGCCATCCAGTCGTCCGGTAGAGACCGAGCCCGAGGCGTCGACGTCGCCTAATATTCTCAAAGAGATGCCAGCAAAACCGTAGGAGCCCAGCAGATCAAGGACCACGGGAGATTTCTGGAAAAGAAATCTTGGTCCTGGAAGGACGGACACACCGACATAAAAATCATCACCAGCCTTTTTAAT
The DNA here is from genome assembly GCA_910589285.2 of Mythimna ferrago. Classification (NCBI taxonomy): domain Eukaryota; kingdom Metazoa; phylum Arthropoda; class Insecta; order Lepidoptera; family Noctuidae; genus Mythimna; species Mythimna ferrago. Next base: position 1,167,721 of record OU342697.1, read on the forward strand.
GTTCCCGCTGTTGGGACTCAGCCTCCTCTCTAGGAGAGGGAACGGGCCGTAATCCACCACGTGGGCCCAGTGCGGGTTGGTGAATGTCACATGTCTTCGAATTAAAAATGATGTTCGAATTTTCAACGCTCGAGTCAGTTGAAAATTTTTCGGTACCTACTATAATATTCGGCATCCATTTTGTTTTTTTATTTTTTTTTATTTTGTGAGTGTGTTGTAGTTCGTAGGAGTTAGTGAAAGTATGACGGATGACAGGACAGAATGGAAGAAAAAAAACGTGTGCGCCGACCCCAAGTGATAAGGCAATATGGCATAAGGGCAGGAAGAAGGGAGTATGTTGTAGAGGCCTACCAACGCTGCGTCTTCCAGTACGCGGTTGCCATTCCAGAATCTTTCGTCCCCATTGACCATCAGTTCTGCGAGCAATGTGCCCTGCCCACCACAACTTAAGTTTGACGATTCATCTGTCTACGTCACAAACGTTCTCATCAGATTTTTTTTATTTCCAGAGAGCCTTACCCCTCCTCCTCGTGATCGCATCAGTGGTCGCGCAGTACGGCGACGAGTACGGTGGCTACGAGAACTACCATCACAAGGCTCCGGTGCAGCTGCACCAGCACCAGAGCTTAGACGACCACCATGGAGAAGACTACGAGTTGGACTACCATGTGAGTAGCAGTAATAGACTGATGACCTGGCATTGATCGGTCTCTTTCAAGTTTTCTTTAAATAATATGGTCCAAACTTAACGGCCTTGATCAGTCAGACTGCGTTTCCACTATGTCGTAACGGTTATTTTATCGTCGGAGGACTATCATCTGTATATGGTCCCATTATAAGAACTTATTGACGGATAGTCGCAACGACACATGATTTACCGTCATGGTTTTGTCTTGACAATTTTTTATCGTCTCACGGCTGTCGTGCTAGCCATTCCCAATACGATAACAATCTGTAGTTACCGCAAATAAGTCGTGGACGACAATTAATCGTATCGTCCAATAAGTGAACACTTCTGTTTAGACACTTATAACTACACCAGTATCTGTCCTCAGTACAAAGTGGAATCTGATGTAAATTTACGAGCTCGCACTACGCATTTCAAGAATTTGCTCTCGCAATTGATTCGCATCGTACATTGAATGGTCACCTGAGGCTCTACCACGAAATCCATTTGACCATAAACCATACTTTTATTATGGTTTATCAAAGCCTATGTACTAATCGAGGTGGATGAAGAAAAGATCGTGAGAGAATCGACAGTTCTTCAGACCTTGTGACATCTAGGATGTCATGATTAGTGTCCACACTAAACCCGCGTGTTGTGTTACCATACACACTCCTCTTATATCACTCTCTACTCTCTTTGACTACAGAATGCTAGTTTTAAGACCCTAAGACGCCCCTTTTGGTTCATTTTCAACATGTAAACTATGCTGTTTGTTTCTCAATGGCATTAATTAACCTTCCAGGCGCATCCTAAGTATTCGTTCGACTACTCCGTGAAAGACCCTCACACTGGTGACCAGAAGGAACATTGGGAGACAAGAGACGGTGATAAAGTCAAGGGTAAGCTTAAACAACTTCTTTTGTAACAGTTTAGAGCTGTAGATTTGAGCAGAAAAGTTCGGAAAAGGCCGGACACCCTGAAGCGCTTTTAATTTATGCATTTATTGACGGCCTGCTGCGGTGTGGATGCGGTTCTTAAGTCGTCCTGTGTACGGACGATCGTATTTTTGCCATAAACTTTGTAGGACAAATACTTTTTCGAATAATTTAGATAATTATCTTGAGATTTAACAAAAAAAAAAATCCCGTCAATAAAAAACTTTTGAGAATCGTCAAACTGACATATTCTGTCCCTGCTACCTCTGTTAGCTACCACAATCGAGTTTCGTATAGAAAATTGTTGTTTTATGGTAAAAATCATCCAATGACAACCCCCGCTCTTCGGCGGAGCGGGAGATAGTGTCAGACTCTTACTGACTAAAAAACCCATCCCGTTCCTTCAAGCCTTCATACCGGGGCTCGAGCGCCCTTTCGGATAACCCTGGCCCCAGTAAGCTTAGACGCGGCTTGTTGGACGTCTCATCAAAATGAAGCTACTTACGAAAAATTTGCTTGATAGTAATCAAGTGCAAAAATGGGCCAAGGATCCTGGACTAATAGTAATAATAAAAAAAATTGGCTCTAAAGGAGCATTTCAAGTCGAACTATAATTTGAAAAGATGCAACAGAGCAAAACTGTACAGCATTTGCATATATCAAGAAAGTGCTTCAAAGAAAACGCAATCATAATAATCCTAAAGACGTACGAAAACTCCATTTCTCAAAACTGCATATTCGATCGTTCTATGTAGCCCGATTCAATTTCAATAGCATATGAACCCCGGCTAAACTACTTGTGTGAGCACCTACCGCCTCTAACTTAATAAATATGAGCAATAAATTATATGAATCACGACTTAATATGCCGGTCGCGAAGCCAACTTATATCACCACTAATTGAGCATTGTTTTATTATAGCAATCAACTACTAACATGGATTAGCTATTATCATAATCATTATGACTTGTACATACAAACAGAACTATGACTATGTAGGTAATATATTCATTATATTTAAATTAGGTTTTATGACAGTCGTTACGAGTAATCAGAAATCCCAAGATACGCCATACAGTCTCGCTAAGAAGTATCCAGTCCTAGGGCTATAGCATTATGTAAAAGAGTTACCGAGACCCTGGTTCTCAGATTGGTGACGAGGACCTCTCGCGTCCGGCTGATTCAGGCCATGGTACGGAGTGAGAGAAAATGCAGTTATCTCCTACTGCGAACCAACAATGCAAGCAGATGAGACAGCCGAAACCGTGAGGTGGAAACAAGCCTCAAAATCCGACCACCGCCAGAGATGTCAGCAAAATTGACGAGGCCTGTTAGTGCCGACGTCTGCCAAGTCTGCAGATTATTCGAAGGAGTTTCCGTAGCCATCGCAAAAAGGGCAACAAAAGGAACACTGTGGTTTTTAGTCAGAAAAAGTCTGACACTCTCTCGCCACCCAAAGCGGAAGGATTTGTTGATTACCCAGGTAAAAAAGGTGTAAGCACGGAAGTTTTGTCGGTCAGTTCATTTGTTTCCCAACCACACACTCGCGCAGTGTGGCCGTGGCGACCATACGACAATCCCGCCTGCAATTTTATACAAAGTGAAGCTTAGGCTGCTATGGATCTACGCCGTAATGTCTAATCAAATTCTACATTACTAATAACTACAGAGCAGTGTTTGTCCAGTGGCAGGCACTTTGTGTAATTTTTTCGTCACCACTGCTCACAAAACCGTAAATGAGAACATAAGGAAACCAGCATGTTCTAGAGCCAAAAATAGGCAGTCATGTGACCTTTGATTACCCATACCCTCGGCAAGAGATGAGGCTTTATTTCTAGCAGTGGGAACATTATAAGGCTGCTTACACTTTGCTATTCAGCTTCTTAAAATTTGTAACCTTTCCTTTACAGGAACCTACACCCTCGTCGAAACCGACGGAACAAAACGCGTTGTAGAATACGAAGCCGACGACAAAAACGGTTTCAACGCCGTGGTCCACAAGATCGGGACACCGAAACACCACGAGGAATACGAGCACAAGCCTGCCCACGAATACGAGCACAAGCCTGCCCACGAATACGAAGCGAAACCAGCGCACGAGCCTGTGCATTATCAGCACGACTTCGGGCATTTTGATGAAGGGTTCGTGCCCATTGCTGGAGGATTTGAACATTAAATGGTGAATTGGCGATGTTTGATGCTGCAGGTACATTGTGTTCGAATGTATGTGTTGATTTTTGCTTAGCTTCATTGTTTTTGTTTTTCAAAGGGCATTTTTCTATATTCATATTCGTCATTATACGCTCGATGTACGTCTGCGTGAAGCTTAAATACAAAACTGTGAAACTCTGTCGAAGAAGTGTCGTGTCGTTTCTATGAAGCTACGCGTCCGTGGACAGAAGGAAAGTTTTTTAAATGTAAGCTTCACGAAGGCGTACACCAAGCGTATAATGACGAATGCACGTCTATGAAGCTACGCGTCCGTGGACAGTAGGCCATAGTTTTGTGTGTAAGCTTTACGCAGGCGTACATTGATACACCAAGCGTATAATGACGAATGCGCGTCTTTGAAGCTACGCGTCCGTGGCTAGTATGTCATATTTTTGTATGTAAGCTTCATGCAAGCGTACACAAAGTATAAAATGACGAATGCACGTCTATGAAGCTACGCGTCGTGGACAATAGGTCACAGTTTTGTATGTAAGCTTCACGCACCGTACACCAAGCGTATAATGACGAATGCGCGTCTATGAAGCTACGCGTCCGTGGACAGTAGGTCTCATAGTATTAGTTCTTTATCCAAGGTCAATGTAATGTCGAAATCGTGAGTGATTTTCAGATAAGATAAAACAATTATTTTTTTCAAAAACAAATCCTCAAAAACTGGTATTGTTAGGGCTACTAAGAATCAATGTATGGCTTGTTCATATACTCTATATTAAGTAGCTTTATTGATATAAAAAAGCCACAATATCTACTACCAAATATTCCATACATTTATTTACCAAAAACAATTGCCCTACATATTCATAAACGTGAATTTTAACAACATACATTCTTACGCAATATTCGTATGTTTCCCTGTAGCTAATATGGGACATGTTACATCTTCGCTTCAAAGCTAATATGGTCCTTGAGTAGTAAATGCAATGACAGACTGACAGCCAATTAATATTTGTAATCCAAATAGCTTTGCAATATCGAAATTAAGGTTTTCAATGCTTTAACACTCTATCTGTAAGTTAGATTATTCCGTTCAGACTTAAATAATTATTGAATTAAAACTGACTAAAACTAATTGAATTTAAAACTAAGAGGGCATTATGGACTCGTAGTGTATTATGGACATATTCGATCATGAATTGGATTACAAAAATGTGCCCAATGTAAAATTGATTGCGTATAAGGCAGGTATTTTTACACTTAATTTAAATTGAAGTTACACGACTTTAGCTAAAAGTTGCGCAATTTTAACAAAAAGTTGCGCAATATTAACCACAAGTTGCGCAATATTAATCAAAAGTTGCGCACTATTAACAAGTTGCGAAGTTTTAACAAAAAGTTGCGCAATTTTAACATAAAATGACATGTCTTTTACGCATGCTAATTTAATCGAACAAAAATGAAGTGTGATATTCGTAGCATACTCATTAAGAATATAAATGTTTTTAGTGTTGTAATGAGTGGCAAACGAATTGTATTAATTATTTATTAGTGACGAAGAAAGGAGTTACGTTTCGTTATAGTTAAGGCCTGACTGTATATTGTTCTGTTTTGTAGTTTTAAGTGTTGTACAAAACTCTTGCGATTGAATAAAACTTTTATTGTTGTAATTTTTTTTTTGTTTCGTTCCCAACACTTGACGCAAATCGACATTTTTCTAAATCGTATTACACATTGCCGAGATTAAATAGAAACGCCACTTAAAAATTAAGTGGTTAAAAAATCTTGTTAGTACCGCATAAGCATAAAATACAAAACGTAAAAATAACAAAAAAAAAATAGACTTACCTTTTCATTTGAGAAAAGTGCGCAAAGCAAGCTGAAATCTACAATACAGTAGTTTCTCGCCGTGTTTTAAAAAAAGCTGCTCAACAAAAAACGCAGAAAAATATTTAAAAAAAACCCGTAAACAAAATCTGCAACGAAATCGATAAGCAACGAGTCTGCAACAAAAAGTCGGGCAGCTATCGCGCTACTATCGCGCAACTTAAGCTAGGTTCACATCACTGAGTCGTGTCGTGTTGGGGTGCTGGATACATCAATTAAATGAATTTTATCGACGAGTTTTGTAACCAATTAACTGCGCCACGACATGCCAACAACACAATAATGTGGCCCGAGCGGTACCTTTGTGCGAGAGCCAGCTTGAGCCTGTCATTCTCGTAGCGCAGTTGTTGTTCGATGGACTCGGGAGGCGGAGGGTCGATAACCGCCGGGGGCCCGCTCGGAGCGAGAGCACCGCGCGGCGCGCGCCCCACCGTCGCGTACCCACTTTCCATTCTAAACAGGGCCCACTATCACTATGCGTCGCGCTACTGTTGCGCTACTGTTGCGCAACTATTTTCAAACAATCTGGTAGTAAGTAGGCACCGACAGTGGACGTCTGTAATACCTGCCACATTATAGATGGGCGTATACAGAGAGCAAGCTGAGATATCTAATGTGGTTGATAGTTACATCAGCGCATAAACCCTTTCAAACAGGAACACAACAATGGTCAAAAAACATCAAATCATCATCACCTCATTTGGGACAGCAAAAAATAAAGGTGGTAACATCTTGTACACAAATTTCTCCACAAAAAGCTGTACTGTACAACATATTTTTGTCAACTTCTCGATATCGAGCAACTGTTGCGCAACTGATGGTATTAGGCAGCAAAAATAAATATAGGTGGTGACATCTTATAGACAAATTTCTTCACAAAAAGCTGTAATGTACAACATCTTTTGGTCGACTTCTCGATATCGAGCAACTGTTGCGCATCTGACGGTATTAGGCAGCAAAAATAAAGGTAACATCCTGTACACAAATTTCTTCACAAAAAGCTGTGCCATCTTGTTGACGACTTTTCGATATCGAGCAACTGTTGCGCAACTGTGGTACAACTTTTGAGCAACTGTTAAAAAGCTTTCGCGCAATCTGTGGAGTTACTCACCTCTGTGCCAGCGCAAGCTTAAGCCTGTCGTTCTCATAGCGTAGCTGTTGTTCAGAGGAGTCTGCGGGGGGAGGGTCGATGACGGTGGGGGCGCCTGCGGACGCTAGAGGGCCGCGCGGCGCGCGACCTACTGTTGCGTAGCCGCCCTAGAGGGACAAATAGTAAGAATTAGAAAGGTTATCGTAACGCAACGAACAAAAGTAGTCACAAATTGCCACATTCAGATAGTCCTCTCAAAAACCGTTATAGTCTAAGATCCGATTAAGAACAACCTTCACCGGTCTGTTTAATGGATGAAACGTATTTTATTATAAATTTAGTGTATTAAATAATATAACGCGGGTGGGTTGCCTAAGAAATTCCTGGCCAGACTATTATTAATTAAAAATTGAAAATTTATTTTATTTTTAGAAAAATGCACTTGCAACCGTTATCCATACCAGATTTTTTAGCAGACAACACTATAACATCGTATTCGTAGTGAAACAGCGTTTATTTTGATATAGAATTTGTTGTATATAAAAAAAAACACACCTGTTTATGCATACATGTTTATGCATACCTGTTTATACCTGGCAACCCACAGCTATGCCAGGAAACAAATAGGCAACCCAACATTTTTATATTCTAAAGGCTTCACTCTTTCGGTTAGTATTAAATTTATTCGTTAAACACACCGGTGCAGTTTACAAAAAAAAAAAAAAATTGTTTGGCCAGGGATTTCTCAGGCAACCCACCCGCGTTATATTATTTAATATACTAAATTTATCATAAAATAGGTTTCATCCATTAAACAAACCGGTGAAGGTCGTTCTTAACCGTATCCTGTACTATTAGTAACACTTAAAGGTTGACCACGCGGTTGCAAACGCGCCTTCCAACCAAGGGCGTTGAAGGTCATGGATTACAACTGCTGTCTACACGGATTGAAACTAGCAATGTCACCTTGGTTGGGACGTTGGTTTGCCACCATCTGGTCACCCATTTAAGGTTAGTTCATCAAAATTAAGTAGCGCCTCTGAGAACCATAGAAGATATAACCAGACTACAAGCTGAAATGTCACTTTTTGGAATTTAACCAAAGATTGGCCTTTTTTCTAATTGCAGAGACAAAAATTCTAAAAATTAAATTTAGAGGACTGATTGAGACGGCGTAGGAGAAGAAAGTCTGGAATGACTTAAGAGAGACCTATGCCCAGCAGTGGGACAGTGAGGGCTAAATAAAAAAATGTAACAATACAGAACTACAGACAACAAGAACACATGGATTTTTTTTGCCGATAGGTTCGCGCTTGACCTCTATCTCACCTGATGGAAAGCGACGATGCGGTCAAGGATGGATGGGTGATGGATTAATTAGTCTGCTTTTTAATAATAAGATTTTTTTTCATCGTAAATACAATCAACTGTATCGATAAAAAAAATAATCATAGTAGCAATCCAATATTTCTCACAATGTCAAGGAACAGAGACTGCATTCAACATTCACAAGATTGACAATTTAAAGCAATTGCCACTTCCTGAGTTAGTTCATGGCTCAGTTGATAGAATCGAGTGTTTCAAAATACTGAGATGCACTGTTCCGTTGTTAGACATGTTTGCGATAAGAAAAACTCGCTTCATCCCGCTTTCTCGCTTGCACGCCTTCCAGATGTCAAATCTAGATGTCATCCCCCGCCCTGGAGCAGGAGATACTGTCAGACTCTTACTAAATATAGCCTTTGTCACTCTAGAATAAAACAGCTTTCTATCGGTGTAAAATTTTTGGCAATTGAACCAGTACTTTCAGATTACCCCCTACAAACAAAAAAAAAACAACTTTACCTCTTTATAATATCAGTATAGATAACAATGATTTAAAAATTCGTGCGAAATACCTAATATCGATGCATTATTCCATTTTATTTTGGTTACACTTTCGCGCTTTTTTTTTTGATGGGGAATATCATCCAATGACAACCCCCGCTCTTGGGCGAAAAGGCAGATAGTGTCAGACTCTTACTGACTAAAAAACCCACCCCGTTCTTTCAAGCCTTCATACCGCTAGAGAGAGATAGAGAGAGAGAGAGAGAGAGAGAGAGAGAGAGAGAGAGAGGGAGAGGGACCCCAAGAGAGAGAGGGAGAGGGAGGGGGAGAGAGAGAGAGAAAAGGAGAGAGCTGCTGCCTGCGCCTGCTGCGGTCTTCCTGTCCGATTATAATTTAGGTGTCTTTAATGCAAGAGTGAATAGGCTCTTAATAAACTAGTGCACCTCACCATCAATCCTCACGATTGCATCACTGCTTACCATCAGGTGGGATCGCAGTGAAGCACTAGTTTATATCAATTAAAAAAAAAGAGAGAGAGAGCGAGAGAATGAGAGAGAGAGAGATACGCAGAGCCTATGTTCAGGTTAGCCAAGATCCGTCGGGCGTACTGTACGGTGGCTGGAAATCGGAGTCGATGCGAGCAAAGCCACCGGTAAAAGCTAATCCTATTTTAATTTCATGTAACATTTCATTCGGGTTTATCTAACCTCAGCTGTCTAATAAAGATAGCCCGGAAACCCGGAACTCGTAAGGTCCCGACCCGGAAGCCTATGAATAGACTATAATGTGAACTGAGGCATTATTATGGCAGAAATGAGAGAATGGATGTATCGTACCTGTAAAGTGGACGACACTGAATGGGCTCTCTGATGTACCGCCATCTCTTCCGGTTCGGGTTTGGGCTGTAACAAATATGATACATACAGAAAATGTTTTTTCAGCAAAAAAAATAAATTAGGCAAGTGTAAGTCGGACTCGCGTACTGAGGATGCCGTACAAACTTATCTATGTTAATAGTTAAATTCCCGAATGGAGTCTCGAAGATTATTCCGAATCATAGTTTTTTTTTTTTTGTTGTAACAACAAAATTACTGTTTTCAGATTTATTCCTATACCTGTGCTGTAAGACCTTGCTTTATGCCTAATTTCAGGGTCAACGAGCGAGCGGACGAGGTCCCTTTAAATTTTGATTCCCTTGAGTGTAGAAATATGCGTTTTTTGCAACAAAACCGGCCGTATCTGTTTTTCTCGTTAACTTACAAGTTTGATTTTTTCAGCTTCTAGGGACCGTAGACCTGAGGATATAATTTATAATTTCAACTCGATACCTCTACGCGTTATGGAGATAAAGGTTCTTGACAGTCAGATAGACAGACGGACAACAATGTGATTCAAGCATTCATATAATTTAGCAAAAAAAACGTGTTGCCTTTCCCGTTATTTACTTCGCAACATTGAGTAACCAAAGGATATTGCCTCCTATGTGAAGCGATAGTACAATAGCGGAAGGGAGTGGGGATCGGGTGGCGAGGGTGCTTGATGCACTTGCGTCGCATCATACAGACGTAGGTATAAGAGTTGAAATGTGTTAGTACAACGAAATCTTGAAGGTTTGTTTTTGGTAATTATGTAATGTTTTGTAAAAAGTCATAGAACAAAAGTTGTTGTTTATGATGTTAGTAATACAATCCTGCAAGGTTGTTTGTGTTTTACAAATAACCCTGTATAGGTATTTCTAACACATTCATATAATTTAGATAACTTAGTACAAATAGCAGCAAAAAAAAAACGTGTTGCCCTTCCCGTTATTTACTTCGCAGCATTGAGTAACCGAAGGATATTGCCTCCTATGTCATTTCCGTCGAGAGGAATGTTATGTATGTATGACTTAAGGATAACTTTACCAGCTTATAGAGAATAGTAAATCACTTATTTTATGGACAGACATTCATTATATTTAATTCAGTGGACAGGAAAATGATACAAACAAACGAAGGAGACAATGAGAATAAAAATATGGTTTGTTGAAATATACATGGTTATTTGTTATGTTACTAACATCGTTAACAACAACTTATGTTCAAACTTTTAAAAATTTATCATCACAGCCCCTCTGTTGCCGTTCGACACTAACTTGCCACCGGCGCTTGGTACTACACTACACCAAAGCCGGTGCTGGCGCCACAGCAGGCGGCGGCTCGTCGACCCCTGTAGCTCTCCCACCCAGCAGCGGGCTGGCAGTGTTGCCGTTCGTCACTGACTAGCCACTGGCGCTTGGTACTACACTACGCTACAACTAACCATAGCCTGTGCCAGCGACACAGCAGGCGGCGGCTCGTCACCCCCTGTAGCTCTCCCAGCCAGCAGCGGGCTGGCAGTGGCACTGACCATCGGAGTGGAAGCACCACTGTTGCCGTTCGTCACTGACTTGCCATTAGCGCTTGTTACTATACAATACCACTCACCAAAGCCTGTGCCGGCGACACAGCAGGCGGCGGCTCGTCACCCCCTGTAGCTCTCCCACCCAGCAGCGGGCTGGCAGTGGCACTGACCATCGGAGTGGAAGCACCACTGTTGCCGTTCGTCACTGACTTGCCATTACCGCTTGTTACTATACAATACCACTCACCAAAGCCTATGCCGGCGACACAGCAGGCGGCGGCTCGTCACTCCTGTAGCTCTCCCAGCCAGCAGCAGGCTGGCAGTGGCACTGGCCACCGGGGTGGCAGCCCCACTTGCCACTCGTCACTCACTAGGCACCGGCGCTAGTTACTACACTACACTCACCAAAGCCTGTGCCGGCGACACAGCAGGCGGTGGCTCGTCACCCCCTGTAGCTCTCCCAGCCAGCAGCGGGCTGGCAGTGGCACTGGCCACCGGGGTGGCAGCCCCATTATTGCCACTCGTCACTCACTAGGCACCGACGCTAGTTACTACACTACGCTACAACTCACCAGAGCCTGTGCCGGCGACACAGCAGGCGGCGGCTCGTCACCCCCTGTAGCTCTCCCAGCCAGCAGCGGGCTGGCAGTGGCACTGGCCACCGGGGTAGCAGCCCCACTGTTGCCGTTCGTCACTGACTTGCCACCGGCCGCTCCGCATTGCTGCGCCTGGATCGCTTCTTTTACCTCTTGGAATTTTTCTATGAACTGAAAGAGAAATGTGATGTCAAAAAAAGATGGCATATAGACGTTGAGTTCATTACAATGCAAAAATTTGCTAATCAAAAAGGTCGGTGTAGTGCGCATAGGCCGTTTTTAAGCAGCGTAACTGCTGCAGATTTTCTAATCTCCGGCCAAAAGGATCTCACATATCAACACCCTTTTTAACTTACATACAAGACCTTCAGTTCTACAAACTAAGGTAGCTCATACAGACGGTATCATCACATGTCTCTCGGATTCCCCAAGGGAACTATCCAGATGGTTGTCATTCTATGACATAGCAAACAGAAACAAAAACAGGAAACTTCGCTGGAAAACCATTTAGAGATACCGGCCAAACGTAAAATATTATACCTTGCCAAGCTCTGGTTCTGAAGCGAATCCGAGTCCGTACACGGTGTTAGCTCGGACGTCGCTCCACTGCCCGAACTTCTGCGAGGTCTTCGTGAAGGTCATGTTTGCCGTTATCGTGCTGTTTATCACCGCCTGAAAAGAGAATCTATATAAGTTTCTTGACTTAAACCATGTAAAATTATCGAAAGACTTTTCCCCGCTCTGGGGTGGAAGGGATCGCCTTGCAACTCCCAACGCCCGGAGCGTCTCCTGTAGCAGTGGCTGGGGCGTGAGGATGTCGATGTCGGTTCCATTCATCTCTTGGTTACATGCGTTTCGTGGTGATGTCAAGAGGAGAGCCTCTTCAGATTACACATACGCACATAAACAATTCCTTTTCAACTTTTCAGTCACCGGTACCACTTTTAAACTTTCTATAATTGTAATTACTGACTATCCATTTTCGTCACTCGTCATCCATCTCAACATTCTCATCTCTGCTACATGCAAATTTTTTTTCATCTATGTTTTTCACATCCCCGCATTCTTATCCATTTTTTCACTTCTAGATCATTTCTAGATTCATTCTGAGGACCGGTTTCTGAATTGAGTATTCATCGTCTCAAACGAACCTTGAATGCCAAATTTTTACAGGTTTTCAGGCAAGTCTCTACTTTTAGATTATTATGGATAGGTTAGCGTTTGACCACTATGTCAGCTAATAGTAAGCGGTGATGTAGTTGACGATGGAGCACGCATTGCCTAAAAGTAACCCATTCACCCTTGACTTAAAGACCCTAAGTTTGTAGCTATCAGGAAGACTCCGGCAGGGAATTAGCTGTGCGCAAAATAAATTTATTCCTAAAACGCTTTGCTTAACTTACTTTTTTTTACTCAACTTTAAACGCTTAATTAAGAAACTGAGGGTGTAAAAATTAATTGTAAAAATGATCAGAAAGTCCGCGTCATAACCCATAATATAGGTAGCGACGAGTTCTGTTGATAACATTGCAACACACCGGGATCACGTATCCGGCTAACAAGCGTGACAATTCTCACAATGTCAATCAATACTCCTATGACTGTTTGTCCCCGTTAATGGAGGATCGTGTTCAACATACTAAAGTTTCAACTTGGTCTGAGCGCAGAATGCGACGTGTTTTTACGTTAATGCGATCGAAACGTTCACCGCGTTGGACTTTCTGATTGGTTAAGAGCTTGGAGCGGGCCAATCGGAGCGCCGAACGTCATACTCGTACTACACTACATTTTGCTATAGGATGGTGCGGGTGACAGCTGTCGGATCCATACGATGTAGCTACCTATCCGTTTTCTCATCTTAAAGATGCCTATTTTCATCTTGCTGTCATCCAACCCGTGCATTGCAAAAAAGCTTTTAGGCACTCAGATTTAGAGACATAAAAACTAACTCTTTACTAATGAATTAAGTCAGTGGAATTCTCTGCCGGAGCCGGTTTTCTCTGATAGCTACAACCTTGGGTCTTAAAGTCTAAAGTGAATAGGTTAATAGGCTTCTAGGCAAGCGTGCTCCATCGTCGACCACATTGTCGATTTCCCTCAGATGAAACAATGATCAAGAGCGAGCCTATCAATAATATAAAAAGTCTGAGAACCATTTTTAAAGTAGCCATACTATACACGCTAGGGTATAGCTGACAGGTTTGCCTGTACAGTTAAGTATTACAGGTAAACCGGAGCATGTACGAGTATGTTGCACAACTGTGTAGGTTTACTTTTACCAAAGAAAATCGTGATACATAATGATCGCGTTCTGGAAGTCAGATGGCCAGTTTCTCCATGCAAAATATATTGATATTTAGCTGGATCTGGTTGGATTGGAAACCAGCCTCATCATAGTTGGGAAAAAGCTTGGGATCTATGACCTGCCACCAACGAACAGTCGTAACTAAGCCCTATTTAGTGCCAGCGGTGTCCAGGCACAGGGAAGAACCTGGAGGGGCGCAGAAATGATCAAACCGGGGATAAAGTAGCACTGGTGCAAGAATTTTGAAGTGGGTGAGATTAAAACCTTTTTTCAATGTGCACTGCTTAAGGGCTATATTTCACCGAGACACCATGGCGGCGTTACCAGTCGCCGCTACCAACAAAATGTATACAGCTCTATAGAGAGTTACTCACCTGGTGTCCGTTTGGTTGCGCAATTATATACCAATTTGGTAGCGCGACTAGCTCGGTGTGGCGACTCTGGTGTCTGTATGGTGTCTAGTTTGGTAGCTTAGGGCTATATTTGAAACATAACCCTAACTGCACATATTGAAAAAAATCTTACCAGGTGTATAAAAGACTAGCTGTTATGGTACGGCCAACAGTCCGATGATCTGTACCTTAGTTCTTTGGAAGAACTGGCAAAGCTAGGTGCAAACCAATACGAACTGACAGTACATTCTACCCGTAATGTATATTTATCTGTTTTCTAATTCTTGCCAATCATATTCCAAAAACTTTGCAATTCTATCAAAACTTATAATTTATAATATTCACACTTATGAAATCCTTCTATGTAGATATAAGCGAGCTTCAAAAGTATTTCAGACAAAACTTGAAATTTATAAGTATAAGAACAACTTCTGATTAGAAAACTTTATACGTTTCGACGTTTTAAAGTCACGTAAGTACTAAGATATTGTCGCGAGCTTTTGAATTGCTAATATGAAAAGTTTCACGATAATGGGCACAATAGGCGTTTTATTCTCATCCTACAACGCCATATAGGCATACTTATTTCTCCGTCTTTGAAGTTAAACATTGAGATCCGGCCGTAATTTCGCATTTCGTTCACGGTCTAAAATATAACGTAATACCTAAGGAGCGAGGCGGTAAAAATTCAAGATTAAAGGATTGCAGTAGAGTGCAGCATTTGGTGTAATGTTATTATGTGACTATACATTTCGTCACCCTCCCGGCTAACTGTCGTAACTAGCAATTGATATTTTTCCAGGGCGACCGTTTTTCGTTCGGGCGTTACAATCATGTTCCTGTAGTTGCGTAACCTGTACCTTTCTTAATGAATCAATTAGTGTTTTATATTGCTCTTGGCTTATTCTTTAAGTTAGTAGTGGCCCTAAAGCCCTAAGGTACGAAGGTAGTAAGGGTATTTTTTTTCATTTTTTGCACTTATGCAAAACAAAATACGTGATTATCTTCTAAACGGTAAACAACACAGATACGACAATTAGAGAGAACTTATTCGAAATAATGTTATGAACACGTTGGTAATAGTGCAGATACGCCAGTTTGTGAGATACGACGCGACAGTTAGCGGGGAGGGCGACGATATATCATACGTTGGCGACTTTTGACTCAAACATAATCAGCCTTATAATGTTCCTATTGCTGGGAATCAGGCCTCCTGTCTAGTTACAGGTAGTCAGACCAACTAGAAAAAGTCTGCCCATCAGTCTATCCGAGGAGTATCGTGTTGCCCAGCAAACTGGGCTGAGATCTGATAGGCAGTCGCTCCATGTAGCATAATCAGCCTTGTAAAGTTCCCACTGCTGGGACTGAGGAGAGGACCTAGTTCGGGTTGGTGAATGTCACATGTCATCGTGAAGAAACCTTCCTCATATATATCCTTCCTTATATTCTTTCCTTTTTTATCTTTCCTTCATCGTTTTTCAGAGCAGAGGTGATAAAAGAAATTACAGAAAGTAATGCGCCTGGCTGAGTTTAAACCTGCGACCTACCACTGGTAAGTCGGGGTCTTTTTACCCTATGTCAACGAGATTTAGGAATATTAGGTCAACTTTGGTTGTACGAAATGCCATGTCACTGGAATAATGCAGTACCCTTATACACTCCAATTAGAAAATTAAATTACAATCATAATTCAAGCACCACGCGAATGCCAGCGTTCGCTCCCTCATTGTCTTTCTATTGTGTCTCAAATAATGGTATTCGAAAGGCTAAATTGCACTTAGGAAGTGTTTTTAATTATATAAATTATCAAAGAAAAAATAGAGGTGGAGGTCGGAGGGTAAAAAATAACCTACGACCTATTTTCAGACCTAATAAAATTCATAAAAATCTTACAAGACGTTTCGGAGGAGTTTGATAACAAACACTGTGATACGAGATTTTTATTTAATCGATTTATCAAATCATCATTTATCGCTTCAGTAGCCGATTCTGAACTTTTACGATAAGCATTTATTATATTATGTATCATATATATACTGCTAGATTTGATCCTTCATTCGCCTCTAGAGAATATCAAAAACAAAACCGAAGCACACGACAGGCAAAAACATCAACGCCATACAAAGACCCCGAAACCATGTTCTCTGCATCGTCAATTCCATTCGACAAACAAAACGTAGGTACAGAACCTCACCAAAACCTGCCCCAATTAAACCTTTGTTGATTCCAACTGACACAAAGCCAAAGTTTCAGAACACAATTTAATTTTGCTAGCCATACCGGATATAGCAAAACTGGCCTTTGAGCCTCGCGATAGTGCGGTCAGAAATGAAGAGCAGCTATATCATACGTCGCGTTTTGTAATAAGGCCCGCGATCCACCGACGCGTAGCTTCATAGACGCGTATTCGTCATTATACGTTTGGTGTACGAATGCATGAAGCTTACATACAAAACTGTGACCTACTGTTCACTGACGCGTAGCTTCGTAGACGCGTATTCGTCATTATACGCTCGGTGTACGCCTGCGTGAAGCTTAAATATAATAATATAATATAATATTCTACAACTATCACACAACGCCGTCTAGTCTCAAGCTAAGCAGAGCTTGTGTTATGAGTAGTACTAATTGTTATGAGTAGACAACAAGATAGCACAAATACAAGATACAATATAGTAACAAATACAAAACTATGATCTACTGTCTACGGACGCGTAGCTTCATAGACGCATATTCGTCATTATACGCTTGGTGTACGCCTGCGTGAAGCTTACATACAAAACTGACCTACTGTTAACGAACGCGTAGCTTCATAGACGCATATTCGTCTATACGCTTGGTGTACGCTTGCGTGAAGCTTACATACAAAACTGACCTACTGTTAACGAACGCGTAGCTTCATAGACGCATATTCGTCTATACGCTTGGTGTACGCCTGCGTGAAGCTTACATACAAAACTATGACCTACTGTCTACGGACGCGTAGCTTCATAGACGCATATTCGTCATTATACGCTTGGTGTACGCCTGCGTGAAGCTTAAATACAAAACTGACCTACTGTTAACGAACGCGTAGCTTCATAGACGCATATTCGTCATTATACTCTTGGTGTACGCCTGCGTGAAGCTTACGTACAAAACTGACCTACTGTTAACGAACGCGTAGCTTCATAGACGCATATTCGTCTATACGCTTGGTGTACGCCTGCGTGAAGCTTACATACAAAACTGACCTACTGTTAACGAACGCGTAGCTTCATAGACGCATATTCGTCATTATACGCTTGGTGTACGCCTGCGTGAAGCTTACATACAAAACTGACCTACTGTTAACGAACGCGTAGCTTCATAGACGCATATTCGTCATTATACTCTTGGTGTACGCCTGCGTGAAGCTTACGTACAAAACTGACCTACTGTTAATGAACGCGTAGCTTCATAGACGCATATTCGTCTATACGCTTGGTGTACGCCTGCGTGAAGCTTACATACAAAACTGACCTACTGTTAACGAACGCGTAGCTTCATAGACGCATATTCGTCTATACGCTTGGTGTACGCCTGCGTGAAGCTTACATACAAAACTATGACCTACTGTCTACGGACGCGTAGCTTCATAGACGCATATTCGTCATTATACGCTTGGTGTACGCCTGCGTAAAGCTTACATACAAAACTGACCTACTGTTAACGAACGCGTAGCTTCATAGACGCATATTCGTCATTATACTCTTGGTGTACGCCTGCGTGAAGCTTACGTACAAAACTGACCTACTGTTAACGGACGCGTAGCTTCATAGACGCATATTCGTCATTATACGCTTGGTGTACGCCTGCGTGAAGCTTACATACAAAACTGACCTACTGTTAACGGACGCGTAGCTTCATAGACGCATATTCGTCTATACGCTTAGTGTACGCCTGCGTGAAGCTTACATACAAAACTGACCTACTGTTAACGAACGCGTAGCTTCATAGACGCATATTCGTCTATACGCTTGGTGTACGCCTGCGTGAAGCTTACATACAAAACTGACCTACCGTTCACGGACGCGTAGCTTCATAGACGCGTATTCGTAATTATACGTATGAATGTCAGCCTCACGCGGGCGTACACCAAGCGTATAATGACGAATACGCGACTATGAAGCTACGCGTCAGTGGACAGTAGGCATTAGTAAACATATAGAAAGCAGGGCTAATTGCTCAGTCATGTATAAATCTTAGGAACTGCATCATCCGATCCGTTGAATTTCAATACGGTTCGTTTGATATATAAAGCTCAGAATTCGGGATGTTTGTCGTACAAATCGCGGTGTTGTAAATATTTGTCTGGTTCCGTCTTTTCGATAGGATCAATGGATTCTCATATATAGGTATATGTCTTACCAAATGCAGTACTTATTATAAGATTGTAACTTTGTGAATAAGTCATCATTTACGTTTTTCAAGAAAAAAAATACCAAAGAAACCAAACCAGAAATACCGAATTCCGAAATGTAAAGTCATTGTGCATTTGCGTTGTTTGTAATTTTTTTTTTAATATATTTTATATCATACAATCCTCATCTAGAGCAAGTCATTACTTACGCCTCTAAGGATCTAATGTAGGGAATAATGAGATTTGAATTAGAAACGTCAAAACTATTTAAAAAAAAATACATAATAATAAAAATAAAACTTAGCTATATTAACCCCCTTGCAGTACTCGGGATTAAATTATATAAATCCCTCAATGCATTCGGGATTAAAACTTAGCAACGCCGTTTACCAAAAAATCGAAGACATGTGACATTCACCAACCCGCACTGGGCCCGCGTGGTGGATTACGGCCTATTCCCTCTCCTAGAGAGGTGGCCAGAGTCCCAGCAGTGGGAATAAAAGGCTTGATGATTATGATGATGAACCGTCGTTTCGTCGGCGGCGGAGACCTCTCGCGCCGGGCCTTGGTCGAGGCCATGGTCCGGAGCGAGGAGGAGTGGCAGGCGGTCGCCGACTTCTGCGAAGCAGTAATGCTCGCTAAGGAGGAGGCCGACCGCATCAGGCAACGGCGCTCTCGCCGCCGCCGGGATTCCGATCCCGATTTCCAGCCACCGTAGGCGCGGGCTTGCGGACAGTGAGCAATGGGTAGCTCGCTGTCCGGCCGTCCGGTAATTGTCCGGACCAAGCCCAAGTCGTCGACGGCGCGCGCTGTTCTCGCGCGCCTCAAGGAGTTGTCAGCAACAGCAGGGGCCCAGCCGGGTCGAAGCCTACTGGGGCCAGGGTTATCCGAAAGGGCGCTCGAGCCCCGGTATGAAGGCTTGAAGGAACGGGATGGGTTTTTTAGTCAGTAAGAGTCTGACACTATCTCCCGCTCCGCCCAAGAGCGGGGGTTGTCATAAGATGATTTTTCCCATCGAAAAAAAAAAGACCGTCGTTTCGTTTGGTATTCAATATGCCTACAGCGATTATAAGACACCGCTTTATCAACTAGTCACATAAACTACTATTTGTGTGTATAAGCATGAAATAACTACTCCCACTCTGAGTGGAGGGAGGGGGAGTGCATTTGACTTATACTGACTAAAGCCTACCAATGTTCGTTCAGTTACCCTTTGCCTTCTTGGGCCGTGGTAGGTACCATCAAAGACACTTCCGCCTGACCACCGCTAAGTTCATTTTGCTTGACTCAAAACGATAACTTCAAAGGATTTGGTTTGGCGCCGCGCCGCAGGATTCAAGGGATTTTTTTTTAAGTGATCAGGCAGAAATTACCGCGATGGTACTTCTTTCGAACTCTCTTAACCCGAAACACAGTAATAAGCTTATCTAGTAACAGATCGAACCGTTTTCCTAGCTTTAATTAGTTTTCTGATTAGCTCATCGAAATGCAAGACTTGTCCAACGATTCCCTCAAGTTGCATCGTACACTCTCACGCTCTCCGTCCCGAATTGATAAACGAGATTGTACAAACAAGATCCATAGTTTTAGCTTTGCCTTCTTTGAGAAAAAAGAGCAGTGGTGGCTGAGTGGTAACGGCCCCGACTAACGAGTTGTAGGTTGCGGGTTCAAACCCAGCCAGACGCATTACTTTGTGTAATTTATTTCACTACCACTGTTCTCAAAACGGTGAAGGAAAACATCGTGAGGAAACCGGCTTGTCCTAGAACCAATAAATTCGAAGACACGTGACATTCACCCGCACTGGGCTCGCGTGGTGGATTGCGGACCATTCCGTCTCCTAGAGAGCAGGCCAGAGTACCAGCAGTGGGAACCATTATAAGGCTGATTACGTTCCTATTTTCCGAATTTATTAGACAATGCCTTTCCAGAAACTGCTCCTCTAAATCATAGCAGTCTGTTTAATATTGTTCAACATTCCTTTACAAACATAAGTATTGTGTGGGTGTAAAATTATTCCTCGCTACCCAAAACCAGATGGGGCCACTCTTAATTCTAAAGAAAACAAGCTGATTTTGCTATTATCTTTGAGAAATGGTGAACATACGTACAAAACGTTTTGAAAATACATTTCTTCTGCGTGGTTAAGGAGTGGGATTACCTGCCAGAATCTGAGCTTCTTGATATATATAACCCTGGGTAAAAATAATATTCCACAACTTTCTCACAATGCCATCTAGTCCCTAACTATGCAGAGCTTGTGCTACGGGTACACATAGCCATATATATATACATAACAACTGATACACATAGTTATATACACTTCTGGACACATCTATTGGCCCACCTTAGAGTTTAGGTTTCGATGGCCCCTACCGAAATATGATTGCTAGATTGAACAAAAACTGTTGATGCAGTTTTAAACCTGATACATTTTACCATCTTTTTCGATCGTATTGTTTTAAATTTGAATTCAGAATACCATACGACATGGAGCTACGCCTAACAAGTCGGATATGCGCCTTGTTAAAGGCAATTGATTTTTTAATAAAAAACATGTTTTATCAAATAAAGGTTTAATTTAATAACGCGTGTTGCCTCCATGGGCATCTACCACAGCTCTCATACGATTAGGCATACAGTTTATCAACCGCTCTATGAAATTTTGAGGGATCATCTCCCATTCCTCTTCTATGGCAGTTTTCAACTCCTGCATCGTCTGGGCAACTGGCTGACGAGCCCTAAAACGTCTTTTTAGCTCGTCCCACATGTGCTCAATGGGGTTCATGTCTGGGCTTCTGGCTGGCCAGTCCATAACTGTGATGTTCACATCCCGAAGATATTCCCTGACGATGCCGGCCGCATGGGCTCTTGCATTATCATGCATAAAAAGGAAATTTGGGCCCACATAGTCCGCGTATGGTATCACGTGAGGTTCTAAGCACTCACGAATGTACCTTTCAGCATTTAATGTTGGCAGCCGTGGTCCTGTAACAACCTCAAGTTGAGTTTTGCCGCTCGCGGATATACCGCCCCAGACAGTCCATGAGCCACCACCATAAGCAACCCTCTCTTCAAAGCAGCATTGTGCGAAACGCTCTCCCTTACGTCGGTAGACCTTCTTCCTTCCATCATTGCCATGTAACACAATTTTAGACTCATCAGAAAAGAGTACACGGCTCCAATCTTGCTGTGTCCAATTTAAATGACTGCGTGCGAAATGAAGGCGCGCTGTTCGGTGGGCTCGCGTTAGTTTGGGCCCATTAGCTGGCTTGTGTGGTACCATATCGCGTTCTTTTAACCTTCTCCGAACAGTTCGAGCGCTCACAGATACTCCGTGGAAGTCGCGAAGTTGGTTTTGTATCTCAATGGAGGTAAGGTGACGATTTCTCAAACTGGTCGTCACGATGAATCGATCCTGCCTTTCAGTTGTGACCCGAGATCGTGGCCTTCCTTGGCGACGAACAAAGCCGCCAGTCTCTAGGTACCTCCGATAAACATTTCGGACCGCTGATCGACTTAAATTAAGTTGAGCACTCACGTTTCTTTGGCTGTGTCCGGCCTGAATAAGTGCCACAGCTTGGGCGGCGACTTCAGGTGAAGTATCCATAGATTATTGATAGAACCTCACCTTAATGTTAAGAATAAGTAATGTTTGTTGAAAAACCAAAGATATCAATCACTTTTTCAAGAATTAAATCCAAGTAAACCAATAAAACCAAGTTTTCTTAGTATTTGATTGTTTGATATCAACAAACAGGCTCCAAATTGTCTTTTGTTTCTTTAAATTCTGTGTTCGAAATTCAAAAAAAGACTATTGAATGAAATTGTGAATGTGCCAGGTTCAAAACTGCATAAAAACTTTTTGCTCGACCTAATATAAAATTTTAGCTAGGACCAAACGAAACTGAAAATACAAGGTTGGCCAATAGATGTGTCTAGAAGTGTATTTCTAAATACATATGGCAGATCAAAAATTACACCCAGGCACAGAACTAATGTTCGTGTTCATTAACAAACGTTTGTCTTAGGTGAGCATCGAAGCCACGACCTCTGGCATAGCATTAAGGCCCAAGCGCCCGAAAAGTGCCATAAAACAGTGACTTTCTGAGGCCTACTCCTCCGTAACGGCTAGGTCAATTGGTTTGAAAAAAATATACGTTTATTATAGATTCATGAACAATAATAATAATATCAACATTTGATTTTTTTTGTGCAATTAATACTTTTGTCAAAAAAAAATATTTAGCAATTTCGCAACTTTTCCCTACTCCTTCGAAACGGCTTGGAACTTTAGAAACATTTTTACACATAAAAATTGGTGGTTAAATATTCTTCAAAGTGAACATTGCATATGCAAATCAATCAATATCTCGCAGAGAAAATGGATTTAAAGCGCTTTCCGGGCGCTGCTGGCCGCAAATAAATGCACAGATTTGCGTACTGCCGCCTAGGCGAGTGCGAGAGTTGCGTTCACATAATTTCGGCCAGATGGTTCAAGGAACTATACGCCTTAAGGCCCAAGCGCCCGAAAAGTGCCATAAAACAGTGACTTTCTGAAGCCTACTCCTCGGTAACTAAGTAGGCTAGGTTAATAGGTTTGAAAAAAAAAAATGTTCATTATAGATTCATGAACAACATTATCAACATTTGGTTTTTTTCGTGCTATTAATACTTTTGTCTAAAAAAAATATTTAACAATTTCGCAACTTTTCGCAAGTTTTCCCTACTCCTTCGAAACGGTTTGGATCTTTAGAAACATTTTTACACATAAAAATTGGTGGTTAAATATTCTTCAAAGTGAACATTGCATATGTAAATCAATCAATATTTCGCAAAGAAAATGGATTTAAAGGTCAGCCGCGCGCTTTCCGGGCGCTGTTGGCCGCAAATAAATGCACAGATTTGCGTACTGCCGCCTAGGCGGGTGCGAGAGGTGCGTCCACATAATTTTGGCCAGATGGTTCAAGGGACTATAAGCCTTAAGGGCCACTAAACACTAGGCCAGTCAAAAATACAGTGTGACCTCTCGATCCCCTAGCAAACGCTCTCTCATTGTATTTCTATTGTGAAAGAATAGAATAAGGTTACTTCTAGGCGTGTTCTATCGTCGACCACATCATCGCTTACCATCAGGTGAGATACGAGGTCAAACGCGAGCCTGTCCAAAATAAGAAAAAAGCCTAAAAATCTATCATCATCCTTGCCTGTATGTAGCTTAGTGAAAGCCTTAGTCAAAAATACAGAGACAGCGGATTCATTTTAGTCTATTTAGAGATCATCCCGAAAACTATTGTAGAACCTTCATTTACATGGTGAATATAGCCAGACGTAGTTGTAAACAACAGTTCGGGATTTAGGTTAAATCCGTACACGGCCGGAATGCGGGTACTTTCAAAAACAAGGAATATTTACTCTGTCGTGTCGTGTCCCAGAATACTGAGGGCTAATTACGACTTAAACTCAATGGGCCTAAACTCATCGTTTTGCTACATTTGTTTCCGAGATGTCTTGCAAACAGTAATTTAAAAAAGACTAATCGCGACGTCTTCTGAAGATTGTGAAAATACTGGGACTTTAGACTACAAGTTTGATGCTTGCCGGACGGCCGTACGGCGAGCTACGCATGGCTCGCCGTCCACAAGGCCGCGCCTACAGAGGAAACTAGGTAGTCTGAAAGTTTACCAAGTATAATGAACCTACTTTGTTCAGAATATATTGCACCGAGACCCAACAAAATGTACTCTTCTCATTACGGAACGGCCGCAATTTGAAAAACGTGAAAATCATTAATTTTCACCGTTCATCATCTTCCTGCCCTTGTCCCGTGTTATTTGGGGTCGGCGCAACACGTTTTTTTCTTCCATTCTATCCTGTCAACCGTCATGCTATCCTTTTCTTTCATATCACTTCTCACACAATTCATCCATCTTTTCATTGGCCTCTCTCTCCCTCTCCATCCATCTACATGTAAACTCAGAACATTTTTAGTACCTAACATGCGTTTCATCCCTCCTCTTTACATGGCCATTTAATTTCACCGTTAGCACAGTTATGAGCTGTATTCATTATTACTTTTTGTTACTATAGTCTGTCTAAAAAATCAATCAACTTGGGTAGTTCGAGCAAAGTTAATAATAAAATTATAATCTTTCGCTTCATCAGATTTGTTTCCCATAAACGGAATACGCTTGACAATTTGACGTAATTTATTTTGCCTCAGAAATGATAGTAAAAATAAAGTACCTGTACTAAAATGATAAAAACTATTAAAATTCCCAAGTCGTTTTACTTTTTAGACAGACTCTACCTCAATGTATACTGAACCAATCAAACCATTAATAAAAACCATTTACCAATATATGGACATCCATCATTATTATGAAAGCAACGCTAAGTGGGATGCTGAATGGTAGCCCGGGTAAGTTTTCTAAATGACTAATGCCATTTATTAAAGTAAATCGGAACTAAGGGTGGTATTGATTTCAATGATTATAATTCCATAAAATAAATACCTATTACGGCCACCAATCATATTTAAGGGCTATATTTCAATTGCGCCGCCATGGTGTAAAATATAGCCCTAAGCTACCAAACTAGACACCATACATACACCAGTCACCACACGTCCGAGTTGGTCGCGCTACCAAATTGGATGCGCAAAAAAACGGACAATAGGTTAGTAACTCTCTTAGAGCTGTATACATTTTGTTGGTGGCGGCGACTGGTTGCGCCTACCAGTCGCCGCTATATTGATGTCGATTTCATCATCTCGCATGACGAGAACCTCGTCAAAGCTGAGAATGTAAAGCAAATCAAATATTTCAACTTAGAACACGAGGTTGTCGACATGTGAAATGTGGACTATACACTTCACATGTCGACAACCATCGGCTGTCATTGTGCCGATAGCCGTTACCACCAACGACCTGATGGCCAAAAATCTCAACGAACACCTGTCGAAGTTGTCGTTACGCGGTTGAATTAACGGCCTGATACAGAAGGCAGTACTCCTCGAAACGGCTCGCGTCGTGAGGAGGTTCCTATCTCTGTAGATCTAACCACGGATAGCTTGGACCCTACTCCCGAAGCCGGTGGACTGCTATTTTTGTATTTTTTTTTAAGTTGTTTTAAGAAATATGTTAAAAATGAAATTTATAAGTTAACACAGCATTAACAATATTAATATCTTGACACTGACCGGCAAAGTATATTTATTAATGAATTTAGCGGGTCTATGGCTTTTATCAGAAGTGAAAGATATCTGGTACAGAAACCCTCAGACACATACCTTAGTCCCCTCAACGCTGATGATGCGGTAGAGATTCCTCGAAGAGTCGTAGAAAAATGAGACGGACACGGCGGCGGAACTGGCTGACATCCATGACCGCTTGGTCTTTGGGTCTATGTGGAACACGTGCGCCTTGCACGTGAATATCGGCTGCTCACTGTAACAAAACATGGGTTTTAGAAGATATGGTGGAATAAGACATCATCTGCCGAACCTTTTGCCAACTATAGTCGTTTAAATACTTTTTTCTAGTTTAAAACGCCTAAAAAAGTACAGATTCTAGTACAACCCCCGAATAGTCGACTTCCAATCTCAGCTGAGAGAGAGTAGTGGTGGCCGAGTGGTAAGGGCCCCGACTTACGAGTTGTAAGTCGCGGGTTCAAACCCAACCAGGCGCATTACTTTGTGTAATTTATTTCATCACCACTGCCCTCATAACGGTGAAGGAAACCATCGTGAGGAAACCGGCATGTCCTAGCACGAAAAATTCGAAGATATGACATTCACCAAACCGCACAAGGCCCGCCTGGGGGATTATGGCCCATTCCCTCTCCTAGAGAAGAGGCCAGAGTCCCAACAGTGGGAGCTTAAAAGGCAGATTATACTAATTTTTGTTAAATAGCAATGTTTTTCGAGGATGAACTGCCTACATGACATCCTCTTACAACCTACTTACCTAATGGATAACATGCACGAAAGCCATCTGTCAAAGGTCGGTTTTAGTCTTTTAGCCTAGTTTCGGCGAAAAAATAAGTTTCGGCCTTGTTTCGGCTTACTCTCGGTTTCAAATTGCCATCCAGTCGAAACTTAGGCTAATACCAAAACTGAATTTGACAAGTTTCGACGGCGACAAAGTGTAATTTTGTGTTGTTTGATTTGTTTAAATTTCGAGTTTGCGTCGCGAATTATTTTTTCTTTTGCTGTAAAATTGCAAGTGATTACAACCTTATTTCAAAATGGACATCACATCCATACGCACAAAGCGTTTTGGCAACACCTTTATATTGTACAGCTAAGAAGTGACTTCCCTGCCGAAGTTGTGTTTCTTGTTAGCTACAACCAAGGCAAACGTGCTCCATCGCCGACATATCATCGCTTTCCATTAGGCGAGATAGTAGGTAGTTAAGCGCGAGGCTACCAATAAAAAATTGGTGGAGTGTGGTTTAAACACAAATTGAAACTGACTGATTAAGATTAATATTTGTTGCCCCACGAAAATATGACTTTATTCGAAGTTTCGATTTTAGCCGAAACTGAGACCACAATGCGGTTTCGGCCGTCAAAACTAGTTCCAATCGATCACTAATCTATAAATTACAGCTGGAACTATCGGATTAACGTTCGTTCCGAGGCACAATAAGTCAAAATATAAGCAAAATGTAAAGTCTACGTTTTGTGACGTCTAGGAAGCAGTTGGGTTACAAAGGTCCTACCATGACTTGTCAAAACGTCAGCCTTCTAAGCGAGAAAAAAAGATGGAGCTATATATAGTTTATATCTCCATCAGGGATGTTACAGAGCTTCGACTCCCACTCCGTTAAGTCGGAACTTCCGATATTATTACACCTTCGGTTCCGACTTCAGCTCCGATACTTTTGAATCGGAGGTAAAAGCATAACATAGCTGCGGCGGGCGGTCTGCGTCGAGTATTGTTTATTTGAAAACATTTTAACATTTGGCCATTTTTTTTTCATTGTTTTATTTTATAACTTAAAAAAATTACAATGAAAAAAAAATACTGAATAATGTTTTATTTGTCCTTAAATAAAAAATCTCTCTCCTGCCACCACTTTTGACCCTCTTCCGCCTCCGGTTCCGATTCCGACTCCGATAAATCAAATTTAAAAACTCCTACTCCGCCTTCGGTTCCGATATAATTACCACCGTTACATCCCTGATCTCCATCCCTCTTTCTCGCTCGAACGACTGACATTTTAACACGTCATGTTTAGGCTGCTTTTCCACCATTATGTGCTATACAGCTATGCTGCGAGGATGTAGTAGCTAAGCTGTGGAACTATGTGACCGTTTCCACTGATACTAAGCTACGCAGCGGCGCGAGTTAGATGTGCTATGAAGATGCACTGCCGCAAAGTAGCTGCGCGAAGAAATTGCGCAGCTCAAGCTATGCGATGTATCGACAGTAGGGAAGCGGCGAGCTCTGCGTATAGCTACAACACTCACGAATAGCACGCATCCATAGCACACATCCATAGTACGCATCCTTCCATAAAAAAAACATATCTTAGTTGATTGGTGGATATCAAACGCATCCAAAGCAACATAGCATAGCATATATCTGTTGGAAAAGCACCCTAAGTCCCCAGACTTATCGCATCGTCACGCCTGATGACACCACGACCGCTGACACCAGAGTAGAGGATCATAATGACACAAGTATCATAATAAACGATGATATATATTACTAGCTAGGTTACTCGTATTGTACATAATTACTTTAGGCACGTCCATCAACACTACATTTTTTTATGAGGTGGCACATCATCAAATTATTCTCCCTGCCTAGGATGGAGCGCAAAGGTGTGTCAGACTTTTACTGACTAAATATAATAATAATATCTCTTGTCGTATCCATTATAATCTTTTTCAAGCTCTATGGCGGTCATCAGCAAAAATAATATAGGTCAGTCCCACCTACCGCTAAAATGATCCATCACTCACCACTAGTTTGTTTAAAACTAAAAATAAACGTTCCCCATGCCGAACAAACAAAGATTCAAGGATTCAGAAGTTGAAGAAAATAATAAATATTATGTATTTATAGCGTAAACATCAGTTGTGGAGCCCTCAAGCTCAGTACGAGAGGAAGTTGTGTTAATATCAACAATCTGAATAGCTTCGCGCAAATATATGGCTTTCGGTATTTATAATCGGGTTCATTTGAAATTGTTTTGAAGTGGCATGTCGTAGAGCCGGCGTGGATTAAGGCCCTTCCCCTCTCCTAGAGAGGAGGCCTGAATCCCAGCAGTGTGAACATTATAATGCCGACTATGCTATGTTAGTGCATCTGAAAAAAATGCGGCATGTGGCTGAACAGCCAACTAGTTTTCAGAACGACGTCAAACGTTGAATGGCTGTCTGTTCTCAACTCATCGAGAGTTCGTGATTGCTTTTGAGGGGACGTGAAGTTGTCAGCTTTACTTGTCACTGCGAACAAACGTCGATGACAAGCGATATCGGCCTCGGAAAATCAAAGTCCTGATCTTGGTAGCTATGAATATCGGAACCTTCGGAGCAACAAGCTTGCTCCTTTACAACATAACTAAGAAAATATTGGGGTTCTTATACTTTATTGTATATAACACATAACATAATACGGGTGCCGTCAGTTGAGACGGGTCATCTCTTAGCTGCTAGTGGCTTATATCAATTTTTTTTTTGTCACTTTTTTTTTCATTACCTATCTACATACATTGTGCTCATAATAAAAGCAACAAGAAATTTGTAACCACGAGTATATGTAACTCATAATATGATTTAAAAGATAGAAGATCTCGCTTTGGAACGTGCAATTTAGCTTCACCTTTTTTTTGGACTGACCGACATTTTGACTATTCAAAAGTGTAAATGGTCTATCTGAAATAAATGCTTTTAATTTTATATGAATACACAGTGATTGGAGAATTTATGCACTGTGAATAAGGTCTAAGGATATTGACTCAGTTTAATTTTTCCCAACCAAAACTTGGAATGATAGAAAGAGATCACATTTGAGGTTACAGTCCAGAGTAGTGTTCTTTCCAGAGATAGATAGATAGATAGATTGATTCTTTATTGTACACCAAAAATAAAAATTACATGAGAAACTTAAAATTAATAGGGTGTCACAAAGGGCGGTCCAGAGTGTCTCGAAAAACACGCTGAATCCTCATAAATTGGGTCAAACAAGTCAGATATAGTCAGAGTCACTCCAAGTTAAATACTACATTTAGTTACACAGAAATCCAAGCCCAACTGAAATTAGGCCAATAGACCAGGGTAGAAAAGCCTTTAAAAATAATAAAAAGCGAAAAAAAATAATAGTAGGATGAAACCCATTAGGAAAGGAGAATATTATAAAAATAAAAGGAAAAATAATTTACGGGCGATCTGAGGTCGGGAAGGGGATGGGGGTGAGTTTTTAAGGGTAAAAAACGGTTTTTCTCGATTTCCGGCAAAACTAAAAGTCCTATGGAAAAAAGTTAAATGGGAAAGTTGTAGGTAATAAAAAGATCTAAAACTTTTGTATTTACACTTTTTTCACATAACCTCAAAATGTATGTGAAAAATTAAAAAAACCAAGTTTTTGGTTTTTTATTTTTATCTTTTTCAAAATAAAAGTTTTTTTCACGAAATTTGGTGAAAACTTACCTTTTTATGTCCCAAATACGCTGTAATTTATTTGATTAGAAATATTAATTTTTTCACCTTATTTTGAATTAATATCGAAAAAGTACCCTAATTTTCAATCGAAAATTCACCCGTCAAAATATCAGCTTTTTTCAAAAAGTTGGTATGTTTTCTGTTCGTTGAATTCTCTACTTTCCGATGGTGAAAAAAAAAATATGTTACCATAGTAAATCTTCTCAGAAATTGCAAAAAATCGAAAAAAACTCGAATTCGAATTTTTTTTTAAATTATTATATACAATTTTGAGCTATTTATTAAAATTAACACTTTAATTACTCGAAAAACGTAAGATTACATGTTACATTGATTAAAAAAAAATGACAATCAAAATATACTACTATAATTAACAAACAAATAAGTTAATAAAATTAATATTTAATAAGACATCTACAATATTTGGAGAAAGTAGTCGAATTTTCTTTAAATTATATGCGTAGATGCCTATTTATAACTATTTTTAGATAACTTATATACCTGAGTGACCTACGAAAAATTTTAGTCCATCAAAAGGTATTTCATAGAGAAGTGGGGAAGGGGCTAGGCGGGTCTGGGTCTTACTACATACATACCTACTATTTCGTAGCAGCTGTAACAACCGTTAGCCTAGCCAGTATTCGAAATACAGTACAGTATACAACATCGTTTATAAAAATACACGTGCACGCTGAGTTTCTTTAAGATAATTGTGACAAGTTTACTTAAAAAAAAAAAACTAACAAGATTAAAACAAGATTAAAAAATAATAATCTCCTTTATTTTGCACAAACAAATTTAGTTACTCCCATGAAAAAAAAAATATTTCAAAATACATAAAACATATATTGAAAATCTATAAAAAATATATAAATATATATAAAATATATATCGTAAATATATTTTTAGTAACTTACTTTTGGCCGATTTTCATATATATTTTATACATTTCAACTATATTTCAGAAATATTCAAAATATTTTTTTTTAATATTTTTAGCTATGTTTTTTATGTCTTTTAAGATATATTTTGAATGTATCTAAAATATATTTAAAATATATGAAATATACATGAAAACCGGCCAAAAGTTATTTATTAAAAAAATAATTACTATACATATATTTATACATTTTTTTATAGATTTTTAATACATTTTTTATGTATTTTGAAATATATTTCTTAATATATACGAATACTGGCTAGGCTAACGGTTGTTACAGCTGCTACGAAATAGTAGGTATGTATGTAGTAAGACCCAGACCCGCCTAGCCCCTTCCCCACTTCTCTATGAAATACCTTTTGATGGACTAAAATTTTTCGTAGGTCACTCAGGTATATAAGTTATCTAAAAATAGTTATAAATAGGCATCTACGCATATAATTTAAAGAAGATTCGACTACTTTCTCCAAATATTGTAGATGTCTTATTAAATATTAATTTTATTAACTTATTTATTTGTTAATTATAGTAGTATATCTTTATTTTCATTTTTTTTTTAATCAATTTAACATGTAATCTTACGTTTTTCGAGTAATTAAAGTGTTAATTTTAATAAATAGCTCAAAATTGTATATAATAATTTTAAAAAAAAATCGAATTCGAGTTTTTTTCGATTTTTTGCATTTTCTGGGAAGATTTACTATGGTAACATATAATTTTTTTTTCACCATCGGAAAGTAGAGATTTCAACGAACAGAAAACATACCAACTTTTTGAAAAAAGCTGATATTTTGACGGGTGAATTTTCGATTGAAAATTAGGGTGCTTTTTCGATATTAATTCAAAATAAGGTGAAAAAATTAATATTTCTAATCAAATAAATTACAGCGTATTTGGGACATAAAAAGGTAAGTTTTCACCAAATTTCGTGAAAAAAACTTTTATTTTGAAAAAGATAAAAGTAAAAAACCAAAAACTTGTTTTTTTTAATTTTTCACATACATTTTGAGGTTATGTGAAAAAACGTGAGCGGAGCGT